>JANRMT010062829.1:25348704-25449285 GCA_026402145.1 Polypterus bichir lapradei
TAGATAGATAGATAGATAGATAGATAGATAGATAGATAGATAGATAGTGTAAGAAGTGACCGGGCAAGCAGACAACTCGGAGAAGCCAAGAAAGGTTGGGGTACCATCCTGTTAACACCGTTGAATTGCAAAACTGAAAAGACAGCCGATAACAGGTAAAACAAAAAATCATTGGATGCCAACACACAGATGGCATTCAGCGCTAGGACCTTTGTCTTCTGGATAAGTCAGCTTGACATTTGATGACACCTGGGGGGTTTCTTTTGGGGTCTGTTGTCCCTCTTGGGCACTTTTTCTTGGCTGCGGAGCAGGATGAAAAGGTTAGTGTCGGCTCTCCTTCTCATCCCACAGTGGTATTGCTTAGAGCCAAGAAGGTGATCCCCAAATGTGCATGCGTGACAATAGATACTACTTTATATGTCCCAAGGGGAAGTTTAGTCCTAAAACAAATAAAAACAAAGCCCTCTTCAAGCTCCAGTCATGTTTCTTGACAAATTTCTGCGGAATAATTCATTGGCTGAAAGTCCTCGGTGTTAGTGTGTCAGAGAGATGTTCAGCATTGTTCATAATGGCACACTCATTCTCTTCTTCACGATGACCTGCTGGGGGTCGAATGTGTGTCCCATATCTGAGCCTGCCTTTTTTAATTAGCTTGTTGATTCAGTGGCACTTTTTTAAAGTGATGTTACCAGCCCAGCACACTACAGCATAGGAAATCGTACTAGACATCATAGAGCTGAAGAAGACGTGAAGGATGTCACTTCCCACACTAAAAGAACACAGTCTCCTAAGACAAAAGAGTCTGCTCTGCCCTTTCTTGTACAGTTCCTCTGTGTTACATGACCAGTCAAGCCTATCATTAATGTGGATCCTCAAGTACTTGTAGTAGTGGACCACTTCTACATCCAATCCTTGCATCATGACCAGACATGGAGGCTCTCGGTGTGGTGAAAGTCAATAACCAATTCCTTGGTTTTGCTGACTGCGGTGGGCTGGTGCCCTGCCCGTGATTTGTTTCCTGCCTTGTGCCCTGTGTTGGCTGGGATTGGCTCCAGCAGACCCCCGTGACCCTGTAGTTCGGATATAGCGGGTTGGATATTGAATGGAAGGATGGATGGTTTTGCTGATGTTAAGTTGCGGACAATTCTCTTTTCACCAAGAAGCAAAGTTCTCCACCAGACTCCTACTCTCACTCAATACGTCCCATAAGTGCGGAACCATGTGAGAACTTTTGCAAGTGGCATGGCCTGGTGTTCTGTTTATAGTCCCGAGTGTACAGGGTGAACAGAAAATGAGAAGGAAATGCTCCAGTGTTGCTCACATCCATATCAGAGACACAGTTCTTCAGTCTCATAAACTGCAGTCTACCTGAAAGATAGCCCATTACCCAGGACACCACAGGTTCATCCACCTGCATATCTCCGAGTTTACTACCCCTTAACAGGGATGGCTAGTACTGGAGAAATCAAAAAACATAATTCTCATAATGCTGCCGGCTTGGTCCAGCTGAGAGTAAGCCTTGTGGAGCAGATAATTGCATCCTCCACTCCATTCTTTGTCTGATGGGCAAACTGCAGTGGGTTCAGGTGGTCTTTCACAAGAGGACTCATATAGTCTAGAACCAGCCTCTTGAAGGTCTTCATGATGTGGAACATAAAGGCCACTGGTTGATAGTCTTTAGGTAAAGAGCTGCCTGTCTTCTTTGTAACTGTTGCAATGCAGGTTGTTTTCCACAGCAGTGGCACTTTTTGCAGCCTCAATGGCAGGCTGAACATGTGACAGAGGATACCACAAAGTTGGTCAGCACAGGCCTTAAAAACCTGAACACTGACATCATCAGGTCCCGTGGCTTTCCTTGTGTGTAGCCTCCTGACTTGGTCATCAACTATGGCCAGCCCACATTGACATTCAGAAATGGACTCATCACTTGCCATGCTAATTTAAATTGTAGGATGGTAAAATAAATACAGACAGTTGCTGATTCAGCAGTGATGGTATGGGGGGATTGGCTGTTAGCTGAATGTGGTAGTGGAAAGAGGGAAAATCTATTAAATCTATTAAAAAAATGTTTCCTGGTGTTCGCTTTGTCCGTATTCACTTCCAGCACCCAAGCCCTGGATTGCATGAACCAAGTAGTTATGCCCAGTCCTTCCCAAACATCTTTGTTTTAGCACTGTAAGCTTCTTTCTCTTCACTCAGTTTTTTCTTCAGCACTCTTTGTACGCCCTTCATAGAGTCTTATCACATGTTTATAGGGTCACTAGCTCTGCCAAGACTTATTCAAATCTAAGCAATCAATGTAGATCTCATCATATTCAGCATTAACATTTGCAGTGCACCATCTATTTGAATGTGTTTTGTAATTCATGTAGTTATAACATAGCTTTTTTCACTCCAACAGATGGCGCATAACAAACATTAGCACCACTTTTATGAATCCCATCCCAAATGGCATATAACAGAAACATAGCAACCATTTGGACACAGATACACAGACACACATACAGGCACATGTTGCCCATGTTTTATTAAACATGGATTATTGTCACATGTGTAGAGTACAGTGACATGCGTACTTGAATGTGCTAATCAATCTCTGTCACTTTCTACTATCCGCTGTCACACTTTTCAGCATCGCAGAGATCAAGGCAAGCACAAACGGCCGGAATGAGGATTCCTATTTTTACTTTTTCCAGGAATGTCTCTGCCCTCTTTTTTTAATCCTCCTGACTCCTGTCAAAGGATGCACTCCCCTTTGCGACTGCTCGAGGGTCTGGCCAGCCTGTGAAATGAAGTACTGGCAGTCAACTGCCTTCCCATCCTGCCCATGAAGATCTGTCTGCCTTCTGCTACCCAGACCCAGTAGTGGGCATAGATTGTTTTATAAAATCAAAACATGTTTTTTAAAATGGACTGTAGCTTTGTGGCTCCTTATGATTTTGATTTTCAAACTTTAATGGAGTCTAAAGTGTGAATTATGGTGTCCCATAACCCCTTTGGGCTCCCTGTATTTCACACGATGGTTGGGTCTCCCTTGACTATCAACTGCATGAAGTGTGTTAAAGCATGTTACACAGTTATTTATATGATGCTAAGAAGGGATCTAACTGAGGTCTCTTTACTATGAGATCAAATTTTTATTGGTGAGAATAAGTGAAAAAAACTGAAGATAACAATTAAAAGATAAAAAACACACCCCAACCCCACCCTGCGAGGAACAATATTATTCAACAACAGAGTAAATGTGAAAAATCAGAAAGAACAGCGGTAATCCAGGCCTCACAAATTCATGAACTTGTCAGTGAAACGAGTCCAGTAAAATGTCGTCCATTTCCATACCTGAGGATACCAGTGAAAATTAAATGAAAGATGGAAGTTGAGAAGCACTTCTTAAAAAAAAATTAGTCATGGAAGTCTGGAATAAACTACGGCATCTCACAGATGAAGTGGAAACCTTAAAGGCTTTTTAAAAACATTTAGATATTAGGGGGAACTTGGCTGCTAGCAACACAAAGTGGATAGTCTCCTCCCATCTGAAAACTTGCGTTTCATTTTTCTGTAAATGACAAGCTGAGCAGTAAAAACTCACATTCATACTGGAAATTCATGCAGCATAAGGGACCATGAGTGTCTGTGATCAAGAGTGAGAGTAAGACTTTATTTTATAATAGATTTTAAAGAATTCATGATGCGCACTTGGGCTTTGCTCCTCTAGCCAAACACGCTGTCACATGTTTCACATAGAGGGTACCAGGAGACCACCATTTGATGTCTCAGCTAGAAGAGCACATTATTAATGCATTTCTAGAGTTTGTCTATATCTATAACTTGTTATTAACCTTAATTAAGATTTAACATTTTTAGCATTATTTTGATGATGTTATCTCGCTGCTGTATTTGTTTTTAATGGGTGCTGTCACCTCCTGATCTCCTGTTTTTAGGCCTGTGGCACATCCTGTCATGATGGTCACACTGTAAAAGATGGCAGTGCCTGAACTTCAAAATATTAAATGAAAATCTCAGCAAGAGACCAACACACACACACAAACAAACACTGTAGGATTTTGGCTTTGGTTTAGTTTTAGTTTTATAGTGGCGCAACTTAACATCCTGTGTAATGATCTTTGGTAACTTCCTTGGCTATTCTCCTGGAAAACCCTGGAAGAAAGACCTTCATCCATCTTTGACACTCTTTGTGATGATTTTCTCCCTTTTTGGTGTAGGAATATTACAGTAGGTTCAGGATCACTGGAGATTATTGTTTTTGTTTATGTTGTGATCTGAAATGAATTTTGTGGTTCTTTATTATTTTTTGTTTTACATTTTGTCTTGCTCTGATCATCATGTCTTATTGTGAGGTTCTTGGTTTTAGTGGTACATATTTTGCGGATTCCTGTTGTTTTCACGGGACTCTGGGAGGTTGCACTTCATGACATCATGACCCTGAAACTTTTTGAATTAGTGACGTGCTTCTCTTGTTGTCCAAGATTTTGGATTTCTCATAAGAGAATTATATGGCATTAGAAGATAGTGTCCTATTTTGACTTCCATTTTTGGGTTCTCATTTTTGTTTCATTTTGACTTCCCCAGCATCTCTGAGCCTTATTGTGTATTTAGACTTCATATTTTGCCTCTCCCTTCTCCTCGTTCTCTTCTCCCATTTTCTTCTGCCTTTTAGCTAGCTGTGGCAGAACACGCTTTAACAGAACTGTCTAACAGCACTTGGCTCTTTGTACTCTTTGAATGTGACAGATGAGCTGATGGCCACGGAGTATAATGCCAAAAGGTGGAAACAGGCAGTTAGCTTGAGAACACAGCAGGCCATCAGTAGAAAACGTAGTCAAAAACCAAAGGGAAAGTCATTATGAAAACATCAAACTAACGAACATCAAAGCCAAAATGGAGTCAGTGCTAGCAGATCTGAAAACCAAACTTCATGACTTGCAAAATGGAATTTGAGAATTTACCTGTAATCTTTGAAAATGAAACTGAGCAGGACATCAGCTTATAGGATTACCACACATAAAAATGATATTGCTTAGGAAGTGAATTCTCTTCCCTTATTTATTTATTTATTTATTTATTTATTTATTTATTTATTTATTTATTTATCCTACTATTAAAGTTTTACTCTGTTTGCCTAGCTCTCTTTCTCATGGGTGGAGTGGATTTGATGTGAACTTAGTTTTGTAAAATTTGGCTTGCTTGTATTGAATGTTATTTGCTTTTATTAAATTCAATAAAATGCTTAAAAATATATATTGTTTATATGTTACTTATCCTATGTAGTTTAAAATGATGGCTACGAAAAATTTTTAATCTCATGTTTTCATGCAAACGGGGAGAAAAAATTTACAATACAGCCAACAGCAATCAGTAATGTACAACAGCAAACAATGTGAAAAAAACCTCATGTTACCCGTGTCACATAATCCACATTCTTTTATTCAGTTATCATGCTCAAATTGTACAAAACATGTGCATTTTTGGCAAAAATATTGTTAAATAGATACTTCTGAAATTCAGAGCACACATTACAAACAGGAAACCTCATTGGAATGTGACTTTTTCAATTGAAGACAGGACTTTTGACCAAGGAAGGAGGAGGAGAGGCAGGTCAGCATTCCTATGAGGGTTTGGTTTCCTGTTTATGATGTGCACCGATAATTCTGGAAGGATCTGTTTAACAATATTTTATCGAAAAACACATTCCTTTTGCACATTTTGAGCATAATGACTGAGTTAAAGAATGTGGATTATGTGACACGGGTAACATGAGATTTTTTTTCCATTGACGTTTTTCACATAATTTACTGTTGTATAGCACTGGTCACAGTTCACTTCTGTTATATCAGGGGTGGCCAACTCTGAGGGCCGCAGTGGCTGCAGATTTTTGTCCCAATTCAGTCGTTTAATTAGAAGCCAATCCTCACCAATATCAGATCTTATTTAATTTCATGGCTGTTAGTGTTTTAACTCTGCCATGTCAGTTCATTCTTAAATCATAGATGTGTCACCCAAGTGATTTGAAGCCTAAAACGGAGGGTAATTTTCAGTTCTTCACTCTCTCTTCAATTTCCTTCTGAGTACTTAATTAAACCAAACAGTGAATGATGAATACACACGGGTGGAAATGGAGACAAGCTAGATGGAGAACTGCCATTCGCATCTTATAGCCATTAAGGAGCAGTTAAAATAATGAATACAACTTATTGAAAACTAAAATAAGCAATTAAGGGTTCAAAATCTTAACAAGTGAGACCACTAAAATGAAGCAGAAAAATGTCACTTGAGCAATAAGTGCTTCATCAGCAATGAGTGATTTCTCACGAAGCAATTGGGTTGGAACAAAAACTTGAAGCCACTGCAGCCCTCCAGGACTGACGTTGGGCTGAGCAGAGGCTTAAATAGCAAATTAAAAAAATTAAGTTAATTAGTAGCAAAAACTAGTCACTAATTCATAAATTGAATGTGGCTCTCCAGGATCGGAGTTGGCCATCCCGATCATAAACTGTTTTCTCTCCATTTGCATGAAAACGTGAGATTTCTCAGCCATCATTACAAAATACATGGGATAAGTAAGATATTTGTGAGAACATATTTCGCATCATTTTCTTTTGTACGGCATTATTCTCTCTTAGCTTGTATTATATCATAATATCTTTCTCTTCATTCTGCATGAAAAGTCAGGATTACATTCTTTCTTGAAGATCACTACAAACTACAGGGGATAAGTAACATATAACAAATATCTTTTTTGGTGGAGTATTCCTTTAAATCCCATTGTGCTGAAAGTGTGACTTCTGGGAAAACACTCCCAAGCAGCCGGCTGTTGCGTTATGGCAATGGGACCTGAAAATGGAGGCCCCCCCAAGAAAACAAAATGCTGTTGATGTAGTTCTAAAATGGGGCGTTGGATTAAGTCCACAAACCCAAAAAGCACTAGATAATAGAAACTGAAAGTATAAATTAATTCTGAAAGGTTTAAAACCTAAAAGGACAAAATAAATGCTGGGAGAAAAATACCTTAAGTGTAAGACTGAGAATCTCTCTGGAGAATCCTTGGGTACCGCTGGTTTGACTTTGTGTTGAATGAGTGGTTGCTCACGGAGTCCAGAACGAGGCACATTGCCTGCACTGTGATGGAGCGTCAGTTACGGCACTATGGTCATGTGGCGCGTTTCCCTGAAAGTGATCCGGCTCATAAGATCCTCATTGTTGGGGACCCGAGTGGCTGGACCAGGCCAAGGGGTTGCCCACGTAACACCTGGCTGCAGCAGATAGAGGGTCATTTCCGGAGGGTGGAACTAAACCACGTGTCTGCCTGGGGAGTTGTCAACCGGGATCCCAAGCTGATTCATCGTGTGGTGGGGGCAGCACCGCGTTGTACCAGTGCATGCTTCCCAACTTGTCTTGACTTGACTTATGAGACTGAATTAAGAGAAACAGGATAACGTAACAGGGAAGACCACAGAAAAAGGGCGATTAGACTGCAGAAAGAGAATCGATGTGCAATGCACATCAGTGGTTTGTGGATTTTCAGCATCCTTTTCAAAAGTATTAAATGTAATGTATTGTATGAGACAGATTTTATTTTGAAATAGTCTGTGTGAGAATCATAATGCTCCCTAGTAGGCTGTCGTACATTGATGTGTGGCTGTTTATTATCTCAGTTATGATAAACCGGGACCTCCTTTTGTTGTCGAATGTAGATGCTGCCATCATATCATTCTCTTTTCAAATGTTACAATACCCAGGATATAATATTCCAAGTCACAGGCATGCAGAGTGCACACTGTACAGTTCACACAAAAAAAGCTTGCCAATTAACACCAAGGAGATTGCACGTCCCACTACTGCTTTTCGTAATGATGGGATTAATTACTAGAACCTGGCCCTGTGGGCACTGAGTGACTGAACCTGCTTTGGGTCATTTCACAGCCATTCAATGATTTTTCACAAAGGTCAGTGAAAACATAGCCTTCAGCTCTGTCACAGCAGCGCCAGACTGGCGTGAGCGCGCCTTTCTTTGTTTCGGGCCTCTTTTACATGTTAAGGAACGCCTCAGCTGCTGTTACTATTTGTATTGTTTTGCTGCCTTTCACAAACAGAAGATCAAAGATACAGCACGCTGGATTCCTTTCTTATATTTTTTTCAACCCAAACGAAATGTGAGCATATCCACCACAGGCTGGCAGAGCTCCCACACCGCTGGAGAGCGATTCTCTGCTTTGCTCACAGGGCTGAAAAGGCTTCATTTAATATTGATAGACTTTTAAAGGTTGCAAAGTGATGTAGGTGTAGGAGTTTCATTTGAGACGGTCTCTGGGGCCAAGAACTTCACAGGGATTATCAGCTGGTGCTCCAAGGAACGGATGACAATGCTCAAGGACAGGCAGCCCAGCAGTCCACATTGCTGGCCCCTCATCATTTTGTTTCATTTTTTTGACTAACTTGTCAGTTCAGGCTTTTGGTGTGCATTGTGTCTCTGGGATTCTGGAGGACGCCATTTCCAGTGCATCATCTTGTAAATGAGTGGGTGCATTTTCATCTCTTGTGTAGACCTGCTGAGGTCATCAAGTCACACAATAGATGGATTAGATCCTTCTTGTGTTCAGAGAAGGAGCTTTAAATTGCTTAAGCACACTAGAAGAATGGGAACCCTAGGGGGTGAAGCACAGGTCACATTTGACGGCAGCGGTGTAGGCATGGAAACAAAGCGTGTAGTCTTTGAATGATGTAACAGTGCGCTCATCACACTGGGCGGCAATCACAAGAGTGTCTAGCAGTGCCGTCATGGCAACAGTAAACATGAATTATAGGACAAGGCAAGTAAACAGAGTCGGGTCCATAAAAGCAAGTCATTCTCTAGTCCTTGAAATGATGTGTGCTTTTTTGCCACAATTTGTAACTGTGTTGTCATGGAAAAAAGACCCAGTCATTGAGATCAAATTTGTCATAGGAGACGTTATTGAAATAACATGCACTGGCGTGTCTCTCCTCCATCATGATGTCGGTCACTTTGACCTGAAGTCTCTCCATCTGGAGACAGTGACACCAATATGTGTTGTTTCCAGGTTGGGTGGGTATATTTGACCATGCCCTTGACCACACCACTGACTGGCAAGTGCCATCATTTTCCGATCACATGAGGTTGTTCCGTCTTCATTACCGCATATTTAAATGATGGCTGTCACTTGTTATCTGATTGGAAGTTAGACTTCCTATTTTTCTGTACTGCTTGTTTTGATTCTCATATATATATATATATATATATATATATATATATATATATATATATACTAGCTGTTACCTGTGGCTCTGCCCACATAGTAGTGAAACAGAACAAACCTTAAAAGTCAATAAACAAACAGGTATCGCTAGCTAAGTGGAGGCAAGGTACACTCCAAAACATGGCAAGAGGTAGACCGAATTGAATAGATGCTGGTGTGTCAGTAAGGAGGGCCCTGCCCAGCTACCCACTCCTGATGTCACGCTTCCCCCTCCCCTTGGTCCACAGCCTCTGTCTCGGATTAGTACAAACATATCGCACCTGCAAGCGAACTATCATTCTTAGCCTGATGAGAGAAGTTGCAAAATCAACAGGAATGTTCAAGCAAATTATAGAATAAAAACCAATCTAAATCTGTTAAGTAGTTCTTTTGTGAAAAGCGGACAGACATACAGACAGACAGCTCCACCCGCGTAGTAGTGAAACAGGACAAACCTTAAAAATCTATAAACAAACCGGTATTGCTAGATAAGCAGAGGCAAGGTCTGCTCCAAAACATAGCAAGAGGTAGAGCAACTTGAATGGAGGCTAGCGCGTGAGTGAGGAGGGCCCTGTCCGGCTACCCACTCCTGACATCATGCTTCCCCATCCCCTCGTCCCAAAGGCTCTGTCTCAGATTACCACAAACAAATTGCTCCTGCAAGCAAACTATGATACTTAGCGGGATGAGGGAAGTTACAAAATCAAGCAGAATGTTCAAGCAAATTATAGAAAAAAACGCAATCTAAATCTGTTAAGTAGTTATCTCATGAAGAGTGGACAGACATACAGACAGATGTTGGATTATATATATATATATATATATGCTAGTCAAAAGTTTCAGGACACTTCGGTTCTTCCATTTTTTCTTCAAATTTAATAAGTTGAATTACAAAGAATGGCCTACAACGATGAAGAGGTAAGCAGTAAATTTAATGTTCAGATTTTTAAAAACTGAAGAAAAGGAAATTTCAGAATATTACAAATGGGTCTTCTTCAGGGACTAACTTATAGTTAACAATGTACAGATGTTCTGCAACATTTCAAGTAAATTAAGCCTTGCAAATTGAAACAAACAATTTGAACAGGTGTCCCACCTTCTGTTGCTTACTTAAAAACCCTCCGACTGTCTTAAGGCAGAGTTAGAACAGATTGTGTTACTACACAATCTGAAGTACCACTTGGACAACAGTCCAGTGATAATGGCAAGAAAACAGCAATTAACAAAATTAATGACAGAGATATATAATATAATCTATATCTATAAAAACCAAATACCTCTGACTCACTCATCACGAAATCTCCTGAACCATGAGGACTTGAAATTTGGAATGTAGGTTACCCTTGGCCCATAGGTGTTTGCTAAGAAACGGTTTTAAAAATTTTGTGGTCCAAGCGCGTTCTGTCTGTATGTCTGTCCGCCTTTCATGAGAGAATTACTTAACAGATTTAGATGTGGTTGCTTTCTATAATTTGCTTGAACTTTCCGGTTGATTTTGCGACTTATCTCATCACCATAAGTACCATAATTCGCTTGTGTACCGATGTATTTATGCAAATCCAAGAGAGTGGCTGTGGGCCGAGAGTAGGGGTGCGGGGCCTTTCTCATTCACTTGCCAGCCTCTGTTCGAGTTGGTCTACATCTCGCCACGTGTTGGTGTGCACCTTGCCTCCACTTAGGTAGCGATACCTGTTTGTTCAACAGACATTATCATCTACAGACTGTTAAGGAGTAATGTGAGGTGAATCAGATGTTCAGATTGCCCATAATGATTGCAGTAGACAAGAAGGTAACTCCAAGCCGAGTGGTTCACGCTTTTTTTGGCTGGTAAAGTTTCCATAATGATAATAATTGAAAGAGACGGTCATCCAGAGGGAGTGTGGTCTTTGATTATATTGCCTGCTCACTTCCTGAACTGAGAAGTACATAATGTCCCATTTCAACCCCACAGTCTATTCTTTTGTCCTAAAAGATTGCTGCAGTTTATGTTTTGAATCAGCAAATCGTTATTGAGCAAGTGGGGATGTTTTCGATGACAACTGCATAACACTGGACAAGCACTAATTATGAGAGTTTTAAGTTTTTAAGTTGACAGAGGAAAAAATATGCACTTTTTAATTTTTTTTTTTTTGTCAAGAGAAATTCTGTTTATGCCCTTGTTTAGTCTGCGAGTTATTGTGGTGGCCGGTGGCCACCCTATTGACTTTGAGATCATTTCAAACAGAGGTGTAGGAGGAAAGGAGATCCCCCCATCCTGTATATTATTCCTTTCTGTCATATCTTCACAGAGCTAACAAATATCCTTGGATATACAAATGTGTTCAAATATATGCAGTGACAGCTGAATAGACAAAGGTGGAGATGATAAGACACTGGGGAGCAAAATGTTGCTGCAAGTGCAGTGAAGACATTTGTGTCTGCTTGTTTTCTCTTCAGAGTGACACACTAGGTAATGTTATTGCTTCACATGCCCTGGCCCTAGATGTAGTTCCAGGCTGTGTGTCTTTGGCGTTTGTATGTGGATTTCAAGTGTTTCTCGTGTTCCAAACACATGCTGCCTGGTTCCATTATCATTTCTTGATTTCTCCAAAAGTGAGCACGTGTATATGACTGTTTTTGTAGGAAGCTGGTGATTGGCCGTCATCCTATTTATAAAGGTTTTTTTATTTCTGACTAATACCCTTGTGACAGGCTTCAGCTCCGTACAGCCTTGAGCTACATAAGTCAATGTATTCTATTTAATCGGTCATTATATCCTAAGCCACGTAGTTTCCCAATGTGTGGTTGTGGTCATCTTGCGCTTTTAGTGACCCTGAATAGTAAAGAATCATCTCCATCAAAAAGGAATCTATTAGGCTGGATGTGATATAAAAAATAAAGTTGTCATCACTACAAAGCATGTGTGGCTATTAAAGACATAATGATGCAATCGTGAAAATCAAAAGAGCCAGAATTGAGTTTTGTTTGTACACTTTGTTTTTTTTTTAATCTTTTTTGATCAACACGTCGCCTGGTACATTCACTAGACTGCCATCAGTGACAGTTCTTATTATAGAAATACACTGGTTTTATAACACTTATTTCTTGAGCCTGACTCTTCTTCTTTCATCCCTGAAAATAAACTTGGGGAATGCCAGCTCTGCTCTGTTTGTGCCATCACACTTCTGTAGGCTGCAGCTCAGGATAAGGAAGACAGGCGACCCCCGCTGCAAGCTGGATATCTTGCTCATTTCTTTCTGTCTCAAGCCTCAGTCTGCTGTGCATCACCTCTAACTATCCTTTGAACTGAATTCTTACCTAAAAAGAAAATAATACAAACAACCCCATTGTTAGCCATAGATGAATTACAGCAAATAAAGGGCATTATTTCAGCCACCACTATTCAACAGACTCGACCCCATCCTCTGAGCTGCATGTATTGGAGATGTCTGGTCAGAAGGTCTCAGCAGGTTAGATATAAGAGGATTGACCTGCAAGTCTGAACAGGGCAATCCCAAGATGTGTGACATATGAGTCTCAGCATGCAATATCTGAAAGGATTGGCTTGCAAGTGTCAGCGGATATTTGACCATGAAAATCACAGCAGACATGATGGTACCCATCTTAACTGCTTCATGTTCACTTCCTAGCAGGGCAGTGTTTACTGTATATCACCTAACATACTGTCTCAGTAGGATGTGTTTAACACTCACCTTCTATAAAATGTGCTGGACGTGTTTGACATCCAGTACCAATAATTTGTTCCTCTTGATTTTATGGGGGCAGCTTGTATTTGCTACTGCTCATTATAAGGTTTAAGAAGATTGTTTCTGTGATGTCTGACATGGTGGGCGGCTTAGCTGAGAATGCTGAAGATGTTTGTCAGGCATGTCTCAGTAGGACATATCTAAATTTTCAGGCTTAAAAACTTTCAGGGGGTTGTTTCCAGGGTGTAAATTAAATGTTTTAGATGGAATGTTTTAATTCAACTTGAAGGTCCTGTGGGTTTGTGCCTGAGATGGGGAAACCAGAGGACCCAGGAGGTTGTGCCTGATAAGCTAACCTGAAGATCCTGACAGGCTGTGTCTGTGAAGACAAAATTGAAGGTGTCAATGATTTCTCATCTGAGATGGCTAAGATGAAGGTACTAGTAAGTTGTATCAGCAATGTCCAAAAAACAGTACCTTATGGTTAGGTTGAGGATGTGTTTGAGACGACTAAGCTGAGGATCCCACAAGACCATGTCTCAGATGTTAAGGTTGACGGTGCCAGCAGTGAATGTGTGACATGCTGAGTTGAAAGAGTTTGTGCTTGAGAATCCTGTAGTGAAGGTCCAAGCAGGCAGTATCTGAGATGGCTAAACTGCAGAATCCCAGGAGGTTGTAGGTGAGGTGATTAATCTGTGAGTTCCACAAGGTTGTGTGTCACATTTTAAAGAATGAGACTGAGACAATGCACCATTTGAAAAAGTTCAGTCCCAGAATGTTTTGTCTGAAATGACCAAGATGAATACCCCAGGAGTTTGTGCCCAAATCTGAAATGTCTAAATTGAAGGTCCCAAGATGTTATGTTCAAAATGGCCAAGTTGACGATCTCAAGAAATCTGTGTCTGAGATGGCCAACCTGGGGTCTCTACAAGACAGTGTCTCACACTATTAAGGTGATGGTCTCAGTAGTCTGTGTCTAAGATGGCTAAGTGGAATGAGTCAATGAAGTTGTACCTAAGATCACCAAGTTGAGAGCCCAAAGAGGTTCTACCTACAATGACTAAGTTTTGCGATGACTAAGGATTTGTGTTGCATGACCAAGTTCATTATCAACAGGCTGAATTTCAATCTGAGGAGTCTGAAAGAGTAAAGTTGAAGGTCCAAGGAGTCTGTTGCCAATATAACAAACCTACATGCAATGTTGTGTACTGTGTAGTTAAGTGAAGGTAAAGATCACAGCCAAGACAACTAAGCTTAATTTCCCAGAGTATTTTCTCTGAGATGGCCAAAATGAATGTGGAATTTGAAATGGTTATTTTACAGTTCCTAGCAGTCGGTATATGTGATGGCTATGCAAATATAACTAAGTTGAAGGACCCAGCAGGCTATGTCTTAGATGGGTAAAATGAAGGGCCCAATAAATTGCATTTCGAATGGCTTGCCCAAAGATTCAAGGAATTTCTGTCTTCGATCCATACATGCTATATGGTTGTGAGACATGGACACTATCCAGTGACTCGAGATGAAAACTGGGCTCCTTTGGTACTGTGTCTCTTCAGAGAATCTTTGGGTACCACTGGTTTGACTTTGTGTCACGGGGTCTCGAATTAGGTACATTACCTGCATTGTGAGGGAGCCTCAGTTACGGCACTACGGCCATGAGGCGTGATTCCCTGAGGATGATCTGACTCACGGAGGACCCAAGCAGGATAGGATTGAACCACGTTTCTGTCTGGGGGGTTGTCAACCAGGATCTCGAGCTGTTTCGTTGTGGGGTGGGTACAGCAATGAGCTGTACCAGTGCAAGCTACTCAACCTGAACCTGACTGATCCACACATGACTGAGACTGATACACTTAAATTGACGTGATAACATGAAATGTTAGTCTTGGATTACTAGGCTTAACGTTGCACATGAAATGGTTACGATGAAGGTCCTAGCAGAGATTGCAAAGACAAGAGTCCCACAAGGCTGTGTATCATAGTCAACATAAAGATTACAGCCAAGATAGCAAACCCAAAGTTCCAAGAAGGTTTTTCTGAGATGATGATGTCGAAGGCTCAGAGAGTGTGTATGTTACATTGAAGCACCATGTAGGCTATATCTGAGATGGTTAAGCTTAAGCTCCCACAAGGCTGTGTGTGATATGGCCAAGTTATAAGCCTAACTGACTGCATCAGAGATATCTTGAATCTGGTATAAGGTTATAGTAGAGATGTCTGAACTGAAGGCCCTAGTAGGTTATACCTGACATGTTTGTCCAGCCAGTCTCATTAAATGGCTTTCAAAAAACCTGGACTTCAGGAGGCCGCACAATTCAAATTCCTAACACAGCCTATCTTAGCAGATTGTTCATGCTCTAGAGTGTTTTAAAGATTCCTGGCCACTGTGCCTGATAAGGATCTTGCTAAAGATATATTTGTTTCTAAAGCATTTTGAGCAAATACCTGCTGGCCAGTTCATTAGGCCCTGCTTATTGTTTTAGACTTGAGCTTCGCTGGAGCTGCAGATAATCACATGACCTGACAGGTGGTCCCTGCGGCCCTATAGATGACCAGGGCAAGTGCATTTGCACACAGTCTAGCAGATAAGAGTAAAGGAAAAGACATGACAGCATTGAGAAAAGCAGTGATAGTAAATGTAAATCCAGCAGGTGCCAGAGTTACCAAGACAGCTGCAGCAAGACCACGTTGATTTGAATTTATCAGTTTGAGGCAAATAAAGGTAAAGAACACATCTGCAGAGAGGATAAATTGTAGATGTAAATGCATAGTGACAGGAAAAAGGGGAACAGATATTTTATAAGATAGGTATGGCCAGTCGTCATCAGACAACGGAGCCGCGAACAGAGAAGCTCACCGCAGTGCACAATAAAAAAAATATGGAGATCACAGCATAAATCACTGGTCTCGGTTGGCAGCATAAAATTAGCCCTAGACAGGTGGTGCTGGGTGTTTGGATTATTTTTTTTTTTCTTTAGTTGAGCAAAGCACAAGTTTTATGAGAAACGAAAGACCCACTCAAATCTTTTGATAGAGATGGGGTTTGGCATATGATGACTGGGGTTGTAGAAAAGCCAAAGGGCTGCCAAAGCTACCGTGTAACACTAGCATGGGGTTACTTTATGTTAACTGAAGATAAAATTATAGCTTTGAGGGTGAGAGAGCTAGGTGAAGACTTTAAGGATCTCCTGTGCCCACTGTTATGTCCTGACCTTTTATGAGCAATTACTTTAATATCAGAAAATCCAATATTTTCTCTGTTACTCTGTATCCTTCAATCAGCCACTACTGGAATATAGAAAATATAGAAAAATGATAGGGTAGCATTGTGGTGTAGGGCATAGCTCTGCTAAATTTCAGCTCCAGCTGCCCGCATTGCATTGTGCAAAAACATGTAGTGTAATGTTGGAAAGTGTTGCTTTGATTTTCTGGTTGATTATTACTTTTATCATTAAGATAGTTGTTTATTGTGGGAAAAATTTTGGGGGCACCTTTCCTGGAAACATTAAATTCCCTTTTATCAAATGCACATTTCTTTTATCTGTAGACTACAACTGTACGTTACACCAGAGTTGCTACTCCTGTTTCTCTTTTCATGCACTTACTAACCTTTAGGGATAAACGGTTCACAGTTGCAATACAATTGCACCCAAGACGATAGTCTACTACTTTAAGACTTTACCCAAGTATGACCGTCACTGTACCTTATTCCTTACACCCTTGATTGACTTAGCTGAGAAGGGAACTCATTTTCCCAGCGGCACAAATAGAACAGAGCATACACACAGGAAAGCTGGCTTAATAAGTTTTAACCTATAAATATTATAGTAAGTGCCATAAACCAAAAGCAAAATACAAATGTGTCTTCATACCATTTCAACCTGGATTGTTCTGTAGTAGTGAGAGCAGGCGATGATCAGCGACAAGATCAATTTGTGTATGTTGATTCCAGGTGGCCCGTAAGCTTAATGGTTATACAAAAGTCCCTTTCTGGTCTGCTCTTTGTGGTCACTTCTTTCTGTAACCAGGTCATATTGCTTCTAGTCGGCTTTCTCTGTGTCTGGGATATCATCTATCAATGAAGAAACTCCTCATGCTGAGTGCTTCATTACAGAAGTTACACTCACTGCTGCAGAGACGAGGGCATCTAAGGAACTGTGAAAGAGTTAGAGGGTTTTTAGTGTGCCTGGGATGGAAGGAGCTGTAGAGAAGGTGACTGTGTGAGTCAGTTGGCTTGAAATAGACAGAGATTGTACATCCTGGAAAGTTGATAGAAAGACTGATACCTAAAAAAGGGTAGAGCTGTGGTGGAAATGTCAACTGCAAACTTGAAAGATGGATGAAAACTAGTAAACTCAATAATGAATTACTGTAACTGGCTTCTGGAGTATAAAGCATCACCAACACAATCACCAATGTATCTTTTGTAAAGGTCTGGTATCATGCCTAGGTAGGAAGGAAAGAAACATTCTTCCACCCAGCCAACAAAGATGTTGGCATAGTTAGGTCCCATTCTGGTACCCATTGCAACTACACTGACTTGTTGAAAAAAGTTGTTATCAAAAGAGAAAGCATTGAGGGTAAGAACCCATTCTGGCAGTCTGATGAAAGTGTTCATGTAAGGATCTGGGAGAGTACATCTGTAGAATTCCTGTCTCTTAACAATAAGACCTACATCTTGAGGAATGACTGTGTATATTGCAAAATTTTGTCCTAGTTAAGTGGTAGGATTCTGAGTCCCATGTTAGGTTGTGGGTGGCACGGTGGAAAAGTGGGTAGCGCTGCTGCCTCACAGTTAGGAGACCCGGGTTTGCTTCCCAGGTCCTCCCTGCGTGGAGTTTGCATGTTCTCCGCATGTCTGCGTGGGTTTCCTCCCACAGTCCAAAGACATGCAGGTTAGGTGCATTGGCGATCCTAAATTATCCCTAGTGTATGCTTGGTGTGTGTGTGTGTGTGTGTGCCCTGCGGTGGGCTGGCACCCTGCCCGGATTTGTTTCCTGCCTTGTGCCCTGTGTTGGCTGGGATAGGCTCCAGCAGACCCCCATGACCCTGTAGTAAGGATATAGCGGGTTGGATAATGGATGGATATATCACTTACAATGATTGTGTAAATTGCGTAAATGATTGTGTAAATCTTTCCTAATCCTTGCTCTGCTGCCGAGTGTCATATTGGCTGTTTCCAGTACAACCTGATCAATTGTGTTTCATCACTTTCTACAATGCAAGATGTCAGAAAATGTATTGGGAAGGTAAATAGTAAAACATAACCCCAATTATTTAGAGGGATACTTTTAATATTTGTTTATTTACTTCACCAAAGACACCGATGTTACATTTTTCTTTATGACATATGTTTAGATATGACTCACTGTTACTAAAGCAACAGTACTAGTTGAAGTTGATTACATGAATTAGTAGAGTACATAAAAGACACCTGACCGTAAGACGATATCATACACTTACAAGCCAAGCTCAAATAGACTTGTGGTGGCTGGAACAGCTTTTTAAAGACACCGACTGAGACTTCAACTCAAGTGATGTAGAAAATGCGTCAGTTGATGATCTTTTGTTAGTTCTTGGTTGATGAGGAGCTATGGCAAATTGTAATTTATATTTCTTAAAGCATAACATTTTTGAAAGACGTACCCAAAGCAAACTGAAAATGTATGTTAACGTCTGCGCCCACGGCTTATATGACGGCGGGTTCCTGGTAGAACATGTGCAGCTCTTCTGGTGTTGTTTCTCATCAGGAGTGGCTATTGGACACGTATTAAAGGAAAATATGACGATTAAATAATAACCTCTCTCAAGGTAAATTTAAAAGAGTAAATTATCAGTAATTGATGTCTCTTTTGTAAGTGGGAACATTTCAAAAATTAGCCAACACCTTTTAAGTGAGAATTTCTGACATTTCAAAAATATGCAGGGCATGCTCTTTTCGAGATATGTCAATGAAAATTCCACTTTCCTGACAAGATTTATTGAAGAATAACTGTACCAAATTTCAAGAAAATGAGTTCAGTGGGAGCCAAGCAATTTCATGCAGACAGACTTGACAATGACAACAGGTGGTCTTGCATTTTATACTAAAGCACCTGATAATAAAATGATAGTGTCTCGGTGTTTACCATTGGGAGCTTACTTCAGTTTTCAGCCTATTCCTGTCTGCGTGGAGATCTGCTCATAATAAATGCCGATACTGAAATGGTTTAGTGTGGGCAAATGTGCCCTGTGATGTTTTGCTTTTGCCTTATGCCGCTTGCTGCCAGATGTGCTCAAGCTCCACGTGAGCCAGGAAAATGGGTTCAGTCTGGATGGACTGACAGATAATGACAGTCATAGCGTCCCATCAGCAGATGCTTCCTGCATTTTACCTGTTGACTGAGTCTGTGATAGATAACAATAATACATTTTAATAGGGGATCCTTACCTCATAAAAGCTAAAAAAGTAATTAAAATACACTGAGGCTTACTTAACTTACTGCACTTCATTTATTTTGCTCTCGTTTTGCTTTTAATTAGGATGGCTGCATTGAAACACAGAAAGACCCTATCCCTAGTAACAGTCTGAAGCCCCTTGTGAAGAATTCCCAGCAATTCCACATCAGCTGAAATAATTCATCCTTTCAGCCAGTTTGGCCAGGGGTCTTCTCCTATCATCCTCGTACTTTGCCAAAAGGGCATTACTGCTAAACATCCTAACCCCTTCATGAACTTCCCATATTGTTACACAAAACCTTAATATGCTGAAATAAAGGAAAGATATGAAATGTCAAAAGGGTGCAGCCAACTTTCATTAATCAATATCACAAAGTGAGCTGACTCCATCTCTCTGAGCGCTTTAACACTCTACTTTTGTCTTGAATTTAGATTATCTTCTGCTTTCTCCGGCACCTTTTATTTGTGGAAATAAATAACTGGTTGATAATAAGCTGTAGTCTTTCTGCAGAAAATATTAATCCGTGATGCTTGATGTAGCATCATAATTCATTCAAAAGACTGCAAACAAATGAGTAGAAGTGAAAAGGTCTGCTATCTAAAGGCCAGCTCCATTGCCAGAACACCATGCTGTCTGACAGGTGGTAACATTTATTTAGAAGAGGTGTGTGTCTCTTGGGGTTTGTACGATGTGTCAGTCACTGTGCTCCATCCTTGTATCCAACCATTTATAAAGCTGCCTAATCTAGTTCTGGGCCTCACAGGCATCCAGCCTTTCCCAGCAACACCAGACAGGAATCAGCTCTGCATGGGAGGCCAGTCCATCACAGGGCATTCGCCCACACACACTCATTCTGGGTCAATTTAGAGTTGCCTACTGTCTTCTGCAGTCAAATGGGGTACATGCAGACTCCACACAGACAGGGACCATGTGTGGGATTTCCTCCCAGTCTCCTAAAGCTGTGAGGCAGCATTACTCACTATTGCACTCTGTATGGCCAAGATGTGTCCATTAAATGTAGAGTGGAACTGTACTTCTGTGCCGTATTTATGTTAGCATCTCAGACTAGGAAAAAGGTCCTGGTTGGCTCAAAAATCTCAGACTAATGTCCTACT
This sequence comes from Polypterus bichir lapradei, assembly GCA_026402145.1. Taxonomy (NCBI): domain Eukaryota; kingdom Metazoa; phylum Chordata; class Cladistia; order Polypteriformes; family Polypteridae; genus Polypterus; species Polypterus bichir. The sequence goes on from JANRMT010062829.1 coordinate 25,369,220, forward strand.
CTTAAGAGTAATGGGAATTTTATCTGTTTATAATTTATAAGACTACACCTCTAACTTCATCAAGATTTAGGAGAGATAATGAGTTGTCCTAACTCGCGAGATACTGCCAGATCAGCACACACATCCCGGGAAAGACAGAATGTTTTGGAAACATTGAACAACAATAAACTCATGAAAAGATATTGATTTGACAGAGATGGAATAATATTTGTAACAAATCTCTCCATCTACTTGAAGAAGCCATGTGCTTCCTAAAGTGTTGGTAACATTAGGACATTAGAACATCAGAACAATCTAGACGAGAACAGGCCATTCAGACCAATAAAGCTCGACAGTCCTATCCACTTAATTCTTCTAAATTAACATCAACTCTAGTTTTGAAAGTACATAAAGTCCTACTCTCTACCATACTGGTAGCTTATTCCAAGTGTTTGTGGTTCTTTAATTAAAAAAAAATTCCTAATGTTTGGGCAAAATTTCCCCTTAATAAGTTTCCAACTGTGTCCCTGTGTTCTTGATTAACTCATTTTACAGTCACAGTCTCGATCCACTGGACTAATTCACTTCATAATTCTATATGCTTCAATCAGTTTTCCTTTTAATGTCCTATTAAGGCTTTTAATCTTTCCACATAATTCATCCCCTGTAGCCCTGGAATCAGCCTAGTCACTCTTCTCTGGACTTTTTCTAGCACTGCTGTGTCCTTTTTTGCCTGGAGACCGAAACTGCACACAGCACTCCAGATGAAGCCTTACCAGTGTGTTATAAAGCTTGAGCAGAACCTCCTGTGACTTGTACTCTGCACATCAGGGCGCTATATAACCTGTCACTCTGTTAGCCTTCTTTATTGGCTTCTGAACACTGTCTGGGAGTTGATAGTGACGAGTCCACTATGACTCCTAAATCCTTCTCATAAGGTGTACTCTTAATTTTCAGACCTCCCATTGTATATTCAAACCTAACATTTTTACTTCCTATGTGTAATACTTTACATTTACTTACATTAAACTTCATCTACCACAAATCTGCCCAAGCCTGTATGCTGTTCAGTCCTTCTATAATGATTTCATGGATTACAGATTATCTGCCAATCCACCTATTTTAGCATCATCTGCAAACTTAACCAGCTTGCTATTTTTATTCCTACCCAAATCATTCATACTGTATATATCATTCAACAGCGGGAACCATAACACTGATCCCTGAGGGACACCACTCTTAACATCAGCTAATTCTGATAACGTTAATCGCACCAACACCCTCTGGTTCCTATGTCTGAGCCAGTTCTGCACCCAACCAAAACATTACCCTGAACTCCCACTTCTTTTTGTTTGAACACCCACTTCTTTTAGTTTTTAGTAATGTTGTCCTTTCTGGCCATGGGGGAAAATGCAGCTTTGTAATAGCGATGATTTGGGTATGTCACAACTAATGGTTTTTTTGAATTTTGCACCAAACCTTGAACACCCCTATAATACATCAGGTAATACACAGGTTTACACGTTTTCCCACCACTTCACATTAGGTAATGTTAAGGCAAGCTGTACTCACGCTGGTAGTTGTTGGTGTGATTGATCTCACACACATAAAGGGCATGCCCCAAGTGTCAGTGAGCATGGCATATGTGAATCTAAAGCAATATCACAGTATCAACACACAGGTGGTCATGGGTGTAAACTGCACTTCAGTAGCCAGCATATTACCCTAAAGATAGGCAGAGCAGAATTTGTGATTGACACTAAAGTGTCACACAGGTACACCGAGCTTTACATCCCACAAACCCCTGGAACACTCACATAACACTTTACAAGCCCAGAAAGGTGCAAGATGGCAGGCAGAGTTGTCAGGGACATGAGATAAATAGATTCAAACAGAAGATACGGGGGTCACAGAGACATCTAGACATGTCATGCATGTGACTGTGAGACGATCTGGAACACTGGAACAGTAAGTGCAACTTCAGAAGCAGCACAAGAATAGCTGTGGCTACACTTAATAGCTTTTTTTTACGAGGCATTTCCTATGGCCTAAATAGTGGGAGTGGAATTTTTCTGGAAGTATGGTTGTGAATCCTTTATTGTTAAATAAACACGCAAGTTATCGGGTTTAACTGTCATTTGGTGTGTGCTTCTCTGTCTTACCATGTTGGTGCTTGTTGCAGTATTATTCTTAATTTTGTTGTGAAGTGGTCTGGTTCAATGCATGACTCTAGAGTATTTGTAGAAAGAATAGTGTAATCATGTCCCTTTGAATATTATTATTATTATCTTTATGACAGACTTAGCGTTAGTATCAGAAAACTAGAAAGCGTCATCATGATTTCCAAGGAAATTACAAAACACCTTCATGAATGCCATTTGGCAGGTCGGGGTGTTGTAAAATTGAGACGTCATTCATTCACAAATATGACCTCCTTCTCCTCACTGGAATTGTGTGTAGGATGCTTCATAACCCCGCCTCATGTCCTACTCTGGGGTAGGACAAATTCTAATATATGGGCACTGATCCAAATTCTAATCTGAATTGAAAAATGTTGATTTAGGTATCGGGATGAAATCCTTGGCCCATTGTCAGACCCTTTGCTGGTGCAGTGGGTCCTGGGTTCCTCCTGGTGCACAACAATGCCTGGCCTCATGTGGTGAGAGTATGCAGGCAGTTCCTGGCGGATGAAGGAATTCATACCATTGACTGGCCCCCACGCTCACCAGATCTAAAGCCAATAGAACACCTCTGGGACATTATGTTTCGGTCCATCCGACGCCGTCAGGTTGCACCTCAGACTGTCCAGGAGCTCAGTGATGCCCTGGTCCAGATCTGGGAGGAGATCCTCCAGGACACCATCCATCATCTCAATAGGAGCATGCCCCGATGTTGTCAAGCACACACACACACACACATATATATATATATATATGCGCCAAGATTTACTAAAAAGCGTACTCCTGCTCTTGTTTTTTATGTTTGTTTCTCTCTCTCTATCTCTATTTACAATTTCTCTAAACACCTTGCAAACTGTGAAATTGTTTCAGATGTCCAGCACTACATGTGATTCAACTTGTAAATAAAAGAAGAGGAATGCAGACATTGCTGAAATGTTGGTTAGACTATCTAACTGCAAGCCTAATTAGCATTCGGAAATGCCAGGAAGGCCTGTGCAGTGGAAACATTGGCTTCTTTCAGGAAATGGAGGGTCTCCAAATTTGAATATTCATATGTGGTTTTTTGAGTATGCAAAAAAGCATTCCTATTTGTTTTTGTTTTTAAACTTTAACGAAACACATATTGTGTTCACCTGCATCTGGGTGCTGAAAGAGCCTGAAAAGGACAGCTTTGTATTTCGAAAAATGCATTATCTTCTATTGCCATGGGCAACGGGGGAAATGATATTTTTGTCAATCAGAAATATGCCCTAGCAAGCCAGCATGGTTCTCAGGCCTTCCTTCTACAGCTTAGAAATTCAGCCAGGCTTAGCAGATTGGAGCCTCTCTCTGCGATCGTTGACCCTCAAAGCGGGGCGGTGGCCAAGGCTTCCCCTTGTCAATCATGGCATTCATTTGAGTTTAGGGGGGGCAGCTGCCTTTTTTATTTGCAATTGACTTCCTGTGAGACTGATCTGAATATTGACCGTTGCTAGCCAGTTGCAAATGAGCCTTGTAAAGATCTGGGGCGGCCTGAGGCAATCTGTTCCACTGCCACCACACTCGGTGAAGATGATAGATTGGAAGGCAAATTCCTTAAAGTGGTCACCCTGCCCCAGTCTCAGGGGAGTTAACTGCTATCAGCTTGGCAGGGTCACATTGAATGCTTTTTGTGGAGGGGTTTTACACGCTGAGAGGGGGTGGAGACTACGGATGAAGCAGTCTGCAGATGTTTTTAATTGCAATGTTGCTACTTGCCTAGCCTTCTGGGTACAAACCAGAGGCTTCTCGGCCTGCTGAGCGATTCTTCCCTTTCATTAGGGAAGTTACTGTAAATAAATTTCTTCATGGTGAGCATCCTTTTCAAGTTAAAGATGCAGCATCTGCTCGCTGGTAGAGTAATAAAGGACATGATGTCTGATTGTGTGCGTACAGGCATGCCTAGTCATGGATGCATGATGTGAAGATGTGCCCTTGCCCCCTGCAGCCTCTTCAGAATGGGCGTTTATGCAGTACTAGCCACGATTGCCTGTTGAAGACAGGTCATAGAATAAATTAAAAAATACTTGATATGACATGTTTGACCAAAAATTCTTTTATTAAATTGATAATTGCACTGTTTTTAGTTTTTAAATGATTAACAAGCATAATCAGTAAAAAATGTAATTTGGTTAATAACAAATGGAAAAAAACAAATTTTAACTTAAATGATAAAAGATTTTAATTCTGTTTTTACTTATTTTCATTATCAGACAATATTAACATATAGAGAATGCATGACTCCTTTCAAATCAGACTGATCAACATATAACCAAAATCTACTGCTACCATATTGCCAATCCAATCTCATTCTACTAGGGAGGACCTCTCTATATATTCTTTCTTGTATTGCTATTACGTTCTTCAGTTGCTATCGTCACCTTGATATCTTCTCTTCTCTTCACTCTTAATAGAGCCACATACAGTATAGCTGGCCATGTGCAAACACTGGCTGACAGAGATTCATGTCTACCTTTTCTAACGCCTGTCCCTGAGCCTTGTAGTTGCCGTGCCCTAACCTCTCTTGCCTTATGTGTACCTGTCGCATCTCTCCTATACCTGTTCTTGGAATGCTGACGTTTCTCATCCTCTTTTGCCCTACATGTACCCTCAGCACTCCTCCTACATCTTTCTTCAGTAGTTTCATGTGTCTCAACCTCACTTGGCCAGTGCTTCCTCTCTCAATCACATTCCCGTAAAGCCGACTTCTCAGATTCAGTCATTTTGAGGCACATGGGTAGCATCCTGTCTGATTTTTGACTACCACCAATAGTAAAGGGTTGCCCATTAACCGCTGTGAAAACATTTTTTGTATTCTGATGTGTTTTTCCTGTCATTGTAGTTGACTCAAGTTACTTGCTTTATTGTTGCAATGCTCCATTTTAACTCCTTTTTTGTAAAAATAAAAAAGTCACAATCTGAAAACTTCTCTCCCCTAAAGTTTTGTGTCATCATCTCTAACTCTGAACCACCAAAGCCAAATTGACTAATCAGATTTCTCAGAGGGACTGGACACACATACACAAATACAGTAGTGTTTTGCTATCAAGAAGATGTACAAGAGATCTGTACATTCCGATTTTTATTCTGATGCTCATCATGGATCACTCCATGTTTCAGCTTTTCAACTCTCAGAAGACTCCTAGTTCTACTCCATCTCATGGATCTTTTTCCAGTGGAGCCCTACAGCTTTGGAAAAGTGGTTTTACACTAATGGCAATCACTGATTCTTTTTTTTTTTTTTTTTTGAGTTTTGATTTAATTTGGGCATTGGGAACATGACGTTCCACTAGAAAATCTGTGGTGTGATCTTCAGTTCATCATGATCATCTGACCTAAATGAATGAGATTTATATGGGAAAGAGCTAGCACCAATTAGGCCTCGGTGCTTTTAAACAGCCACTGAATTAGGCAGCTAACATTTCTACCAACACTCTTAAAAATAACAGTTCTACGATGGCACTTTACCGGGTTGTGTGATTCCTTGTAGGACCACTGCTTGACAAAGAAGTACAGTATTTCATCCTGGGAGGGCTCTTTGCATGTGAAATTGGTTCTTTGGACTTTTAAAAGGTTTCTAATATGTGGACAAAACATAAATCTTTAATTAAGATCAATAACTTCTAAACTTAGCCTGTGTTACTGTATGCAGCAAGAGTCATTTCAAAATCAGAAACTCAATGGCCTTTCACAAATCTGTTTATCATCTATTTATGGTTATTTATTCAGGATGTTAAAGATCTAACTAAATAAAGGTTCCCTCTGGAACATTCATGCTGATGATTTTTTTGGGAACCAAAAATGGTTCCACTGCGGCATCGCTCTGAAGAACCACTTTGGCACCTTGATTTTAAAAATGTAGAGACATTGTATTGTAGTCCACATTCCACATGGATAATTAAAATTGCTCCAGATTTTAAAGTCTTACCTCCCTACGCATATCACTAAAACGGGTATGAAGTTCTGATCAAATTGAATACGAAAAAAACAAAAAGACTCAGCAACTGCACATGTGTTCAGGTATGTGGGAGCATTTAAATGAACAGCATGAACAGGGTGAGTGAGAAACACTGTGACTAAACATGGAGAGCATAGTAGCCACTGTGAAAGTGGGGTTAATTACTCAGGGGCACACGACATTCACTCAAAGAGCAGAGTTAGTCTGAGGCTGATGCTGCCCACCCAGATAACAGGTTTAATAATAATAATAATTCTTTACATTTATACAGTTTATTCATTTGAGGGCCATCAGAGAGAGATGTGCAGTAAGTCATAAACAAACATACAGGGCACTCTGAGAAAGCAGGGGTCAGTCGGAGGTTGACAGAGTATACTCAAGAGCAGGGTTAGTTATACAGGAACTGTTGGAGTGCACTTGAATCGAAAGGTTAGTCATACAAAGATGGTAGTTTACGTCCAAGGACAAGGTTAGTCACTTTGAGGCAGATATGATACAATCAAGGAGCAAGGTTAGTCATTCGGAGCCAGATCCACTACACTCAGACAGCAGGGGTTGTATTTTTTTTGAGGGCACAGTCTTTTTATCTTGTGATGTCTGCCAGCCCATGCACACTTCAAACCTCAAAACAGGCAGAAGAAGACAAACAGACAGACATTAAAGGGAAAAAAAAACACTTACTGTAGCCTTTAATGCTATTTTAAATTAGAACAAACAGCTGTGAGGGCATCACGTCAACATCATCAAACAACAGGAACAAGGACAATTCTTATCTGAAGCTCAGATGTTGTGTCTCCAGCTGCGTGCAGGTGGTCTGAATCGGAAAAAAAGCTCCAAAAGCTGGATGGCTTGATGACGTCCAACAAGACAGCCCTCAGATGTTAACCCATGAAAACACAACAGGTAGAAGCAACAGCATGTAGTATCTTCCTCTTTTATCATCTTTTTCAATGATTATTTACAACATCTACCCAATAAGTGATAGAATTCCATGAAGGGTATGTCTCTTTTTCTCACTCTAATCAGAAATTCTGGCAGGTTTTCAGCTTGTGGCTGTAAGCTTGTTTTTCTAATTTTTTTTCTGGATGTCTACATTTCAAAAAGCTTTGTTTAGATTTGTACTGTTTCTCAGTACAAGACAAAACACTTTTGTATCTACATGTAAATCTACACGTAGAATATAAAAATTGAGGAAAACATTACATGCTTTTGCATGACAAGTTAAAGCATACTGTAAATCATAGTGATGGACGAATTCTTGATTGTATTTGCTGCACACTGCTGTGTTGGTCAAACAGGGGCAGAGAGACAAAGAGTGGGGTCAGTCATTCTGTAGCCACTACAGCAATGGCTAATCACTAGAGCTGATGGAGGCACTCAGGAGACCAAGCTGGTCAATCCATCTAATAAGGGACAATCAGACGTGATGTTAGTTAGGCTGGGGCTGACAGTCTACAAGCAGAGGGCAGCAGTATTCATTCTAGGTGTAGAAATGTCGGCACACTGACACAGACACAATATATTCAGAAAGTGGGATGAGGTCAACCCAATCAAGCAAAGGTCCAGAAGATATCCTGAGACTGCTGCATCATTTATTCTGAGACTGATGGAGTGCAGTCACTCAGCGGGGTTAATCCTACAAGAGCTAATAAGGGGACACAAGGAGAATGACTTGATCAACTGGTCCAAAAGGACCAACCAGAGTGTGAAGTTAGTCCATCATAGGGCAGCGTTAGTCAGTCCTGGTGTAGATACAGTACATTCAGAGAGTGTCACTGATTAAACATGGCTAGAGGGGTACTCTGGGAAAGCAGTGTCATTCACTCTGAGGATTATAAAGTACATTTAGAGAGTCGGGTTAATCGTACAAGGGGACACTGAGAGACAGGGTCGGTCATCCTGTCTAATAAGGCACACTTGCAAAATGGCGTTGGTTAAACTGGAGCTTATCAGGTACACTCACTCAGTCGGCCTGCTTATGGCACATCATGTACACTCACACTTATTGAGACTGCTCAGAACTATGCAGATGTACATACGCTCTTAAAAGCATCCACTCCAAATTATTCAATTTGCACTTTTTGACACTGAACCGAAAAAGATCCCATGTATTTTTTTTAAATGCTGGCTCTCTTTTTGTGACTGATGAAGCACCTGGACAACACGTTGTTGTCTACACAGTCTCTCCAATGTCTTCCATTGTATCTTGTAACTCCTTTAAAGTTCTCACAGTTTTCTTGATGGCCTCCCTCACTAGTCATTTTTTTGCACGAATGCTTAGTTTTTATGGACATTCTGTTCTACGCAGATTTCTAGCTGTGCCATACTGTTCCCATATCTTAATGGTCAATTTAACTGGACTCTAAGGGATATTCGGTGACTTGGGTATTTTCTGGACTCCATCCCAGACTGGTGCTTTTCCGTGACCTTTTAATGGAGGTGCTTGGAGTGGTCTTCATTATGAAGGTCTGGCCACCAGCTGGACCTTCTAGACAAGGTGCATTTAGACGAATTCTGTGACTTCTAAAACCATTTGGCTGCACCAATGGTCAGAGTAACTAGAATGGATACTTATGAGAGCAATCACTTTGTGTTTTGTATTTGTTATTAATTTAGACCACTTTACAGAGATCTGTTTTCACTTTGCCATTAAAGAGTCTTTTTCTGCTGATTGGTGTTAAAAAAGACAAATTAAATGCACTGTGACTCAATGTTGTAAAGTTACACAGGGGTGAATACTTTTCATAGGCACAATAAAGCGTGTAGTAGCCCTGATGTATAAAACAGAACTTTCATTTTTTTACCAGTAATTGTGTGCACTTTGTGGAAGATAAATCATTGGACAAGAAAGGTTAGTTATCACGTCTGTCTCTACAAATGAAAGAGATGGAGCTGAAGTCTTGAAGTGGACATTTTCTGAGATCCTAGCCCACTGGTAGACTGCTGCCATGCCTCAAGCGATCTAAGGAGATGTTCAGAGAAAGCAGCTGTAGTGTCACTCAGTTATCAAGCTGCAATTTTTCACTAAACACATTAAAAAGACCTTTCCTCTCATGCAAAGTAATATGGGGTTTCCAAGACAACTTCCAATACCTGAAATTCTCTTTCCTGCTGCAGCTCTATTATTATTATTATTATTATTATTATTTATTGCTGTGACTGACGTCCATCTCGGCCGTTTGAATAAATGCAGTTAAAGGTGACACATGACACCCACATAAGCATCTCACAGAAAATTGCTCAAGTCAGTCAGTCTTTCTTAGTTTGTGTCTTTCATCGAGATGACTGAGATGAGTTGAAGAGCAGTGAGCACACTAGGAGGAAGTCGGGAGAGCTGAAACTTCTCATGCGTTCTAAATGCTATCTCTTTAGGATTTTTATTTTTTTTAATATTACTTCTTTAAAGATTAGATATGACTTTGTACCATTATTGGACACAGAATTGAATTTTGGAAGAAATGATCAGGGCCTTTAATGTTTCCAGATAATGTCTATGTATAAGAATTTACTAAGAAATACTATTATGTATTATTATTATCAACCTTTGTTTAGAAGACACCTTCCCTGAAGCTTACCCACCCCAAATATGACACCTATGAAAAACGTCAAAGTCTGGCAAGACAATCATGTAAAGTTAACCAATAAAAAGACCACTAGAAGTAGAATGGAGATTGGATTGCTAATAGCTTTCCCCAATCTTACATGTGTGAAGGAAACCCGGGCAGGAGCAAGCCCAAACCCAAACACGAACACACAAGCACAGTCCCGGGTTCAAATAAAGGGTGGTTTATTACACCACACTCCTTTATAAGTTACAAAAAGCACAAAACACAGTTTTTTTTTTCTCTCCTTACTCTAATTTCTCTCACCACTGCACTGCCCTCCTCCAGTCAAGTGTCGCCTCTCTATCTCCCAGCTCCGACTCGCCTGGATAAGGGATTGCGGTCCCTTTTATTACAGTGTGGTGCCAGGGCAATTGTCAGATCAAAGTACTTCCGGGTCACACGGAAGTCCATCACAGTAGCGAGATTGTCTCCTTGCAGCTCCCTCTTGTGGTACCCCATGACCCCAGCAGGGCTGCCCTGCCAGACTAAATTTCCTGGCATGCTCTCCTGACTTTTCACTGGGCAACGATAACCAGGGCTGCTGCCATCTAGCGGACTGAGGGAATGAAAAACCCCCAGCGATTCTTTTCTTTTTAATGGGCTGTTCATCCACCTTTTCCAGTCCTTCCTTCCAGGCCTGCTCTCTCTCCTGGCTAGGATGCCCGTCCAGCCCATGTGGCATCTACACATGGCTTCTACATTCCAAGAGGTATCCCCCCCAAGATGATCTGTAGACTGTTAAAGTTCTAATGTTGAGGGATGCTCATGCAACAGTTTGGGAGCAAAAAGCAAGAAGGGATGTTCAGTCTTGATTGATTTGTTGAAACAAGACAAAATGAATAGGTGGAAGAAGACTGTATTGGGGAATATACACAGAAATGAGAGTGGAAGCATGGAGGAACCACTGAGTAAGGCAAAGTTTAGAAATTAATGAATGTTAACATCGGGAGCTAATGAAATGGGTGGATGGCTGATAAAACAAGTAATGTTGTATTCTTCATTGCTTGGACCCAGGGTCAGAATGCCTTTAAGTATATTCATTTATCCATGACAAAAACTTCTTTCTCCCACTCAGTTTGTTGCCCACCTCCACAACATTGGAAGCACCTAGATGGGGAGTCACTAATGATTTAATATTCTTATTTATTTCCTTCAGATTCCTTTCTGCATTTCACAGTCATGCTGTCAGATTGATCAGAACAATGCAGAAGTACACGAGTCCTGAAATACACCATCATCCCGGCTAGGACCCCATAGTACCATGTACTATTATTGCCAGTATAGACCACCTATCCTACGCCCTGGCCAAAGATGAGCTGTCCTTCTGGTTCAATTTTGAATCCTCCAAAATGGTTTAATCTAAAGTACTTTACTTGGGCAAAGACATCCATCTGTGAAGAAGAATATGGAGTGTACAATTGAATTGATATGGACCGAATGTTCTCCTCTTGATTGTCAAATTTCTTATGTTTGGATCAAATACAGTACTAGGAGTGTCAAGATAGCCTAGGTGCACACCAGATCACATGAGTCTGCTTGCATATAAATCCAGGCTGGTTCTGGCCTTGTACTCACTGCTGTACCCTTGTACCCAAAACTGCCAGCCTAGATTGGATTACGCAGATTTGAGAATGTATGTACATACATAATAAGGAAATCCTACATTTGGGATTTGTTACTGTCTGTGAGCCAAGTTAGTCAAAGTGAGGCCCATTCACTCAGCCAGACGTTACGACAGAAAACGTGAGAAGCAGACAGCATAGCAGGCTCGAAGCACAGAGCTCTCCCTGACACCATGATATTGTTCCATTTTGTGAGCTCTGCTTGAGGAGCGAGCGTGAGAGGGAGAGAGAGGAGACTGTCACTTCATTACGGCTGACTGGTACCCATGACGAAACAGAGAAGGTGTGAAATGGAGGCTGGGCATTGTCACAGCGGCCACCACCCCAGTCTCCTTCTCTTTGTGCTTGTTGTCTGATAAATTACCTGCAAAGGTCATTCCACCTCGTTAACTTAATAAGCAGGAGGCTGGAAAAAGAAAATGAAGAACGGAGCTCGAGTCAGTGAGAGGCAGAGAGCAAGCCAGAGGCTGGATGGAATGGCAAACTGAGATAATGGATGAGGGAGGAAGGGGGAGGAATGGGGTGTTCCACTGCACTGACCATTTGCATTTTCCTGTTATGCTGCTGAGTTAAAGCCTATCGTGTGGATGACATTCCGGTCGGACTCTCATTGATCATTTGTTGTTAATTGCATTTGCAATGCATTTATTTTATAAAGCCACACATGGCAATTGAGGGTCAGATGGCGTAGGGCCCATCCTTGCAGTATCAGACACAAGGTCAGATCCAGTCCACTTCAGGGCACATTAATGCATACTGCCATGCGCATTTGGTCAATCAGTGGCATAAATAAGATTTGCTGCGTCCCAGCGCAAAAAACTAAAACATCTAATGTGAAGTTAAATTAAATCCAATTTAAAAATTACCATCATCAATGAGATACATCAGGCATATATGGCACATTAAAGGTCAACAGTAAAAATTAAGCTTTATGGAGATGTGGAAATGAAAGCACCATTAACCTTTTTATTCAGATGCCAAGTAGGCACATATATTAATAGTAAACAAAGCCTTGCCAAACAACAACAATGCAGCCACTGAGGGCCCCCACCCACACTACCTATAGTTACTGCACGGGGGCCTGTCAGCCTAATCTGAATGTGTTTAGGATGAGGGAGGACAGCCACATAAACCTGGTGTTGTGATTGTGGCGCCGCAAAACAACAAAAATAGGTGAGGCCCTCAAAAACAGCCCACCAAACAGGCCTCATCCCAAGGCAAGCCTGGCTCCAGGCAGAATGGGAGGCTAAAGGCCTCACTGGGCCTCAAAATGGAGGGCAGGCAATTAAACTCAAAAAGGAATAGCAAAGAGTCTCAAAGCTTGATGTAAGCCTCTGAACATGTAAAAGCTAGACACAAAAAAAAAAACTTTAAATGGGAGTTGTTGTGCTTTTATTTAGCAAAAAAATCTGCCAATGGAGCAAACAAAATTTACTTTATAAGTTTTTCTGTCTTGCGCCCTGTGTTGGCTGGGATTGGCTCCAGCAGACCCCCATGACCCTGTAGTTAGGATATAGAGGGCTGGATAATGGATGGATGGATGGATTTCTTAAAGTAAGCTAAATAAACTTAAATATTAATTTCTTCATAAGTCAATAATTCTTATAATAAGGAAAACAAGATTTATTGTCATGATATAAATACTCTCCCACTTGCTTAGATTTCATTTTTTACAGTGCAGGAAGAACTGTAAAAACTCCAGCTGGGTTGGGAGACAACTCCACAAGAATTCTTTATACATGTGAAGGTTTACTAACCCAAAAATAGACACAAAAAAGCAAAAAAGGAATTGCCTAATATGTAATCCTTAGCAAACAAACAAATACAAATTCCAGAAAATTAAATCTTAAAAGCACCGCCAGAAAAAGTCAAAAATTAATCTAATAATCAAAACGAGAAGTTATCTCACTGCACCAAAGCACATTTACAATGAATGGCAAGAGACTGCATTTCTCATAAAGATTTACATGGTGGGTGGCAAGGTGGCGCAGTGGTAGCGCTGCTGCCTCGCAGTTGGGGGACCCGGGTTTGCTTCCCGGGTCCTCCCTGCATGGAGTTGGCATGTTCTCCCTGTGTCTGCGTGGGTTTCCTCCAGTTTTCTCCCACAGTCCAAAGACATGCAGGTTAGGTGGATTGGCGATTCTAAATTGGCCCTAGTGTGTGCTGGGTGTGTTTGTGTGTGTCCTGCGGTGGGTTGGCACCCTGCCCGGGATTGGTTCCTGTCTTGTGCCCTGTGTTGGCTGGGATTGGCTCCAGCAGACCCCCGTGACCCTGTGTTCGGATTCAGCGGGTTGGAAAATGGATGGATGGATGGTAATCCTTAGCAAACAAGCAAATACAAATTCCAGAAAATTAAATCTTAAAAGCACAGCCAGGAAAAGTCAAAAACTAATCTAATAATCAAAATGAGAAGTTATCTCACTGCACCAAAGCACATTCACAATGAATGGCAAGGGACTGCATTTCCCATAAGGATTTACATGGTGGGTGGCAAGGTGGTGCAGTGATAGCACTGCTGCCTTGCAGTTGGGGGACCCGGGTTTTCTTCCCGGGTCCTCCCTGAGTGAAGTTTGCATGTTCTCCCAGTGTCTGCGTGGGTTTCCTCCGGGTGCTCCGGTTTTCTCCCACAGTCCAAAGACATGCAGGTTAGGTGGATTGGTGATTCTAAATTGGCCCTAGTGGGTGGGTGTTTGTGTGTGTCCTGCGATGGGTTGGGATCCTGCCCAGGATTGGTTCCTGCCTTGTGCCCTGTGTTGGCTGGGATTGGCTCCAGCAGACCCCCGTGACCCTGTGTTCAGATTCAGCGGGTTGGAGAATGGATGCATGGATTTACATGGTTGGGCGGAGTCCTTCAATGGTGATGGACAGTTGGCTCCGCCTCTTGGGGAACCACCCATAAAATGTAAGGAGCATCAGAGAATACATTCTCACACATAGAAACTGGATAAAAACTAAATAATATACAATTAACCGATATTACATATAATAAATGAACAGAGCAATATTATAAAAAATAATGGAACGTGATGACCATAATGAAAAGAACACAAAGAAGACAAAAAGAAGCTCTTTAAATAGGAGCCAGGGGAGGAACCCTAGCTTGATCATAACACATACAGAGGACATGTGAACTCCACAAAGGCAGTGACTAAACCCAAATGTAAACCCAAAGCTGGTCAGCAGTGTCACTGATTATTTATTTTATACTTAAAGAAATGTTCTTGTCATTATGTGTGCTACCACCTGCCTTGTAAGCTCTATTGTATTCTAACCTAGCTGATATGTTAAAGTTTCTGGCAATGGTTCATGTTGTTAAAGATGATGTACAAGAATCAGACTGATTACATCATTTAAAGATGGACTGACAAGTTTCCTCTCTTTTTAAAAACTTCTTATATTCCAGTGACCTCGCCTACAGAGCTGAGGCTAGGTGTTTTGTTCTTTCATATCACCCCATCTTCCTCAGACAGGAAGACAATGATATCCCAACCTCTGTACCCCAGAATGGCTGCACGCTTTGTTCCAACTAGCTTCCAAATCATTCTGATTCTGCCTTATACTGTAATTAAAAATCCCTCCCTAAATGGTTACTTTTGTTTCACTGCTCACAAGGTAAGCTTAAAAAATGGGCTGAAAGTTGTGTCTATATGTTTCATTATGGTTCAGGGATTTCTGTTCTACCGCACCAGGTCTTTTTCAGTTCCTTTCCGTTACATTATTTGCTTAGCAGACACATTTATCCAAAGCAACTTCATTTATTTTCTAACATGGATGTTCTTTACAGTGAAGACACTTTCCAAAACAGACATTGGTATGCAGACGCAATGGCAAAGAGTACAGATATTTGAGAAAGCTCAGCATGGACTGAGGTCATCACTGGAGTCCAACAAGGGTCTCTCCTTGGGCTGTTACTTTTTCTGATTTACATTAATAACACAGATTTTGGTAAATTTAGTAAACTTGTGAAATTTTCAGCTGATAATAAAATTTGAGCCTTGGCAGACAATGAGGAAGCAGTGAAAACAATTCAGAAAGACTTAGGCAAGCTTCATACCTGGTCAAACACCTGGAAAATACAGTATAATGTAGAAAAGTGTAAAGTGATAGATGCGGGCAAAAGGAACGCTAATTACAAGTACAAGATTGGAGACATTGTCCTACAAGAAGAAGCTTCTGAAAAGGATTTTAGGGTTTATGTTGTCCCAACATTTTCATCACCTAAGTAATTCATAGAAACTATTTAAAAGGCAAGTAAAATGTTACAATATCGTAAAAGCTGTTGAATATAAATGAAGAGACAGTGTGTTCAGAACATGTAACACACTAGTGACACCACATCTGGAATGTTATGTGCAGTTCTGGTTACCACACTACAAGAAAGACATAGCAGCACTTGAAGCTGTGCAGAGGTGAGCAACAAAGCGCATCCTAGGACTGAAGGAGATGTCCTACTGTGACAGACTCAGGGAATTAAACCTGTTCAGTCTCGAGCAGAGGAGACAGTGAGGGGACCAAATCCAGGTATTTAAAATTCCCAAAGGGATTGATGAAGTAGATCCAGAAGAATTTCTTCATCTTAACATTGAGTAATATAGTTGAGAACATCAGTGAAAATGAAGCAGAATGCACTTAAGACTGAAGCACTTTTTTGCACAATGTGTTGTGAGAATTGGGAACAAACTACCAAGACAAGGAGTTGAAGCAGAAATCTTGACAACCTTCAAAAAGTGTCTGGATGAGATATTTGGACAGCTCAGTGGTTAGCTAAACAAATTAACCTGATGGACTGAATGTTCTCCTTCTCCTGTCAAATTTCCAAACTTCTTACATTATGCTTGAACTAATCTGTGCCCACCTTTGTTCTATCTACCTCAGCATTTCTGATAAGAAAGCCATAGAACTCTGAACACAGACCAGTATGAGAGCACACGTGATACAAGTTAATGAAATTCATTACAGATGAAAAGCTAAAAAGGAAAAAAATAGTTTGAAGGTTATTTCCAGGCAGAAAGATACATTTCAGTCGTATAATCTTTATCAGCAGGTAACATTTATAGGAGGGGAAGGAGGGAACAATGCCAGGGTAGATGCAAGAAGAAGCTGCTATTAGACAAGATGAAGGGAGAGATTAAAAAATTAGTCCGTCATTAAGACCTGGAAAATGTGTGATCCCAGACTGAGAATGATTTTAGCTTCTTCTGTTTTTCATTGAAAATAGTCTTTGAAGTCCAAAAAGCTGAAAAGAGTTTAAACGCCCAGCAGCATGTGGGAATGGGGAAATGAGAGGCTGGATTCAGTAAATAACTGAATTAAAAATGCAATAGAGCCTGATGTTAAGGAATGAAGTCCAGCACACATTGGCACATCTGCTTAATCTGCCCCCTGCCCCTCTAAGTTTGAAAACAGAGAAACCAGGAGCCTAATTAAGAAAGAATTTCAATTAAAAAGTGAAATTAGTTTCTTATTACACACTCAGCTGGTACAAAAACCAGCCGCCACCGTGGCCCTCAAATAGCTGAGTTTTGAGACGCCTGCTCATTGGCACACCTGGAAGAGCAGGCCTGAGTTCTGTGAGGCACTTTCATTTCTAGCTCTCTTCCTCAGTTGTTGCTTTAAAAGAGACTACGTGATTTGTACATGAAGAGCTCTGCATATCTCTGGCGCACATTAAACAAACCTACCTTTCATAATTTCTGCGTGACTGGCTTTGGCAATGAAAGGGGATGGCATGGCAGCCTAAGGTTTCTGCATGTGTATAAATCTTAGCTGACTTCTATAGTTGACACAGTGTCTTGACAAGCTAGGAAGTCTGGGTAAGGGTAGCTCCTGCTGCAGTGTACGTTCAAGCCTGTGTGTGTGTCAGAGCTGCTCAGACGGATCTCCTGTCCCATCCTACACAAGCCTCCTCAGTTTCCCCTCTGTCTTGCTGCAGCTGATGGACATATTTGCATATATTTGCATATCAGGGCTTAGCAGGTCTTTGCTAATTGTTTCAAAAGTATTTTTTTTTTATCATAAGGCCTTGGGTTGCAGACACTCTGTCAACATGAACACATTGCAACCCTGACAGTGGATGCCCTCTGGGGAGTATGTGCTGGTAGCTGCTACAATATGGGGGGGGGGGGGGGGGGGCTGAGGGGATGCAAAGCATTGATGGTTTCACAAGACTTTGTGAGCACAAAGTCAGTACTTACACTATTATATGAGCCACGTTCAAAAAGCCTTTTTTTGTCTCATGTTGCGATTCAAGGGATTATCACATTTGAGTCAGAGGGATGCAAAGCCAGTAATCCATATTCTAGATAGGCAGTAATGGCCAGAAATTAGGAGTGATGATTCTTTTCATACATGCTGGGATGAGCCTCCCCGTTGGGACGAGAACGAACCCCAACAAGCAGATTAAAAAGTCAATATGCCTTTATTTGCACATGTGAGGCTCCAGAATCTCATACACATATCACAGCCGTTAATTCAACTAAAGCAGGAAAACTGCTCATAAGTGCTGAAAAGACAGGAACTAAACTCCATTCATATTTATACAAATGTATAGCAAATTAAGAAAAAAAGTATTTTATGCTTCAATGTACAGTGTGTGCTCTTCTTATGCCATGTACAGTACAGTATATGTAGTTGTACTGTAGAATTTAGAAACTGCCTCCTATCTACTAAACCAGAATATCGCTGCCATAGGATTCTGTAATATAATGCAACCCTTGCCGTCAATAACCCACAGAGTGTACAGTCATTAATTCAGGGTATGTTGTATTGTTCTCAGCCCCGTAACCTTCTATTGTTCCATTACACTTATCAGGTGGGGGGGGGGTCGAAAAATGCATGTAATTATTAAAGAAACCTTAATTATAAAACTTACCATAATTCCCTTTAAGTCACCTTAAAAATACTCCATCATTGAGATGCCATACACCATTCCTGTTCACATTTCCTGTCTGGAGCCTCCTGTCTTTTTCCTGGATTTCCCTCGTACCCTTCAGTCTTAGTTTTAATTTTGGGAACAAAAAGAAGTCACAGGAAGTGAGATCTGGTGAATATGGGTGGGGCAAAGCCATAACCACATTGTTTTTGGTCAAAAACTCTTTTGATTGACAACACAATGTGTGCAGGTCTATTGAGTTGATGCAAAATCCAATTTTTGATCCACAAGGATCAAACTCTTTATGATCAAAACCATCAATGTCAAAATTGTAATCATCATTTTCTTCTGAAAATTTTTGGCCTTGGTCAACTCGATCAACTCAGCACAATGCCACTCAGTGGACTGATTAACCAGATTGTAGGTATAGGATACCTAAAGGAACAGTCACTAACTACAAATTACTTACATGCAGGAATTACATGAATTACCGATTACAGGAATTTGTGGATCCCACTTCGCAAAAACACATGGGGTGGATCACACAGCATTCTTAAAAGACGTCATCAAAATCCTTTAAATGCAAAACTGAATTCTTGAACACCCTCCCTAATGACTAAAATTATAATCATAAGGAAAGGTCTGGCCTGCAGGACATTGCCTTTAGTCCATGGCCTCCTCATTTGTGTTTCTGAGCCACAATTACTATTAAGTAGTATGTAGGGATTCTTCTGCCAACTACTACCTCAGTGAATTTTATTAATGACTTATTGGTTTTATAAGAGAATGTAGGAGAGATAAGGTTTCATTTTGACCATTCTCATGCTTTTCCTCTTCCACTTCCAGATCTCCTGTATCTTGCTAAACACCTGGGAAATTAGCATTTTGTCACAATGTGCTACAGTTTACCCTGAAATGTCAGGAAAGAGTGATAGGATAGTTTTTTGTGTTTGTTTTTGTACCTATGTATTCATTTTTATACTCATTTATGTCATGAAATGGTTTGTATATACATCGTGGCTGTTGTTTGCCAATTGGCCGACCAACCAGAAGCATTACCTGGTAGGTAACCACCTAAATAATCAGATTGTAATTCAGAAATAGGAATATAATACTGTACTCCGATCTTCACCCTGTCAAATAAGCGAACTAGCCACTGTGGTATAATGTCAGAAGCTTTGTCTCATGACCTGACATCTGAGGTTCAATCCCCGTAAGGGGGATGCAAAAGTGCACTTGATGAGCCCCAATGAGGGCAAAACATGTGTTGTGTACTCTTTGCATTATTTGGCAGGTACCGTAACACATATCTACAATCTGCTTCACGCGACTGAGAGAACGTGACGGATGTTAGCCAACCAGCCAACCAACCACAAACGTTACCTGGTAGGTAACCACCTAAATAATCAGAGTGAGATTCAGAACTAAGAATGTATTACATATTTATTTATTTATTTTTAGGGAAAGAAAATCAGATTTTAACTTGTGTTTTATTTTATGATTCTTTTCAGTGAAGAAAGATATTTAATGAATTCTATGACTTGACTCTCTAACTCTTCTCCTGCTAAGTTCTAAAAGAAAGACTTATACAGCTTCACTGCTATGAGTCAGACATTATTAAAAATTAAGTTTGAATGCATTTTTTCTGTAGAATTTTTTGTTGTTTATAATCTCAGAGATACTTTTTGCATGGTTAATTTTGTTATTTATGAGCTTATGACTTATGATGATATTTTATTCACTATGTTTTTATTTCTACTGCACCACCATTACTTCTAAATTTTGGGCATCCTTGCCGACATACCAGCTTTACTTAGCCATGATGCTGTGCATAATTTCCCTGTACTCTAATCAGTGGCAGTTCCTGAAGATGGGATTCATCGAAGCAAGGAATTTCATATTATAATCATTTAATCTATATGATTTGTTAAATCACTCCTCATATTCAGCAGTCAACAGCTAGTTTTAATTTCAAAATGCTTTTGAGATCTCCGTTTTGTTTAAGTAGCACCCTCTTGAAATTTTCAAAATCCCCAGAAGCCTACTCTTGAGGACTTGTGATCAGGGGCCTCTTATGTTGCTGTTAGCCTGAAAAAGCAAAGCGAGAGGCTTGACATTTTCCTAATCTGCCTGGGTACAAAAATGCTGAGAGCATTCTTGATTGGTTTATTTTATTTATTTATCTATCTGTTTCTGTTAAAATGCATATCCACTGTTTTCAGTTGAATGTTAGCCATGACTGTTAAGAGCTTGTTTGGTGTCACTGTGAATAGTTTTGTACTATTTGAAGTGCTAGTATTGTTATTAATTCTTCACTGTTTTTTGAGTCTTCATCCCCCGCCATTTTATTTGCTCTTTTTCCTCGCCATTTTGTGACTTGGCTGCATTGTATTATGAATTAGCAAAAAGGAAAATCGTATAAGCCTCAATTGTGTATACTAAATTTATCAAAAATTAGTTTCTTGAAAATGAAAATTTGAGGCTTGAAATTAATTTCTAAATAAGCACAATAAAATGAATAATTAACAAAAGCAAGTCAAAAAACAAAAGAAGAACACAACCTGTTAAACAATAAGGAATTCAAAAGGCAATATTAGCAATAATGAATATACAGCATTCACAAAAAGGAAAGAAATCCCAATGTCTCAACTAAACAAAAAAGACAATAATTAGAAAGAAAACACACAGAAAACAATAAAACCAAACTAAAGTCAGGAACCCAACACTTAGACAAGGTGAAGCTGTTGAAGGCATTAGCCCTCGTTGCTAGAAACATAGTTTGTGACGTATGATGTCATCACATTTCTTCTATAAAAGAAGGCGGCACCCTCGGTAAGTTGTCCAATCACTGAATCGAAGACCTTCAAAAGCAAAAAATGTAGTCGTGCCAGTGAGGGACAAGATAACCAGCTTGATTTAAGGTGTGGAATTTTTGGTTGTTCTCTGACTACATGTGGAGTTTTTTTGGTATTTGTTATATAGTGGAGCACAGAAAGTATTCAGACCCCTTCAATTTCTGCATACTTTATGGTGTTGTAGAATTATTTTTAAATGGATACATTTGCAATTATTCTACTATCTACACTCAATAACCAATAATGACAACGTGAAAACATGATTTCAGAAAGGTTTACAAATTCATTAAAAATCAGATCATTCCTGAATCCACTGCATCTTCCTCAGATATGCTCAGACCCCTGCCCACCTTAGTACTGTTCCCCTGGTTTACCCTTTTGGAGGCCTGCAGTTTCCCTATTGTTAAACTTAGCAGACCCTTTTCTACTCTGTAGTTTCTTTCTGCCACAGGAACTCACACCAGTCACAATGTAATGATGTGCTTTGGTTATTCACAAATTACATAAAGGTGAGAAGTAGTTAAATAAACAGAGCCCTGCAAATCATAATAAAAACACACCTAATGAACACTCAACAACCAGAATTTTGTAAACCTAACCTAACCTAATATATTCATTGTGGATTTACGTTTATTGAATAAGCTGTAGCCATACTGTTTCTATCAAATTTCACTGAAAAAGTACAGATCAATAAGCACCAAACCTGCAAAAGTGTACGAAAAACAACGATCAGATATGAACCCAATCATGTTAGTTCATATGGCAGATGTTAGCATAGGACTACAAAGTGAAGATCTCTGGTTTAAAAGAATAATAGAATACAACTCCACAATTTGGATTTACTCAAAATCTTTCAGTGCTATGGAATCTCAGCAGGTGTTTTGATGTACATCAAAATGATCAGATGGGTTGTATTTGCTTTATTATTATTTTAATTTTCATTTTAATCTGAAACATGCCATTCCTGTGGAGCACAAACTGTAAGGTGCAAGCTTTCACCCTTTAAATTCATTTCAAAGAGCGGGTATGTGACCTTTTACCATTTATAACTGCGGAAGATGTCTGTCAGGAATGAAAATAGAAATTACAAAAGCTCTGGACCGAAAGTTGAGAGAAAAATCATAACGTCAAACAAAAAACCAAAATGGCAAAAAAATCTGCTTCACTAACCAACAAGTCAAAGTGGAAGTAAATATACAAAAAAGTGAAAACCCTACATCAAAAGAAAAATAATTAGCATGCTTATGTTTTTAGAATTATCCAGAAACTTGGATGTGGGAGAGAATGCACCCCACCTTTAACACATTTGGTACGATGACATCGTATGAAACAGTACCATTTGAAAGTAAGCGTGGTGCCTATGCAAAATGGTGTAAAAAAGGTAAGCAATATAATGGTAACATTTAACAATGTTGTCAGAAATTAAAGGTGATATCAAAAGAGCACAAACTTTAGTTCTACAGTGAAATTCTTCTTCTTCTTCTTCTTCTTCTTCTTCTTTCTGCCGCTCCCGTTAGGGGTCGCAACAGCGGATCATCTTCTTCCATATCTTTCTGTCCTCTGCATCGTGCTCTGTTACACCCATCACCTGCATGTCCTCTCTCACCACATCCATAAACCTTCTCTTAGGCCTTCCTCTTTTCCTCTTCCCTGGCAGCTCTATCCTTAACATCCTTCTCCCAATATACTCAGCATCTCTCCTCTGCACATGTTCAAACCAACGCAATCTCACCTCTCTGGCTTTGTCTCCCAACCGTCCAACTTGAGCCAACCCTCTAATGTCCTCATTTCTAATCCTATCCATCCTCGTCACACCCAATGCAAATCTTAGCATCTTTAACTCTGCCACCTCTAGCTCTGTCTCCTGCTTTCTGGTCAGTGCCACCGTCTCCAGCCCATATAACATAGCTGGTCTCACTACCGTCCTGTAGACCTTTCCTTTCACTCCTGCTGATACCCGTCTGTCACAAATTACTCCTGACACTCTTCTCCACCCATTCCACTCTGCCTGCACTCTCTTCTTCACCTCTCTTCCTCACTCCCCATTACTCTGAACTGTTGATCCCAAGTATTTAAACTCATCCACCTTCGGCAACTCTACTCCCTGGATCCTCACCATTCTACTGACCTCCCTCTCATTTACACACATGTATTCTGTCTTGTTCCTACTGACCTTCATTCCTCTCCTCTCTAGAGCATATCTCCACCTCTCCAGGGTCTCCGCAACCTGCTCCCTACTATCACTACAGATCACAATGTCATCAGCAAACATCATAGTCCACAAGGACTCCTGTCTAATCTCATCTGTCAGCCTGTCCAT
The DNA here is from genome assembly GCA_026402145.1 of Polypterus bichir lapradei. Lineage (NCBI taxonomy): Eukaryota > Metazoa > Chordata > Cladistia > Polypteriformes > Polypteridae > Polypterus > Polypterus bichir. Next base: position 25,392,628 of record JANRMT010062829.1, read on the forward strand.
CACCATTGCAAATAAGAAAGGGCTCAAAGCTGAGCCCTGTTGTAATCCACCTCCAAGTTGAATGCATCCATCGTTCCTACCGCAGGCCTCACCACGATCACACTACCCTCATACATATCCTGTACAACTCTTACGTACTTATCTGCATCTCCCAACTTCCTCATACAATACCACAGCTCCTCTCGAGGCACCCTGTCATATGCTTTCTCCAGGTCCACAAAGATGCAATGCAACTCCTTCTGGCCTTCTCTAAACTTCTCCATCAAGATCCTCAGAGCAAACATTGCATCTGTGATGCTTTTTCTTGGTATGAAACCATACTGCTGCTCACTAATCATCACCTCACTTCTTAACCTAGCTTCCACTACTCTTTCCCATAACTTCATGCTGTGGCTCATCAATTTTATTCCCCTGTAGTTACTGCAGTCCTGCACATCCCGCTTATTCTTAAATATTGGCACCAGTACACTTCTTCTCCACTCTTCAGTCATCCTCTCACTTTCCAAGATTCCATTAAACAATCTGGTTAAAAACTCCACTGCCATCTCTCCTAAACACCTCCATGCTTCCAAAGGTATGTCATCTGGACCAACGGCCTTTCCATTTTTCATCCTCTTCATAGCTGTCTTTACTTGCTAATCCATTTAGTTCTACAGTGAACAAAGTCCCTAATTATAACAGTAAGGAGATTAAAGGTACTAGAATATTCTTAGTGCCCTAAAAACAATTCTGGGTAACAGAACAGTCCGGACCTTTCAGTGTTGTGCTATGCACAAGTTGTAATTATACTGTATTACTATATTGCATTTCTGAGGTGGCAGTAATAGATTGGCCATCTAGCTCAGCGTAGAGGACTATTTATATTCCGTTTTTTGTTTTGCATTTACTTCATTTTTTGACAACTCATGGCATGCCTGGCCTACCTGGTAGGGGGTCTCTCTTGAATAGCCCTTCCCAAGATTTCTTCAATTTTCCCTGCAAGTTTTTTTTTTTGCTGTTAATTAAAAAGGGCCTGTTAAGGCAAATTTATTGTTATTGTTGTCTTAGCAGCACTAACCTCATAAAGGAGTGTCTTCATGTTTCTCCTGAGTTTCTGCTGGAGTTTTTTCTGGCATTGTTGCCAGAATTCCATTTGAACTGTACTATTTTTGAACCGTTGCTGTTGCAGGATAAGATGTTTGCTTTATTTGAGGTTTTAATTTGGATCTGTGATAGAAAATTAACATAGCAGGAATAATTTCATGTCCAGTTTGCACACCTAAGATTTTTGAGTTGGCATGAACTAATGCCAGTTTGCATGTCTAAATCCAATCCAGAAAATGACTTTCAGCATTGAGCCATTTGGACCTCAGCAAATCTGGGAATCAGATGAAGAGATGAGCAGATGAACAGAAGCTAACTTTAGATTGCAGACTACTTCAGGACAGGATGTAGCAGCTAATTAATGAATGCATTCAGGATTCCTAACCATAGGCCAGCGGTGTCAAACTGTAGGTTTTTGCTCCAATCAGTTTCCTAATTAGTTGTCGATTCTTGCTGTTCCTTTAATTTTACTGCTTGTTAGGGCTCTAATTCTGTCACATCAGATATTTCAAAAATGGTTGATTTCCCTTTTCTGAGATCAAATGTTTTGAGGACTGGGTGCTTCTCTCTTTCTGACTTTTTTGCCAGAATTATTTATATATAATTTATTGAAACAGATACTTAATGAGGAGCTCAGTTAGCTGGTTAGCCATTGGTCTTCTTGTTATTTTCATCTCATTGTTAATTGTCATCTGGTTAAGAAAAAAATGAAGCAATTAGGGACTCTCAATGCCAATAAAAAATGCAATTAGGGGTTCTGAATCTTAACAAGCGACTGTACTAAAATTAAGACGAGAGATATGCTTAATTAGCCATGCAGCTCTCCAGGAATAGCGTCCGAAACCCCTACTTATCACGCAGCCTTTAAATCCTGCCATCAGTTTCTATTCCGTACAGTGCCTCAGAGTGAAGATCAGACTGAGACAAATGAAAATAAACAAGAGCTATGAGACAGTAGCTTTGGAAAAAGTCTTGAAACTTAGCAGCATTCGGCTGACAAGTGAAGTGGGAGCCTCGTCAGTATTTCACTGCATCAGCTGCCCAAAGCAATGAACCACTTCAGGGCCTAAACTTGATGAAGTGATCACTTTCAAGGCAACTGGGACAGGATTACGAAGACAGATTTAGATACAGCCATGGATTCTAAAGTGCCCTGAACATCTTTTGTCTTTTAAAACTGATGTCTGTAAGTTACATGCTTTATACCACCAAAAATAGAGCAAACTTTGCCTGATCAGTGAAAGTTAGAAACGCCATGCAGTCACACAGCGCTTAGTTATGCTTCAATTTTGTATTTAAACATTCCAATATCTAATATGAATGGCAAACCTGGACCCACTAAACCTAATTTGCCCACTAGGGTCCTCTACGCAGTCTAAACTAAAGGCCCGGACTCATTAAACCACAGGCACTGTGGTCAGCCTGTCATATTTCCTATCTCTGTGTCAGTAGGGTTTCACTGGAGATGAAAGACAGAATGAAAACTGAAAAAATATTACATGTTTAATTTGGTTTAATTTTCAACATATTAAACCCAAGAATGCCAAGAACCCTAACCCTAACCCTAATGTTTTGGCTCAAATTACTCTTAGTTTAAGCCTGCATTGAAAAAAATAGGGTATTATAGAAATGAACGTGAAAAAATGTTTAATGTTAACTTATATAATTAACTAATACCAGAAATGTATAATATAAAATGTTTTAACTCACTAAAGTTCCTTTTGCTTCGCTAGTCGTCTGCCTCATTTCTCTTTGAGTACTGCAGTGCTCTCACTCTCTCTTGTGATGGCTGAACGAGCCACTAGTCTGCCTATAGTTTTTTTGATCTAATTTTAAAAAGCACCTTCTCCATCCCAGCAGCATTACCAAGTGAGAAACGGTAGACTTACAAGACGTAAACAGTCAATTGGACGAGCGATGATCATAAATTTGAGGATTGGCACTGTATGTGGAGAGATCCAAATACATACAAAGTTAGTCTCTGAACCTTTTTTAAAACAGCTGACACTTCTCCATTTCTGCTGGACATAAATCTGTATATGCAGAGTTATTTATTTAGTTATTCTTCTTGGCTCACTAGGGAGCATAGGCCCATTGCACTTGTTTATGGGACGTTCTTGTTAATGTATTACAAAGATTTTATCTCTGGCTCTAGTGTCATCTTCTGTTACTTATATATTTGACTGTCTTTTGTAAATTTGTTAATATATAATCTTCTTTCATGTTAAATGCTTTGTCATATTGTATATTGCTTTTAATGTATGAAGTAAGTATTTCAATCGAATCTATAATTCCTTGTCCTTTGTGTGTTGAGCCTAAGTGGGTGGGCCCTCCAGACACTGCAGCTGTGGGGTCCACCCTCGGCCTACGTAAAGTTTTGAAATACTTCTGTCCAGAGCTGAGGCATTAGCTCTACTATTGTTGTTCAGCTCAATTTGAATTCCTTTCTCTTTGGTTATTGGAAATTTATCATTTTTTAAATGCATATAATGTGAGAAGCATTGTTTGTGTGTCTGTCAGCTTGGAACAACTTCGATCTCTGTAGACCGATTTTGTTGAAATGTGGTACACCTATACTTCAAGGAAGTTTGTCCTAACAATTCAATTTTCATTGAGATATCGTGAACAAATTCTTCTAGACAAAATTGTAAAATATTTAAATTTCCCATTGAAAGGCACTGGTGAATTTGTGAACTTGTCTCTCTTAACACAGAATGGCATTCTGTGTGCTTTCAACTATGAAATAATGTACTATTTCAATTTTACTTCAAGAGCAATTACAGCCATTTTTATGTTTTTTTTACATCTTCCTCTATTACTCTTCTGACAGCCAGTTAGATCCCCAGTACAAGTTTGTCAAGCCGCTTGTAGAGAAACACACACACACACACAAAATGAAATGGAAATGAATGGAAGTGCCACTCAATAAGCAAAGACCAAAGCAACAATATTTATGTTACAGTATAAACTACCTCACAGCTACATTATCTGCACATTATTATTGTAAAGAATGGACGTTATCAACCTGCAGCTAAAAGGTATTTAAATGTATTCATTACACGAGAAAGGTGCAGCTCCACTAAGTGATACAAAGATAGCATTGGGTTAGAAGGAGAACTGCAGTTTATATACAAGCTGAAGATGGGGAACTTATTAGGTGCGTTTCTTTTGTGATGGAGTAATATTGATTGTGCTTTTTTGCTAGTGTTGTTCATTTTCTTTATATAGTTATTTTTCTTTTGATAATTTCACTTTATTATTGATATAGCATGAGTCTGCATTTAGTGGGCAACTGAGAAGACAGGGTTGTACTGTACTGAACACCTCTTGGGTGGTTATTGATGTGTTTTTTTTTTTTTCTTATCTTTTTAGGATGCCTTTTGTTATTGGAAAAAAAAATAAATAACTACAGTTAATCACAAACCTTCCGCAATTATTAGCAGCACATCGATCAATACCATTTTCACATCATTTGAACTGGAATCTTCTGTGTATGAGAGCTATTGAGCCATCACATGACTATATGAGCTCCATTTTAAACTCCATGGCCTAGTAAGGGGCTGTTCAAAAGCAAGTATTTAATGTCATCTATGGACACATGCAGTTACATTCTATTGTCATTGGTATTTTTTTAATCTGACTCATTGTTACAAAAATATTTAATAAACAAAAATATGATAACTGACTCTGATGAAGTAACCAAAAAATGTACAACGTTCCACCTTTTATATCAGCTAATTTAGCTTCAAAATGCACCCAATATTATGCCCATTCATACATTTTTTAACTTGTTTAATTTTTTGGGTTATGAACTCTGCATTTTTCTTTTATTCTTTGATTTTAGATTAAAGGAAAAGTTTGGTATTTTTCAAGTCATAGTTATTTCTTCACAAACATAGAAAATATGCATTTACCAAGCAAAATGGTTTATTAAAATTAAGCATCTTATATATAAACATCAAAGGCGTGGAAGTGTGTGTGTCTTTCCGGCCCAGAAGTGAGAGGTGGAGTTGGGGTAAGGGCTGCACTTCCGAGGATACACAAGCGAGGCCAGCACATCGGCAAAACGAAACCTCTAAAGAAAGAGTCACTCACTTAACGGCTAATATAGAAGCGAGGCGAGCACATCGGCAAAATGGTATCCCTTTTACTTTTCCTCCTGCCGCTAATACACAAGCGAGGCCAGCATGTCAACAAAACAAAGCCTCAGAAGAAAGACAGTCGCTTAACCGCTAATGCACAAGCGATGTGAGCACATTGGCAACATGAATCCCCCTAGGAGAGTGATTCCCAAAAGTAGTTCCTACCAATTACCTGACATCACTACATTTCAATTTTTTTCTGACGATTTCAATACTTTCTAGGACCAGTACGGGCTTACACATTCTATAAATGTAAAAAATGATATAGCCAGTCTTGGCATTTTACAATGAACCCTTGTGATAGACGGCCGGCAGCTCATCCCAGCCAACAGATCCAGGGCACTAGATGGTGTCTTCCCTGCAGCATAGAGGTGCCCAGGATTCCCACAGGGCACAATGGGAGATGGTCTTCGGCTTCACAGCCCTGCTGGGTGCCGTGGGTGCCGCTGTGTGACGCTGCAGGGAGACGCAGGGATTTTTATATTCCTTATAGCCCGGAAGTATTCCCAAGTCATGGGGACGGAAGAACAGAAGTACTTCCAGGCTGAAGAAAAATGTAATTCTCCATCTGACCCGGAAGTGCTGACAAGTCAAATGAACAGAAGAGGAGAAGCACTTCCGTGTCAAGGACTATATAAAGGACTGTGGGAGACCCAGCAAGAGAGCCAGAGTTGGGAGGGAGTGTGACAGAGCTGCTGGGAGGAGAGGAGGAATATTGTTATTGTTATTGTATTATTGATTTGTTTATTGTGGTGGATGAGGTGCTTAAAAGCACGATATTTCAAGAAGAAAAGAAATCAGAATATTTCTAGTGCTTTTACTTGGTGTCTTGGACGTTTGTCTGTGGGGTTTGAGGAGCGACAGCGCCCTCGAGTGTCACATCCTATAGGTCATAGGGCTCCAAATGAAAAATATAGGCATAATAACTTACAGAGCCTTCCATTTTATAAGCCAAGACAGTTATGGTGTATTGATACTCGTCTTGTGACTACACATACATTATCAAATAGCTTACATATATATAATTTTTGAACAAAAAAACAATGATATTATGGGATTTATTCATTTTAAAAGAAGACCTGCTGTGCGCATTAGCTCATCATTTGTCTTGTTCCGCATTAACCTTTCAGCGCCCCCGGGTGTGGTTTCCTCATACCACAGAATCACAGAAAACTGTATATGCCACGTTGTTGGTTTTGGTTTGATTTACTTTTGGATATATGTGAGATCTCACACAAGCAAATAGAAAACATACCCTTACCCAAAGAAAAAGAGTACCGGGAATATGTGATCGTTTTTCCAGAATCCTCTTGTTGTCATAAACATGCGTCGGAAACATTTGAAGACAAGGTTTCTTTTATAGAAACTCAAGGAGGATGTATTCAGTTTGTTTTCATGCTTTTAGTTTCTGTTGGAGCCCCATGCCCATAGTGTTCATTGTAAAATGCCACGTATAATTAAATGTATCTCATGTGGCAAATGCATATACTGTATATCATGTCTGTGAAGAAATAACTTTGACTTGAAGAATATCAAACTTATCCTTCAAGGACTTAGATTTTGTTCTCTTTTGGATTGCCTCTTCGAAGCTTCACTTTTATTTACTTTCAGGTGATTTTAAAGTCTGCTTTTCTTTGGCTTATTCTTTCCTGCTTGAATAAACATTATTGTAATGAAAATGCTCTGTTTTTTTATTCATTGAGCCAGGGGTTTTTGGCTCTCCTCTCTCTTTTCAAACTAATACACTGCAAGCCTATTTCTACTTTCAAAGCAAAACTTACTTAATATTGGTAGGCCTCATTTGTATCCTGATCCCTAGTTCTCAAGGTTGAAGCCTTTTCTGAGTTTCATGATCCTGCATCATAACAGCGGGGCTCATATCCAGCCGGCAGCCTTCATCTCATTTTTCTGATTTGTTCTGGTCTGCTCAACCTTCTTTTTCTCTGGTGATTCATCTTCATCACTTGTCTGCTGGTGTTACTGTGGGGCTTGTGACCTGTAATGTTAAACATGAAAGTGGATGGGTGTTGTAGTCACTTGATTTTAAATTCTACTAACATTCAATATATATAGAAAGAAAATGCAGTCTCTTTTTCTACAGCACTGTCAGAACTTCTGACATATTTTTGATTTCAACAGTTAATGCATTTAAGTATTTATAATGGTTTTGATTTCAGCTGTCAATGAGAAAATGAGATTGGGTCGGCCCCTGCTGCAGTCACTATAGGAAGGCTTGTGTTAGCCTGGGCTCTCAGGGTCTGCTGTGTTTCATGGTTTTCATTCCAGCAAACCTTTTGATCACCAAATAAATTCACCAGCTGAAAAATAATTGTCCGTTCTAGTTCTTTTAAATTGGTTTTAATAATCCTCACAAGAGCAAAATAACAAATGCTTTGGGATTATTATGTTCATTTGAGAACTTGGAAAAGCTTAAAGTAGTGTAATGGAGAAGTGGAGGACTGTTTGGAGGTTTTTTTTTAAAGAATTCTCATTAGTCAGGCCATGTCAATAAATGAGTAAAAAAAATAAAACGGTGGATGAATCGTCAAAGTTAAGATGAAAACAAGGCGAATCCAAATGAAATCCTTCTTAATCTTTGATTCCTTTAGTACAGCTTAACAAAACTACAGTGTGGTCGTTCCTTTGCTTTATTCAAAATTTCCGACACTTTCATGTGGCACTGCGCTGTTTCTATAGTGTCAGAATGGTGACATTACACTTTACATGACTAGCAACATGTGATGCAGCTATCAGTAATATGGAGGTGCCAATGTACAGCAATGCTCAAAATGTAAGAACAACACAATCAAAGTCAGAGTATAATGATGTCACCTAAACAATAAGTTCTTTTTCATTTTTCTTGACTTTTAATGAAGCTAAAAAATTCATCTTACTGTCATTTTTGGGGGTTTAATATGCAAAGATTCAAATTCTTCATTCAGAATTTTAATTAGAGCTTCTGTTTTGAAGTTGATTATTTTGTCCATGTTTTCTGATGCCATTTCTGTTTCATGATTAGCACCTGTGTTTTGTGGCTTTAATGTCATCTGCTTCCATGGGCGGTCAATGAAGTACCAGGGCTGCACTGGTGGTGATGTCATTGGTACCCTGGTAGAAAGATTCTCCAAAATCAGCCCCTTGTCTCCAAGACTGGACCAACCCAGTGACTTATTTGCCATGGTTTTCTGATTACTGGTTTTTGAAACAAAGAAAGCTCTGATTTTTGGGTTTGCAGATTGATTTTGACGACTTTCTTTTTGGCTTCTGGATTTGACCATTGATAGCTTTCTGGCTCTGTTTATTCTCCTGATCCTCAATCACTGGTTTTTCTGGTCTGACTGCCTTTTAGTAAGGTCAGGTAATAGTAATCCAAAAAACAACTATTACAATTTCAACAAAAGAGTTAAAGAAAACCAAAACACAAAATGAGTTCTTGACATGGAGCATAAGGAAAGGTGCCATCATTCTGCGTAGACTGCACTGACTGTTGGTAACAATATGAGAGAACAGCATCTCTGCAGTGTGTGATGGAGTAATATTGCATTCAGTTCCATTTGCTTTTATGTGAGGTATTTTCAGGCACAAGCTGAAGGCACTAGATTTATTTATACAAACATGGCTGAAAGGAAACACAAAATAACATACTATTACTTACAGATATACATAAAGGACATGTTGCTACACAAATGTATGTTTATCGATCCACTTTATCATGCTAAGAACTTATTTTGGCATTATTAGGCTGTGGAGACTGGCCCAGACACAGACAGGCGGACACGTTCATGTCACCCACAAACACGTTTATTTACAAGCTATGTACAGTTCAGTGCCACACAAACCCCCCCAAAGTCCTGGCCACAATGCCTTATTTCCTTCAGGCCGCCTCCTTGCCTCCTTTCTTCCAGCTCAGTCCACTCCGCTCCCGACTCTCACCCCAAATGAAGGGAGGCGGCCCCATTTTTTTCGCACCCGGATGAGCTCCAGGTACTCCCCGGCAATCTCTCGCTGACACGCCCCAGTGTGGTGGAAGTGCCGGCTGTTCTCCCGGAAGCTCTCCGGGTGTCCCTGCTTCTCTTACCCCCAGCACTTCCTGGTGTGACGGAAGTGCTGAGGCCCAGGGTTCCCAAGGCATTGGGGCGCCCCCTGGCGGTGACCACGGGCCCCTACAGGGTTGGGCTTCCAAGCCCTCTACCCGTGGCCCCCAATGTAACCAGGATGGCGGCCCCCACGTGATCCAGGGTGGGCGTAGACCCTCTTCCGGTCCCTCAAGGCGTCTTGGCCGGGTCGTTGCCCCTGGCATCCCTGACATAGGCATAGGGAAGAAACTAGTGCTTGAAAAGTGTAATGATTTTGCTTAACAAGTGTGATGACAGAGCAGGATGGCAATGGTTTCTTTGAGAATTGGAATCAGGACATGGAGCAAAGTTGGGAAAAGCAGTCCAAGGATAGAAATATAATAAACAAATCCTAAAGCGTGAGGCGAATGTATTGATAAGATCAGAAAACTCTTTTCAGGAGCCAGGGACTTTTTAGAAACTCTGGAACTTTTGTAGAATTGCCATCACAAGAACTTTGGCCATTTGTAGATCCTGCTGGGTAGTTCCTGGTACATCTTTTAGCTCCTACTCCAGAGTATGTGCTCTCCATTCAAACAGGAAATATCTTAGTTGGAGCTCGGGTGATGAATTGTGCTGATTGGTTGACCACAAGCACTGGTGCCATCTATTTTTAAATCTGAATTTATTTACAGTATTAATGAATATACGTGATACCTTTTTCCCTTGTGCCTTATTTCTGTCTGAGAATTTTGAATTTCTGTAATCCAATGTAAAAGTCATCTTTTCATTTGCATTGTTGCTTTCCTTTGCTTTTTTAACTCTGTCAACTAATTCCTTAAATCGATTCTCTAAAATAGCAATAAATACATTTACGATAACATTCAGCACAAGAACTAACAACAGCGTGTCCTCGATTGTTTTGGCGGTGCTGCTGCGTTTTAAAATGACATCAACAGTTTAACCTGCAACCTTTGCATGTCACATATTTTGCATAAAGGTTACAGTTCCTGTTGTGCAGTGGGAACGCAACACATGAAAATGGCCAGGGACCATATTTGGCACAGGAACTCAATGGTTTCTGAAAACAAAGTTTCTGTGGTGGGAAAGCGTCTGAGAATAGAACAAGTAACTGGGCCAAAATGACAGCCATTAATTGTCGTTGGGCACAAAAGCAAATTCTAAGCCAAAGAGTCTTTCAGAATAACCATACAAATAGGATGCTAAGTCTTTAGGTCACATCTACAAACATCTGACCTTTAGACCTGGTGGTGTCACACACCGCACATTTCTGGTTGACCTTACCTAACATCAACATAGCAACGGTCAATAAATACTTCCCAAAAAAGCAGCACCACTAAAAAATACAGAATGGCACATCAAAAAAAATGAGTAACATAAGTGAAAACTTGTTGAAACACAAAACAGATATGATCATTGGATTCCTGATTTTAAAAACCCGTAAAATGATGTTTAACCACGGAACCAGGGACCATTGAGAAAAAAATTAAACACGGGTCAAATGACAGTGGAAGCTGAAGGAGTACCATGAAGACTAAGCAAACTTTATTTAGATTTCACTAATAAATGAACAAATTATGTTACAAAATTCAAGTAACCAAATTAAATTTTACGATAATTAGCACAAATCCAAATCATATTATGTGATATCATCTGCAGTTAAATTCTGCTCTGTACTTGTAATATTTTTATTTTTATATTGTATTGAGGATAACTTGTGTTCTGCTCTGTGTATTGTATTGTATTGACCCCCTTCTCTTTGATGCCCACTGCATGCCCAACCTACCTGGAAAGGGGTCTCTCTTTGAACTGCCTTTCCCAAGGTTTCTTTCATTTTTTTCCCTACAAGTTTTTTTTGGGAGTTTTTCCTTGTCTTCTTAGAGAGTCAAAGCTGGGGGGCTGTCAAGAGGCAGGGCCTGTTAAAGGCCATTGCTTCGCTCCTTGTGTGATTTTGGGATAAACAAAAAAAAAAAAGGCCAAGATGCACAACTTTAATTTAAAAAAGTACAATAAATGCTAAATATAATGGGAAAAAGTCAAAAAATAGAAAATACAATAAAAAAGCAAAGAAAATTCCAAGAATTTCAAAAGGCTTAAATACAAAAAGGCCAACAACTCAAAAGGAAAAGCAACTAAAGGTAAGATTAACCTTAGTGATCAATGAAGATAGAAATGAAAACCAACAACAAAGGGAACCCCAGCATCCCAGCCTTTAAAGAGTTTAACAGCCCTTTTAGCCCCCCAATGACCACCTGACTTTACAAAAAGAAGAAAGGGTAGCTAGCAAACTAAATTAGTGTAATTAAAAGAGAAAGGGAAAATGACTTAACAATTAACAAACAAAAATGATACTCAACGAAAATTATCAAATAATAAAAATAATTGATACATTATATTACATTACATTACAAAAAGAAACAAATCAATTTACAAAGAAAAATGAAATAAAGAATAATTAAGAAAGTAAAGCTCTTTTGGAGCTTGAGCAAACCATGACAACAAGATGGCCGTCTGTGGGCCTGTTAAACCTGCCTAATAGCATAAGACATATTTCTGAGTTGTTGAAGGAAACCAGAGAGCAGAATATTTAACTGAGACAGTAACTGGACCACTAAGCCATTACACCACTGCCCTGCCCATCAAGGCTCTAACACAGAACGTGTAAGGAGATGTTCACATCAAGGCCATTCAGCTTAGGACAGTTGTAAGAAAGGAAAGCAAAACTCATGATGCCACAAGTCAGATAATGCAAATTAGACCTGAGGGAAGGGCCGGATTAAGACCCTTGGATGCCCTAAGCACTAAGTAATTTTGGTGCCCCCTTACACTAATAATTCAAAATATTAAAACAATAACAAACTAGAAAAAAAATTTTTATTTTATTATAGAAAATTCGAAATTAAACAAAACATACTTATAGTAAGAAGAAAAATAATTATTTTTTTATGCTGCATTTTATTTTTATCTTAATAATTTTCTCCTACTTTTTTTCCTTGCAAACTCCAGGACTCTAAAACTCTAGGACCAAAATTTTCGTGAAAATCTCTAGTTTTTGATGAAGCAAACCAAATTCCAAAATATCTATTAGCGCAGATTTTGTTTCAGCTTTTTTGAAATTTTTTACATCTCATATTTAAGGATGTTTTAGGTCTCAAAGTGACTACAAAGTGGCTTAAATGGCTACAAATATTAATTTTATCTGCCATTATTCTAAGGACTACAAATTATCCAATCTCCTGTCAAAACCTGTAGAAACTGACTTTAACCCCAAAATTGATTTAAAAATTTATTTTGTGCGGCATTGCTTTTCTATAAAGATCTGATCGCGTTTTTATCATTACTTGAAGAGAAAATGGCATCCGGAATTTTACAAATTTTAACGTTTGGGGGCGATTTTAAAGGTTTTTTTGAAATGTACGGTTTCATTTCGACATGAAAACCGTAGATTTACCATTTTGATTATTTAATTTATTTATGGCTTTTGTGTCAATTTAGCAAATCAATTTACACATATTCTTAGTACAAGATTTGAAGAATATTTCATGAAAATTTTGTTAATAAATCTTTATTAGTAAAAAATTTATAAACAATTTTATCCAGTAGTAATCAGCTGTAAGATTTTCACTTTTACATAATGTAAATGAATTTAAAAATATCCAAGAATAGAAATAAATAGACTTACCAGAATATTTTTTCCTCAAACTGGGACGATTTTTTGTTTTTGCTTACAACAGAAAAAAATGCTTTCTACGCACTAGAAATTTATTTTAAGTTAAATAATAGATAATTCACAAAACACAACAATTACGTGATAATAATTTTTAATCAACTATTAACTATTATTTAAAAATATAAAAACATATTGTTTTGAATCAAATTATTTTCACAATATTTTGACATAACATGGCGTTTAATGGAATCATAATGAAACAGGAATTCCCCATCGTAGATGGCACCAGTATACAAAACGCACTGTGTAAGGCGCCATCTACGAACAGTGACGGCATAGGGAGGTACAGGGAGGCATTATTCATTTTTCATTAAATTTTGAAAATGGCTATAAATTTAATTAATTTAATAATTTATGTGATAAATTTGGCCATGAAAAAATTTTGTGTTGCCCCCTTTATCCTTGATGCCCTAAGCATGTGCTTACTTTGCTTATATGGTTAATCCAGCACTGCCTGAGGGGTCCAGAGTAAAGAAAAAGGAAATCGAGGAGGATGTAACCTACAACAGTCACCTGCCCAGACGCTCCCTTGACGTTGTACAAAGTACTGCAATGCAGGATAGCCTCCAAGACTGGAATACAACACAGACTAATGCAGAATCCATATGGCATTTTCTAATGCTTATTGCCTAATGGTGCAATTACAGTAATCATCTGAAAACTCACTTAACAGTTCAATATCATTTTAATGCAAGCCACCTTCTAATTGGAAACATTTAATTTTTGTGTCATTGAAGAGGATGAACTGTACACACACACACACACTCACAAGAGGTGTCACCTGCCCAAAAGCATCCTCTCAGCCAAATGCTGGTTCACTTTTCAATTTTATTCAGCATTGAAGAAGCCTAGCAGATGCTGTGGGGCTTCAGGCCATGGGGAAAGGCTCGAGTCGCACTCTCATATCTCTTTGCTTTTATCTTGTCACACAGCAAAGAGTGAAAATACAAGAATGAAACATGTTTTCTGCCCTCATACCTGTAAGCAGCATGGGACACATTTTGTATGTAAACATATTTATTTATGAAATGCTTTTGTTCTCTCATTATTTTTATAATCGCCTTAATGGCCTCATAACTGCATCAAGCTGTTTCACTTTTGCACAGTGCAATGAGACCAGCACTCAGTTAATAAGTCAATTTGAACGGTGACTGTGGAGGACAGCATCTCTCATTGCATATTTATTTCAACCACAGACAAAAACACCGGCAGCCCATTTAATGGACAGTGTCTACCTCCTCTACTTTCTACACTCTTGGCCATTTAAAAGGTTTGAAACCACCTCCTCTGATGTTGTATGCCACATTTCCACTTTCTGTCATGGCCTTGACCCCTTTTCCTGCACTGTGCCGATGAGCACAAGTCACTGAACACAAACCAATTTCCAGCAGCCTCCGTTGCTGAATCACATAAAGAAAGGAGAAAGAATATCAGCCAGTGCTCACATCATGGACTCGACTTACAAGTGAAGCTGGCAGTGGGTTCACTCATATATTGTAACAAGTCACTCCAGTAATCTTAGTTCACTCTATTATGTCCACCTCAATTTCAAAAGTACAGGCAGTATTCAGAATACATTGCAGTATCTTCTTCTGTAGCCCTAAGGTTACAGAAAACGCAATGCATTTCAGCACATGAATATATCCATAACCAACTTGCAAAAAAGTGTGAACTAAAAAACATCTCACCATGTTCAGTCCACCATGAGCTACGCCTCCTTAGAATCTGTTGATAAAATCTAGATCATAAATTATCACAATTTCTGTTCAGAATCTGATCCTAGACTGCGTGTCCTGCCAAAATACAAAATGCCCTGGACTTGGATGCACCTTTAATCTATAACTATTAAATTTCATTTTAGTGATACCCTTGGGAATGCTAAATACAAGTTGCATATCTCCACTGAGGCATAATGGCCAGGAAACTGGCCTTTAAACTGCAAGAGTGCTGGTTCATTGTCCTCATCTGACTCATTCTGAGACTCTTAGCAAATCATTTAACTTGCCTGTGATCGAAAAAGTCAATGTGAACACGTGTACTTTGACTGCGTACTTTGAAGTGCCTTGGGATACAGTTCATTATATAAAATGAAGACCGTTTGTTTATTCTGTCTGTCTATCAACCTACCAACCAGCTGTGCTCTGCTTCACAATACTGTACATTCATATTCAGTACTAGTTCAGTGAGATTCCTACCGGCATCCAACCAATCGTAATAAACAAGGATGGTTTCATAAAGCATGCCTGTATGTTCAGTATATAGTATACACTGTGATATATATATACTAATAATATACTCTTCATGAGGAAATTATTAGGAAGACTATACTAATACTGGGTAGGGCCTCCTTTTTCTCTCAGAACAGCCTCGGTTCTTCATGAGATGTTGAAAGCATCCTTGATCCTTGATGATATGACTGCATCACACAGTTGCGGCAGATCTGTCAGTGGCACATTCATGCTGCAAATCTCCTATTCTATCACATCCTAAAGGTGTTCTTTTGGATTTAGACCTGGGCTCTGGGAAGAACCTTGAAGCCATTGTCATGTTCATGAAACCAGTTGGAGATGACTTTTGCTTTGGGTCATGGTGCATCATCATGCTGGAAGTAACCATTAGAAGATGGATAAATTGTGGCCAAGAAGGGATGCACATGATTGGCAATAATACTCAAATAAGCCGTGGCATTCAAGTGGTGACTGACTGTTATTAATAGAGACTAATACTATACTATTTTCTAAGGGTGTACTCACACTAGACACGTTTGTTCTGTACCGTGCCCAAGCGCGATTGTCCCCCCTCCCTATTCCCCCAGTGGCCTGCACTCACACTGCTCTTAATGTTTTGGGCCCGGGTACGCTTTCGTTATGAACCCGTGACTTTGTGTAAAGCCAAAACAAGATCCGAATACAGAGTGACAGCATACATGTCAAAATGATTTTACTTATTTTGTGGTTGTTTTGTATTCGAATGCTCTACCCTCTTACAGATTTATTGAGTGTGTAGCGCAGTGTTTTGCCATGAATCATGCTGCAGGTACGAGAAGATTTTTATGTTGACAAATGATGTTAAAGGAGGAATTTGCAGCTTTTCTTGCCAACTACAATTCACGTTCATGTGTAAGGTAAGACTAAAAACCTGTTTTTAATTCAAAAGGTATTGAATGAAAAGAGACTTGCATTATCTGACTTGTGGCATCATTGACATCATGTCTGTTTTCTGTGCTCAGGCATGTTTAGTGATCACACTGTTCCCGAATAATAGTGAACCATGCTCAGGCTCACCCCTTCCAAGTTGGTCAGCGTATGGTACGGTTGGCACGGCACGTAGCAATCACACTAGTCAAGCAAACTAGACTTTACAGAGTTACATGTGGACAAACATGCTTGGGTACAGATCAAATTGCCAGTGTGAGTGCACCCTAAGCCCACTTAATCTTGAGCAATGTCACAGGGAAGTATAGGGTACAAGGCAGGAGCAATCCCCTAGAAAGGGCAATAATGCAACGATTGATTGGTACTATCAGGCCCAAAGTGTACCAAGGCAACATTCCCCACAGCCATCTTGGACAAGAACTGTTGACATAAGGCAGGGTTGGGTACATGAATTCATACAGTCGGTGCCAAATGTGGACCCCACCATCTGTGTGCCTCAGCAAGAAATCGAGATTCATTAGATCAGGCTACGTTTTTGTAGGATTCCATTGTCCAGTTTCGGTGAACCTGTGTCTGCTTTCTGTTCTTGGCTGACAGGAGTTGAACCCAACATGGTCTTCTGCTGTCGTAACTCCTCTGCCTCAAAGTACGATGTGCTGTGCATTCTGAGATTTGTGAATTGTACAGGATGGCTGTCCAAGTTACCGTAGCCAGTCTGTCAACTCGATCCAGTTTTGCCATTACCCTCTGACCTTTTTTAATCAACAAGGTGTTTCAGTCAGCTGCATAATTTTTTGATTATCACACCATTCTAGACTGTTGTGCATGCAAATCCCAGTAGGTCACCAGTTGCAGAAATATTCCAACCAGCCTGCCTGATACCAACAGTCATGCCACAGTCAAAATCACTGACATTACATTTCTCTCTTGTTCTGGTGTTCACTGTGTACAAATGTGATCATGCTGATGTGTATCTGCATGATTTCAGACATTGCGCTGCTGCCACATGATTGGCTGATTACATAATTGCATGGCCCTGGAATATCTTCAGTGATCTCTTTATTACGTACCCCTGCTTAGCACCCGGTAGGACCCTCTTTTGCCTCAAAAAGAGCCTGAGCCCTTGTGGATTTCACACACACTGATTTAATATCACTACACAGTTCCTGTAGATTCTGTGGCCACCTTCACTTTCATGTCATTCCAAAGGTGCTCAACTGGATTGAGATCTGGAGCTTATGCAGGCCATTAGAGTAAACTGAAGTCATTATCTTGATAGTGGACCCTTCTTGAGATGATATGTGGATTAACTGCATTAAGATCTATCCATTTTCTAAAAAGGATAGACTGTGGTCATAAAGGAGTGGTACACGGTCAGCAGTAATGCTTAGGTACCCCATGGCATCTAAATGACACACAAATATTATTAAGAAGTCTTAAGTGTACCAAGAAAACATTCCATATCCCATGATACCACAAGCAACAGGCTGTACTGTTGACGTAAGGCCGGATTGATCACTGGATTCATATTTATAAGACAAAATCTGACCCTAAACTCTGTATGTCATTGCAGAAACTAAGATTTGTTAGACCAAGTGATATTTTTGTGATCTTCAAGCATCCAGTTTTGTTTCCTCATAAACCTGGTGTGATCGTCTCCTGCCGTAGACCATCTGCTTCAAGGTCCAGTGCTCTGTGCATTCAGAGACACCCTTTGCACACCCCTCTTGCCAAAAGTCTTTATTTGTTAATCTGTTAGCTTGAATGAGTCTGACCGTTATCTTCTGACCCCTCAGCTTTCAACAAACTGGGTGATATTGTTTATCACACCATTCTCTAGATTCTGTAATGTGTGAAAATCCTAGAAGACCAGTGTATTGTGAGATCCACATCTGGCACCAACATTCATACATTCCACAGGTAAAGTCCTGCCTATTCTAATCATTAGTCAAGCAACAACTAAACCTGCTGACCATATCTGCATGATGTGTACAGTTCATTGAGTTACTTTCACACGATTGGCTGTTTGGAGGAGCATGCTATTTGCATTAACAAACAAGCATACCTAATAAAGTCATAATGTATTGTTTTTATATTGTGAAGTGGTACCCAGCTGCCAATAGGTTTCCAGAGACAAGACTCCGTCATTACGACTCAGGGCAAAGTTAAAGTCCCACAGCAAACAACCAGGAGAGGCAAAATAGGAAACCCACACTGGCAATGACAGAGCAGCAAGGGAAGATGGGAGCCTCACGATATTCAGTCATTGCCAGGGTAGGTTTCTCGCTCTGTGCCTCTATCATGCTTGTTTGCTACTGGACTTTAGGCTGCCCATACTTTGCAGTAAAGGAGCTGTGAAACATTTAAACTGTATATGTATGCTCTCAAATAAACATCCCTCGTCTTCAAAGAAGGTCATCAATCAGATGGCAAGCATGCAACAAAATGAAACGTAAACGATTACACAACTTTATCACAAGACCCCATTTGGGTCATGATTTCATTTAGAGTCACATATACATTAAACTCATGTTCTGTTTTTCTGTCTCTAAAGTTCAAAATGCAAAGATTTGACGATATGAGAATAGAGACAGCAAGGTGATGGAAAATGTTAAACTGCAAGGCAAGACAGTGCCTTGTAAATGTTTGATTTTGGGCTAGCCAGCGCAGGATGAATCACTTGAGGGCTGCGGTTGTCATTTAGCAGGCTGGATGTCAAAAGTGTACAAATCAAGCCCAAATATGAAAGAGAAAGGCAAATTATCAGGAGATTGCAAAGGTCGAGAGTTATAAACAATGAAGATCCAAAGCTGAAAAGGTAAACGAAGTTACTAGAGACAAAGAGGCACAAAGTGACATAAAGCCTTTTTAAATTCACACCCAGCCACTGATCACATAATTGAGGCATAATTCAGCTTGCCAGGCACAAGAGACATGGCCACGGGCAAGATACACATGAGGTTCATGGGCAAAGGTGTGTTCAAGGAGGTGACGTGACATGAGGACCCCTGTTCACCATCATCCATGCCACAGGCAAAGTCACTTAGATCACAAGTCCTCTCCATTGTAATGTTTAGTTGAAAAACAACTAAACCTGCTGACCATATCTGCATGATGCGCAAATTCACACGGTTGGCAGGTGACGTGAGGTAACGGCATGTAGAAGGTGATGTGACATGATGGCCCACGTCCACTAACATTCATACCACAGGCAAAGTCACTTAGATCACTTGTCTTGCCACATTAGGTAAGTCCACATCCTTACTGTTAGCAGGTATTATCTACACTAGATGTACCCTCCTGGACGTTCTCCTAGTTGTCCTTCAAAAGGTCATTTGCCAACTGAGCCCTGTCTTGTACTAATTAGCCACAATCACCAGCATGCCTTAATAATAATTTACATACAAATCGGAGATCTGCTAATGGGGCAGAGATCTATATCTGTCTTTCTTTATGGAGTCCCAATTGTTCCAGACCCCATTTCATTCCCTCTTCCATTTCTGTTTAACTCCCATGTCCTTTCACTCAGCTTCAGATGCCACACTATTGACTGCAAATCCTTGGCAGCACCTGGGTTGCACTGACAACCTCAGAAGCCCTGGAGGAGATGAGGAGATGTAGATGCTAACTGGAGAGCCATTTTTAACATCCTTAGCCCTAAGACAGAAAACAAGCCAGTACAATGACATATAACACTGTCACAACCTTTTGCTCCGAAAATGATCACCGAATGCTCCTCAAATTACTTTGCCTGCTATACTATTATGTATAAATTGCTGTTTGCCGGTAATATTTTTCTGTTTAAATCCCTCTGTGCCTGTTATACTTTTCTATTTAAATCACCCCTTGCCTCTTATTTTTTTCATTGTTCACATGGATTTCTTCTCATGTCATCATTTTGCCTAGGAATAAGACCAAAGAAAAGTGTGCTTGTTTCATGCCAGGGACTTGTGTGTTGTTCACAGCTTTATGCTGCACTGGCACAATAAGCAGATGTGTGGATGGGTGCTGCTGGCACCCAAATGAGTTTTGTGTGCGTAACAAAAACATGGCTTTGCTTAGAAGCTTCAAAGGGTACGTGTGCGCTAGTGTCAGTAATGGCTGTGACACTGAAACATCTGCAGTGTACCGGCACCTGTCAGTGTGTGATGCTTTATTAGTAGCTAAAGCCTGGTCCTTTACAACGACAGCCACAGCAATGTTGATTCATGGCCCCGAGCAATGAACAAAACTACAAACACAAAACCATCAATCAGTAAAAGAAGACAACCATGCGTAACAGTAGATGATGTACTGCAGAAAAAGAGGGAAATGCAAGAGATAAGAAGGTAGTGATGTACTCGGGTTTGGGAAATGGATGGAGAGAATTGTTATGTATTGTAATATATTCTGGTAATCGTGATGTTCGAGATTGGTGACATGTTGCATGTTGGTTTGACGTGCAAGTATTCATTTCTTTGTACTTTGTGCACTTGACGGTATTACTACTACTGCTACTGCTGACGTTATTAATGCACACTGCAAGCCAAGGGCCAGGATGAAGTTAAACAAGCAACGGCCTACAGCTTCACAGTCTGAAAGGAGTGGACCCCTGAAAGTTTCAAAATTTTCTCATGTGGTACCTGCATATTTATAAAGTTTTAATGGAACGACCTTTCCCTCACCCCTGGTATGTTTTTTCTATGCATTATTGCCAAGTTCAGTTGTTACACAGCTTTTCTTATATTATTACTGGGTTTTTTTCCTGGCTTGTATTGTTATGTTCCTTTTTATTATTGCTTTGGATTTTTGAATTTGATTTTTCAGGTTACTTTGTTATTTCAGTTAGTTCTGTTTATTACTTGTTTATTATGTATGGTCTGTTTAAAGTGGTGCCCATTCCTTGTTCTTTGTGGGTGGAGCCCAAGGGGTGGGGCCACACTGACATCACTACTGCTGACTTCATAGCCTCACTCAGAAACGCCACTCAGCAGTGGAGCACTGAGGTATTTTGGGGTTTCTGTGAGTGTTGTTTTCTTTTGAAATTTTATGTTTTTTGTGGGATGTTTGCTCTGTTTATTGGATTCTGGCCTTGGATTGTGTATCAGGATTGGGTTGCCTTTTTAGGGAAATTCTTTTTGCCTCCTGTAGTCATTTCTTTGTTATAACTAAAATAAAGTTTCTCACTCCCTTGTGTGACAGTTTGATATATTCTGCGACATGTGTGATATTTAGAACTTTAAAAGCCAGCTCCTCATTTTTGATCTGTTTTGGCTGAGGCCTAGTAGTAGTTGGGGACTGACAGTCTTACGTTAATCCTGATCTGGATTGGCTAATGAAGTTCCTTGCCTGCTTTTTGTTGCTTTTTTCAGAGGCATCACACCCTTTCACCACGTTTCTGTCTCCACATTATAACAGCTTTATTCTTTGCCAGCCCCTACCAAATTTGGTCTCTACAACTCCCTGTAGCTTAGTCTCATCATTTGCAGTATTATATCTGGCTGTTTTATTGTTATTTATGTTTTTATTGTTATGTTTGGTGGCATTAATACATGGCCATTTTGTTTTCCAGACACCAATGTTTAGTGCTTGTTTTTCATGGCTGTGGCCATTTTGTTTACTGTATCTATTCCCTGTCACATGACATGTGTATTGCCACAGAGAAGATGAATAGATCTTTAATAAAAAAAAAACATCAAGATATGAAATGTACACTAAAGTCTAGTAAGGTTCACGAACAGAAAAATCACAACTGATACAGTGCATCCGGAAAGTATTCACAGCGCATCACTTTTTCCACGTTTTGTTATGTTACAGCCTTATTCCAAAATGGATTAAATTCATTTTTTTCCTCAGAATTCTACAAACAACACCCCATAATGACAACGTGAAAAAAGTTTACTTGAGTTTTTTGCAAATTTATTAAAAATAAAAAACTTGAGAAATCATACGTACATAAGTATTCACAGCCTTTGCCACGAAGCTCAAAATTGAGCTCATGTGTATCCTTTTTCCCCTGATCATCCTTGAGATGTTTCTGCAGCTTAATTGGAGTCCACCTGTGGTAAATTCAGTTGATTGGACATGATTTGGAAAGGCACACACCTGTCTATATAAGGTCCCACAGAGACAACCATCTCTGCAGCAATCCACCAATCAGGCCTGTATGGTAGAGTAGCCAGATGGAAGCCACTCCTTAGTACACATGGCAGCCCGCCTGGAGTTTGCCAAAAGGCACCTGAAGGACTCTGAGACCATGAGAAACAAAATTCTCTGGTCTGATGAGAGAAAGATTGAACTCTTTGGTGTGAATGCCAGGCGTCACATTTGGAGGAAACCAGGCACCGCTCATCACCAGGCCAATACCATCCCTACAGTGAAGCATGGTGGTGGCAGCATCATGCTGTGGGGATGTTTTTCAGCAGCAGGAACTGGGAGACTAGTCAGGATAAAGGGAAAGATGACTGCAGCAATGTACAGAGACATCCTGGATGAAAACCTGCTCCAGAGCGCTCTTGACCTCAGACTGGGGCGACAGCTCATCTTTCAGCAGGACAACGACCCTAAGCACACAGCCAGGATATCAAAGAAGTGGCTTCAGGACAACTCTGTGAATGTCCTTGAGTGGCCCAGCCAGAGCCCAGACTTGAATCCAATTGAACATCTCTGGAGAGATCTTAAAATGGCTGTGCACCGATGCTTCCCATCCAACCTGATGGAGCTTGAGAGGTGCTGCAAAGAGGAATGGGCGAAACTGGCCAAGGATAGGTGTGCCAACCTTGTGGCATCATATTCAAAAAGACTTGAGGCTGTAATTGCTGCCAAAGGTGCATCGACAAAGTATTGAGCAAAGGCTGTGAATACATGTACATGTGATTTCTCAGTTTTTTTATTTTTAATAAATTTGCAAAAACCTCAAGTAAACTTTTTTCACGTTGTCATTATGGGGTGTTGTGTGTAGAATTCTGAGGAAAAAAATGAATTTAATCCATTTTGGAATAAGGCTGTAACATAACAAAATATGGAAAAAGTGATGCGCTGTGAATACTTTCCGGATGCACTGTATGTTGTCAAGCCTAAGCATGTTCTAGAATCAAAGTCAAACGAAAACAAAACATTAAATCATAACTAGAAAGTCTTATAAACAAAATGTTGGAACCACTATTAAGGATGTTATCCCCAAATTCAGATAAACAGAAGACCTCTCATATTGTGGGCTAATCACTTTCTGTCATCTGAGTGTACCAGCTGTGCAGTTACAGAAACAAAATGCCGATGTTCATAACAAAACACAAGAGGACATTCAAGTATTACCCTTTTCTCTTGTGATTTACTGTACCTATCGCTATCGTATTTGTTCTTCTCTGCCTTCTGTCACAATTTGCTTTTTACAAATTCATAACACGTAGGGCCTCACCCTGTCTAAATACTACATCAAGTTGATTTTGGAAGGTCCCCATAGTACTACTATCTACTATCTAGCTAGTCTCCATCGCTGCCCCTGTGTTCTC
The DNA here is from genome assembly GCA_026402145.1 of Polypterus bichir lapradei. Lineage (NCBI taxonomy): Eukaryota > Metazoa > Chordata > Cladistia > Polypteriformes > Polypteridae > Polypterus > Polypterus bichir. Next base: position 25,416,304 of record JANRMT010062829.1, read on the forward strand.
ATGGAAGAACCCCCTTTAAAATGACACCTGGGTTCAATTTTACTAATTCCTTGCATATTTTAAAACACTTTATTTGTGTCACCTCTTAAAAACTCCTTTTGTTTAAAGTGAAAGGGTTCCCTCAATAGTACTTTTATAGCTCATATAACACACTGCTGGAATGAGCCTCATCCCACTTCTCTGGATCTTTTCTTGTGCTGCTACATCTTTCTCATAATATGGAGACCAAAACATTACACGGGTCTTTATGTAAGGTGGCCTCACTAGTGTGTTACCATATCTAATTTAAGCATAACCTCTGTTAACTTGCACTCCACCCTTCCAGTTATTGAGCTAACATCTTATTATATTTTGATTTTTTCTGTGCACTGTCCGAATGTAAATAATGATGAGTCCAGTTCAGCTCCTTAGTTCTTCTCATAAGGTGTACTTTCAAGTTTCAAACCTCCTATATACTGAATATTCAGATGGCCCAGATCTGAATTTAGGATTCTAGAGCACTGAACAGCTATACCTACCTTTGTGCCAGCTTGCCACCCACCCATCATTATATTTTAATTGCTCTCTTTTGGCAATTTTTGATGTTAATACTGCAGACATGTAAAGAATACACAAGTGTGTGTATTCATAAAGATCCAATGGATGTTTAAGGGGATTTTAGTAAGAGAAAAAAGATCTTTTTAATTAGGTCTTTAAAGGGATTTTCTTCATGGAGACTTGGTTATAAAGGAGATGCAAGAGAAAAGCAAGGCATGCATCACAACGGAAGTAAAATTGGCCAAGAGGCCGGGCTGGCATCTGCAGAGTGAAATACTGTCGAGCTATATTTAGCTTAGAGCCACTATGGATTGTACTGTACGCGGCGTTATACTTTAGAGATTGGGAGACTGATGAAGCTTTAGGTTAAAGGAACTTTAACATTCACTTTCAGTGAGCTGTTCATTCAGTAGCTATGGTAGAAAAATCAAAATGCAAAGAGGCACAAAGTTCAAACACAAGCCAAGCAGACACAGGCATGCTGCAGGTACAGGCAGATGTACACAAGTTATCTTGTCAGTAAAGGCAAGAATAACACTTTCATGTGCTTGTAGTAATCTTAAGATAGGACAGCCCATAGTTCACAGACACTTCTGTGTTTTGTAACACTCCATGTTATATTGTTTGGTGGCTACTCATCTGAAAACAAGTCATACCCTTTCTAAATTCTGGCAATGGTTGGGCCTTCTATATTGATTTTTTATAGTCATTGTTTATTAAACATTTGCCAAATGCAACAAATTCAATCAAGTGTGTGGCTGACTTCTAGTTCGTGTTTCAATCCAATGTACTAATTCCCTTCATAATTTTAAACACTTCAATCATGTCACCTCTTAATCTTCTTTTGTTTAAACTGTATAGGCTCAGCTCTTTTAATCTTTCTTCATAATTCATCCCTTGTAGCCCTGGACTCAGCCTAGTCGCTCTTCTCTGGACCTTTTCTTGTGCTGCTATGTCCTTTTTGTAGCCTGGAGACCAAAACTGCACACATGACTCCAGATGAGGACTCACCTGTGCGTTATAAAGGTTGAGCAGAACCTCCTGTGACTTGTAATCCACACATCAAGCGCTTTATAACCTGTCACTCGGTTAGCCTTCTTAATGGCCTCTGAACACTGTCTGGCAGTTGATAGTGACGAGTCCACTATGACTCTCAAATCCTTCTCATAAGGTGTACTCTCGATTTTCAAACCCCCATTGTGTATTCATACCTAACAGTTTTACTTCCTACATGTAATACTTTACATTTACTTGCATTAAATGGCATAATTTATTATTTATTACAATATACTAAGCAATTATATGGGGATTATGTAGTTTTTTTTGTTTTTTTTTAAACTGTTTAAAAATATTTTTATTTTGATTTTCATTCTTCTCTTCCAGGTGCTCTGGTTCTTTAATCTTTTATTTACTAATCAGTGTGTCTAACACCGAACAAGTTGCAGTCTTTCATCGTTCACTGTCGTCTGCTTTGCTTGATCATTATTAGGATACAATGAAGGGAGCAAATTACACGGAAAAAGTGGCAAAATAATAGGACCTCAACAAAAGAGAGTTACACGTTTACAGCTATAGCAAATATAGAAATATTTCTAAATGTCTTATAAATGTAAATATCCTACTGCTGTACTTTTCTGAAAGCAGAATAAGAGAAGAGAAGAAAAGATCCGCTAATTAGATGAGATCAATTATTACCACTAATTGTGAATCTGGTTGAAACCTGCAGCCACAGGGGGTCCCAAGAAGTAAGTTTGGGAACCACTGGTCTACACGACTGTCCCATTCCAGTCTGCTTTTAGCCGTCTATTTCAGGTAACATAGATAAGAATTTGGAGTGCTCACTGACTGTGTAAAATCATCTCTATTGCCCGTTCGTTCACCTGTTAGGTGACAGCTCTCTGCCACCTGGCTTCACGTATTAAATTATTATTTGTGTGTGTGAGGAGTCACTGTGACTTGAGCCTTGCTTACATTTTCTCGGCCTGTTTAGCCTTACATTTGTGGTGTTTAACGCACCACTCTGACTCTACCTCTGATTGCTCTTTTGCATCACATTTGCCAACTACAATTCCATCTTCATCTTTTGGTTTGTACACTTTGCTTGCCACAGAGGCTGGTTTTCCTAGACCATGTAATTTAGTCTATGAAGGGAGTAATAGTAGTGGGAAGTTAACCGGAACTGAAATGTATTTGTTGCTGGTGAAGCTCTCAGGTGTTTGAAAGCTGTATGACATCTGTCGGTTGCATTTTGCACTCCATCACTCAGCATTTCATGTCAGTAGCCAATTACTTTCTACCATTTGCTCCTCCTTTGGATGTTTTAACTTTTGCCCTGAAGCTATTTGTAATTTGGACTAAAACCCAGTGGACCTAACTATAAACTAATACGAATCAGTGCTTTCTGATAATGTGTGTTCAGAGAATGTGGGACTCCATCATTAACTTTTTCTTTACGTCTTCTGTACCTATTAAACCAGACTAGCTCACTAGAAGCAAAGATTGTGAAGCTATGTTAAATTTTTATGTGGAAGGAAAACCTCAAACCATTATACCAAGGGAAATAAATCACAGAAATCTCATTTCTCATCAGTAGTGTTGTTAAGGAGTTCAAACCACCTCAACATGATCTCTGCAGAAGGAGCACAAATAAATAATACAATGGAACCACCTCCAAAAATCAAATCTTTCTTTAAAGATATTCCATTTTTGAAGCATATTTAAAGTAGCACCAGGAAAAAGGAATTAAATCATGTTCAAAGTAAAGATTGCAGAAAGCCATGTCCAAATTATTAGAAACTAGCCGTCCCCCACTGCTTCGCCCACGTAAAAGTGAAACAGGACAGCGAGGAGGGCCCTGCCCGGCTCCCTACTCCTGACGTCACCTCAGCCTGTAGCCTCTGTCTCGGATTAGCGCAAATATATCGCTCCTGCAAACGAACTATGATACTTAGCGCAATGAGAAAATCACAAAATCAACCGGAATGTTCAAGCAAATTTTAGAAAAAGAGCTCAATCTCAATCCGTTAAGTAGTTCTCTCATTCGCTAGCTAAGCAGATGTAAGATACGCCCTGAGGCTGGTGAGTGAGTGAGTGAGGAGGGCCCCATCCCCTCCTTCTCAGCCTGCTGCGTCTCTCTTGGATTCGCGCAAATAAATCGTTACCGCAAGCAAACTATGATACTTAGCGTGATGAGAGAGGTCGTAAAATCAATCAGAATGTTCAAGCAAATTATAGAAAAAAACCCGATCTAAATCTGTTAAGTAGTTCTCTTGTGAAAAATGGACAGACAGACAGACAGACAGACGTTGGATTTTATGATATAGAGATGGACACCCTGAACAGCCAAATAAGTCCTTGCACTCTGCGATTTGGTGCCTAAATGTTAAGGTTACACATGAGATCAAGCTGCTCAAGGAGATCGTTGATCAGTACACAGTTCTCAAGCAAAGAAACCAGGGTAAACTTGAGGTGTTTATATGTCTTTTTAAAGTAATAAAAATAAACTATCACTCGCAAAAATGGCAGTACTGTGTCATAGAGTTTAGCATGGCTACTTCACAGGTCCCAAGTTCTGTGTTTGATTACACTGGTCTGCACTAAAAATCCCTCTGCGTAAAACAATTCAAATAGGTAAACCAATCGATTTAGATGTGCTGAAACAATTTCTGAAATTGGAACTTCTCTACCATAAACCTTTTCCACAAGATATTGTATTCAGTGAAAACCCAATTTGAAAAAAAAAATGATACGTTTTTAAAAATAAGTTAGATTTCTTTTATGGCATTAGTATTTTTCATGTTCAGAATAATATTTGAAGTATATTTTGAGCTGAAAAATGGCAGTCTTACTCATTCTTAATGTTAGTTGATGTGAAAACAAATATTTGTTACACCTTTTTGTTCTCAATAAGTATTTTTTTCTTTCTTATAATTTCTACAAAATAGCCAGGAATTTATATTTAGAAGGTTGAAAAGATCCTTTTATTGTCAATTGTAAATATTTTCTGCAAAACTATGCAAGGTTAGTTTAGTCCATATATTGTCTTGTCCACATAACAGATTAGCAAACGTTAAATGAATACACAGCCTTTCTTTATTGAAGGAAAACAACAGTCACAATTTTCTTGTGAATACAAAGGTGGAAGAACTACGAGGAACTAGTTTTGGTGCTTCTCACTTCCTACCTAGTACTTGGTTGCAATATGTCTTTAAAAATCCATTTCCTCCACTATCACTGGGATTTTTTCCCAAAGAACATGGGAGCAGTCTCTGATGAACATGGGGAGAGGTTCCACCAGAACATTGCTCAAATGGAGAGACGTGATCATGAGAAATGGAGTGAGTTTGTGTTAGCAGACGTCTGTTGGTCATTCCTGTGTGAAACACCTTCACAGGATTATGTACTGTATCTTACACTGCATATCTTCTTAATGTTTCATGTTTGACATATGAACATATCACTGAGTAAGTCTGAGAAACATAACAAGATGTTGTCACACCAACAAAGACAAAAGGAAGCCAAAAAACGTCTGTGGTATCTGCCCCGTATATTGTAGGTAGCTGTAGCAGCAAAGAAAACTAATCTTTTGGAGTTCAAAACGGAACTGTGTTTCATAAAGCAAAATGGCAGTTTTATGGTGAGGCTGAGGAAGTGACATCAATGGGGGCAGAACCAGAAGTGACGTCATCTGAGTCAGGCAGAATTTTTCTAATTGGTCTGCAGAGGAATGGGGAAAAGGGTTAGTGCACTTCACCATCCCCAGGTCTGGCGTGGAATTACGTTTCTTTGGGCCCTTTAGCTGCCTCCCATGCGCACATGCGTGACAATATATAAGCCTTGAACAGAAACATCTTATACAAGATGCGTTTCTTTGGGTTATCATTTTTGGTTTGTGTCTTACCCCACCATAACCTATCATTTATGGGGGAGGAGTGAAAGCTTTAGATTCATCAAAAATTTCGATCTCTGTTTTTCAGTGGATCTCGATGTTTTAGGGTCCCCTGACACCGAAAACATTGATATCTTGATGATGGGTGTGTGTCTTTCTCTGTGTGTGTCTGTGTGTCACAATTTCTTGAGGATAGTCTAGAGCTAAAATGGCTGGTTGGAAAAATACCAAACTCGAAACTTAAGCCTGTAATGAGATGACGATGTGCTGATTAGTTTTTGAGCCAGATAGTGCAAGAGAAAGAGGCTCTCTAGAGGACCCCCCAAATACTGGAATTCTACAATTAATTATGAATTCTTCTCATCATTTGCTATCATAATGACCTATTTTATGATCAGAAAGATCAGCATCAGAGTGGTAAATAATTACTGAAATATTATAGAGCAGTTAGGGTAACTTGGTTCCTAGTGTGCCAACCCTACTAATGCTCACATCCATATTTTTTCTCCTTATTTTTATATGAACTGTTTTGGTTTGAATTTAACAAAAACTTTTAAAACAATATATAACACATTTAATTCTAGTCTAAACAATTAATCTCATTTATTTTCTCTCTAAAATAGTGTCATTTCTTTTTAAATTTTAATTTCCCAAAAACTGGATGTGATAGAGCATTTCTGTTCCAGATTTGGATTCAGCACCCTCAAATCTACAAAGAACATGTAAAAGTTTTGACAGAAGCAAAACATTTTGTTTTGCAGACCAGTAATGCCAGCTTACACATTTCCTCCATGCTTGGAGTGATTTTTTTTACCTGGAATGCCAGTTTTTCTTTTACATGCCAAAGGAGTCTGTGTTAGATTAACTGGCAGCACCAAGATGGCCCTGAATGAGTGAGTGTGAGTGTGTGAACAAATGTGCCCTGCTCCTACTAATGCTGTGATCATGACCTGGATTAAGAAAGTTTCATAATGGATGGATGAGTGCATAAATACTTCAAAATTGTATTCACAGTAAAATAAAAGTTTCAGGTTAGCATGATTTTTGTTTTTAAAGAAGGTTAAGATGGACGTTGTGGTATGAATGATGTAACAAGCCATTGTGAAGAAAGTAAAAGCTGAAATGGAAAAGATTGTTGCAGTGGAAGCAGGGTGGTGACTGGTCTTCACACGCACAATATAGTGCCACACTACTGATAACCAACAAATTTCTATGGCCACTTGTGGGTGCCCAAGCCTGAAGATGAATTGAGACAATGAGTGCAGGGTAAAGAAGGTGAGCGACCCCACCACCCAGTGACCCACAAAAGATGTCATAGCAGCCTAATGCTACCCTACTACCTCAGAGGACCACTGCAAAACCAGTAATACTGGCAACCATAACTGTCTATGGCACAGCTGCATCCCAGCGCCAAATAAAGCATTATGAGAAAGACTGCAGCACTCCACATATTAACAGTCAAACTGGTGCCAATTTTCAGATTTGTGGGTTGTGTGCACAGGGCAGCTTATCTTAAATGTTTCATGATGAACACAGATGTTATGTTGAGCAGGAAGGCATGAGATATATTTAAATGCGCTGCTGTGTCAAAATCATCGCTCTAGATGAACTGATAAAGGCCCAAAATCTGTAAACAACTGCCAGCAGGTGCTTGCCAGTATGCAGTGTGCCAGCCATGCACACAGTATATGCTCACGATGCATGGTTGTGCCAGGATAGAAAGCACTCTCAAGTAGTCCATTATGTGTCATAATATTCATTATTATTATGATGGGTTCTGGACAAGCCCTTGAGAGGGTGCCCATAAAATACCAGGAAAAAGATAATGTTTACAAAATCTAATACTTGAATATATAGTAAAGAGCCAGCCTTACATCAACAGCATGCCTGGTGCTCATTTCATTTTCCTTACAATTCTCGTCAGGTGATGTATAAACACAACATGTATTTGCCAAAGGGTCAACATGAAAATCAAACAAGAAGTGCAAGTAAAAATGTTATGTAAAAATACTTGTTTACGGTATATTCACATAATTGCTATTAGCATAAGAAAGTCTCACATAGCAATACAGTTGCTCAGGCCTGTATTGCCCGTCTAACCATGCAGCCATTCCTGAATTAAGAATAAGTGCACAATTTGCAGCTCCTCTGCCGACAGCTAAGCTCCTCTTCCCCGAGCAGACTAGGATTCCTGGCCTGACCTCCATTTATTGACTCTATCTGCTGAATTGTGCTCATACGACTCCCTAGTAGGTCTGACTGAGTGCCGGCCTCCCTTGGGTGTAATCCTGCTGGAAGCACCATTGCTGCCTTTAGAACGCAGAATAACTGGAGGCAGCAAAGCAGGCATTCTGCAAATCAAAGAACACCAAGTCACTCGGGCAGCATAGTGAATGAAGTGATCATAACGCGTCCTGCTTGCTTTTAAAGCAACGTCATCAAACTCCATTTGTGGGTGGCTGCCGTGGCCGCTTCTTTTCCTTCCAGCCACTCTCTGACTTCAAAGATTATGAGGCATAACAGAACATTCTGAAATCCGTCTAAAGCATTTCAGGGTCATGGGACGGGAGCCTATCTTGGAAGCACAGGGCAAATGGAAGTAATCCTGGATGGGACATCATTCCATCGATGGGCCCATTCCCTGACTCATATTTGACCTAATTAAGTCTCCAGTTACCCCAACAAGCACATCTTTGGAATGTCTAATGATAACTGGAGAATTTAGAGATAACCCCAGTGGAATTAGCGCTCTGTTGGCACCAACCTAACACAGACTGACAACGGAGACACAGGTGAAAATGAAACAAACATATTTATTTTCTTCAGCTGGGGGCAATGTCTTCCCCATGTCCCCCAGCCATAACACATTCTTATCCTCCACTCCTCCCTGGCAGCTTTGTCATCGTCCTCCCGACTCTGGCGCCCGGAGTGGTGACTGCCGGCTCCTTTTACAGCCAACTTGGAAGTGCTGCAGGTGCTCGTTGACCTACTTCCGGCTGCACTTCCAGGTGTGGCTGCGCTCCCGCCCAGACGGGCTCGTTAGGCCATGCAGCACCCCCTGGCGGTGGCCATGGAGCCCAACAGGAATGAGCTCCAGTGTTCCAAAATTGTGGCCTTGATGCAATCCAGAGGTGTTGCCACCAAGTCTTCCGGGGGACATAGCATGGATCCCATGGCTGCTCCCCCAGATCTAGTGTCAAAGGGGCATCCCAGCGGCCATCCGTCACACCCCACAGAATCATGGAGGAAGATCTGCAAACTACACACAGATAGAGACCAGGTAAGGGATTTGAACAAAGGACACTGGATTATTGACACGTATTTAGATTGTACCCTTTCTTTAATACTTATCTCTGTTTTCACTTGTGGTGGATGTGTTAATGAAACTGATGTTTAAGCTTTGCATTTGAACTTTTGTACATTTATCAAGACACTTCTCCTGGTGAGGACAGTGAAAGACCAAACATTTCCTTCTCAAGCATTATACTGCTACTCCTCCTAAGGGTCTTCAGGTATTTCAAGTGTTAAACAAATTATGCTTGTGTAAGCAGAATGAAAAATAACTATTTGATAATTATGATTTGTGAGCCTAACCATGTTAGCATTCATGCAGTTTTTTAACTAAAGAAAGTGGAAAAAATCTTCCCAGGCAGCTGCAGCAAATATAGTAAGGGCTGTAGATGGAGCTTAGTGGTTGAGACATGTGCTGTGTGCGCAGATAATGAAGGAAGGTGCTATATTGGCGTCTTAGAGAGGCTAATCCTGCTGTAGCTATCCATACCTGGTACTGATCATAAATAGCTCACGGAGTACAGTATGTGAAATGTGCGGGTATTTTAGGTGTTTCAAAGAAGCTCAAGGCAGAAGCCCACAGTGCAGATGTGACGTTGACTCAAGAACAATGCCTTCTGCGCTCTACTGAATGGAACTTCAATCATCAACATCCACCACCAAAGGACCGAACAATGTGTGTATTGGTTCAATGGCTCCTATTTGTCTGTTTTTCTGTTTTACAGGTTATAGTGCAATGTATATTACTAGCGAAAGCTGCATTTTGAAGCAGGTTAAATATATTTCCTTATTTGTGTACCATACTTCTCTTGTCTCAATATTCCCATCATGTTTCCTGAAGGGGTATAGAAGTAGGTTCAGTCTATGAGCTGCATTTCTAAAATGAACACATTCCCAGGGACCATGCGTGGTCTCTTAGACACAGCTTGCCCATGTTAGCTGCCCAAAATAGCTGACCTTATCTGGCTCCATTGGAAAGCACCAAGCCAGTGTTCATCACCTCACAAGCAGTGAGCATCATCTCTTATACTTTAATTTTCAGTTTTACTCTTTCTTTCCCTGTGAAGAGGAGAATCAGAAACTTGCTGCAGAGCTTGACTCTACACCAGTCCTCCTTTACCATCAATAGTAAACAGGACCCCAAGGTGCCAGAGCTCCTCCAACAGCAGGAGTTGTCCGCCCCTCACCTGTCTCCTCTCAAATACAAACTTCTCATGTGGTGTCTAACACTCTTGGCAGTGAATCGTGCCTGGAGATGACATTCAAGTCAAATGAAGATTAATTGTCAGACATGGCAATCTCAGGCCTCCAGACTGGACACTGTATCAGATACGCACCTTGAAGTAACTGAACTGGCATTGGGCACAAATGCCACTTCCCCTGTAAAGGAAATGCACGACTCATTTAGTAGCAGGAACTATGGCAGCCATCACCTCCCACAAGACTTTCGGAGGCCAGCAGTTGTATGACATTTTCACATTTGCAAAATAGACGTAGGCCAGATTAGCACACCACTCACAAATCCATGCAGCAGTAAAGGACAGGCTGAGTGTTACACATCTAGATCAGCCTCCAGCCCTGCTGCCTGTGGTATTAAGATGTCAGCGACTGTGGTGACCTCAGAAACACTGCCTTTTGCAATGTAATTCAGTAGATTAAAGAGTCCCTCAAAGTGTTTCTTCATTTCCTAACAGTCTGCCTTTAAGTGGTCAGTGTGCACTTCTTGAAGTTGGCCCCATCTCTCTTTCCAGAGGTTCAGAATGCCAAATTCTGCTGAAAATAATTATGGCTGAAGCCATTCACATCCCATACTTACTGTTAGATTTTACTTTACTCTATGTCTCATGACTTGTAATAAATTAATAAAAATGTGCTTGAAGCTTGGCTAGACCAACAAGACTTGGTTTTGGTTATACAGAAAGCAAACTGCACAGCATTGTGGCCTGCAGTCTTCAGATGTTAGAACGTCCAAATTGGAGTGTTCAGTCACAAACAAGTGTGTTGAAAGGTGACAAGTAAGCCCTCTCCATGGCCCCCAGCTATAACAATCCAGCCTACAACATGCACCCAGATAGCAAGATAAACTGCCGCTATTGGATCAGGAAGTGGTTTCTCAAAAGTCTCAGCCCCGTTGTAACTGGAAGAGCTCATTGGCTTCTTTATATTCTCAAGAGTCACAGCCCTCATCACTGGATGAATGAGTTGGCCTGTTTGGGTTCTGTGTGTTGTGTATTGGTCAGCAAGGACTGCTGGAGATGGTGGACTGATCTGGGGGTCCTGCACTCCAATGAGCACACCAGGACTACTGAATACGTACTTTAAACTTCTTTTTGTTTAGTGTTTTAATGTGGATTTTTTTTTCACTGCTTCTTATATCCTGGTTGTACTGTAAATTCTCTTTGGTACCACACTGCTCTCTCACATCTCCGGAGGCCTGGGCTCTCCATGTGTCATCTGCCCATTCTTTGTACATCTGAATGGCTTTTCCTCAAGCGTTAGGTTAATTGGTCCAGTGTGAATGTGTTCTGGTGCCCCATCCTGGACTGTTTTTCTGTTGCGTTGAGGCCAGGGCTATCACGGTAGACACTGCTCCCAGTGAACCTGTACATGGACTGATACCAGGAGGCCACTATTGTCATCAGCTCTCACTGTGGTGTTCTTGGTCTGCCTACTTACATTTTTCGTCTGGTTAATTAAAGTTGTTGTCACATTACGTGACTTCTAGTTGTGGGGTATGTCATCACAGGACCCTGTCAATTTAAACGACTAAACATCACTGGCCATGTCATATTTAGAGACTGCACACCGAGCTTCTGGCACAGTTGTGCTCACCTCTGTTTCTGCATGTCAATAGCGTGCTGCCTGACGGAGCCTGAGCTGTTAAAAGTGTTAACAGGTACGGGGAGTTCAGTTGCAGTCTCTGCAGGTTTTTTTTTCTTTTTCCATTCAGTCGTGGTATGTAAAACAGACACACAATCTTCTGTTTTGTTTGTAAAGGCCAAAGCCCCTGCGTTCCTTATTCCTCTTTGCTGCATTATATGGATTGTACATCCGGATAGGCGCTCATTGGTTGTCAGCTCTCATGAACACAGAGCCCACCTCTGTGACTAAAGACTAAATTAAACAGGTTTGATTTTCTCAGAGTGAGTTGCAGACTAAGTAGGAGTGAGCTGCTGGGTATGTCACATTATATGACAGTTGATGACTACAACTGAAGATCACTGGAAAAGTCGTACAGTGTGACATGGCCTTTACATTGGTTGCTTTAATTCTACTGCAATTGTTATAAAGAGCAGGACAAACTGATAACAATCAGGGTGACTTGAATAAAGTATTATTTTGACTTTAATATCACATTTAAACCAAAATAATAAAGCAAACCTTTGGCAGGGACACTAAGGGGGCAAGTGAAACCATAACTAATTCAGCCTGCACCTCTGTGTGAACGAATATCATGCTGAACAAAGGTAATATTCCCGCAGCCTGGAAGGCGTCTGTCACTTTTGACCACAGACAGGTCCGTTATTTCACTCTTTGTAGTTGGCTTATGCTGTGTCCTATTACATAAGATGCAGTGGGCAGTTTTCAGAGTGACAGAATGAGTTCACAAATAGGGAAGTAAAAGTTGCATAATGAAAGAAATCAGCAAAATGCTATCACTCATAAGAATTTTTTTTACATTTCTTAGAGTATAAAATCTAAATAAATAAGCCGCAATTAGGGCTGAACAGCAGTATAGTGGATCTCAAGTTGGTGGAGTGCAAAAGACAAAGAGTACTGATAAGAGGGGAGTGCTTCATGTGGAGCCCTTCAGGGGATTGCCTTGGGATCATTACTTCCAATGTTATTTGGTCCGCGGTTTTCTCGCCCTTTTGATTGTCATCCACGGGAAAACATAGGCTTTCGTGGGTTGCACTTTTTTGGGCTACTTTTTTAAAAGCAATGCAGTATTTTGGCCCAACTTTTAACCCGCCTTCCACTGCATTTTTATCATTTTTATCAATCTGGCACCTCTTCCCCCTGTTACTCATACTTATATATGATCTTTACCATTGTAAAATCTCTGAGGGGATCACCTCCTTGCAGTGGGATGATGGTTTATACCCATTCGATCACTCTGAAATATCTCTGTGGAGACAAGGGGCTTTAATGGTATGTACCTAACCCTCTCGCTCTGACACACCCGTCCGCATTCCTGCATCTCAGACACTGGGATGTGTTTTGGGAAAAATTTGATATTTTTAAGCTGTCCTTGGGTAATGCATTTTTTTGAGACCTGCCAACCCTGGTTACTTTTTACCAAAGTCTATATCATTAAAGTAAAGTTGAAGGTGATTGGAGAGATGACAGACATTGAGGAAGCAGAAAAAAACAATTCAGAAAGACTTAGACAACCTTCAGAAGATGGTGAACACCTGGAAAATGCAGTTTCATTTTGAAGAGTGTGGAGTGTTACATGGGCAAGAGGAACATTAATTATAAATACAAGATGGGAGACACTGTCATACAGAAGGCAACCTCTGAAAATGATTTAGCAGTTTATGTTGACTCAACATTTTCTGTATATAAGCAATGCACATAAACTGTTTAAAAAATCAAATGAAATGTTAGGATATATCGTAAAAGCTGTTGAATATAAATCAAGAGACAGTGTGCTCAGAACATATAACGCACTAATGCAATCGTATCTGGAGTACTGCGTATAGGTCTGGTCACAGACATGGCAGCACTTGAAGCTGCGCAGAGGAGAACAACCAGGTGCATCCCAGAACTTAAGGACTTGTCCTACTCTGATAGACTCAGAGAATTAAACCTGTTTAGTCTCACACAGAGGAGACTGAGCGGGGGGACCTAATCCAGATCTTCAAAATCCTCGAAGGCATTGATAACGTAGGTCCTGCAGAATTCTTTCATCTTAACAGTGAATCTTATACTCAAGGATATCAGTGGAAATTAAGGGGAAGTGCATTTAGGACAGAAGTCAGGAAGCACTTCTTTACGCCACGAGGTGTGGGAATCTGGAACAAACTACAGAGACATAGAGTTTGAAGCAGAAACCCTGACAACCTTTAAGAAAGAACTGGATGAGATATTGGGACAGCTTAGCTTTTAGCCAAACAATCAAGTCCAATGGACTGAATGGTCCCACAGGTCCAGTCTCCCCAGTCCTTCTCTGAGTGCAGTTTCCAACATCCTCCCTGTTTTTTTGTGTGTGTCCCGGAATAAGCCTTGCAATGAACTGGCGTCCACTTGATTCCTACCTCAAACCTAATGCAAGCAGGATAGACTTTGGTCCCCATGACATTGAATTTGAGCAATTGTTAACTTGTACAACCAAAGTGCAATCATTTACCTACATAATGAGACAAACGGTTTATGCAGCTCAGCTGGTAGGTCTGACATGCTGTCTTCTTCCACTAGCTATAAGCACTCATACCACGTTATACATTTACACAATATCTGTAAACCTTGATCCGCACTTTGTGGTCCAGACAGATCCATACTGCATGAATTGTGGAAATGTGTTTGACTGTCTAGGTCACCAATGTGGTGAAATAAACCTGATTTAAGTTAAATAATTTTCTTGTCCAAAATCCAGCCCAGAGGTTTGGTCATTTTTATGCTAATGCCCATTATATAAGAGATTTAGTTTTGCTTTTCAGTTTGGGCAAGGCTGCTATCATGGCTTAACAAAGAAATTTAACAAAGTGTCTACAATGAGAGTAGTTTGAGGATTATCTAATGCCCTAAAGTAGTCACTGGGCAAAATTCCCATATTAGCATTTTTATAGTTCAACAGTTTTTTTGTTCTGGTTGCTTACTACAGAGAGCATAAAATTAGGCCTTCGTTTTCAGAATAGGATACTGCTTGCCACTTTGCATGGCTGCCAAATGGTAGACAAGTCAGAGATGGTCTATTGTGTGATGCACGTAAGTTGGTCACTTTTTATAAACTGCTACCTGTATGACAAAAAAGTGTGATTAAAAATGTTAATTAAACATCATGGACTCACCACAAAGCATCCTTTTTCACTGAGTAAGATGAAGAGCAGATACTTTACCATATCAGCTATGTTCAACAGAGAATGTGAAGCTGCCAACCAGATGCAATCAGGTGTCGTTACCTTCCATATCTTGTGCCATTGGAAACACTAGAGGTCAAGAAACCGATAAGCTGATAGTCAAGTTTGATTTAGGCAAACACACTGTGGTCATAAGGACTAAGGCACAGAAGTTAACATGGCTCCATTGTAAGATTTCAGTATGTCTCATCTTGTGTCTTCAGCCTTGTTTGTGTTAGTTTTCTTTTATATGTTAGATCTAGATGGTAATTGAAAAAAATGTATGTGCTGCTCAGCAGCTTTTGGTCCAGTGGCTGTGATCTCCCAGGCTTTCTTAAAAATTATGGACAAAGTAGACTTTCTCATACTTTGATTCAAGAAGTTCCTAGCCCAGCCAGGCCTTGAGCATCATTAAATAAAAGGCTTGTTGTCAGCATCAGAAGAGAGAGACAGATATACAGAGAAAGGGACTGAGAGATACAACATGATCAGAAATCAGTGAAGTCATTTCCTTATTTAGATACCTGAAGGATATGTCCCAGCATCAATGGAACCGTCTGCCTGGATGGAATAAGACTGGCTCTTAGTGCTCGGTTGCCATGCTCCACTGGACGATGAGTGTTCATTGGATAAACTGACTCAGGAGGTTCATCACTTATTGTATCAGTTGCCACTATAGCCTGTCTGTCTCTGTTGCCCTTCCTGTTGCATTGCTTTGGCAGCCAGATCATGTAGAATTGGGTATTGTCTGCTGAATCCTTATACATCTGTAGCAATGGCTGGATGCTTTTGAACCTTTTGATTAGAGAAGCTCGGGAGAACTGAGTTATTAAATGTGAGCCCATGCTTTGCTCCTGGTCATTACCTGACACTGACCTGAAGAACTGCTGGATGACTTATTTTACTTAGGTTGTGTTGTTGTTGTGAAATGTATTCTGTACAGGCTATTATGGGCATTATAATCTGTATTTTTTATTGTGGAAAAGAGATAGAAGGAATTTCAGTGTCCTAGTAACATAAGGGAAATAAAGCAATTAACTTAAAGTGTATGGCATGCTTTACCAAGGGAGCAGCATCCTTGGCGCTTCTGCTCTTCACACTTACCAATTTTATAAACAGAGGCCAATTTGTGCCTTTAATCAACCATCTGAGTTCAAGCATACATCAAGGTTTGCTTATGGGCATCTACAGATAGAAGTGATGTGCAGCTCAAGTTTTGCTTTTACCAAAATTGAGGTTGAAAGCTTCAAAACTTTTAGCAAATGCACCTCTAACTGGTGCCTTCTTGGTTTGATGAGTGGTGCTTCAGTCAAAATACTTCAAAGAAAGAAGCCAATTTAGAAAGATAGAACAGTGATGTTCTTTTACTAGAGACTGTACAGGCAGAACCGTAAATCGGCTAAAAGTGCCTTCTATCGTGGTAATAAAGAAGTAGTGAACGCGAATGGAGAGCAGAGAGTTGCACTGTGCCAAATGAGCGCAGTTAATGCATCAATACTGAGGTGAGTCAGAGCAGCCTACAGAGAACAACCTGCACAACGTTTACTGAAACACCTTCTGCTTTCTTAATGGTAGTAATGAACAAGAATACAGTAATCAAAACAAGAGCCTGCATTTCTTTGTATAGAATCTGTAAGGTTAACCAAAACTTGAAGTTTATGGGCCATAACTCTGAGATGGTGGTATAAGAATAAGATGGGGCAACTCTTTAAATGCCATTAGGTGCTTCCAATCATCTTGCCTGAGAAAAAGAGCAACAATTCAAATAATTCTAGAAATTAGGAGGATTGATGTACTAATTGTGGAAAGACAGCAGAGACTGATAAGTGTAATAATCTAATTTTGTTAATTTTTTCATGATTTAAATATATTTTTCTGATTGCTCATTCCTGTTTTCTGGGGGCTTTATATATCTGGTAATTCACTGGAATTGTATTCTGGTATCTTTATTTTTTGGAACAAAGTTCATTTTAATTATTGTTATATTAGTGTTTAACCAGGACTCCATTTTGTTTTTCTTTTGCAGACGTCACCATTTTGTGCTCTTGGAAGTCAATTTTGCTGAATCATGGGTGTAAGGCTTTCAGAATAGGTGTCACATGCAGTCTGTATCTGAGACTGTGGATAATTCTCTCAAACAAATTTTAGCTGTGCTTTGGTGCGGTGTATGTTACTAGTTGCAGAACAAAAATTTAGGATTACTTATAAGGCTTTGGTATTTGGGATTATTTAATTACAATTCCTGTTCTGTCCATCTTTTGATTTTTATGCACCTCTTTGTGCCTGTTTTTAGCCACACTTAACGGTAAGATTTTGAAGTTAGATAACAGCAAAATAGGTTAGCCACCCTCATCGACTCAGGGGTTGCTTTTTTGTGGTAGGGTCCTAAGTGACAATATTCTCCCTTTTATACTCTTTATTATCTAGACCTGTTCAAAATGCCCCCAGGTCCCTGCTATATTCCTTACATGTTACACTACCTTTTATATCTATGACCTCAGGCAACAAGATAGAGTACCAGACCAGGCAGGAGAGAATGTTACACATTGATTGATTACTAGTCGTCCCCCGTGGCTTCGCCCGCATAGAAGTGAAACAGGACAGCGAGGAGGGCCCTGTCCAACTCCCTACTCCTGACGTCACTCTTCCCCCTCTCCTCAGCCCAGATTAGCATGAATATATCGCTCCTGCAAGCAAACTATGATTCTTAGTGCGATGAGACAAGTCGCAAAATCAACCAGAATGTTCAAGCAAATTCTAGAAAAAAGCCTGATCTAAATCTGTTAAGTAGTTCTCTTGTTCGCCAGCTATGATACACCCTGAGGCTGGCGCGTGAGTAAGGAGGGGCCCGCCCCCCCTTCCCTCGGCCTGCTGCGTCTATCTTGGATGCACGCAAATAAATACCAAAAGCGAACTATGATACTTAGAGCGATAAGAGAGGTCGCAAAATCAACTGGAATGTTCAAGCAAATTATAGAAAAAACCTGTTCTAAATCCAGTAAGTTGTTCAGACATGCACACAGACAGACAGACGTTGGATTTTATATATAGAGAGATGTATTATAGATAACCTGCCCACAATAAATGCAGAATACTAATATGTGTAGGTTAAAATAATACAACCTGGTGATAGGTTACCAGGTGGCTGTCTGTATTATTAGCCTAGGGTCCGACTTGGTCTTTGTTCTGATGTAGTCTAACATGACCCTTGGATGGAATGGCAGGCACCTTGGCCTATCTGAATATGGCTGCTGAGAGTGAGAGAGAAAGAGACAGACTTTCTTTGTTTCCCTGTCTTTATGTTCATCTGGCTTTCTTGATTAGGTTCTCAGACCAACAGGATAAGACGACTCCCTGACTCAGCCTTATTCCATCTCCAGCAAAATTGTCCTTTCGTCTCAGCCACCTGTATTCCCCCAGGCCAGCTGGCCAGAATTTCTGAGATTTTATCTACACTAGTTTTTACCTGTAGGAAGTACAATACTAGGTTTCTAAAGTATTTTTTCTTTTTTTCTCTTTTACATAATTTAATCATAATATTATTATATGATCATCATGACAGGGTTGCAATAAGGGTACTAATGTAATACCCTGTATGGATTTCACTCCCATTGTCGAGTAGCTTTGTTTATTTTTTAGGGCTACATATTTATTTATTGATTTATTTCAATTCATATCAGTTTCTACTTTTAGAACCTGTCTCCTGAGACCAGAATAAACAAATAAATCTTAAAAAGGAACTGCAAAACCATGCAGCTTTTGCGTTCATTCACACATAATTTATACATTTTTGTTAATCACAGTGACATGTAGTATGTTGGCTGCACATGCACAAAACATTTCCCCCATACTCTGTGTATGTGACAATGCTACTGCTGTTACAAATACTTTTTATTTAATGGACAACAATACATTATTAAATGTAAACTTTATATATTTTATATTCTTAATGTCCTTGTATATGACTATTAAGGAAACAGTTCTCAAAGGAGGAGAAAATAACAAAACCCTCAGACTGAATTGGGTTAGGTGGAATTGTAGTGGGTGCCGGATGTGCTGGCATGACTTTATCAGGAACATCACCCACACATGGTGATATAAAGTGGTTTATTACGGTACAAACAGTTTCACATTAGCAGTATTCTCACATTAATGTCAGGGATAACCTCCCCTTGCTGCAGTACCGGCCTGCATTCTGGCATGCAAACCATCATACAAATGACAAATGTCCAGCTGTGCAAGAGATTCATCACCAGCTGATGGCCGTGAAAGAAACACCAATCCAATCAAACTCATCTAAAGAGAGCTCAAGTGCTGGACAGGGGAGTTGACAAACGGCCACTAAGGCACATTCAATTACATGAGTGAATTACTGGGAAGCGTTACTTTGTTGAAAGAACACAACTCCCATTTCACAGTGGAACAGAATCAGGACTCGCTGGTTGATGTCCATGGCATAGATAGAACTGGTCAACATCCTCTCCACAAACACCAGACACAAACGAGCACTGTAGCTGACACCAATGCATACCATGATGCCTGGTGTGGACCCTGTGTGTCACAGACTTAGGAATGATGGATATAATAGCTACTCACCATGATTCCATCAGACACATACACAACCATCACGTATTCAGACAGAATCTGCTTTCTTTACTAACAACAACAGACTGCTATTCCAATGAGGAGAGTGGCAGTTGTGCCAGTGGTACCCATGATTGCACTCCTGCTTTAGGTAAATGATTGAACGGTATATGGTCAGAGTGGACATTGGTGGACATTGTAATTTGGTCTGCCACAGCCACCATTCTGATGTACCAGTCTTGATATGCATCCATACAGCTGGGCTGTTCAGCACCACATCTCCAGTTTGGGGCACACTCTTCTGGTCGTCATCGGAAACACTGAAGCACTACAGACACCACCCATCCAATTTGTACTGCAATTGGTTGGAAGTATCAACCTGCTTCATGAAGACCCCTACTTTATGCAACCCTACTCAAATTCCATTATTGGCACAAACAGTGCACAATGATGTCTATTGAGTATGAGGAAAACTTCATATAGCAGTGGTATGTGGTAATACTGACTGTTTCTGTGATGCTGTGAGCAACATCAATTTACAGCACACAAAAATGACTGCTGGCACCCTGTCCATGGGTTGTTTCCACTTTGTGCCTACTGCTACTAATATCAGCACCCGCTCCCTAAGTCCCGAACTGAATTAGTTGTTTGGAAACTCAATGAATAAGCAGATGATTGTAAGACTATTCTTTCATCACTGTCTTATTTCAAGGAAAGCGTCCTATCTTTTATCCACCAAACTTCAGTTCTGTATTTCTCCATCTTTTAAGGTCTCTTCTCATAAGAAAGCAATTTCAAAATTTCTTTTCAGAAATCAAATTTATGTCTTCCTTCAGAGTGTCTTAAACTCCACAAGAGCACCTTCACTCGGTCTGCCGGATGATTAGACTCTGTTTCTTAGTGTAAAGATGTTGGCCATACTCTTCAGTTTGTCTGCTTGAGAGTTTTGTTAGCTGTAGCTGTTTCTGAGTCATAATACTCATAAAAGTGTACTATAATTTAATTTATCCTTTATCCTTTTGCTATGGTCCCTATCTATTACTGGCAAGAATGCTTTCTCACTTCTCTCAGTCATTTGGCCACATGGAACCGGCCACAGGTGCAATGTGGAATAGAATTTCAGAAGCAATAATGAAATTAATTGGATAGCATTCTGCCTAGGCTAGCATAGCAGCCCTTGTGTGTGATTCTCTTTGTTAATTCGATTTCTTTCAGATGAGCAGGACGTACCATATTTCAGTTATCAGGTCCACGCAGCCCGTGTTTTGCTTTCTGCCTGAGAAGGCTGAGACTGTCAGTATGTACGTCTGAGCTATTGGAGTGGGGTTTGGAGGGGTTCACCATTCAGACAGCAGTGTTATGGCCATCTCTTTTTTAAAAGGTTTCTCTTTTGTTCTTTGGGCTACTGCCCATTTGACAGAAAGAGCTTGATGGGTAGCGTGGAACATGGAGACTCTAGCTCTTTCCTCACTATTTTCCTCTTTAATTTGCTTGGGCTTTCTTTGTAGCCTGTTTCTTTAACTTTGAGTACTTATTATTCATTGTGTTATCCTCTAATTGGGAATTGGTATTGTGAAATGATCAGACTCGACACACTCAAAAAGGTTTGGAGCAGCCACCTGTGTATTGTCCCTGGCTGCAATGGGTTTTGAAAAAGTAGACAGAAATGTCTTTGATGGAGTTCAAAAGTGAACTGAGCTGAGGTTGTAAAAATGCCAAGACCCGAAGTGACCAATAGGAACAGGAAGTGACATTCTTCCGATGTCATAACCAGAAGTGATGTTGTCCTAGTTATGAGGACATCTTCAGGTATGAGTCAGACAGGTTTTGTAAGATCTGGTCTGCAGAGACAACGGAAGAATGTTTAGAGCACCCCGCTACGCCCTGGCCTGGCGTGGAATTATCTTCACTTGGTCCGTACAACGTCCTCCTACTTGCACATGCGTGACAGTATTTCTTTTACGCAATTCAAGTTATCTAGAGTCACAGGTAGGATCTCTCAGTAGCATCCCAACGTTGGATGAGACACCAGTTTGCCACAGATGACATTCATGCACATACTCACCTTTGGGCATGGTTCCTATTTGTAGTCACTCGTAACATAACATGCACATCCTTTGGATGTGGAAGGAAAAAGCAAAGGTAAATTGACATCTTGCCTGAAGAAAGGGTCGTGAGTTGCCTCGAACGCTTGCATATTGCAATTTTTCTAGTTAGCTGATAAAAGGTGTCATTTTGCTTAACTTCTCACTACATCCATAATGACTAACATGGTACAACACCCTAGGACTACACACATTCATATTATGAGTTTGTTTAAAGTGGCATAATGAATGTTGTTACCTCCTGAGAGCATTTAGACTCCTTCTCAGTTCCAGACCGGTCTGTCTTCTCTGGGGTGTCTTCAGGTCCATGTGGTGCAGAGCTGATTTACCTCCCACTCCCAGGGAGTGAGCAATTATACGGTATGTGTGTGTAGGTGCACATCTGCCAGGGCGGGTTTCCACCAGGAGCCTTTTGCTGGTGGGATACACTCTGGCTTTTTGCAACCGCAATCAGGTGCATCAAATAGATAAATCAGGGTAATGACTTTCCATAATCCTGTCTTGATAATGTGCAGAAAAGTAATGGGTGGATTATCTTTCCAGTTTGTGAATGATGACTGCATCTGAACAGGGATAAATGCACTAAATGTGTATTTCCTTTTTCAAAACGTGCTTTTGCTTTACTAACAAATAGAAATAGGGGTGTACATGTAAGCGTGCCCAGTGGTGGACTGGTGTCCTGTCCACACTTAGTTACTACTTTACACTCCACATCTCTGTGCTATAAAAATCAGCTTCTAGAGAATGAGTGAAAGAAAGAAGTCAGTGAGTTCTTTCGGGTCAGCTCAATGTACGTCACGTTTCTCTAAGTTTTGCGATGCATGCATGGATGGTTTCTTCTTGCTGCCAATCACATTGCCTGTTAAGAGTCCGCAGATCCCTTTTGACTCTTATGCTGTAACCGCACAGCATATGCTGTACTTGATCACTTCCTGGTCTGCACGTACGTTTCAGCAAGCTGTTTTTCTTTGGCTTTGACAGTTCCATCTGTCTGCCTTGTGGCACCTTCTCATTAAGGGACGTTCTTTAACCTAGCAGGCTAGTGTGGAGGAGGTACCAGAGAAGAAGCGAGAAGCTTGAATCCACATTCAAACAGACATGTCTGTGGCATATCAGTGAATGCTTTAGACCAAACTTACCAGTTCCAAACTGGCAGGTATAATTTAACAGGCTATGCTGATATTCTAAACCTGCAACCATTTCCACTTATTTCTTGAAACATTTACTCCCCATGACTGCTGTTTATTATGCTGGACAGTTAATAGCATCAAAGTCAAACATAATATCTGTTAGAGAACATATTGACATATCTTAAAATGACTTTTCTAACAACTCTCTGCCCTTCCTTGAATCTTCACAAGAAAAACTTTTATGTGATCACAGATTATGAAGTTTCCTTGAGGTTCAGGCTCATTGCCCAAGGCAGACGGACAATAGGAAACCTCATCGGGATTCAGTTCATGTAGCACCTGGCAGCCCCAAGGTGAACTTCAAAAATCTATAAGCTTATAGACTGGTCTCTCTCTTGGCATCAGAGCTAGCTGAGGGGTGGTGGTGAGCTGGTGAGGGGGGCCAGAGTGGGGGGAGTAATTAGCAGACTTGCAGCTGTCACAGAGAGAAGGCTTATGTGGAAGCTGCTGGAAAATCTTACAAAAACAAAGTGCACTTTACCATGGCTTCCAGTTTTTCACAGCTTTGAGGTTTTGTTAATGATTGATGCTAGCAACTTTCTTCATAAAATCAGAATTGAATCATGCTTGAATCACTGCTCTGTTATAGCAACATTAAAATCAAGCTGTTCGGAGACAGCTGGCACCTTGTCCAAGTGTTGGTTCCTGACTATTGCTCATTGCTGTGCAAATAGCCTTCAGCCACCAGGACCCTGAAGTGAATTAAACAGGTTTAGTGATGGATGAATGGGTGGATGGATGTTCAGAAACAACAATTATCATTCTTGTGAAGACCACACAAGAAATCTTTTTGATTATGGTGTTTATAACTCTCATGTTTCCTATGACCTTCCAGATAAGTGACCTCAGAGTATTTAATTTGTGGGATAAATCCATCTAATTGTGGTCTACCCATATTGTGGGCAATCTTAATCATCTAGCAGCTAATACTACCATGGGTTCTTTTACTAAAATACGGTCCTTGTCTTGCCAGCACCCCATCTCCCAACTCCTTCTAACCCTGGAACTTTCCAGAACCCTATCACCCAACTGATTGATGTAGGCCTACTGTATGTAAAATATACGCTCATGGTCAAGCATTTATCGGTGTATAAGTTATTACTGTCACGTGTACAAAAAGCACTGTATATAAAATATACACTAGGAGATCACTCCTTTATAAGTTTATAGGTTTAGAGGTCATTATTTGTCATATGTACAGAGTACAGTAAAAGTCTTATTTGATTGTGCTAATCACAAAGCAATCTCCAGTGCTTAGATTACTGAAGATAACTACCTTGCCACGAAAATTCTGCCTTTCTTATCGGAAACATCTCAAAACATATTTGTGATTAACAGACAAACAAAATAAGGAAACAGCATTGTCCTAAAAATGAAAGAGTGGAGCATTTTCTGCAACTTGATTTACTTTTGAGGAAATGAGGCAAAATTCATATTCTTAGGTGTGCCAGATCACATGCAACACTTTTGGTGCCATAGTAGCTAGAAAAGTCCTCAGCTGACAGACAGATGGTCCAAAGCACTTGCCAATGATTTCAACAGACTAATTAACAAGAAACCTTTCCAAACCAGCTTACCGCAAATCAGAATAGAAAAGGGGCCAGAACCTACAGGGTGCAAAGCCAGGGCCATCACAGGACCACTACAGGGCGCAAAGCCAGGGCCATCACAGGACCCCTTCATACACACACTCACATTGGAGCCAGTTTGGAATCACCAGTTAACCCAACTCATATGTGTTTGGTATTGTGGTTGGGGAAGAACATGGAAACTCCACACAACTAAAGGCATGCTAGAGAATTTGAACCCACAACTTTGAGTAGTGCAAACTACTGTTCCACCATGATCTAAGGCTGATTGATTAAATCCAGAAATGGACTTTTTTTGGTATGTTGCACCTTACTGAAACACATAATAGTCAAAATAAATATTTTAGATTCATCTGAAAAAAGACTGAATTAAGCAAGCTGAGGTGCTTCACTGACATGCTAGCCCATGATGACTCTACTGTTTCCTGTAAATGCTGCAGGGCAGCTCCCAATAGTTCAACTCATCCTGTCACATACAGTATATACTGTACTTAATTAGACTGGGATACCTGAGAAGGCGACTGTATTAAGTTGAGTATCCGTCATGTCTCTGGAACGAGCTTTGTGACATGGAACATTATTGTCCACAAAAATCCCAGTCATTGGTGGGATCAGCACTAGTGTTTACCAATCTGTTTGTTGATGCTGGTCACAGACAGTAAACTGAATGTCAGTTCTACCTGTAAAATTTGTATGTGGCAAATCACAGAGGCATGACTGGTGCACTGGCAAGGATTTTCAGTTGAAATTAATTTCCTGGTGGCGAGTAGAAAGGTGATGGCTTTAAAATTACACGTCATGCAGACATATCTGATGAGATGACTCGGTACCAGGGCATGTGTCCTTCAAGATTTTGCTTGAAAAAAATATTCTTAGTGGGTGAGCACAAACACAACATATTTAGAATGATTTTGAAACATTGTCATGTTTGGCGTCTATAATTCAAAAGTTCTAATCTGGGATCCTGAGTTGGTTTGTCATGAGGTGGGAGCAGTAATGTGCTGTATCAGCGCATGCTCCTAACCTCCTCCTTCTCCTGTGAAGTGAAGCAGTTGATTAGCATTAATTATCTTCTATCCACCAAAAGCCTATATTATTGATACTTGGCAGACTTGGACTCACAGAGTTCTGGCCCTTCTTTTAGCATAAATCAACACAACTGGATCATCATACCAGCTATTGTTTCCTCAAAGTTTCTGCTCCTCATCCCTGGCCATGCTGTTTTTCACTGACACTGCTTCTTTATCTGTAAACTTCTATCTATGACAAGATACAATGACAGGGACCAGCACAAAGGGGTAGCTGCACAGGCCCAAGCCCCCTGCCCCTTTCCCCTCAAGTGCCCTTAGTGCAAGGGAGCGACTCCTCTTTCATTGTAACAAACAAAAAAAGAAGTGTTATGCAACATACCTTGTTACAGCTAAATAGACTGCTCTGCACTATCCCATATGCAAATAAAGCACGGTCTAAGATAAGTATTGCTATTAATTCCAAACAAATCTACAATGAATGTTTATGTGCTGCTCCTGTTAGTTTATATTATGTTATGATGTGCACAGAAGCAGTAATGTCTGCATGCATTCTATACGTTCACTTTACTTTTTAAAGACTAGCTTTTCTTGCTGACTTGTTACAGTTATCAGCCACTCCCCACTTTAAAATAAAAGTATCAGAGATTTATAAAACAATCACTTTTCACAGCATACAGAACTTTTTACCTGTTAACTTAAGTGCATTGCAATCAACCAAACTCTGTAAAATGGCAGGTGTCTGTGAGGGAGTGTGTTCATGTCTGTTTGCTCCGAGACAAGAAGAGGGGGGCCAGTAATGGTAGGACCATCTGAGCCCTGACACTGACAATACTAATTAACAAAGAATACAGTAAGGTCCAATGGCCAAGAGGACAGAAAAAACAAACAAAAAAAAACTCCAGAGTTCTGAAGAAAAAAAAAAAACAAAATCTGCAGGGGTTCTGAGGCCACAAGACCACCCAGCCCTCACTGGGCATTCCACCTAATATCAATTATCTCAGTCAGTCCTCGTGGTTTACAGGTTTCACGTGAAAGAATCAGATGATGATGGTCATGTAAACTTCTGGCCTTCAATCCATCAATGTAGGGACTCTATGGTGCCTTGATCAGGTGGTGGTGGCGCAGATCGCAGATGCCTAATATCCTCATTATATTCATTTTTGCCAATCACTAAGATTCCAGCTTTCTCCTTATATAGTTTGAGAAAATTACTACTCATCCATTCAGAAACACTAGTAAGACATTGTGTCAGTAAATCAAGAGAGTCAGGGTCATCAGGCGCTATTGATAAATACAGTTTTGTGTCATCAGCATAGCTGTGGTAACTCACGTTATGCCTTGAGATAATCTGACCTAATGGAAGCATGTAAATCGAAAAGAGCAGTGGACCCAGGATAGATCCTTAAGGGACACCGTATAGAATATTGTGTGTCTTCGAAGTATAATTACCACAACTAACAAAGAATTTTCTACCTGCCTGGTAAGACTCAAACCAATTTAAGACACTGCCAGAGAGGCCTACCCACTGACTAAGGTGATTTCTAACAATATTGTGATCAATGGTATCAAAAGCAGCATTCAGATCTAAGAGGATGAGAACAGATAAATGACCTCTGTCTGCATTTACCCGCAAGTCATTGACAACTTTAATGAGTGCAGTTTCTGTACTGTGATTTGGTCTAAAACCCGACTGAAACTTGTCAAGAATGGAATGTTTATTCAGGTGATCATTTAGCTGCGTAATGACTTTCTAGGATTTTACTTAAGAAAGGCAGGTTAGAAATAGGTCTAAAAGTTTCAAAAACAAAGGAGTCGAGATTCTTTTTCTTGAGCAAGGATTTAACAACAGCAGTCTTAAGACAGTCTGGGAAGAGCCCCGTATCTAATGATGAATTTACTATGTCAAGCTGACTATCAATTAGTACATTGGATACTCTGAAAAAACTTGTTGGGATTGGGTCAAGGACGCAGGTGGAGGGTCTCAGTTGAGAAATTATTCTAATTTCAGGTAAATCTATCCAGTTGAAATAATTTAATTTGCTTAAAATGGAATACTGGGTTTTAATAGAATCAGTATTGGGGGGATGTACTATATTATTTCTAATGTCATTAATTTTGTGATTACAAAATATAGCAAAAGCCCCCCAGGTTTCAATGGAAGTTTTTTTGGGCATTCCATTGAGTGATCTCCATAGACAAATACATCACCATGATCATCCATAAGGAAGATTTTGCTATAAAACCCAAAAACTAATAACATCTAGAAAGCAAGAAGGAATTGTTTTTGTAAAGATTTTATTACTAAGATTATAAGCAGTGCTGCCCATTTCCTTTTGAGTCACTGACCACTGAAAGGTCTGTACACGTCACTGTGTCCTGATATTTCTGTTTGGCTGACTGTTTGTTACTCGTAACGAGTTCTGTCTTTCATCAACGTTCGATTTATAACCAAAAGACTGTTGATGAATAGACACTTTTCAGGTGGCACACCCATTACATATCCTTATAGAGCTGTTCTTACAGAGGCACTCTCGTGTTCCACAGAAATGTTATGAATTCTCAGCCTTGCCCTTTCTACATTGACTTATTTGGCTGACGCCTTTATCTAAGATGACTTACAACATTTATGATACAATTGGTTACATTTCTTTTGGTTTCCTAATTGGAGAACATGCAGGTCAAGTGACTTGCAGAAATAGTCACACAGTGTCGATAGTAGGATTTGAACCTACAGCCCTCTAAAGTGCACACTATGATCCATTGGTATTTGCCTATAACGTCTATAGAGAGTAACTCACAAAACTTTGTAACTGGAACATGGATGCCAACAGATGCAGTTTTACCTAAATCCTGAAATGCCAGCTTAGTAGTAATTAACCTTCCCATAGCTATAGCCTAAAGGCACACATTTAAAATAAAAAATATAACACCTTTCATCTCTCCACTCTCTAACAGTCATTTCTTCAATGCTTTACTTTCACTAGTTCTTTGCCTTGGCTTCTCTCTGTCCTATGTGCCAATTTCTAAACCCTTCAGCCCATAAAAATCCCATTTCCTATTTTTATCACCCTACTAGCAATAGCATCCAGTTCCCTGACCCCAAGCCTGACAATGCTGCAACAAGTGATAAGTAAATTAAACTTTAATACAGAATATTAGTCACTGAGCTGCAGTACACATAGCTGGATTTTACTATGAATGCCACAGCATGAGAAAAGACCCTTTTGAGACTACTTTCTATATCAGAGAAAAGCTTCATTGTCTTTTTGCCTCAACCTCCCAGCCACCATTACAGCATATTACATTTTCTTTGCTAATTTTGCATTTTCCTCAAAGGAAAAAAACAAAGAATTACAAGTAGTGAAACATATTCTTGGTGCAGTGGTTAATGCAGCTGCCTCATGGGTCCCGCATCCACGAGTTTGCATGTTCTTGCTATATCCTATTGGGTTTTTCTCCCACACTTGTACATAAAATGGCAAAGGGTTTGCGCACTTTTGGGCCCTGCAGCTGGGTTGTGGGTTCAAAGTCCAAAGCCTTAACCACTACACCACACTACTCCCTCTAAACTGCACACCATGATCCATTGGTACCTGCCGGCCTGCCTTAAATACTTTAATGTCTAGAGAGTAACTCATAAAACGTGGAACATGATGCTGTTTTACCCAAACCCTAAAATGCCAGATTAGTAATTAGCCTTAGCATAACCTGTTGGTTATTGTAAAAAGGTATGCATTTAAAATAAAAAATATAACACCATTCATCTCTCCACTCTCTAAGTGTCTTACCTTCAGTGCTTTACTTTCACAACTTCTTGGCATTTGCTTCTCTCTGTGAACTGCTGTCTCGTTCTTCTGTTCCTTTTCTTCTTTTTGTGACTCATTTTCGACATAACGTCTTTTCCTTCTGTCTCTCCCAGGCTGAACTCTTTTTCTTTTTTATTCCTCATCTCCTTCCTGATCCCAGTATGTCCAACAGTAAAATGTCCCAATATCACACTCCGGTGTCATTTTTTGAGCTGTTAGTTACCATGGGAAGGGCAGGCCTGCCTAATCAAGTGACCATTTTAATAGTCTTTATCCATCCCTTTTCTGAATCTTCTTTTTTATATTTGGTTTACATGTTCAATCCCAGCATGGCAGGGCATACGGAAGGTTGCACTCACACTTTGCAAATAAACCTAAATGCAGTCTTTGGGATTTTCAAGAACCATAAACTTGTGGCAATGAACCTGACCTCCAAAGTCCACAGTAAACCAAACATTTAAAGTTAATTTAATTCAATCCTGACATGTTTCTTGTTATTCTAAAAATAACTGTATTTATTAGAGCCACGATTCAAATGAAAGTGCTCTGACTTGCTAAGTGGTTAGCCACGTCAGTTTCTGAGTACGTTTCAACAGCCTCTTCTACTGAATGTTTTCTTCATGTTTGGATAGTATAAGCAACAGTCATACTGTATATCTCAAAAATCTGCACTCCAAGGTCCCATTTACATGTTACCCATTGTGAACTAATCTACATTAGATCATAACATCCATCCATCCATTATCCAACCCGCTATATCCTTACTACAGGGGTCTGCTGGAGCCAATCCCAGCCAACACAGGGCACAAGGCAGGAAACAAACCCCGGGTAGGGCGCCAGCACACCGCAGGGTACCCACACACCAGGCACACACTAGGGATAATTTAGAATCGCCAGTACACCGAACCTGCATGTCTTTGGACTGTGGGAGGTAACTGAAGCACTAGCTCATAACAACTGGAAGTATCTCAGAACCATAAGCAAGGAAGGCAACAGGAGGCGCTATAAAGATCTGCCTCTTCAATTCACATATATGAATTTTATGGATTTTATTCATTTAATTGAATATAAAATTGAAAATAGAGCTAAGAGAAATGCCAGTAGTTCCTCTGTATAAAATTACGTGGAGAAGATGCTTTTGAGAAACTTTCAAAGTTGGCAGGGGGTGCGATTATGATGTCTGACAGTTTTAGACAAAAGTCCTCTTCAGCATGCCGAAGACAATCAAGAGTCTTCTCTGTACGCTGTGAGCCAGGGCAAACAGAACACTCTTGCAATGCTTCTTTTCAATGAGAACTGATTTGATTTTAACATGTCAGACTTGTGCAAGCCGCACTTTCCTGTAAGGCATGCCTGATGATTTCACATTGTTTTACAGGGGGGACTGGTGGCACAGCAGGTAACGTCGACTCCTCTCAGCTCCTAGACCCTGTTTTCATTCCCAACTGGGATGCATATGGCCTCCCTCTGGTCATTCTGTTCTCCCAAAAACGTGCTATTAGATTTGTGCTTCAGTGTGTCCTGTGATATTCTAACAGCACCTACATATGTGGTAGCCAATTCTGCTGGAGTAGGCTGTGGCAAACTGGGCCTGGTAATTGTAAATGGGTTTAGAAGATGGATGGATTAATTAATGTATGTTTTACTTATTTGGAACCCCAGGTTGCTTAGACAGAACTAAATAACATGTACAGTAGTAGTCTACTTTAACTAAAGGAAATCTGGGAGACCCCTTCCTCTCAAGCACAGCTACCTGCCAACACTTAAGTCAGGTTGATCACTACCTTTCAGCATGGGCCAGGTTAAAATATAAGAAAATGTAACTTTTAATGGACTGAGCTCTTATGTTCGCTGTTCTGTTCTTCGGTACCTCTCATTAAGGTTACTGATCAGTTCAATTGACGGAGCACAATAAACACAGAGATATGATCTCCCTCTGGGCCGTTCACTCCTCTCCATTACTCAAGAATGCAACAGCTCTCATGTGGTGTTTGTAGTTTGTAGTTTTTGTCTCATTCCCTCTAGCCTTCTCTTTCACGTTCTGTCTTTTTCCCAATGTGTGGGCTCTCCTTCATAGCTTTCCCTGTGTTATTCTCTCTACACTTTATTATTTACTTGAATGATCTTGTATTGTGCATTATCTCATTGCTTTGAATTATATTCTTGTGCACATTTTTAAAGCATGTGATGAAAATGTGACGGTGTCTGGTCACACTTATAAGTAATCTTACCTAAACACACTTAAAATATCTGGCTATGCCACCCCGTTTTATTAAGAGTCTGGGTAACTCTTCAACTTTAAAGATGATAGCACACAGGTTTCGTTAAATTGAGCAGTGAAAGACATAACAGTATTTTCAAGAAAAACAACAGCAACTTGTATTACACTATACAATATAAAATCTATCAAGAAGATAAAAGTACAGTTAGGTCCATAAATATTTGGACAGAGACAACTTTTTTCTAATTTTGGTTCTGTACATTACCACAATGAATTTTAAATGAAACATCTCAGAACTCATTGGAAGTCCAGACTTTCAGCTTTAATTCGGTGGGTTGAACAAAAAGATTGCATAAAAATGTGAGGCAACTAAAGCATTTTTAGCACAATCCCTTTATTTCAGAGGCTCAAAAGTAATTGGACAAGTTAAATAACTGGAAATAAAATGTTCATTTCTAATACTTGGTTGAAAACCCTTTGCTGGCAGTGACAGCCTGAAGTCTTGAACTCATGGACATCACCAGATGCTGGGTTTCCTCCTTTTTAATGCTCTGCCAGGCCTTTACTGCAGCGGCTTTCAGTTGCTGTTTGTTTGTGGGCCTTTCTGTCCGAAGTTTAGACTTCAACAAGTGAAATGCATGCTCAATTGGGTTAAGATCAGGTGACTGACTTGGACATTCAAGACTTTTCCACTTCTTTGCTTTAATAAACTCCTGGGTTGCTTTGGCTGTATGTTTTGGGTCATTGTCCATCTGTATCATGAAATGCCGCCCAATCAATCTGACTGCATTTAGCTGGATTTGAGCAGACAGTATGTCTCTGAACACCTCAGAATTCATTCGGCTGCTTCTGTCCTGTGTCACATCATCAATAAACACTAGTGTCCCAGTGCCACTGGCAGCCATGCACACCCAAACCATCACACTGCCTCCACCGTGTTTTACAGATGATGTGGCATGCTTTGGATAATGAGCTGTTCCACGCCTTCTCCATACTTTTTTCTTGCCATCATTCTGGTAGAGGTTGATCTTGGTTTCATCTGTCCAAAGAATGTTTTTCCAGAACTGTGCTGGCTTTTTTAGATGTTCTTTAGCAAAGTCCAATCTAGCCTTTCTATTCTTGAGGCTTATGAGTGGCTTGCACCTTGCAGTGCACCCTCTGTATTTACTTTCATGCAGTCTTCTCTTTATGATAGACTTGGATATCAATACGCCTACCCACTGGAGAGTGTTGTTCACTTGGTTGGCTGTTGTGAAGGGGTTTCTCTTCACCATGGAAATGATTCTGCGATCATCCACCACTGTTGTCTTCCATGGACGTCCAGGTCTTTTTGCGTTGCTGAGTTCACCAGTGCTTGCTTTCTTTCTCAGGATGTACCAAACTGTCGATTTTGCCACTTGTAATATTGTAGCAATTTCTCGGATGGGTTTTTTCTGTTTTCACAGCTTAAGGATGGCTTCTTTTACCTGCATGGAGAGCTCCTTTGACCGCATGTTGTCTGTTCAGAGCAAAATCTTCCACATGCAAGCACCACACCTCAAATCAACTCCAGGCCTTTTATCTGCTTAATTGATAATGACATAACGACGGACTTGACCACATCTGCCCATGAAATAGCCTTTGAGTCAATTGTCCAATTACTTTTGAGCCCCTGAAATGAAGGGATTGTGTTAAAAAA
>JANRMT010062829.1:25449685-25466796 GCA_026402145.1 Polypterus bichir lapradei
TGACTGCATTTAGCTGGATTTGAGCAGACAGTATGTCTCTGAACACCTCAGAATTCATTCGGCTGCTTCTGTCCTGTGTCACATCATCAATAAACACTAGTGTCCCAGTGCCACTGGCAGCCATGCACACCCAAACCATCACACTGCCTCCACCGTGTTTTACAGATGATGTGGCATGCTTTGGATAATGAGCTGTTCCACGCCTTCTCCATACTTTTTTCTTGCCATCATTCTGGTAGAGGTTGATCTTGGTTTCATCTGTCCAAAGAATGTTTTTTCCAGAACTGTGCTGGCTTTTTTAGATGTTCTTTAGCAAAGTCCAATCTAGTCTTTCTATTCTTGAGGCTTATGAGTGGCTTGCACCTTGCAGTGCACCCTCTGTATTTACTTTCATGCAGTCTTCTCTTTATGATAGACTTGGATATCAATACGCCTACCAAGCCCTGGAGAGTGTTTTTCACTTGGTTGGCTGTTGTGAAGGGGTTTCTCTTCACCATGGAAATGATTCTGCGATCATCCACCACTGTTGTCTTCCATGGACGTCCAGGTCTTTTTGCGTTGCTGAGTTCACCAGTGCTTGCTTTCTTTCTCAGGATGTACCAAACTGTCGATTTTGCCACTTGTAATATTGTAGCAATTTCTCGGATGGGTTTTTTCTGTTTTCACAGCTTAAGGATGGCTTCTTTTACCTGCATGGAGAGCTCCTTTGACCGCATGTTGTCTGTTCAGAGCAAAATCTTCCACATGCAAGCACCACACCTCAAATCAACTCCAGGCCTTTTATCTGCTTAATTGATAATGACATAACGACGGACTTGACCACATCTGCCCATGAAATAGCCTTTGAGTCAATTGTCCAATTACTTTTGAGCCCCTGAAATGAAGGGATTGTGTTAAAAAATGCTTTAGTTGCCTCACATTTTTATGCAATCTTTTTGTTCAACCCACTGAATTAAATCTGAAAGTCTGCACTTCAACTGCATCTGAGTTGTTTCATTTAAAATTCATTGTGGTAATGTACAGAACCAAAATTAGAAAAAAATTGTCTCTGTCCAAATATTTATGGACCTAACTGTACATCAGGAGTGAAAACCTTTTCAAAAGAGAGCACACACGTCACACTCTAAAAGTCTGTTAAAACATAATAGTAGAGGATACAACCTTTGGTGCTGTGAAGTCCAAGTTGCACAATGTGTTAACTCAACGATTAATCTTCCAACTGCCCCACTGGAACACTCTGTTTGCTGAGCGCTTGCTCCCCAACAGAAGTCTTGGTACTTGTCCGCCGGCTTCACTCGGTCCTGTCATGAGTCTTCCATCCCTCACTGGACCCTGCATCTCTCAGGTGAAACTGTCTCTTTCTCACATCAAGGTAGATATCACTGTCCGTGTAACTTACATCTTGTCAGCCTCGTACCCTCATCTGCCGTTGAGTCCCTGTGTTCTTGACAACATTTTCGGTGGACTGTCGCTCTCGTACACCGTCTGCTCGCTCACACCATCCTCTGGACTCGCTCCATCTATTCTGCTCATGCTCTCTGTCTTTGCATAGTTCAAACAGAACCCTCTGCCCAAAAGTATAAAACTGCTTCAGTCTCTACCTGGATCAACGGGACAAATGATTAAATGATGGTTCATAATAATTTCCTTACGTTTGCAAAAATGTAAGAGCATTTTCATTGGTTAAAAAAGAGCATTGTTGTCAGCTATCAAGAAGTACATAAACCACTGCATGCTGATTAGAAACCAATGTCCCCAGAACAAGTTCGTTTTCAAACCAAGCAAATACAAACATTTTCCAAGGAAGCAGTTAGTTCTGTTCTCACAATCGTGTCTGTTGATGAGAAATAAAGCAGTTTAATCTTCAAAGCAGGTGACTGTTTTGCAAGACAGGTAAATATCTACGTCCTGTAGGCCAGGCCCGCCGCCAGAAATATTTGGGCCCCAGACAGCTGGGTACGTGTGGGCCCCTCTGCCTTCCCCCAGGTCCCCACATGCCAAAACCTTCAAATACGTATACAAAATGATCGAAATGTAGTTTATCCGACAGCAACAATGCTGCATTTATGAATACCATACTTGATGAGTTAAGCCTTCTCGCACATCAAAGTTTGACTGCGAGAAGGAAAGCCAGTGCTAACAGAAGCTCGTAGCGGAAATGAAACAATACATTAATGAGATAGGCCTATGTATTATCTAACGTGTAACGGTACAATTGTACCAATGCAATGAATAGGAGTAACATCTGAACATTTTAATGTATACTAACGGTTAGGGTTATCTACATGGTGTACAATCAGTATGGTAACTTGCTGTATCAAACTTCAAATTTTTCAAAAAATCCAGGTGATCCAGAATCTTTAGTGATACACACAAAACCAACGCACACTCGTCACTGCTTTAAAAGCAACAATAAACACCCAAGCGAATGAATTATCAAACTACAGAGACGGACTTCTGCTACACCATACACGTCAACATCCACGATAGTGCACAACAATATCGCTGTTGTCTGAGACAGAACAGCGCCTGTGTGTGTGAAACAGCGGCGAAGTCAATCCATTATCCACGTACCCTGTACAACAAACATACTACTCAACGTCAAGCTCAAGGACGTCGGCGTCGGCTCTCCTTTGTCTTTGAGAAGCGTGCCGCTGCCGGCCCCCTTTGACAAGCGTGCTTCACACAACACGAGCACGATATCTACTTGTGTGGAGCGTGTGGCTATTAAAACACTCACTTGTATTGTTGTAAGCTAAATGATTTAACTTTTCTATTACATGTAACTTGAACAATTGCCCGAATATATATCTATGCACACAACATCAGCATAAAAAAAATCAAGCGTGAAGGGGCCCCCTTCCGTTAGGGCCCCGGACCAGAGTCCCGTTTGTCCCCGCCTGGCGGCAGGCCTGTGTAGGCAGACAGCAACAATAAGCCGTAACAGAATTTTTCATGAGATTCGCCTTTTCGTTTATCACCCCGGTCTCAATAAAGGGTGCTTATTGCCCCATTAACTATTGGTTATTTGCATGAGTAATTTACCTATTTTTTGCCTAAGAGAAAAAGAAAATTACCCACTATATAAAAATGTTCTCCCTCTGACGCAAGGATGCTTTGGAAAAGTCACTAAATAAAATAAAGTTTGATTGATTGATTTAATTGGTTGAATCACAGCTGGCTTTCTACACGCTACAGTCCTATGTGTCATGTTCTAATCCTTTCAGCCCCTAAAAATCCCATTTCCTATTTTTATCACCCTACTAGCAATAGCAATAGCGTCCAGTTGCCTGTCCCCAAGCCTGACAATGCTGCAACAAGTGATAAATAAATGGAACTTTAATACAGAATATTAGTCACTGAGCTGCGGTGCACAGGAGGTAGCTGGATTTTACTATGA
This sequence comes from Polypterus bichir lapradei, assembly GCA_026402145.1. Taxonomy (NCBI): domain Eukaryota; kingdom Metazoa; phylum Chordata; class Cladistia; order Polypteriformes; family Polypteridae; genus Polypterus; species Polypterus bichir. The sequence continues at coordinate 25,453,086 of JANRMT010062829.1, forward strand.
ATGCCACAGCATGAGAAAAGACCCTTTTGAAATTGAGGGTTCTTACTGAAATATGAAACTGCTAGCAATTTTGCTTCCATTTCTGCTGCTCAGTTGTGCCAGAGGTCTGACTGAAACATTTCTCACCCCAGATCACCTTCTCAGAATTCCATTGCTTTCTGTAACACAGAAAAGCTTCATTGGCTTTTTGCCTCTACCTCTCTGCCACCATTACAGCAAATTAATTTTGTTTTGTTAACTTTTGCATTTTCCTTAATGAAAAAAAACAAAGAATTATAAGCAGCAAAAACACTTTCTTGGTGCAGCTGCCTCATGGGTCCATGCATCCTGGGTATGTACAGTATGTTCTTGCTGTATTCATGTGGGTTTTCCTCCCACATCCAACACCTGTTAGATAAAATGGTAAAGGGTTTGTGTGTATGTTTGTGTCCTACAATGGGTTGTCACTCTGCCCATGGTTGTTTTTACCCTTGTACCCAGTACTAAAAGGGAAGGCTCCAGCAGCCCTAAACCAAAAATGGAGGAGATGGGTCTGACATTGTACTGTATGTGTGTATGTAAAAAAAATACTGTGGTGCAGTTTTGCTACAACACAGGTTTAGGATCCTGAGTGCAAATCCAGGCTTGGGAACTGCATTTTTGAAATGCACATGTTTTCCCCTCATTTCTTTGAGGTGCCAGTCATAGGTTATTGCTGACTCTAAACTGGCCCAGTGTGAGTGAGTGTCCTTTTGTGCAGAACTGAACCCTAGGATAGGCTGGTGCCCCATCTAGGGATGGTTCTTGTCTTGATATTGGTGCTATGAAGATGGCCTCTAGCTGCTTCAACCTAGTCTCTCCAAGCCAGATGTTTAATACACGTATCTGGAGACAACTATAAGTGAATTTTGCTTAAAAGTGGGTGAAAACAATTACCGTTTATACTAGTGGATAAGTGTGGACTTGATTTTACAGTATAATTTCTGGTATTTTACAATGTTGGTTGTATAAGTAGGAGACCTGGGTTTACTTCCTGGGTCCTCCCTGTGTGGAATTTGCTTGTTCTCCCTGTGTCTGCTGGATTTCCTCCGGGTGCTCCGGTTTCCTCCCACAGTCCAAAGTTAGGTGCATTGGCGATCCTAACTTGTCCCTAGTGTGTGGTGAGTGTGTGTGTGTGTGCACCCTGCAGTGGGCTGGCGCCCTGGCTAGGGTTTGTTTCCTGCCTTGCGCCCTGTGTTGGCTGGGATTGGCTCCAGCTGACCCCTTGACCCTGTAGTTAGGATATAGCAGGTTGGATAATGGAAGGATGGATGGTTGTATAAGCTGAATGCAGAAAGCTCACATTATAAGTCCAAGAGATTATGAGAGAGTAACCATTTCCTATGTGGGTGCGGCAATGCACTCTATCAGTGCGTCCTCCTAACCTCTCTCTCTGTCTATTGTTCCAACGTGACCACACTGTTATACCCGAACTATTACAAAGCAGTATTTGCACCGATTTGTGTTTTTTGTATCTCACACCCTCATACATCTTTATCGTAAGAGCATCCCTTATCTATGATGGAGCGTTCGATCAAAAGAAAATATGAACCTGTTTTAAATTAAACATCGGCAAAGTAACGAAAGAAATTGGTGTTGTATTTTTGAACAGGCGTATAAGTCAGGATCTGATTTTATAATTGATTCAAGACCTGACTTATACATGAGTATATACAGAAGACGACTCACTGAATGACACATTTCAAAGCCAATCGAATGACTTGTGATGGCAGTGGTCAAAGTAGGAGGAGGTAATTTTAAAGTGCAAGGAGCAGAATTAGTTTTGTTAACCAGATCTGATAGAGAGCAAGCTTCTGATTACAATAAACTGCAGCTGAAAACTCTCCTAAAAAGATCCTTAATAAACATATAAATGTGTGTCACATGTGTGGAGAGCATATTGCGTGTTAAAAATAAACATAACCTGTTGCAAGCAAAAAATCTTTCTATAACATCACATTGATATTCAACGGCATCAATGGACTAGTGGTAAAAGTGTTGTTGCATGAACTTTATGTGGCCTCTATTGTTTAGTCACAATGATAGTGTTGGATGTAATGTTAGCTATGTTGGTAACGACACTAGTAGAACAATGACAATGGACAAGGCAGCACAGTATCCAACTTCTGACTGCACATCTAAACAACTATCCATCTATCCATTATCCAACCCGCTACACCCTAACTACAGGGTCACGGGGGTCTGCTGGAGGGTGCAAGGCAGGAAACAAACCCCGGGCAGAGTGCCAGCCCACCACAGGGCACACACACACAAACCCACGCACTAGGGACAATTTAGGATCGCCAATGCATCTAACCTGCATGCCTTTGGATTGTGGGTGGAAGCCGGAGTACCCGGAGAAAACCCATGCAGACATGCAAACTCCACGCAGGGAGGACCCAGGAAGTGAACCTGGATCACGATTGCAGTAGCACTACTCACTGCGCCACCGTGCCACCCATCTAAACAACTAACTAAAGTTAATATTACTGTCTAATTGGAAATGAGACATGCCCTGCCAGATTATAACTGCAGTGTTTCAACGCAGAGTTTATCCATAGACCACAATGCTTATCTAAACTCTGTTTGCTGTTGTTATGCCATACAGTGATGCAATAGTCAAAACGACAGAAAGATACTGTTGCAGACAGAAACACTTCTGAAATACATCGTGCCAAATACCTGCAAAGGTCTAGATGTGTGTGTCTGTCTCTTCTGCTTATTACAATACACAAATGAATAATTTAGCTTCAGTTAGGTTGTGCTACTGAAATTCTGAATTGGTAACAGAAATTGTAGTTTTTTATTTCCCCTGAGCGTCTCTTGTTTGGTTTCTTTTGCTCTCTCCCTGAAACCCTGGCAGTCGGTTTAAAGTGCATGGAGACTGATGGAATTGGGGGCAGGTGTTTTAGGAACAAGCCCTGTTTGTGGAACCTTTTCAGCAGAGGATTTCGACACTATTCTCTACAAACTTTTTAATGAGTTGCCCCCAAACATACATTCACATTTGAGAATTACATTGGGCCCTGCAAGTCTAATCTTAACCCAATGCTGAATTCAGTGGTTTAGATATTTGATGGATGAATGGAAATAAATATTAAATGTTGTAAAATGAAAATTATAAAGCTACAACTAAAACAATTTAAAGGTCAAAATCTGGATTATTCCTATCTTGAATTCTTTAGTAGCCTTCAATTTTTCATGTTTGCTCCTTTGTTGCACCTCACCTTTGTCCATCATTCCTCCACTTCCTGACATTTGAGCCTCTTTTGTCTGTTGCGCAGACTTCTGCCACTTACCCACTGGTCAACTTCTGAGTCACATTAGGTTCTGCGCCGCGTGTCTTTTGCTAGTTCTCTCATGCTCTGGACTCTTTCCTGATTAAGCATTATTCTTTTTCTGTGTTATACCTATCAAGTTACTGAGATTTAATGTGTTCAATGATTTCTTTCAGTCACTGACCTCAGGCTCTGAAGCATACTTTTACATTGGGTCACTAATGATTTTGTTCTTAGTCTTCAGAGCCCAGAATAACCCAGAAGCCAAGGCTAGTGGGTAGTTTGGAGGGGAATTATGTCCTGTTGTGGAGTGTTGATATCTATTCACCTTTACCAGTTTTTGCGTCATTAAGGGTTGTAAATGCAAGAACACAAAAATGAAGAAAGGCTTGGGGTTCCACCGCGTATATTGCAGTGAAACCGAGTAGTCACAAGAGACTGTGACAGGACTGAGACAAGAGGGTAGAGGTTGGCTTTTTATAGGAGGTGGAAAAGATGAGGCGGGTCCAGAAGGGAAGAGGCAGAAGTGAGGTCAGGAGGAAGGCGTGGTCTAGAAAGGAATGAGGAAGCTGGTTAGGGCTTAGGTCTTCTTGTCATCTGGTGATCTGCAGAGCAAGGAGATGGGACATTAGTGTACAGCGTCAATCCCTGGCTCACCACTTCAGCCCTTTGACTGCCTCCCAAGCGCACGTGTGTAACTGTGAATATACTGGAAAAGGCAATAGCAAGAGATGCAGCATTCCTCATATTGTACACACAGCAAGTTTAATATTGCATTAATTATTACCGTAGCCTCGTCCCACCCTGGAATCACAACCCGCATCAGTTTCAGCCCTGCCCCAGACTGAATAACCTTACAACATAAAGAATAATATGTGATTTGCCAGACTAGTTAGACTTGTTCAACAACAACAACATTTATTTATATAGCACATTTTCAAACAAATAATGTAGCTCTAAGTGCTTTATATGATAAAGAAGGATAAAAAAGACAAAGTAAGAGTTACAATAAGACAAAACTCATTAACATAGAATAAAAGTAAGGTCCGATGGCCAGGGAGGACAGAAAAAAACAAAAAAAAAACTCCAGATTGGCTGGAGAAAAAATAAAATCTGCAGGGGTTCCAGACCATGAGACCGCCCAGCCCCATCTAGGCATTCTACCTAACATAAATGATCAGTCCTCATTGTATTCAGGGTTCTCATGGAAGGACTTGATGATGACGGTCACGTGGACTTCTGGCCTTTAATCCATCAATGTAGGGACATCACGGTGCTTTCATTAGGTGGTGATGGTGTGGGTCGCCACCACAGAAAACCGGGAAAAGAACAGAAGAGAGAGTAGGGGTTAGTACGGATTTTGGAGCAAACACCATGAAGAGTAATGATAATTAATTGAATATCCAGAGCATCAGGATTAAATTAAAATGAAGTTATGAGAAAGCCAAGTTAAAGTAATGTGTTTTTAGCAGTTTTTTTAAAGTGTCAGACATTCCGATATATAAGATGGAGCGAGATTATTTAAGGCTTTGTAAACCATAAGCAGTATTTTAAACTCAAAGTTTAAAGTACAGGTAATCACGCAAGCAATATTTATTTTATATAGAGCTTATCAGAGGGTATACCACACCAGACACTTTACAAAGCAAACAAGAGTGGCATTTAAAAAACAAGATTATGCAATACAAGATGAGTTACGAGGAAATAAAGTTAGAGGAAGACTGATAAGACAACTGAAATGGCATTAAATGGAAGTCCATTGACAACAAGAACTAACAATCAGGACTGATACGGCTGGTACAGAAGAGTTAAATACAGAATAATGTTGCCAGTATGTATGATTACAATGTGTGAGTACAAATGTGTTTTTAAGTGTGATTTAGATGCAACTACTGATGAAGCTTTACAGATATACATATGAGGAGACTTTCAGAGAATAGCAGCCTTAAAGATTAACAGGAGTTCTGTGATGACAGGAGAGATGAAAAGCACAATGTCTGCAGATTTAGGTATCAGGCAGATTGTTATGAAGCAAACAACAAAGACAGGTAATCTAGGGTGTTTAAATTAATAGCTTTAGAAGATAACTTAATATTAAACAGGAAGCCTGTAGCATCAAGCATCATTGTGACGTCTCTGTGTCTTAACTCTGGCAGTTCACATTTAGAACGTGTTGTATTCCATTAAGACTTTGAGCAGGAAGACCACTGAAAAGTGAATTGCAGCAATGAATCTGTGCAGTGATGTTGTGAGCAGGTAGTGCCATATCTGCACTGTAACAGATGTGTATGCTGAACATTGTTACACTTTTCCTAACTTGAATTTGCTGTTTTTCACATAGTTCTAAGACCACTGTATCCAAGATCAGTTCATCCTTAGTTCCTGCTATGGGTTTTCCCTCAACTAGAAGTGAATTCTGGTTCTTGCTCTCTTAACCAATTAGATCATTAGAAAACCTCAGAACAATTGTGACAAGAACAGGCCATTCAGTCCAACAAGTTTGTCTGTCTTATTCCCCTAGATTGTTTAAAATAGCATTGAGTCGAGATTTGAAGGCGCCTAAAGTCACACTCTCCACCGTACTATGTGGTTAATTTATTCCACATGTCTGTGGTTCTTTGCATGACGAAAAAACTTTCCAAATTTCCTATTGTGTTCCAGTGTTTTTGCTGCAGAGTGTCTTTTAAAGTAACAGCTGGGAGAGCCAACAGCATTAGCAAATCTTTAAAAACAACAAAGATTTGCTCATGCTCTTGGTTTTCTGCTCTTTCTCTCAGGCAGACATGATTGTATAGAATTCTGTTTTCTTCAAATAAATTCAATAAAATAATACTAAGAAAAAGAGTAACAATTGGGATATACTGTACTAATTCCTTTCGTAATTTGAAATACTTCAGTGATGTTCAGCTCTTTCAGTCTCTCCTTATAGCTTGTACCTTCATAGTCCTGGAATGAGCCTTGTCGCTCTTCTCTGCACCCTATTCAGGATTGTTTCATGCCTCGCACCCAGTTCTACCAGATAGGTTCCAGACCGCTGAGATCCTGAATTTCATTAGATGGGTTCAAGAATGACTGACTGACTAACTGACATATTCTAATAAGCAACAATATTTAACACAATATGGCTACATGGTATATCAAAGCAGTATAAAAATGACTTCTTTCAGTTCTTTTCAGGTGGACCATCTGAATATTGGTCACTTAAATTGAATTGCTACCAATAGCCACTGTGAAAGTAAAACCAATCCTTCTGGCATTTCTCTACATCTATAAGCCATGAACACAGGTTAGATCATAATACATTAATTTATTATTAATAATAAATCACATCGAGGGGAGAGCAGACAATGGAAGAAGAGAAAGTAATAAAGAAAAACAAAAAGAAAGAAAATCCTACCTGACCCCCAGCCTACTTAAATAAGCTTCCTTTTTCCTGTTTGTTAGATGATGTGCCTTCTTTTCTTGGCTCTCTCAAACTGATTCCAAAGTAGTCTGCTTGTAGGCCCCTACTTCTCATTCTCTCCTTCACCAGTTTTCTCAATCCAAGCTTTTCTTCTTTCCACCAGTTAGTGTTTGCCCCCAGCTCACCTCCACACTGTAGAATCACTAAGACTTTGACTTATGTTGGCTTTAAATCGTTTCCTGAAGTCACCTCCAGGGCCTACTTGATACATTATTTCCACAGTCAGAAGAGTCACCTCAGACTAGAACTAAGATTTGAAGCCACTTGTGATCCTTAATTCTGAGGTCGTAAAGGACCTGACATTCTCTGCTGCCTACCTTAAATGAGTAACTCTGTCCCAGTTCCCGTGTTCCTGGACTGTATACCTCCACCTAAAGTTCACAAGGGTAGCAGCTCTCCTACTAACTGTGGCTGAATTTTATTATCGTCATGAATTCTTTATTAATTGTACTTTAAGGACTTTTAATTCCGTCTGCAGTATGTAATCTTTGTTTTACATTGATCAATCCTATATTTTCAATAGTAAATGTGGGATTCATTTTGAAACTGCTGTGATCCAAGTCTGCTGCTATGCTAGTGGGGAAAGGTTAAGACAAAATATTTATTTAAGTACCAAGGTTAGTCTTGTTATTGTGTAGATAAGCAAAGCCATTCGCGAAAGTAATTATTCAAGCTCAGTTTGTGGTCTCATTAACTGCTGCCACATGAAATACTCCCCTTTAATATCCAGTCCAATAGCTAAGGACTAATTAATCATTTCTCTGGCCGACAATTATTATGTATCTTCCTTGGATTATTGTTTCAAATAGAACAGTGAATGATCTAATGGGAATGGATACGGGAGGAGGGACATTAAACTCTATATATTGACAACTCGGAACTCACAAGTTTATTCAAGACTTAAGGCCTTGAATTCATTGATATATAATAAAGACCTCCTATCTGATAACTGTCTAATGTGGCTCTCTTTTTCTTCCACATTTCTCTTGACTTGCTGGCTAGGAACCATTGCTGCCACCTTATCAGCTAGTTTAACCAAACCACGGTTTCACTCTCCCCACTCATTCCACTTATACCCCTAGCAATCTCTTGCACACCCAGATATCCCTTATAATCTAATTAATTAAAGATAAAATTCTTAAGGGTTTCTAAAACCCCAGTCTGACTGAAGCCTCTCAAAAGTGGAGGATAAGCTCCACTGAGCTGAAGCCACAGCCGCACCACTATGCCATGGCCATTAACAATCCTTAGTCAGCATGTGTTTAAACATTTTTGCCTAATACAGCCATTGATCTATTTAACTATCCGCATTTCCATTCACTGTGCTGTTTAGGTATGCCATATCTGTGAGTAGGAGTGCGCCCTGCTCGGAGCAGAGAAAGATTTCTCCCCTGGCTGCCATTCTTTTATAATAAGCTTATGACAGTAGCATTCTTAAGGTGACAATAACATTTTTAACTTTTTGCTAGTGACTTGAATTATTGTCTCCATGAGGCACATGCCATGAGGCAGTTGTTTCCAAGCTTGTAATAAAAATAATACATTTAATTTATATAGCGTCTTTCCCATGTTCAAACTTCTTCAAATTTCAAATCAAATTTCACTTCACAGAAATATTGAAAGAACAACAGAGCATTTACAACATTGGATACAAATAATACCCACATAAAACATTAAATAATGATACATACAGGATATGCAAAGCATTGAAATAGAATAGGACACAATAAACCAAAATATACAGCGCAAAAAAAATTAAAGGAACACTTTTTAATCAGAGTATAGCATCAAGTCAGTGAAACGTCTGGGCTATTGATCTGGTCAGTTAAGTAGCAGAGGGGGTTGTTAATCAGTTTCAGCTGCTTTGGTGCACTAGAGGAGCAACAGTGAGACGACCCCAAAACAGGAATAGTTTAACAGGTGGAGGCCACTCACTGACATTTTTCCCTCCTCATCTGTTCTTTCACTAGTTTTGCATTTGGCTACGGTCAGTGTCACTACTGGTAGCATGAGGGGATACCTGGACCCTACAGATGTGGCACAGGTAGTCCAACTTCTCCAGGATGGCACATCAATACGTGCCATTGCCAGAAGGTTTGCTGTGTCTCCCAGCACAGTCTCAAGGGCATGGAGGAAATTCCAGGAGACAGGCAGTTACTCTAGAAGAGCTGGACAGGGCCGTAGAAGGTCCTTAACCCATCAGCAGGACCAGTATCTGCTCCTCTGGAGAAACAGGATGAGCACTGACAGAGCCCTACAAAATGACCTCCAGCAGGCCACTAGTGTGAATGTCTCTGACCAAACAATCAGAAACAGACTTCATGAGGGTGGCCTGAGGGCCCGACGTCCTCTAGTGGGCCCTGTGCTCACTGCCTGGCACTGTGGAGATCGATTGGCCTTTGCCATAGAATACCAGAATTGGCAGGTCCATCACTGGCGATCCGTGTTTTTCACAGATGAGAGCGGGTTCACCCTGAGCACATGTGACAGACATGAAAGGATCTGGAAAAGCTGTGGTGAACATTATACTGCCTGTAACATCGTTCAGCATGACCAGTTTGGTGGTGGGTCAGTGATGGACTGGGGAGGCATACTGTATCCATGGAGGTACGCACAGACCTCTACAGGCTAGACAACGGTACCTTGACTGCCATTAGGTATCAGGATGAAATCCTTGGACCCATTGTCAGACCCTATGCTGGTGCAGTGGATCCTGGGTTCCCCCTTGTGCACGACAATGCCCGGCCTCACGTGGCGAAAGTATGCAGGCAGTTCCTGGTGGATGAAGGAATTGATGCCATTGACTGGCCCCCACTCTCACCTGACCTAAATCATAATAAAACATCTCTGGGACATTATGTTTCTGTCCATCTGACGCCACCAGGTTGCACCTCAGACTGTCCAGGATCTCAGTGATGCCCTGGTCCAGATCTGGGAGGAGATCCCCCAGGACACCATCTGTCATGTCATTAGGAGCATTACAACCAAACCCTTACATTGTGAGGCAAGCATACAAGCACAGGGGGGCCATACAAACTACTGAGTAGGATTCTGAGTCCTGCAATGAAATTTTGGCAAAATGGACTATCCTGCTGCATCATTTTTTTCACTTTGATTTTCAGGGTGTCTTTGAATTCAGCCCTCTGTAGGTTGATAATTTTCATTTCCATCAAATGATGTGGCATCCTTTCGTTCCTAACACATTACCCAGTCCACATGAGTATAGATATCCGGCAGGATGTTTTTTTTCCAATTGAGATCTGATGTGTTTTCAAAGTGTTCCTTTCATTTTTTGAGCAGTTTACAATACAAAAATAAACTACAAGAAAACCCTGAACAAATAACATTATTTATGATATAAATACAAATCATCTTGTGCACATGGAAAGAGAGGGTAAACTGCAAGGAGGGTAAGAATGTCAGGCTAAGTTAAACGCCTTCCTGAAAAAATTAGTTTTAAGTTGTTTTTTTGAAAGAGTGAAATGAGTTGGCTGATCTCATTAAGTTTTGAGAGGTCGTTGCAAAGCGTGGGCGCTATACTGTAGAACTGAAGGCTCTGTCACCTTAGAGCACAGGTTAGTGTGGGGCACAACAAGATTGCCAGAATTAGTGGACTTTAGTGGGTGGTCAAGAGCAAAGCAATGGAGGAGTTTACTGATGTAGTCCAGTGCAAAGCCATTTAAAGATTTATAGGTTAGTAATAGAATTTTATACTCTAAGACACAGGGAGCCAGCAAAAGCATAGCAGGATGGGTGTGCTGTGCCCGCTGTTGTGGGTCTAAGTAAGGACTCTTACAGCAGAGTTCTGAACCAACAGGAGCTGTGATAACAAATTAATGGGGTTGCCTGCCAGTATGGAGTTACAGTAGTCAATGCAGGATGTCATAAAAGCATGGAAACATTTCTCAGCACAGGAAAAGGAGAGGAATGAGCAAACAGCGAAAATTGAAGTTAGTATAAGACATCATGTATGCCTTTCTAATGGGGATTCCTTCATTTTATTTTGATTATTTGTTCATATTCATAACCTGCTGTTGTCAATAAAGGATCAGGGGACAGGAATACAGTGCATTGGACATTAGTCTACTTTTGTGCAGCCTCACTCACCATCCTTTTCCGCTTTTCCATTAAATGTTTCAAATAAACACTTTTACTTTAAGTACCACTCTGGATATCTGAGAAAAAAAAACACACCAAGTAACTCACTTTGGTGCAATTCATATAACAAATTCCCCTCGTAAATTTTGACATTTATTGCAGTATCCTGACCTTTATTGGGAAGCAGTCAGAGTTAAATTCGGTTAGTGACAGTTTGAAACAACAAGGACTTAGCCTGAGCAAAGGAAAAAGTCAATTGTGATAAGACATGAATGAGCGCTGTATGATGTCAGCCGTGATTCTGTCTAATATTTGGCCTCGGAGCGCTCATCACTGTACACTGAGGCACACATGTAAGACCCTCAGTGTGCTACCGTCATCTTGTTTGGTCACTTATACTGTGTCTGACTTTTCACATTTGACTACTAATTTGCTGAATGTCACGGTCTTTTATTGCGTAACAGTCACTGTCCCCACTGCCGCCACACTGACTGCACTAGGGTTCTCCTGCACGTTTCTCTTATAAAGGCCTTTCATATTTTATTGATGTGGTGTTTCTGTTCCTGTTGTTGTTAAAATCCCAGCGCTTTGTGTGAGGCGGCACAAATACACAGTGATAGTGACTACACTGAAAAAACGGCATGTCAGATTAAAAGAAAAAAAAATATGTACATTGGTTGCACATAATTAGCAATCATCCATCCATCCATCCATTTTCCAACCCGCTGAATCCGAACACAGGGTCATGGGGGTCTGCTGGAGCCAATCCCAGCCAACACAGGGCACAAGGCAGGAATCCAATCCTGGGCAGGGTGCCAACCCACCACAGATTAGCAATCATGAAGTTTATAAAACAATTGTTGCAATGTTATGCTTTATTGACATGTTCATTTAACGTAATATAATTAATTTAAAAGAGAATGAAAAAGTTTCATTAATCTATACTAATAAACGGCAAAGCCCTCACTCACTCACTCACTCACTCACTCACTCACTCACTCACTGACTCACTGACTGACTGACTGACTGACTGACTCATCACTAATTCTCCAACTTCCCGTGTAGGTAGAAGGCTGAAATTTGGCAGGGTCATTCCTTACAGCTTCCTTACAAAAGTTGGGCAGGTTTCATTTCGAAATTCTACGCGTAATGGTCATAACTGGAAGTTGATTTTCTCCATTTACAGTAATGGAGTTGAGCTGGAGGGGCGGAGTTTCGTATGACATAATCACGCCTCTGACGTAATCACGCATTACGTAGAAAGCCAGGAAGAGCTACAAAACGCGCTTTAGAAAACATGCCTTATATAATTAAGAAGGCAGCGAAACAATTAGAAGCGAGCGACTGACATATAAAACCATATTCAGCGGCTCACGTGAACTGACGCAGTGCGCAGACAAAAAATAACAGTTCCAAAGAGTGCTGAACAAAAACCTAATTACACTGCTACGCTCGAATAGATAAACCACACTCAGTGGCGCGATGGTAAAGCATTCGCCTGTAGCGCCCACGTCCGAGGTTCGATTCCCGAGAGGGGATGCACTAAGTATGTACGCGCGCTTCTCGATTTATTTTAACCTCGCATCCCCTTAGTTTGAGACGTATGAAAACGCATGCGGTTAACGCAGAAAGACAGATCACCTATTCACCTATTGAAGCTTCATGAATAATGGATACTTTATTCGCGATCAATGATTGTTTTGGTAAAGCCATACTCAGTGTATTCATTAGATGAACGGTAAAAAAGTAAGAGCGAGGGGACGGTAACTTACTGAAGCACACAAGCAAAACCACAATAGCACGCGGGCTCGATGTACTGACTTGCGCGATCACATTCCAAAAAATATTTCTTTTCAAGTTCAATTTAGTCCATATGAGTCAAACTCAAAGCCCACGGGCCACATCCGGCCCGGCGTGTAATTATATCCGGCCCGCGAGATCATTTTATATACTGTATTATTGTTATTAATGGCCCGGGTATATGAAGCGCTGGTAACACAATAAACTACAGATCCCATAATGCAGCGCTTCACCTGCCTTGCCAAACACTTAACCGCGTTGCTGCAAGTTATTGCGAAGCTAGCCCACACGATGCCGAAGAGAAACGTTGATTCTGAAAATAGAGCCTTTAAAAACCGATGGGAGGCTGAGTATATGTTTACTGACATTGCCGGTAAACCTGTGTGTCTCATTTGTGGAGCTAATGTGGCTGTAATTACAGAATTTAATCTTTACAACGACTGACAAACACAGAATGTAACTTGAACACAACACATCGTACAAATACGACCCTGATTGAAACAAATAATGATAATCGAATCCTTGATCACAGCAACACTCACAAAGCAATTACTGTATATTGACAATCATGTTACGTTATTTTTAAAATGTTCCCTTTTCTTTTCCATAGCTGCTTTAACATACTACGTCTCCGCTGCGAATATATATATATATATATCCCGATCTACATACTCTCAAATAAATAAGCCACACACCGTGGCGTAATTGTAGAGGCTTCGCCTCTATCGCCTACATCCGAGGTTTGATTCCCGAGAGGGGATGTACTGAGTATGTACGCGTGCTTCTCGGTTCATTTTAACCTCGCATCTCCTTGGTTTGAGACGTATGAAAAAATATGCAGTTAACGCAGAATCAGGTTACGTTATTTTTAAAATCTTTCCTATTCTTAGCACAAGCACAGCTGAGAAGCTTCGATGCATGTACTCCATAACAAAAAATAACGCATTTAATCACATTTTCAATTCCAAGCAAAGGTGAACTTTTGTCAATGCAAGATTTCCTGGTACATCGATTACACTGATGCACACATCACAGCTACAAAAATGTTACACTC
>JANRMT010062829.1:25472482-25529032 GCA_026402145.1 Polypterus bichir lapradei
TATATATATGACAGCAACACTCATCACTCACAACAGTGACAAAACAATTACATTGACAATCATGTTACGTTATTTTCAAAATGTTTCCTTTTCTTTTTCATTGCTTCTTTAACACACTACTTCTCCGCTGCGAAGCGCGGGTTTATATAAAAACTATTTTATAATAAAAAATAGCACCATGTGCAGACCTATAAATACCTGAGAGTGCAGCTAGATGACAAATTGGACTGGACTGCCAATACTGATGTAAGAAAGGTCAGAGCCGACTATACTTTCTTAGAAGGTTGGTGTCCTCCAACATCTGCAATAAGATGCTGCAGATGTTCTACCAGACGGTTGTGGCGAGTGCCCTCTTCTACGCAGTGGTGTGCTGGGGAGGCAGCATAAAGATGAAGGACGCCTCGCACCTGGACAAACTTGTTAATGAGGCAGGCTCTATTGTAGGAGTAAAATTGGACAGTTTAACATCTGTAGCAGAGCGACGGGCATTAAGCAAACTCCTGTCAATCATGAAGAATCCACTGCATCCACTGAACAGTGTCATCTCCAGGCAGAGGAGTAGCTTCAGTGACAGACTGCTGTCACCGTCCTGCTCCACTGAAAGACTGAGGAGATCATTCCTCCCTCACACTATGCGACTCTTCAATTCCACCGGGGGAGTAAATGCTAACATTATTCAAAGTTATTGTCTGCTTTTACATGCATTTTTATTACTCTTTAATTTAATATTGTTTTTTGTATCAGTTTACTGCTGCTGGATTATGTGAATTTCCCCTTGGGATTAATAAAGTATCTATCTATCTATCTAATAAAATTCTTTTTATCAAAAATAATTTAATTTTGCTTAATGCACTAAATTAATATATCCTGAAATAACATGATATCTACTCTCTATATATAAAATCCTTATCCTAAATGTACAACGATTTTATGTGACTTTTTTTGTCGCGTTTTTTGTCACGCTTTAAATCAGGCTTATTTTAAAACCTACATATATATGTTTGGTATCATTCTTTTCAAAATTTATCGAACTTTAATGTGATGTTGTTAGATTTTCAGATTCTTATTCCATTTTTAATTATAAATTAATATATCAAGAACTCACATCCTGTGAGACGAGACTTTATGCCAAGACATTTAACCATGCCCGAAGCCAGAAATAAAAGAGAAAGAGTAGATGACAAAAACAGCTGCTGTACAGGCTTTTAAATGTTCAAAGCACTGTGCGAGATGAAGATCATGTGGCACAGCAGCAGCAGCAAGCCAGCAGCTGATCGAGCAAAGACGAGGTAAAAAAAACAACTGTTATGTGTTTCCCATTGGATCACCGTTTAAGAGGGGGTTTCTGAGGAGCGACCGCTTCTCCTTGGGGTGCATTCAGCCCCCCTCTTCACAATGCGAGTGGCAGAGACGCTAAGTGACTGGCATAGCGCAGGCCAAGGGGGTTGGTGAGCAAAGCAAGTAGGGGGTAACCCCCTAGTTTTTATATAAAATGAATGAAACCTTTTCATTCTCTTTTAAATTAATTATATTATGTTAAATGAACATGTCAATAAAGCATAACATTGCAACAATTGTTTTATAAACTTCATAAAAAATGCACCTCACCAAGTTACTTAGCTATAACCTTTTTAGGTTGTCAATTATACTTATTCCAGTATCATTTTATAGTTCATGTTCAAAGTTATTAATAAGAAGTAAACAGGTTTGCTTATAACAAAACTAGTTTTATTTGGTAAAAACAATACAAACCAACAAAAATACAAAAGATTAGTATTCAAAAGCTGAAATGTACAACAGCTGTACAAGAACACTGCTTCTTTGGCTGTGCCAGAATGCCATGACCAATATATAACTAAATATGAATACAAAATGCACCTTGGGTAGAGTGTTATATTATAAAATACATGTATTTATATTTGTGTAACTGCATATATTATAGAATAAATGTTAAACATTAGTAAAATATAAAGTGCAAAAGTTGCTGCTTGGCACCTTCTTTCACAAAATAATTTATTTTATTATTTTTTATTTTCAAACGAGCAAATTCAGCAGCTGCATTGTATTGTATTTGGGTATATTATTTATTTGTCTGTATTGATAGTATTTATCTGGTTGAGCAATGTTATGATAATACTAATGAACAGCAATGCTGAAAGTAGTTGACCCATAACAAAAGTCAGAACTTTTTTTTTCCAAGTACATAAATGTGCCCATACTAAGCGAGTAAATCTAGACTACGTAATAGTACATTTACTGACTTGTGATGGTAGTTAGTGAGCATAGTTTGATAAAACATTAAAAGAAAATACAAGGGAAAACGGAGTAGCATTAGTCTGTGTGATAAAGTGTTTTAAATGGATACCTGAATATTTCTCATGTATATGTGTTTTTTTTAACTTTTATTCCACTAACCTTTAGCTCTTAACCGGCGACAAAAACTCAAACCCACAACCTGTTGCTTCCTTGAAAGTGACATGACTTTACCGCCAAGTTACCCAACCTCAGCTGACGATGAATCCGCTTGGTGCTTATTAATTTCCAGTGAGGACTAAGTATAACTATTTTGACTTCTACCTAAATGACTGAAATTAGTATATTGTATATCCTACAAGATTCAATAAATTAAGCATGATCGAGTTATGTTCAAAAGCAGAACATAAACAATTCATGTAATATAAAGTAAATACAGGTACATTTTTGTAAATGTAACAACCTGCCATTTTCCTTTTTTTCAGTGTATAAGCAGAAATAAATCTGGAAATCTGAATCAGCTTAGTGCTCCACTTCCACTTGGTCATGGTTATGTATGTGTGCATTATTTTTAAAACTGTGTCTTGATTTTATTTTGTAATTGTATTCTTTTATCACTGTTTTTAATGTTGTCCTTGACTGTCCTGAAAGTAACTTTATTTAAGTACTATCCAATATAGCTGAAATACCCGGCGTTGCCTGGGAGGAAAATCAAGTTTTTTTTTTTAATTGTTTGAGAAAAATATAATTTAAAAAAAAAAACACAACTTTAAAAGTAAAAATAAGCTTGTCTTACAGTCTTGTATGTATGTTATCATCCAGTTGACAATTGGAACCGGCCAACTCTATTTAATTTCAAAAGCAACAGGCAGGCGAAGCGCTGCTCAAACATAAAGAATGCTGGCCGTCACCTCCAGTTCGACCTCTGGTGGTCGTTCCAAGTGTCCACTATATGATAACATGCATACAAGATCACAAGATCACCCCCCACCCTACTCAGAAGGGAATGGGTTAGGGTTGATTTCACCCTACAGTATTTTTAGTTGACCAATGAGAAATAAGTGTACCAAGTTTCATGAAAATCACTCCAGCCGTTCGGAAGTGATGCTGGAACATAAATACATACACACATACATTGACTTTTATATATATAGACTAGCGACTGGGAGCCCGATCAAATTGGGCTACAAATTCCACGTTTGTGAAATCCATACTTTCTCTACAAAGAATTATTTGTTTTTTAAGTCCTTGAAATGATTTTGTTATCATGGCACTGATTTGTGCTTAAAATAGCCCTTTTCGGCCGATGTAATGAAGAGCTTCCTGTTTAAACGGGGCTGCGAGACGTGAACTCAGCTCTTCGGCGAACCTCATTTGATTTTTTCCGGCAAACAAATTTTCAAAACAAACCGTATTTTACGACTCTAATCAGAGTCGGAGTAATAATTATGTCGGTGTGGTCATTTTAGATCTGAGATCGGCTAAAATTTAAACAATGACCGTTGTTAATACCCGGCCGTCATTACTCAGTTTGCCAATAGATGTCAGAAGGACGGATGACAAAACCGAATTGCCTAAAGATAGATTTCGACGTACCAAGTAAATGGCGATACGTTCTAAATTACATATGGTTCTGGAGCTGTCGAAGGGTTTAAGTCAGTTGACGATGTTAGTCCTGGAAAGTACGCCCCATCAAACCAACGTTCCAAAAACCAACCAAACATACTGTTATCTGCTCAATCCAACACCGACTTACTATACTCGGCCGTCCAGCGGCGTCACTGAAGCATTCGAACATTCTTAGCCAATCACGCAATACTGCGTCCACGTTATGTTCTGACTCTGTGCTGATGGGACCATTTAGGACTCCCACCAACCCAAAATAAACTTAGTGTATTCAGTGGGTGGATGAATTCATACATTTTTACATTGTACTTAGGTTTATTGAAAGGCACTTTTAAACAATATATTATTATTGTGATAAGGACTGCCAAGTATAGGAAATGAATGAATGAATCGTTATAATATTGAGTCCTGTTAGGACAGGCTCTAATACCCCTGACCCTGAACTGGACAAAGCAGGATGATGATGATGATGATGATGATGATGGCTCAAGCCTGCAGGAATCCAAATTGACTTTTTAATTAAATTCTATTGAATATCAGCATTTTTGATGTCTCTTTTTAAGCATTGTCCTACATATGTGAATTTTCTCTGTCAAGATTTATCATGGCTTGTTGCCGGCACACCACACAGCTCAACAAAACTTTTTAAGCTCAGGCAATTCACAAATTTAAACAGACTTTTAAAATCTGAACTCTCCTTTTCCCTATTTTGTTGTTTGTGATTACAGGGAAAGTCAAATGACGCATGACTTTAAACCAGTTTTCTTCCAATTACTGGATGTTTGAAAATTACCAAACAGTGGCAGTATAAACTGAACATAACGTGCCATTTAAGGTGATTGATGACATGCATGTTTTAGTGAATCAGCCACTAGCCAGATTCAAAGACTGAAAGGTTCTGTGTTCCTCTGATACCAAGTGAACTGGATCATGGACTAGCCCAAGGCTGTCGTAACACATGGGCACACTGGCCAGTTGCCCGGGGGCATCACGAGTATACGGGCCCCACGCTAAACTATGTATGCTGTGACTTGCTGTCAATTAATAAATACTATATTATACTAAACTAGTGAGAAGTCAAGCAAAATGACACCTTTTATAGGCTAACTGAAAAGATTACAATATGCAAGCTTTCAAGGCAACTCAGGCCCCTTCTTCAGGCAAGATGTCACACACACACACACACACAGACACATAGACATCTTGTCTGACATCTTTAGCCAATAAAAGGTGTCATTTTGCTTGACTTCTCAATACATTCACAATGCTAACACAGAACACCCCCCTAGTTCTATATAAACTAGGGCGGAGTGGTGGCTCTGAGGCTAAGGATCTGTGCTAGTATCCCGAAGGTAGCCGGTTCAAATTCCTGTCACTGTCCTGTTCCTGTTAAAGGCCTTGAGCAAGGCCTTTAACCTGTAATTGCTCCAGGGGCGCTGTACAATGGCTGACCCTGCGCTCTGACACCAAGGGGTATGCAAAAACTATAGGATGAAATAAGGAACAAAAAAAAACAATAAACATTTGTTATTGTGTTACAAGTAGACATTGACATTCGCCTCTGATTTAGTATCACGGTCAACTCTGCAACCTCACATGCATGTATGTGTACGGATCTCACGCACTATTTAACGTAAAAGCACATATGTTAATGTCACTTCAACTCAATTCTCTCCAAAGAAATTTTGCAAATGTTTGTGTTGAACACTTGATTAATAATAAATAATTCATAGTAATTTCATACTGTGCCATCTCCGTCTGTATGGTTTACCAATTGAGTATCATTTATATGTTTTTCAAGGCTCATGTTATATTGTCCAAACGTTTGTGTTGATTAATCTTTGCTGTATGCATCTTTTTCAATGTTTAAACACTGATTTTGTTGGAAGTACCAATGCAATAAATATATGTTTAATGTTATCAACCATTTACATTTTTATTCCTGTGAGCGGTTGTGTATGTAGGGGCCCCAATGCACTGCTTTGCCCGGAAAGAGGGGCCTATAATGCTGTTAAGACGGCTCTGGACTAGCCTTCTGAAAGGTCTACTGTATGTCACTTCCATCTGCTGAACGTCTTTATATCGCTCACCATGTCTGTGGCTGTGTGTGTGTGTGTCTTTTTCATAACAAATCCCAATTTGGGTCAGCTCACAAAAACTCTGTATTATGATTTCAACACATGTTGATCAGTCCAGAGAATGGAAAAATGCTTAACCCGAATATCCTTTCCAAAAGACAACAAACCCCAAAAATAACACAGCCTTTTGTAGCTGCTTTCCAAGCTTTAGAAATGACTTGTGATCTTCGTGGAGTCAATGGAGGCTCTGATCGTGGTGCTCGAGAGACTGAGCGAGGAGTCTGAGTGTCTGGGCTTGCGAGTGTCCTGGATAAAAACCAAGATCCAGGCATTAGGGTTAGGGTTAGGGTTAATGACATCATAGGCACAGCCGTCAGCAGTGTGTCTGTCTGTGGAGAGAGTGTCGACCTTGTCGAGTGGTTTACTTACTTTGGCAGTGACATTCATGTCTTTGGTGAAGTCAGTAGATGGATTGGGAGAGCATGGGGGGTCATGAGGTCGCTAGAAAGGGGTGTGTGGTGTTCCCGATATCTATGCAAAAGAATAGATTTTTTTAGAGTCCTGGTGCTTCCTGTTTTGCTATATGGTTGCGAGGCATGGACACTATCCAGTGACCTGAGACAAAGACTGGACTCCTTTGGTACTTTGAGTTTCTTCGGAGAATCTTTGGGTACCACTGGCTTGACTTTGTGTCAAATGAGTGGTTGCTCATGGAGTACCAAATGAGGCACATTACCTGCATTGTGAGGGAGCATCAGTTACGGCACTACGACCAAGAGGGTGGTCCAGCTCACAGGATCCTCATTGTTAGGGATCCGAGTAGCTGGACCAGGCCAAGGGGTTGCCCATGTAACACCTGACTGCAGGAGATAGAAGGTCATTTCTGGAGGGTGGGACTGGACCACATGTCTGTCTGGGGGGTTGCCAACCAGGATCCCGAGCTGTTTCGTCATGTGGTGGGTACGGCAATGCGCTGTACCAGTGCATGCTCCCCAACTTGACTTGACTTGGCTCCTGACAGAAAAGGCTACGTATTTGGAGGAGCCCTACTATAAAACACCTGACAAGAAGCGGTTTCATTCCTGGCAGTGCAAATTGGAGACAGCCCTCAGGTGGGAGTAGAAGAGATTTGCATTAATGGCACACTTTTTGACACATATAGTTACAGAGAATTCAGAAGTCTTGTAGGTGGAGGAGATGCCAGAGGCATTTACAAAAAGTAAGCAAAAGCTCTATGTTCTGGGATGTGAAGCTTACATTCCTGCTCTGGTTACAGAATTACCACAGATGACCCCTTCGGTAGTTGGTGTCAGTTTTAGTGATCATAAGAGTTTACACAGCAGCAGGCAGATTCTGGTATGTAGGAACACCTGGAGGCAGCAGCCCACAGACACATCTACAGTATGTGATGATGCGGCAGAAAGTGACAATAGCTGGCACACAGTAGTCCTTCGCTCTATTCAAGGTCGACATTTGCTTTAAAAAAAAATGGAACTCTCATTGCTGCTTTTCTTTTCTTCCATTCCTTGCTTTGTTCGCTGATCTGCTTGCACCACAGAGTCTCGAGTAAGCGACTCATTATAAGCACTAGAGAATCTCAGCCCTGGAGAGGCGTATGCAGTTGGCGTGACTGTATTAACGTTGTATTTATCCTGAGTGTAAAAGAACTTTCTTTCAGGCGGTATGGCCAATGCTTATATGAATGCGGGCTTGGTTTGCAGGGCTTAGCTAGTCTGTGTACATTCAGTTCAGTTCAATTCAATTCAATTTCAAGACTTTGTAGAATCAAATGATTTGAGACTCTCTTATTGAAAAAAAAATAATGAAAGCCCCAAGTTGAGAGGAATTGCTTTTAGAATCTGACAAGTGAACACTGAATTGGGTGGCGTGTGTAAGTTACTGCGATGTGACAGCTGCAGACAATACAGACACGGGTAAAGCAGAATCCCTTAGCATCCAACTCAAGGTCTGGATACACAAAGGCTGCCTCAGACGGCCTCTTCTTCTGCTTCATTTGTAACCAGGCAAGCTGCCGGCTCAGACTCTCCATTGTTCCAAGTGGAAAGGGAATCCCATGCCCAGGCACTGTCTATGTGGATTTTACACCTTCTCCCTGTGTCTATGTGAGTTTTTCTTTCATTACTCTAGTTTTTCTACCATCTCCCAAAGATGTGCAAGGTCGGTTGACTTTTAACCCTTTTGGCCCTGACATCCTATTACTAGTACATAAATATACACCCAATTTTGTAAAACACAGGTACGTTTGCAGCCATTGGAACCAGGCGTGCTACTATTAGCACAGACTGGAGAGACTGGCATACAGTCCGCAAAACACAGAAGTGAAAATGGACACTTCTAGACTGTGCGCATCACATAGTTAGTAGCTCCACTTTCAATTTTATTTCCTCAGGAATATTGAAGTATTTGGAAGCTATTGTATAATAATTTAGTTTTTTTTCATTTTTGAGCTTCCTAGTCACCCCAAAGGTGGAATATCTATCCAACCTGCTATATCCTAACTACAGGATAATGGGGGTCTGCTGGAGCCAATCCCAGCCAACACAGGGCAGGAAACAAACCCCGGGCATGGCGCACACACACACCAAGCACACAATAGGGACAATTTAGGAGTGCCAATGCACCTAACCTGCCTGTGGACTGTTGGAGGAAACCCACGCAGACACAAGGAGAACATGCAAACTCCACGTAGGGAGGACCCGGGAAGCGAACCTGGGTCTCCTAACTGCGAGGCAGCAGTGCTACCCACTGAACCACTATGCTACCCAAGGTGGAATATCTCACAAAATAAATTTTCAAAAAAAAAAAAACAGATAATCCAGGGCTGAAAGGGTCAATTGTCCATATATGAGTGTGCCCTGTGATGAACTGGCACACCATCAAGGGTTGGCTCTTACTTTATAACTGGTGCTGTAATGATAGAATCAACCCGGCTTAATAATGGATAAACAGATGGATATAATACAATCAAACATCCATTCTTACATTCATTTTCTGGTACTGGGTTATTAGGGCTGGGGGTTCTTATGAGCCGGTGATGAACCAGTCAGCATTTGGTGCAAGAAAGGAAATTATTCTCAATGGGACATCAATCTATTGTGCACATTTAAATATTGATTTATAAGGAAAGAACAATGGCACAACTAAAGTATATAGCAATAAAATATAAATGTCAAGCATTGAGAATCACACACAGGATAACCAGGACATTCCATACATCAATAAATTTAATGAGCCTGCTTATTCAGTGCACAGTCACAACAGGGAGCCAGAGAGACTCAAAGTAGGACTGTGGCACCAGCTGTCCCACACACAGAGTCACATGTACTCAAATGGGGGTCAGTTTAGAGCTCCTCATCGACCCAACTTGATTGCCTTTGAATTATGAGCACAAGCCTTTGTAGACACGGACAGTAGAAAATGAATGGGCTGCTGTACAAACTGAAGACCTCCTGACCTGTGAGGCAGCAGCACAAACCACTGCACTACCAGTGTCTCTATATCAGGGGTCTCCAACTCCAGGGGCCTCATGTATAAACGGTACGTACGCACAGAAATGTTGCGTAAGAATGTTTCCACGTTCAAATTGCGATGTATAAAACCTACACTTGGTGTAAAGCCACGCACTTTTCCACGGTACCTCATACCTTGTTGTACGCAAGTTCTCCGCTCGGTTTTGCAGACTGGCGGCACCCAGCGTCAAAGCAATGCTACTGTTCCTGTGTAGTTACCCTTTATTTCTTAGAACCACATTTCTGACGCGGCTTTATAAATACACTGAAACTAACCGCATATTGTTTATTAGTGTAATGCATCTGATTGTAATTAACCTGTAACAATATAATGGCCCATGGAGCAGCCATAATATTCCAAATACCATAACTGCTTTAGCGTTGTTGCTCTCACTGCACCATCTTCTTCTTCTTGTTTTTCTTCTTTTCAGCTGCTCCCGTTAGGAGTTGCCACAGTGGATCATCTTTTTCCATATTACTCTCACTGCACCACTCGGAGTATTTATATCACTGTATCTGAGTGTGAATCACAGCAGCAGCTGATCGGAAAGAGAATTATCGGTATACAGCATTAAGCCCACGCTGCCTCAGCCACGGCAAAACGTTTCAAAGCCTTTTCTGTATGGACTTCACGGTTCAGAAACAGTTTCGTCCCAAGAATTGGCGTAACACTGGAAGGATAGATGGATAGAATAATTAAACATGTACTATGAAGATATTTCAATGTTCCTTAAAAGTTTTGAAGAATTGTCATTGTAAGCTTACAGATGGCTTAACGTGTATTACAGAGCTGATTGTGTGGCGATTGGGTATTTGGGGAAAGAAAAGTAAGGACAGGAATTGCACGTTAGTACGTTTGAAAGAGACAGTACTGCTACAATAAATTATTTCATTGAAGGTCGCGCATGGCGCAGCAGCATCTTGTGTGAGACATGAACAATCACTGCGCCACCGTGTTCCCATGTTTAATAACATGCTTTCATTCCAATCATCATGAAAATGATATCACGTATACAACTCAGTATTTTAATTATTCAGAGAGCTGTAATATCACTAATGTAATGGATTCGGTGTCCTGTCGGAGAAAGAGAAAGAACGGAAGCACGTAGTGATTCAAACACACAGAGCACATTGAAGATCAAATACAAAACAAAGCATTTAACATGCTACTTTAGTTACAATGGGATTTGAGAAACTAGTTAATTAAATTAATTTAAGATGAAGTTTATGGTGTTCTTCTTTAATGACAAAATAAACTACGTGATTAAAGTGGAAATTTCGAGATTAAAGTTGACATTTCGTGCTTTATTCCCACTGTGTGCCTATTTTTTTTGTCTGTACCCTAATAAGCTCAGACGGTGGGCTACAACTCACCTTTTCACTGCAACTTTGATATGTGACTTCTTTTTTATTTTGGCACTATGCAACTTTGTGAACTTGAGCTTTCGAGTTCCTCCGACACGCTATGTCACTCGATCAGCTTCCTTTTGTTGATTATACCACTGTTTAAATAAACAAAGAGTATGTTTTTCCTTTGCCTCCACTTGGTATTCGCTGAAATTCTTATATTTTCCCCCTTGCTTTTCTCATTGTCTTTTCTCAGGAGGCTGAGCTTAAGGGTGATTTAAATTGATTTGCATATTCAAAGAGGCATAATTCTGGGAGGAGTTGGGGCGGGACAGCAAGCGTGTGCACGAGCGTTACTTTTCACGCTGACCGGGATTTATGGAGCGGAAGAACGCGGAAGTTGGAGAACGCACAGATTCCTGCATCTAGATTTTTCTGTGCGTAAGCACATTTCGGCTTTTGTGCTTACGTCATGTTATAGTGCGAATTCTACGCACGGCATTATGCATGAGGCCCCAGGCCTGGAGAGCTACTGTGGCTGCAAGTTTTCATTCTAACTCTTTTCTTAATTAGTGACCAGTTTTTGCTGCTAATTAACTATTTTCCTTTATTTTAATTGACTTTCTTGAGACTCTGACCGCTGTATTGATTCTTTTTTCCTTAAACGGCACCTAAACATAAATTTGACGTAAAGTGAACTAACAGATGATTCCAACCAGCTTCACTTTATTCAGTTTCCTAATTATTACGCCAGTTCTCGTTGCTAATTAAACCCGTTATTTAATTCCATGGCACTCATTCTGCCATGGCAGACATTTCCAAAACTGTTGATTTTCTTTTTTAAGAGCGCTGGCTGTCAAAATTTTTTGTGGACCTGAGCAGATCAACATTATAGAGGCCTTCACCTTTCTTTATTTTCAGTTATTGTGTGATGGACGCTGGTTGTTGTTTATGTGTTGGCACATTTCGTGTCTTAATATTGTTTGGTTGCTAATTAAGGAAAAAAGAAATAATTAAGGGGTCTGAGTCTTAAGTTGTGCATCAATTAAAATTAAGGGAAAGAGTTAATTAGCAGCAAACTGTGGTCACTAATTAAGAAAAGGGTTAGAATGAAAACCTGCAGCCACAGTAGCTCTCCAGGACTGGAGTTGGAGACCCCTACTCTACATGTATTAACGGAATTCATTACTTTGTTTAAATGAAATCTTTAAATAAGAAAGAGTGTACTGCATCATACTTCACATTCCAAACCTGCTTTCTTCAAATTATGATGTTAATATTTATTCAGATTTATTCATCATTTTTTTTTCCTAGATTGCTTAGGTCTTAAAACATGCTTACATACTTCTCACTTGCAATGTCCACGTCTAACAAGAAGGAGGCAAAGTAGTTAAAATTGTTAAAGTAGTTAAAATAAATACTATACCCTTAATGCCAGGTGACATTTATCACCTTTTTTATTTGATTCTCTTGGGGTTCATCTTTTAAGTTGTCATCTCTATGTTTTGTCATTCACAGTATTTTTATTAAATTCTCTGCAGCTGCTTTCAACCTTTATAGGTGGTCATATTCATTACCTGACCTGACAACCCCCCTGTGCTTTTCATTTCAGCTAATGCAATGATTTTTTTCACAAGGATAAATAAAAAAAATGTTTTCAATGATGTCTACAGACATTGATCTTCACATGTTATTGACTCGGGATGCAATTTGTGGCCTGAGCTACATTTACTCTCTGTAACACATTGTTCTCTTTTATCAAAATGTTCTGACTCACAAAGTAAGTCATAATATGGTTATATGTATATTTAGGAACAAAGTCAGCCTTTTTTCAGGCATCAAATCAAATGACGCACAACAGAGTGGAGGTCTAGTGTGGTCAAACCCTGTCAGATAATTACTCTTTAGGACAGGACACGAGTAAACAAGAGAGCTAGATTTAATTTTTAGTGAGGACTGGAGACTGTGCTTATATACTCTGTGTCAGATAGATGTGATGTTCAAACGGTTTCCAGAGAGTAGCTATAAAAACAACATGAAGTGAAACACTAAAGGGGGGAGCTACACGCTGAGAATGTTGACCTTCATTTGCTAAAATAGATGTGTGATTGGAAGATATAAAGAAAGAAAGACATCTAGTGAAAATTCACATGGGCATGAAAACAATGAAAAAAAACTCCACAGAGGCAGTGACCAGGATGAAAGCTGAAGCCAACCGTCTCCTGGCGCTGTCAAGCAGCACAGCTAACCGCTGTCCCCACTTTTTGCCGTCACCCTTTGCTTTGGGAAGACAACGTCAGCTTTCTCCCCATCAACCATAAACTGTGTTTGGTGCCCTACACATCTAATAAATACATCCACTTATTTTTTGAACGGGCTTATTCCTTAAACTGGGTTTAGGCAAGCAATATTGCAGGAAATAACACACCATCCCACCTTAAAAGATGCCAGTTAATCTAAACTGCGTGTGTTTGGGAAAGCAGGCACGAATGCAAGAAGAATATACTCACCCCTCACAGACAGCAGCCTGGTTGCCAATTAAAGTCAAATCCAGGACCCTGGAGCCACAGAGGAGCCACTCTCATGAAAATACTTAAATACAGCTTACAAATGTAATGGATAAGAACCTGTGGGCAAAATAACCAGGTGATTTATTATTATTCCAAAGACATAAACAGAAAATTCAGATTTACATAGCTACATCACTGCGAACTGAAGATCTCTGGGAAGTGAAGTCCTCACCAGGAAAGTTTCTAGCATTGTGCCTAAAAATGTCTGGATAGGCTCCAGTTTCCATACTCAGAACTGGAGTTCAAGGATAACTTCAATGGGTTATCTCTGACAATTCTAACTTCAAATTGTAATTCCATAAAATATAACATTTGCAGACTCGTGTAATTTAAAGGAAAGTTACCTTATGTTCTACTGAAAATTACCTGTATATCTTAAACAATAAATTTCATTATTTTTTACAGCCAAGTTCTGTAAAATCAATATTTTTCTACCTTCAAAATATGCTAAATACCGTTTATTGATGCATTACAGTTATACTGAAAAAAATCTGTTAATTTTACAGTGTAAAACTGTTAAATAATGAAGGTAAACAACCGTAAAATGTAAAACGGTAAATCACTGTTAAAGTAAAACCGGCTACTATATTTGCATAAGGACACGCCCCTTTTTACAATATTGTTCCTGGTGAACCGCATACCTTTGAATAGTAGGGGAAAAAACTTCACATAAGTTAGCTGACTTTTTTTCCCCACGTGCTGAAGGTTTTTTGAGGTTATGGAAGCTGATTTATGGTGGGTTGTATTCGATAAGTAGGACACCATACACCACAAAAGAGAAAACTTTACTTCCCTACCAGGCAAGTGGCGTAATTTCTTTAAACATTGTATTGTTTTCAATGTGTATAATTAAATGGCATATGCTTGCTATTGGTTGTTATTAATTAGCGGATGCAAACTATGTACTGGGGTTGGACCCTCCCAATACCTATTGTTTATTAATTATCATATTTATTACACAACATGAGCTTCTGTTGGAGTTTATTGCAAAGACCAAATAGTTTTTATTACAAAATTATACTGTAAACCTAAAAATATTGTCACCTTATTTATTACGGTAAAATTTTGGCAACCCAGCTGCCAGTATTTTACCGTAAATTTAACATTATTTTTTAAAGTGTACCGTAGACCAAAAAATATTGTTACTTTCTTTTTTACGGTAAAATCCTGGCGACCCCAGCTGCCAGTTTTTTACCGTAAATTTAACATTATTTTTTAAAGTGTACCGTAAACCAAAAAACATTGTTACCTTCTTTTTTACGGTAAAACCCTGGCGACTGCAGCTGCCAGTTTTTTTTACCGTAAATTTTACATTTTTTTTTTTACAGTGAAGGAAAGGAGCAAAGTAACCTCACATTACTGCACTGGGCCCTCACCAAGGCACTGGACTGTGAAAACAAAGGTGTGACTTGTTGTTTCATAAGGAAGATGCTCAGATGCTCAAATACGAGGTGCGATCCCAAAGTTCCCAGAATGCATTTATTTAAAAGCATACACACCAAATAACAATTAATGGTGAACAGTTCTTTCAAAATAGTCACCCGCTGAGTTGATACCCCAATCCCAGCGAGATTTCAACCTTACGAAGCACCTCTGGAAGTCGTTTTTTTGTCAGTGTGTTCAAGATGTCGGTTGTTACCGCTTGGATCTCCTCCACCGTCTCAAATCTGCGTCCCTTGAGCCTCATCTTCATCTTAGGAAATTAAAAAAAAATCAGACGGCGCTAAATCGGGGGATTTAGCTGCTATATAAATGTAAAGAATTAGTATTATTACGTATATGAATACACTGATATTCCTTCCACATTCCAAAAGACGTTCAGGCTGCCCTCCTAAAAATAAAGGTGCCAAAGTGGTTCTTCAGAGCAATGCCATATGAACACCAGTTTTGGTTCACAAAATAACCATCCACATGAACGTTCAAGAAAGAACCTTTGTTTGTTTTTCATCCGTAAAAGGTTCTATAAATAATCATGTACCGATGACAACAGATTTGTAAAATACCAATGGGTTCAGAATTCTAAAATGACTTTTGCTGCATACTATCACACAGGCATTGTATTGCACATATCTAGACTCCATGGAGGACCTTCCCCTCTACTCCCATTTAATTGAATGTTACTGGATAGTGGAGCTCTAAGCCAGTGGTTCCCAAACTGTGGTACGCAGAGCCTTTTCAGGTGGTACGCATTGCGGTCCCTGAAATTTAATTTATCTGTGCAAAACCCTTTATGACAAGCCTGTTGTGAGCAAGAACCAATGAAACTGTTTAAATACAATAATATCTGGATTCCCAAATTTAGTGTGGTGTGAAATTTCGTCATCTGAATAAATAAAACCTATTACAGTATTCGAATTAGTATTTAGTTCATTTAACGCTACCATAATTCCGTTTCGCGGAAGTCAACTTCTACTTCTTCACTGAGGTTTTGGTCACTAGATGAACGCCCAACGCTGACACTATTTAGTCTTCGGTAACTCTGCCTCACACAAACCGCTCGCGTTTGTTGTTATAGTGCACTGCCGCTGTATCGCATCGTAGTCACTAGATCTAAGCACAAAGCCGATACCATTTCGTCTTCGGTAACTGCGTCACATACAAGCCGAAGGCAGGATTTAATTCCGGGGCGGAATTTATCAATTTATGTACATGCACAATTTTTTTCATTAATTTTATGCATAATTTCTTCCAATTCTTTAACTTTTATTCAGATTACAGCTTGCAGCTCTCCCTCCCTTTCGACAAGGTGCGGGTGGTACGCAACGCAACTCACTTAACCTCAGGTGGTACTTGACGTCCAAAGGTTTGGGAACCCCTGCTCTAAGCTATCGCTGACATAAGGCACTGGCTATTTTGCGATCCCACTTCAGTCACTGCATATAACAGCCTGATGTTGGAATGTGCTAACCCATAAAAACCCTTCTTTGAAACACTTTATGGACCATTCTGGATATGCATCACCAGAGAAATATGTTTCAGCTTACTGGTCAGATGTTTGCACTTTGTTGACAACAATTATTTGTCATGCACTTTGCACAGAAGTGAGAATTCCTTTTTAAAAATAAAGTTGTTCTCTACCCTTTACATCAGAGCAGAATTTTGAGGTGGGCAAATCATGAAGTTTGGAAGGATCATTTAATAATGAAGTGATACAAACTGAACCTCCAACAAAAACTCTGAACTGGCTGTGTACTGAACAATGGGTGAATGTTATCGCTATAGCCGACAAAAATGCCCAGAATTTGAAAAATGCAGAAAAACTAAACCCCTTTAAATTAATTTTTTATCTATTTTTATTTTTGTTTCTTTTTTCTTAGTTTTACCTTAACAGCTGAAAATGTGCAATATTGTGAAAATAACTGGTGTCAAAATAAAGTTTTTAAATATTGATTCCTCCCTCTCTCCTTCTCTCTCACTCTCTGTCTCTCTCAAAATAGATAATCGAAATGGATCTTAGTCTCTTTGTTTTCCATTTTTGGTATGCCATTTTGAGCTTTGAAGGCTATCGGTATAATTCTAAGCTTTGTCAATGCACAGTCTCTCCCCCCCCATTGTTGTTTTTGCTACTCAGCATACACTTATTGAATACTTTTGCCCTAATTTCTGTTCTTTAAATAATGCTTAATCAAGTTTTGAGGGCTTCTAAACATTGATATTACATATTAGTTCCTCTATGGTTTTCCCTCAAACCACTTCCATGTAGGTAGAACTCAAACAATGGTTCAAGCCCCGGGGCCTCCTCCCCTACAGGACAGCATTTTGAATTACTGTGTGGCGTTTTCATGTTTTCCCAGTGTGTGCATGGATTTGCCTGTGGGCTCTCAGTTACTCCTTCCATGACCCCCAAAGATGTGTCTGTTACTGTTAACATCCATCCATCCATCCATCTATTATCCAACCCGCTATATCCTAACTACAGGGTAACAGGGGTCTGCTGGAGCCAATCCCAGCCAACATAGGGCGCAAGGCAGGAAACAAACCCGGGGCAGGGTGCCAGCCCACCGCAGGTAAATTCAAAATTCAGTTTTATGTGGATGAGAGTGCAGCTTATGATGGTAGGATGGGCTGGTGTCTTGTTTTTTTCTACGTTGACCCAGATGCTGTCAGTATGACCTCCAGTCCACTACCCAAAACTGGAACAGCTGGGCTCAGAAAATGAATGGACAGTCAGATTATTTCAAGATTTAGTTTTTTTTTTTTTAATTTTGCCATCTTTACATGATAAAGCATTACATTTGTCTTACAAGCTCAGAGACAAGAACGAAATGCTCCTAGAGACAACAGGTTAAAATCTCAAATGTTTATAGAATTTAAAACAATCATTTAATGACTTCTTCTAACAACTGACAAAACTTTGCTTAGACATTTGTACCACACTTTTGCAAATATTATATGCCTAATACCTTACTACCTGCAATGATTTTTGTTAAAATAGCCATATGTATGGCACTGGAGTGAAACAGAATTCTTAGAGCAGCTGTTATGTTGAAGGAGATGGATCTTTAAAAAAATCATCAGTGTAAATACTATAAATTCTTTATGCTTTTAGCATTCTATGCTATTCCCACCATTGACTAACAACAACGCACAGCAAACCAAACATATGGGAAAGATCTACTGTCAGGCAGTACCATTAGGGAGGGCCAGGCCTCTATGGTGCTGTTCTTTTCCTGTGTGATTAAGACTGTTAAATTGGAAAACACCATATGGAATATACTATAATAAAGAAAAAAATCAATGCAAATATTTAAAAGTAGCAGCTGCACAAAATATGGCAAAAGCACATTTATGCGTTCATGCAGTAGCCTAAATCTGTCCAAACTGCCCCACTGTTGTTAATTGAAACTTTTGTCCTATTGAATTTATTGGCTGTATGTCAGGCGACTAATTCATTGCAAGCAGAGCACTTTATTGTTTAAAGCTTACTTTACTTAATCACTTCACATACTATAAAAGGCTTCATCTTGAAGGAGATTTCTCATCTGATATAACTAAATTGAAAAAGTACTTAAATCCAATAAGCTGCAGCAAACAATTAGATATTCCTTATCAAACTCTTATTCCTTCCAGACGTACATAGTAACGTTCTCAAACCTGGTTAATCCAATACGCAGTGGTGGGGGGCTGCAGCCTGACCCGCCAACATTAGGCCAGGAAGCAATGCTGGACAGGGCACTAATCCATTGCCTAAATGTTGTGAAAATTATATTAAACAAAAAAGATTTTTCATTGCAACCAAAAGAGTAATAAAATAAGTAATCATTTTTCCCTATGATAATAAATGTTCCCAATTTTGCTTTTAAGTAAATTTCCCTCCAGTTAATTTTTGAGCCCATTTTTTCCCTTGTTATAAACGCAGAGCCCATCCTGGTAGCGTTGTGCTCAAAGCACGGACTGACCCCTGAAGAGACACACAGTGCATCGCCCACTCAAGCAGACACCCACACTCACGTATACCGGGTCAGTTCATAGTTGTGAATCAACGTTACAAGATCATCTTTAGGATGAAGGAAGAAGCAGTGTGAGCCGCTGGGACACAGGAACTGCAGTGCCACTATAGCAGTCAAACACTTTGATTTAAAAATAAATGAATGTACAATAGGGGCGGCACGGTGGCACAGTGGCACAGTGGGTAGCGCTGCTGCCTTGCAGTTCAGTTAGGAGACCCGGGTTCGCTTCCCGGGTGCTCCCTGCATGGAGTTTGCATATTCTCCCCGTGTCTGTGTGGGTTTTCTCCCACAGTCCAAAGACATGCAGGTTAGGTGCATTGGCGATCCTAAATTGTCCCTAGTGTGTGTGTGTGTGTGCATGCCCTATGGTGGGCTGGCGCCCTGCCCAGGGTTTATTTCCTGCCTTGCGCCCTATGCTGGCTGGGATTGGCTCCAGCAGACCCCCGTGACCTTGTAGTTAGAATATAGTGGGTTGGATAATGGATGGATGGATGAATGTACAATATCTGCTCGGAGAATCCTGTTTTTGAAGAAGTGTTCTTTCATTATTTTAATCTCATGTGAACTCACAGTGATGGTGAGCTGCCTATGTTCTCAAGAGAAAGGGAGGGTGTTTCTCACAGCATTGCTGCACAATCTTTAGATTTTGCTATGAACCATGGGCTATAGGTCACCCCCATCTAACCATCCCAGATCAGCCAAACCTCACACATGTATTCTGTCTTGTCTTAACCACTTAAGTTAGTAGTAAACTAGTTTTCTGAAATGCTGCTTGCAGTTTGTCTTTCCTTTTTCAAATGATGTGTTATGTGCAGTATGAATTCAGTAACTAAGTCATTAGCCATTTTTATTTAAGTGCCCCAAAGTGGACCAGGTAGTTTTATTTTATGGGCACTTAAGTGTAATTTTAGACAGCAAGTACAAACATGAAATGTATCCACTTGTTACATGAATTTACTGAGGGGTGAGGGGGGCACTCAGAATGTTTGCTTGAATTTGCTTATTTAAATGATATTTGTTTCTGTAAAATGCAACCATGACAAAAGGAGAAGAGACAGAGGAAGATTTCAATGCCCATTCCTACAAAAGATAATGGAAGCTCTAATGGGTAAAATGAATATACATGAACCTACATGGCTCACACAATAATCTATACAGCTTACATCCATGCTGTGGAGCTAAAGGAGAAGTTAAATCTATTTTACAGACTTTTTGGTTTAAGACAGTCCAGCCTAACTAATAGATTAACCCTGGTTGGGTCTTGCCTTGTACCGAGTGCTGCCGAAATATTCTTTGCAACGTTAATAGGTGGGTTTAGAATATGGATGGACAGTTGTGTCTTAAAACTACTACAAATTATTAACGTGGGATTGCTTAAGAGTGTAAAAAGTTTAACGAACATTCATCCATCCATCTCTTCATACGTCCGCCCATTTATCTATTGAGTCTTGTTAATCACGTTTTACAGCTGAGAGACGCAGATGCAGCCCCAGCAAGGTAGAGACCAGCACCAAATAGGGAGCAGGTTTATTAAAAGACAAATTCACTCGTTCAATTTATAGTTGCTGTTAAACACAGTACTCATGTTTTTGTGGTTTGGGAGAAAACAATTGTACTCGGTGAAAGTCCATGGAAATGCAGGGAGGACTTGCACTCTCCGCACAGACAGTGACTAAGCTGAGTTTCACACCCAGTCCCTTGCAACTGTGAGGAAGCAATGTTGCCAGCATTATTTATCTGTCTCTTAAAAATAGTTTTTAATGATAAGAGTAGCAGTAACATTATACACAATGTTCTCAGCTTCGGCTTGCCTATGCTAATTTTTCTTTGTATCTTCTTCTTCTTCTTCTTCTTCTTCTTCTTCTTCTTCTTCTTCTTTTG
The DNA here is from genome assembly GCA_026402145.1 of Polypterus bichir lapradei. Taxonomy (NCBI): domain Eukaryota; kingdom Metazoa; phylum Chordata; class Cladistia; order Polypteriformes; family Polypteridae; genus Polypterus; species Polypterus bichir. The sequence continues at coordinate 25,493,218 of JANRMT010062829.1, forward strand.
GCTGCTCCCGTTAGGGGTTGCCACAGCGGATCATCTTCCTCCATATCCTTCTGTCCTCTTCATCTTGTTCTGTTACACCCATCACCTGCATGTCCTCTCTCACCACATCCATAAACCTTCTCTTAGGCCTTCCTCTTTTCCTCTTCCCTGGCAGCTCTATCCTTAACATCCTTCTCCCAATATACTCAGCATCTCTCCTCTGCACATGTTCAAACCAACGCAATCTCGCCTCTCTGACTTTGTCTCCCAACCGTCCAACTTGAGCTGACCCTCTAATGTACTGATTTCTAATCCTGTTCATCCTCGTCACAACAAATGCAAATCTTAGCATCTTTAACTCTGCCACCTCCAGCTCTGTCTCCTGCTTTCTGGTCAGTGCCACCGTCTCCAACCCATATAACATAGCTAGTCTCACTACCATCCTGTAGACCTTCCCTTTCACTCTTGCTGATACCCGTCTGTCACAAATTACTCCTGACACTCTTCTCCACCGGTTCCACCTTGCCAGCACTCTCTTCTTCACCTCTCTTCCACAATCCCCATTACTCTGTACTGTTGATCCCAGGTATTTAAACTCATCCACCTTCACCAACTCTACTCCCTCATCCTCACCATTCCACTGACCTCCTTCTCATTTACACACATGTATTCTGTCTTGTTCTGACTGACTTTCATTCCTCTCCTCTCTAGAGCATATCTCCAACTCTCCAGGGTCTCCTCAACCTGCTCCCTACTATCACCACAGATCACAATGTCATCAGCAAACATCATAGTCCACAGGGACTCCTGTCTAATCTCGTCTGTCAACCTGTCCATCACCATTGCAAATAAGAAAGGGCTCAGAGCTGATCCCTGATGTAATCCCACCACCATGTTGAATGCATCTGTAACTCCTACCGAAGACCTCACCACTGTCACACTTCCCTCGTACATATCCCATACAACTCTTATGTACTTCTCTGACACTCCCGACTTCCTCATACAATACCACAGCTCCTCTCGAGGTACCCTATCATATGCTTTCTCCAGGTCCATAAAGACGCAATGCAACTCCTTCTGGCCTTCTCTAAACTTCTCCATCAACATCCTCAGAGCAAACATTGCATCTGTGGTGCTTTTTCTTGGCATGAAACCATACTGCTGCTCACTAATCATCACCTCTCTTCTTAACCTAGCTTCCACTAGTCTTTCCCATAACTTAATGCTGTGGCTCATCAATTTTATTCCCCTGTAGTTACTGCAGTCCTGCACATCCCCCTTATTCTTAAATATCGGCACCAGTACACTTCTTCTCCACTCCTCAGGCATCCTCTCATGTTCCAAGATTCCATTAAACAATCTGGTTAAAAACTCCACTGCCATCTCTCCTAAACACCTCAGTACTTCCACAGGTATGTCATCTGGACCAACAGCCTTTCCATTTTTCATCCTCTTCATAGCTGTCCTTACTTCCTCCTTGCTAATCCATTGCACTTCCTAATTAACTATCTCCACATCATCCAACCTCTTCTCTTTCTCATTCTCTTCATTCATCAGTCTCTCAAAGTACTCTTTCCATCTGCTCAACACACTCTTTTCGCTTGTGAGTATGTTTCCATCTTGATCCTTTATCACCCTATCCTGCTGCACATCTTTTCCAGCTCCGTCCCTCTGTCTAGCCAATCGGTACAGGTCCTTTTCTCCCTCCTTAGTGTCCAACCTCTCATAGAACTCATCATACGCCTTTTCTTTAGCCTTCGCCACCTCTCTCTTCACATTGCACCTTATCTCCTTGTACTCTTGTCTCTTTTCTGCATCTCTCTGACTATCCCACTTCTTCTTTGCCATCCTCTTCCTCTGCATACTCTCCTGTATTTCCTCATTCCACCACCAGGTTTCCTTTTCCTCCTTCCTCTTTCCAGATGTCATGCCAAGCACCCTTTTTGCTGTCACCCTTACTACATCTGCTGTAGTTTCCCAGCTGTCTGGTAACTCTTCACTGCCACCCAATGCCTGTCTCACCTTCTTCCTAAACTCAACCTTGCAGTCTTCCTTTTTCAACTTCCACCATTTGATCCTTGGCTCTGCCCTCACTCTCTTCCTCTTCTTGATAATGCAATTTAAAACATTTCATGAAGCTCAAGGGAAAAAGTAAAATAGAAGGGTTGGCAACCTGTCCAGAGCTGATTCCTGCTTTGAGTCCAGTGCTAATTAGATGGCCTGGAAAACCAGTACTGACAATGGAGGAATGCAGAGATGTCCAATGGTTTGTTTAACATTTAATTTACTACTTATCTCTCTATTATAATAAAAAAAGTCCTGGGATGAGACGTGACTTTTTCAGAGAGATACTTTCACGTCCCGTAAGACTTTGTCCCAAGAGATTAAACCACGCCTGGAGCCGGAAATAAAAGACAAAGAGTAGATGACAAAGTAGAATGTCGTAAAGAGGTTCCAAACCTTTGGCGCGATACACATGCAGAGTAGGTTAGAGATAATGAAAGTACTAAAATTCGAAAGTTTCAAAAAATGATAGTAAATATCGCTTTAGCGCAAACAAATGGAAATTATTACTCGGTGCAATAACGGAACAGCGAAAAGAGATCGAATATATTGTTCGGATTCAAACTTTAAATCTGAGACTTGTAGATTATCTAATTCATGTTGCCATCACGGAAAAGTAGTGTTTCTTCCCAATGAAGAGGCATATCTGCAAGAATTAAAAGATTAGTTGTTTGTTGAAAGTGAAATCCACATATGCGAGCGGCAAAGACACGAATTGGCTGGCACGTAGCAAAGGCCGGGGTATGTAAGTTGGTGAGTGAACTGAGCAGAGGGCAAAGCCGTCTAGTAGATCTTAAAGAAAAACTTAAAACAATGTGTTGTCTAAAAGGGGCTTAAAGCCTATCTCCCAGGCAAGCTATGTAGCCCACTGTCTACAGTGTGAGACCTTAAACCCCAAGAGTGTCAGTTGAGTTCCTGCTTTTTAGTTATTGTGTAACCCAAGGTGAGTAACTTAACCTAAGTGCACCAGTTATAACAAAAATAAACATAAGCAATTATAATGTATTCTGCTCTTGTGCACCACTTCAGTTAAAGATGTTTGCCTAATAATAAACACTTCCTTCAATGGTCATTATTGGTATTCTTCTCTGAGATTTTCTTTTGAATGGGCTTGTTCACAGTTATCTGGGTCCACCTTCATTTAACCATCTTGCGCCATTCATATTTCATTAGCAGCAAACCCATCATTAAATGGCCAGCTTTTATTACTTGCCTCCGTTGAACAGGATAATGTATCATATAATTCATAACACAATTAAACCGTCATCGTTTTGCTTCCAATTACAGTGTTGGCTGGTATGACACTCTTTGCTGGATGTAATCACAGTGACAAGCTCAATTTAGCATTTATAAAATATAAAACCAGAGCTTAATTTTTGCAGCTAGCAAAATATATTCCATATGGAACAGTGTGCATAAAAACATTAGATAAAGGTGAGACTTGAACAGACTGTTTAGCTTTAAGTAGATCATCAAATGAGGAAGTAAAGACCTGAAGGCCCCAAAGGTGCTGCCTTCAACTACACCACTAAATTGTTCCATTTTCAGTTTCTTTAGCCCTACAAATATTTCTTATGATTTGTGTTGTGCAAAATGTACTCCTAATCAACATAATGTTGAAAAAAAATTAAATTTAGAAATAACTTTAAGCTTACTTTTCCAATCATACAATTAAATATCTATGCCATGTCTTCTTTTAGACACAATAAGATCATCCTCTTAATTTTCTCCTCATGGCTTATACCCTCTAGTCCAGGGATCCCCAACTCCGGTCCTGGAGGGCCCCAGAGGCTGCAGGTTTTCATTCTAACCCTTTTCTTAATTAGTAACCTTTTTTTGCTCCTAATGAACTTCTTTTGAATTCATCTTATTTGATCCTTTAATTGTTTCTTTTTCCTTAAACAGCAGCCAACCAATAATGAAATACAAAATGAGCGAAAGCATGACCAGCAAACTGTGTCCATCATACAATATCTGAAAATAAAGAAAGGTGAAGGTCCCCAAAACATTTTCACAGTGCTCTTAGAAAAGAGAAAATCATCCACTATCCAACCCGCTATATCCTAACTACAGGTCACGGGGGTCTGCTGGAGCCAATCCCAGGGCACAAGGCAGGAAACAAACCCCGGGCAGGGTGCCAGCCCACCACAGGACACACACTAGGGACAATTTAGTATCGCCAATGCACCTAACCGGCATGTCTTTGGACTGTGGAAGGAAACCGGAGTACCTGGAGGAAACCCATGCAGACACAGAGAGAACATGCAAACTCCACGCAGGGAGGACCTGGGAAGCGAACCCGGGTCTCCTAACTGTGAGGCAGCAGCGCTACCCACTGCACCACTGTGCCACCCAAGAGAAAATCAACAATTTCGAAAATGTATGTTATTGAACAGTGAGAGTAGCAACAAGTCATGGAATTAAAGAACGGGTTTAATTGACGACAAGAATCAGAGCCTAATGAAGCCATTGGTTGGAGTGAAACCGGTTGGAGTTTGAGGCCCTGACTTAGTTGGTCTTCTGTTGGTTCCCTCACTTCACATTTCATTTATCTTTGGGTGCCATTTAAGGAAAGAAATGAAGCAATTCAGAGGAACAATGAAGAAATTCTGGAGAACAAATCTTTCAAAACAATCAATTAAAAATAAATTCAAAAGAAGTTAAATTAGCAGCAAAAACAGGTCACTAATTAAGAAAAGTGTTAGAATGAAAACCTGCAGCCACTGCGGCCGTCCAGGACTGGAGTTGGGGACCCCTGCTCTTGTCCTTGTAATAAGTATGGTAGAACGTCTGTGGACTTTTTGGAGCATCACAAGTATATTATATTGTACTTTTTAGTAGAACCTCCGTTGACTTTGTTTCCGCATAGTGTAGTTTGTAACCCAACATTTCATTCATTCTCTGTTTGCAGAGCGAGTGTCGACCTTGTCAAGAGGTTTTCTTACCTTGGCGGTGACATTCATGTCTCTGGCGACTCTTCCTGTGAAGTCAGTAGACGGATTGGCAGAACATGAGGGGTCATGAGGTCGCTGGAAAGGGGTGTGTGGCGCTCCCAATATCTATGCAAAAGGACGAAGGTCCAAGTCTTTAGAGTCCTGGTGCTTCCTGTCTTGCTATATGGTTGTGAGACATGAATGCTATCCAGTGACCTGAGACGAAGACTGGACTCCTTTGGCACTGTGTCTCTCTGGAAAATCCTTGGGTACCGTTGGTTTGACTTTGTGTCGAATGAGTGGTTGCTCATGGATTCCCGAATGAGGCACATTACCTGCATTGTGAGGGAGCGTCAGTTACGGCACTACGGCCATGTGGTGTGTTTCCCCGAGGGTGATCCAGCTCATAAGATCCTCATTGTTGGGGACCCGAGTGGCTGGACCAGGTCAAGTGGTTGCCCACATAACACCTGGCTGCGGCAGATAGAGGGTCATTTCCGGAGGGTGGGACTGAAACCGGGATCCCAAGTTGTTTCATTGTTTAGTGAGTGCGGCAACATACTGTACCAGTGTATGCTCCCCGACTTGACTTGATTTCATTTCATTAGCCTTTTTAATCACTTCTGTAGTAGTGAGTCTGCAGAAAATTTGGAGTGTTTTTTGGTTTCCCACTTACTACTGTGCAGTTATTATAATATTTTGACTTTCCCAGGCCCATACTTGTCTAAACTCTGATCAAGTTCACCTATGATGATTTTACAGAGACTATGGCTTGTGGTAATTTACTTAATCTTGTGTCATTAGAAAAGCTACCTAACTTGTTTGTAATGAACTGCTCCCTGTGTGCCCTCCTTTTGCCCAATAGCCTGTTGTTTTTTTGTATTTAAGAAGAATTTGCATACCTTACCTTGAATCCAAACTGCTTGCCGATGAATAATTAATTTCACTTGCAGTACAGCAGCAAAATCTTTGGAAATGCGTTCATTGTCTGATATGTAATTATAAGGTCTTGTGGGGTGTGCCTGTCCAAGTAACATCAGGCATCGGACAGGAACCATCTCTGGACTGAGCATCAGTCTGTCAAAGAGAATGCGTACACCTGTAGAGGAGCAGTTTCGAGACACCAGTTATACCAACTAGTATGTCGCTTAGCTTTGAGATGAAACCTGCAACACCTGGCGAAAAACATACAGAGAGACTGGACTAAATATCAACTCTTGTCTCCTGAAGCTTTGAGGGAACTCAGCTACCCACTGTGTCACCGACACTGCATTGTCCCTTTATGAAAGAGAAGGTAAATACAGTCATTTTCTAGATGAAGAATGTATGAAAGTCAGGTCCCAATACCTGAATCCTTCTAAAAAAATAAAAAAAAAACAGAAAAAATTCCACTATAATCATCATTGACATTATGGCTAGTATAGTAACTATGTTATAGAAAATAAAATAAGCAAACAGCAAACCAATGGTGGAAATTTGACTCTTTGTCTTTGTTTTAAATCAAGATTTATGTGTTGTGCTAGTGTAGTATACTCTTGTGTTCACCACGACTGACCAATCTGGCTTGGCTAAAATGTGATAGCATTGGAGAATACTTACTGATTTCCAGTTCCTGGAAATGTTTTGTAGTAACTTCCAAAAATATCCCCATTGATTGTACATGTATATAGGTCAGTGCTTATGCCGCGGTTAGCTACGTATGTCCAGTCTTGTAGGATTTCGTTTTCATAATTAGCAGATAGTCTTGCTGTTTCCTATCAGCTAAGGCTTTTGACTGTCAAGCAGAAAGTTGCCATCACAGTCCCTATCATTTACCGTCTCTGTTATTATGAGTGATTCATTAAATACATTGGGGCTTCATTTACTGAAATGTAGAAATAATTGCACTATCTTTGTAAATGGCCTTGGTATAGTGTTCACTACGGCAAGATGCTACTGCATGTAAAATTGAGGCTATCTGCTTATTTGAGCTCATAGCCTAAGAAGATTTTGTGTTGTTTTCCTTACTTAGAAGTTGCAATCCCCTTATGCATGTGCAAGCCATTATGGGAATTTATTAACAATTTACAAATATAAATATGCTAGGAGCCCCAATTTTGCAATTTCTTAGATAAAGCACCAATGTTATTTTTGGTAGTCACCAGTCTTAGCTTATGCGTGGTCACCACCATAAAATACTGAGTCAGGTATACAGAAATTTACAACACCGATCTATCCAGTTCAGAATCATAGTAGGCCATTGTGTGCCCTGGCAACATGAGCTGTAAGTAAAATGCACTGATGTTAGAGTACAGGAGACATTTGGAAGAGAGTCTGCAAACTCCTTCAATAGTTTTCACAACTAAGTGTAGTTTTGAAAGTCAGTGTGTTTGTTTTCCTGGATGCAGTACAGGTAGTCCTCAGGTTACGTACGAGATAGGGACTGTAGGTTTGTACTTAAGTTGAATTTGTATGTAAGTCGGAACAGGTACATTATTTTAATAAATGCTATTGTTGACCGACTGTAACCAAGTGCTCTGCTAATGAATGATGGAGTTTCACCTCTCTCTGACGTTTTTATTATTTCTACTTTATTTTCAATGGTGATGGTTTTAATCATCTTTACTGTATCACCAGCACTTGCATCAGATTTGTGTTTCAGAGACATTCTTGAAGGGTGAAGACAAAAGGTTAAGATGAGCTCTTCTGCACAGCACTGTACACGCTATCACAGCAGGAAGGCACCCGTCGTCAACACATCTGATGTACTGACAAGAGACAACTTCCTGCTGTGTGCGTAACAGTACAAGCAGGCTTCCTATTGAGAATGACTGGGGGCGGCGAGGTGGGGTTCATCACTCGCCCATCACACAGTCACCTTCACTACAGCATGCTGCCTGCAGCGTCCGCCCACTGAGAGTGAACAGGGTGCAGCCCATGGTAGGTAGTGAATCACCCACCACCGCCCCCATTCAACAAGCAGCCACCTGAGGCACACTATACAATGCTGCCCCCCACCGCCCCATTCACCCTCAATGGCCTCCATTCAGCCACAACTGGGTCACCGCTTCCAGCATCACCAGCCACCCACCGAGAGCGAACGGGGCAGTCAGGAGCAGTAGCTGCAGTGGCATGGTGGGCGGGCAGCAAACCACCCCATCAAGCCTCCATTCTGCACACGAGCGGTAGCTGTGGCCCCGGTGACTATGGTCCCCGGGTCACCCAGCTGCCCACTGAGAATGAATGGGGTGCAACTCCCACTACCTCATTCATTAACCGGAGCCGCTTGAGGGACACTACACTGCGCAAGCAACGAAATCACCCCCTCCAGCCTCCGCTTGCAGCGTCCCCAAGCCGAAGATGACAGAGTGGCAGTTACTGAGGAGCCTGCGTCAAATCCACCAGACAGATGAAGAAGCAGCTGCAGCCCTGTTCATAAGTCATATGTCGGTTGTCCGTAACTTTGGGATTACCTGTATTTGAAAAATGTATGAAAGTCTCTAAAAAACAGAGAACGATATTATTACATAACTTTCAGAAAAATGTCAAAGACATAATAGTGTAGGACAATATTACAAACTTCAAAAAAAGCGTTCACATTATGAAAACATTGGCAGCTGCTCAAACTTTGGTTAATAAAAACCTTTTGTATCATGTCTAGGATACCCTCCCTCTGGACTCAGTCCCACGTGAGACCTGGGAAATTAACAGGTCATTCTTGTTATGCTGAAATGTTTGAAGGCCCTGAAATACTGTATATACAGTAGCTGGATTATATGTGGGGGTTCAGTCACATTTCCAAACTGCCTAGCAGTATCACATTCAGCATTTTTGTCAAAAGAGTTGACTTTTATCAAATGTAAAGTGATTCTTATTTCACTGACTCCTTTATTACTATAATTTTTACTGATAGAACATTTCTTACTGAAATATGTGTGTGACTGTGATAAGTAGACTTACTGCAGAGTCATTGAAAAGACCCTCTTCTATAGCCTGAGAGAACAGAGGTTTGTATTTTCAAAACTGCTTACTTTTTAAAATATTTAGCACAAAATGTGAGGCGAGAATGAAAAAAAAATTAGTGCACTACCACTCATGATACATGGCAGTAAAGTAACTAACTACCTCCTTTGTGATGGTTTTTGACAGCACATTTGAGTAGCAAGTGGCATCAGGAAAGACAGAATTTAGTTATTTGGCAAATAAGGCTTAAGAGTAAGTATTGTGAGTGCTGTCAAAGCAAGCAAGGGAGCAGGGCAGGCTCAATGGGAAGCCAGGTGAGGTGCTCACAAAGACAACCAAGGTGGCTGTCATCAACATCACACTTTTTAAAGTGTGTGGAGATCAAATATTTTGTGGGACTTTATCAAATCAAGAAACTAGACAGTGTTGCCTAGCAACTAAGGCACTAGACTATCATTCAGAAGGTTGCCTGTTCAGGGCCCCCAACTGTGGGACCCTAAGTGAGTCACTTACCATAATAGCAGTCACATTCTGCTGCTGTCTTTTGAATTATACAATAAGTAATTTACAATAAGATAATCTTGTTTTGAATGTGAAGTTGTTTTTCTTTTTGGTAACACTTTAGTTTAGGTGCTGCAAAAATGCATCTCTTACTCATTTACTATTATGAAACAAGACCTGTTTGGGTCTTCATAACACTTGCAAAGTGTCAAGCAAAGTAAATTGCTTCTCTCTCTGCAATTTGACCGACTAATAAAACTTCACTTCAGAGTTGCCTGCGGTGGCTATTATGAGACCCCATCTCTCTATACAGGGTGGTCCAGATCTAATTATGCAGATCCAAACTGTCTGGATGACTTTGGGACGATTCCAGTTCGGCGTGAAGACGATTCTTCATGTCGTCAGTTCGCACACTTCTCGATGGTCCGGGATTTTTCGGGTGATTTTCTATGTAATAAACTTAATAAGTTATAGCATAATGAAAATTGCATAATTAGATCTAGACCACCCTATATATAAAATCTAAGGTCTGTCTGTATGTCCATCTTACTTTTTTTTTTTCTATAATTTGTTTGAACATTTTGCGACTTCTCTCACTGCACTAAATATCATAGTTCATTGTGGCACCGATTTATTCACGTGAATCCAACAGACAGGCTGGGGGGGGGGCAGGACCTCAGGAGTAGGGATCCAAGCGGGCCACCCTCACTCTCATGCCAGCCTCCATTCGAGTCACTGTACCTCTCACCACGTGTTGGAGCGTACCTTGCCTCAGCTTAGCTAGCTAAACTTGTTTGGTCAGCAGACATTATCATCTAGAGATTGTTAAAGAGTAACATTTGACATCTTTGAGAGAGAGAGATCACAGCTACTTGTGTTTTAGAGGGTACCTACTCATTGGCAGAGATATCACAGCCATGTGCTCTTCTCCCCATGCAGGGGACGCTCTACCATCAGAGCTGAACACGATCATATACAGTGGCAATGTTTGACATTGGAACGTAACCCACCTTCCGCTTGGCCAGACATACCTTGCCCACTTTTTACATTTTTGGCAAAGAGATCACAGCTACATTCTCGCCCCGATAGCAAAACCATCATATACTGTAAATTCTTCTCAATACAAATTATTACATTTTTTTATTGATTTTTTAAAAGTTGGTCCTGTTTCACTAATACACAAACAGAACCATGAGGGACAGCTAGTTTTTAATATAAGACCCGTAATTCCTTCATATTAACAAGTCATTTTGCCATCACGTTGTGGCAGTAGGGGGCGCTAGTGCTCCCTTGAACCCTGAGGTACAATTCCAGACACCAGGTAAAAGTCCAATACTTTTTATTTTTGTTTTCCACAGTGCACCAAGCACCCTCCACACTACTCATAAACCAAACTCTTTTTATACAATTGACTACTAATAAACTCTCCTCCTCGCCCAGACACTTTGCTCCTCCACCTCCCAGCACAGCTCAGTGTCTGGACTGAGCCACAGTCCTTTTATAGCCCCTGACCCGGAGGTATTTCTGTCCCAACAGTCCATAGTTCCTAATTCCTTCCGGGTCAGGGCAATCAGTCCTTTTCTTCAACCCGGGAGCACGACATTTCTTCCCGTCACGTGACCGTGACGTACTCCCGGGTCATACGGCATCACAGAGCCCATAAGCCCCCCCACAGCGACTCCTGGTGGTCCCCAAGGTATCCAGCAGGGCTGTGTATAAACACTACAAAGTCCATAAGGCCCTGCTGGACCTCGGGGCACGATTCTGCTGTCGGGAGAGCTCCTCCTGGCGGCCTGGGGGTGAGGACCGGCATGGGAAGCCGGCAGTCCTCCACAACGTCAATATGCCACAATACACAGAGATTAATAACCAATCTTCTGATGTTTTGTAAGTGTGATGAAGACAATGTTACATAAGAGTAAATGAGTAACTGATGCATTTTTGCAGTACCTAAAGTAAAGGGTAATCTTATTTACAGTAGGATTCTAGTTACTACTTCATTTTCATCTCCTCTCCTTAACCTCACCCCTCAGTCACAAATTGATGGAAATAATTCCTATAAGAAGGAAATGACGTACTAGAATTCAGAAAACAGACGCATAGGACTATTATGTATTTTGATGCATTCTTGGAATCATGGCTTGTGTTGCTTGTGGGTCAGAAGAATTTTATTGTACTCTACACGTGATAATATTAGTATTACTTAAACTACCACTACCTTTATTTTTTGAGGAGTGTCGCTAACTATCTAGGGTATTCAGCCCTGAACTTTGTAAGGATCTCTTGTGTGTGGTTCATGTAGTGATAATAGAACTTGTGTGCTTTTAAAACTGGCTATTGAGAAAAGAAAGACTTCTGGGCCAAAACCCCATGGATTGTGAGGAAACCGGTAGTCATCTTTACATTCTTTTGGAAGCAGCAAATCTTTATGCTGGTTTTATACATTTTATAAGAAACCTTTTCTGCTTGTACTCTGATTTTAAAATATCTACATTATAAATCCAAAGTGCTTTGAGATTCTGTAACACATTAGATAATAAACCTTCTTGACTGTGCATGGGTGATGACCAATAAAGCAAAAGAAGGATCCCTGATCTTGGTTGCATGAGCCATTCATTGATATCTCAGCAAGTGTTATTGTTCAGAGCTGCCCTGCAGAAATATGTTCATGGTTGAAGGAAGGGTAGGTAGAATCTAGACAATTCATTTTTATTACAAGGAGACTGTTGTGACATGCGGCCATTACCTGCTTGGGACGCCAACTGCATGGAAGGACTGGGGGAGAGAGCATCAGCAGTGCAATACCTTCCCTGGGACGCTACAGGGCAGCTCTCCCAGGCGGCTGTGGCACCACGGATTCCCACAAGACATGCTGGGACTTTGAGTTTGGCACAGCCCTGTTGGGTTCCATGGGAGTGATTCCAGGTCCAATTAATGAGCCACCTGGAACACTCTCGTGGCCATCATAAAAGGAGCCGCCTCACTCTATTTGAGGAGCCGGAGTTGGGAGGACATGGACAAAGCTTGCAAAGGGAGGAGTGGAGGCAGAAGGACTGTGAATTGGCAGCTGAAGAAACGACTGTGTTGTGATGCTGTATGGACGGTGCTGTACTTTGGGGGAGCGAAGAAGAAACGCTTCCCTGGCTGTAAATAAACACGTGTCGTGTGGCAATTTGTGTCTCTGCCTGTCTGTGTTGGCTTAGGGGAGCTATACGCGTGCCGGTATTTCACATTTTTGAAGCAGAGTAGAAATGAATACAGTGAGACCTAGGCAACAAAATATTGACATTTTGCTTACATGAAATAAGATAAAGTGTGTAAATCTACAATATTTTAATGTAATTCAAACAAAATTATCAGCCAGTGAGGTAAACCTATGGGATCAGATGACTATCCTAATAAGATTAGTGAAATGGTCAGAAGGAAGTTTAATATCACATTTTTCACTTATGCTCTAAGTTTCAATGTGGTAAAAATTATTTAAGTAAAATGAAAAAAAGGTGTACTTATTGAAATGTTTTATGGAATGCGGTCAATCCTGTTATAATTTATGGAGTTTTTTAGGCTGTCCTTGGCAGCAATATTACTGCACATTCAAAGTCTTGAATTTTCTTAGTGTAGATAAAGCAGAAAGTGTTTGCTGTGCCTGGGTAATCTATAATGCCAGGCCATCCAAGTTGCCAACCCAGATTGTGCTAGTGTCTCTTGATGGGTTGGTATTTGACAGTTACTAGCCCTTTGAAGTTTGTATATTAATCTGCCATTTTTTACATCTACACTCAAAATACTATGAGTTAGAAAATAATGTGTTTGTGTTAATTGGCGTACATGCAAGCTCACCACACTATGGTAAGCCCCCTGAACATGCGGTGCATCACCTGTAACGTGGGTAGGCTATGGCAAAATTAGTTGGCCTTCAAGCTTCATTTTTAAATACTGGGCCTATGAGACTTTCTCACATTTGCGCATAGATTATTGTAGAATATTTTATGTCATTTTGATAGTTTGATGTGCAGTCTGTGGACCCACATCTGGTGCTACACATCATAGGGCACTGAAATGTAATTAAATCTTTGAAGTTGCATAATTTTTGGGAATTGAGAGCTAGTTCTTAATGTGCAGGGAAGGCGGTGTCTGCTTTTTTAGCATTAAAGAAAGTCATAAAGCTTATGATATTCCCTGTTGAGCCTCGTCATCACATAGTTTAGTTTTAAAGTTTTTCCTCTTCTGCCACCCTCCCACTGCTGCAACTGAAATATTTAAAAGGAGAAAATGCATTTGATTTAACAAGGTTGTAGTGTTGCTTTTCTGCTCTGCTGAACAGTATTTACATGAGTCTGTATTACAGTAACAGATACAGATTACTTCTGCATGAAAAGGGAACATTTTTCAGTGGTAATGTGACATTCATAGCACGATTTTGAAATGTCGTCAAATGGTACAGTCATAAGCTTGTGCTGTAGCCGAGGAATTTTAAAATACCACCGGCAGCTAATATTTACTAAACCTGCAACATAAATCTGGAAACACATTTCTGGCCAGGCTTCACTTTGTTTTTTTTGGACAGCTGCAAGCTGTTGGCTGTGTGTATGTTTCAAAGAAATGGTTTGAGGACATTTTGCTTTCAAGTTCCTGGCCAGAGCACACAGTAATAAAGAAAAAAATGTAGTAATTGGAAGCAAAGACCTCCAAAATGCATGTGTCTCAGAAACCTCTTTGCATTGGTTGTACCACATTTGATGAGAGAGAGCTATGGATGAAGGAAAGACTCCCAAAGTCAAATGCTGCTGGTTTAAGAACTGGACAGACCGAATGCAGGCAACTTCATGCAGCTCTGTAATGCTGCACAATATGTAGATTACTACAGCTTAGGGTATTGTTTCTCAGTCCCAGCGTCGTCATCATGTGGCAATTCAAGCAAGAAGACAAAGCTGATAATGTATGCATCATTTTTTATCACTTTTTCAACTACACAAGAAGCCAGAACCAAGTTTCCAGAGTACTTCTCAGTGTGTTATTACAAGTAGGATGTATTATTTATACATTCATTATATGAAAAATAAGTGATGTACTTACCCATATAGAAGAAATTACCGTGGTGCTATATTTTTTCACTTTGTAATGTTCTGTTTTTGATATTTGGTAGTATACTTGCATTATAGAATTAAGCTTTCCGTTTTGTCTTGAACGATGTCATCAGTCTATCTTGCAGTTGGCATTTTCGTTTAATTGGCATTCTAGTGCACTTGTGATTAATGAAAAAAACAACAAAACAAAATCTTAACAACTCTATCTATTTTAAAAGGCACTCAGAATTTAATGACTTAGACTCTAGTTTAGTTGTCTTTATTATGACATGATCTGAAACTTATGAGTAACTGATGTCACTACAGCTTCATTGTTGTAGCACCACTTGCTTTATATAAAGCAGGAGTCAAGGAAGCACCAAAAGATTATGGCCTTTTTAGGATCCATCAGACAAAAGAAGGAATAAAACTGGCACCAGATCTACCTTAGCTAGCTTCACTGTCTGTGGTAGTGAAAAACGATACTGCATGTGATCCTGCAAGTGCTGTCTATCGACATTAGGGCCTTTCCAATTAGAAATCACAGAGTAGTTGTTGACAGGATTTCCTTGATGTGTCATTGTCAGGACGCAGACTTCAAACACCAAGCACACATGTCATATTACCCTGCCTTTGAACCTTAATTTGCTCATATCAAGGCACAAAATGGCTGAAACAAAATTGAAGACAAGTATATTATAAACAAAGTTGAGATGAGCACATCCAAGGCCTCAGTTACTGTGTTACTTTGACTGGCATGTTGGAGTTGAAGTAACAGAGGGTGCAGGACAGTGATAGTAAAGATAATAGTAAAGTAATTTTTGTAAATGGCCATGTTATAAGCGGCCACAGGTGAAGGACAGAAAAATAAGAAGGGCTAGGCAAAAATGTCCAAAACAAATATACATCAATAGCTTTAACTAACCAGCATTCCTAGGGCCTACAAAAACTATTAAAACACTTGGGCCATAGTAATTTCATATTGTCTATTCTTTAATTAAAATTCATATGATGAATCATATTTTTCATGTACTGTATGTATGTAGGCGTTAGATAAATAAGTGAGATTCTGAGAAATTAATTCATGCATTTATTTCTAGTAGGATTGACTACTGAAATTTGGTGTTCACTGGATGTTCAAACTGTTCTTTATACAGCCTCCAGTTAATCCAAAATGCTGCTGCAAGAATTATTGCAAGAACAAGAAAATACGAACACATAACTCCAGTTCTTAAATCCTTACACTGGCTCCCGGTTAAGTTTAGGGCAGATTTCAAAATCCTACTTATAATATATAAGCCTTAAATGGCCAAGGTCTGGCTAACTTACCTGTACTTATCATGACTTACAAACCAGAAAACACATTAAGATCTCAAGATGCTGTTCTGCTTATGACCACAAGGATTAATAAAACAACAGTGGGAGGTTGCGCTTTAAGTTGCAGGGCCCCTAAACTGTGGAATGGTCTTCCTGCTACTATAATAGATGCCCCTTTGGACTCAGCTTTCAAATTCCGGCTGAAGACTCACTTCTTCAGTTTAGCATATCCTGACTAGAGATGCTGATTAACTGTACATACTGCATCTACTAAAACATAAGTAATATGATAGTTATTATTTGTTACTAACCCTCACCTATTCTGTTTCTCATCTTGGTACTCAAATGTGGCACCTTAGTGCCATTGCCCTCCTGCCAAGTTGTTTTGCCTACCTAAGGTAAAGTCATCCCTGATGGAGGATTGCAGGAATCATCGGGTTAAGGGGTCCTTTCATCGGATTGGCTGGCCCAGAGCTGACTCAGCTTGGAATGGCCAATAGGAGGAGGCAGCTTGATGGCCGAGGTCTCCAGGACTCTGAACAAAACCAAATCATATTATGTGATATCATCTACTGCTGAATTCTACTCTGTACTTGTAATATTTCTATTGCACTATTGTGTTGTATTGAGGATTATTTGTGTTCTGCTCTGTGTATTGTATTGTATTGACCCCCTTTTTTGACACCCAGTGCACGCTCAACCTACCTGGAAAGGGGTCTCTCTTTGAACTGCCTTTCCCAAGGTTTCTTCCATTTTCTTTTCCCTACAATAGTATTTTTTGGGAGTTTTTCCTTGTCTTCTTAGAGAGTCAAGGCTGGGTGGCTGTCAAAAGGTAGGGCCTGTTAAAGCCCATTACGGCACTTCTTGTGTGATTTTGGGCTATATAAGAATAAATTGTATTGTATTGTAATGTATTGTATTGTATTGTATTGTAATGTATTGTATTGTATGTATGTATGTATCATAGGAAGCTGGAGCCTAAGTCACCAGCAGAGACATTATCTCAGGATTTATATATTTCATTTGTAATTAGATGGATGAAGATTAATTTTCAACACTTCCTTATACAGTAGATAAAGTGGTGGATTATTTATTCTGAAATCAATTTAATATTATGCCAACAGCAAAAATGTTAAATAGGAAATATTTCTTGTTATTATTATTGAAATAATAGATGTCTATGACACAAGAGGCCAGGACAGTCTTAATTCAGTAGTGATGCTTTAAGCTAAATATTGTATGATCTACACCTTACCTTCATACAACACTGAATACTTGTAGTGTTCAGTTGTTAAACTATTTAGGCTGATTGCTTTTTGTTACTTATATTTGTTAATCCATCTATGATCCAACTCATTTAATTCAGTTCAGAGTCACAGGAGCCAGAGCCCATAACCTCAAGCACAAAAGGTGCTTTCCCACTATATGACGTTTTTCCAGAACCCGGGGACTTTTTAGAGACTCCAGAACTTTTCTAGCCTTCCCACCTCAAGAACCAGGGCCTTTTGTCATTCCTGGCAGTTAGTTCCTGGCACTTTCTTAGCTCCTACTCCAGGTTATGTACTTTTTGTTCAACCAGGAACTATCGTGGATGGGGCTTGTGTGATGAATTAAGCTGATTGGTTGACCTCAAACACCGGCGCCATCTTACAAATCTGTTAGTAATTTGGACTTTGAACAGTTATCTGTGAAGATGGAGTGCCACACTTAGCAACACATCACTCTTCTTTGCACATCACATATCTGGCATAAAGGTTAAAACAGTTCTGATGGGAATGCAACACACAAAGTGGCCCAAGGCCTGCATTGTACAGGGTCTGCTTGGTTCCTGTATTCAGTGTTTCTGTGGTGGGTAACTGCCAGGAGTGGGTGACAGTCCATCGCTGGACTTCTGTTTTTTGTAATGGGAGTGCTTGATTTAATGGAGTTAAGTAACTGTCAAGTGAAAAGTCAATAGACAACCGTCCATCAATTTCTTTTCTTAACCCTCTTATTGGAATATTGTTACAGAGTCAGAGTCCATTCTAGCAGCATTGGGGAAAAGTGGAAACCCCTCCAAAATGGGATGGCAGACAGTCACCGAGGATGTCTGCACACACACACACACACTTAACTCCTTCACAGGATATTTAGAGTCACCAGTTAACGTAAGATGGCTTTGGGACGTTGGAAGAAAACTTTGACTAATATATGGAGAATATGCTAACCCCTGCGGTGGGTTGGCGCCCTGCCCGGGGTTTGTTTCCTGCCTTGCACCCTGTGTTGGCTGGGATTGGCTCCTGCAGACCCCCGTGACCCTGTAGTTAGGATATAGTGGGTTGGATGATGGATGGATGGATATGCTAACCCAGTGACTGGATGGTTGCTATTTATTTTAATGACATCATGGATAACTGGAAAAAGACCACTTTTCTTATTGCATGTGTGGTGAAGTGAGTGTAAGCACTTTCAATTCCATGCTGACAATTCTTTGAGGGATCTAACCTGTTATTCCAGATCGCATTTTGGAAGATCTATTCTGTTTTTAGCCCCTTGCTGTTAGTTCCATAGTTTAACGACTGTGTTTTACATCTAAATGTTCAAAAAAATCTCATTTTTAAACTGCTGTTTAAATTCTTAAGATCGACTTACATCTGTGAAAGTAATCAAGAAGCAGGGTTTAAACATATATTATTAGTGCTATGTATTCTTCTCAAGAGTGTTATACATTTGCTGTTTGCATGTGCAGTATCTGCAAAATTTTGCATACCTGAAGTGATTGTAGCAAAACTGTTTTTTCATTAACATTTTAGAGGCAGATGGACCTTACAGCTCTGGGCACCTGCAGTAGGTGCTATTTCTGGCTTGGAGGCTTTTTGTAATGAATTTGCACATTCTGTTCAGATTTTTCTCTGATTTACTCCCATACCCTATTCTAAATTCACTCAGAAGTTGAGAATGTGCGTGTATGTATGGATGTATCTATCCTGTGACAGATTGGCCTTCCATCCAAAGCCAGTTTTGAACAGCCTATCCTGCCATGGTACTGGCCAAGGCTTAAGCTTTTCTCACCTCTATATTAGAAAAAGTAGGCTCAGAAAATGGAAGTGTTCATTTGTATATGGCATGAAGGGTTATCAAGTACGATATTCATTGCAGGCAACAAGGATGAGTATGTGTTGTGGCAGGCCCCTATAAGGCCTTCACAATTTGTCGAATTTAACCTTACATCACTGCAAGATATGTAGCTTTGCCAGAGGTCTGGTGGGTTACTGCCAAAGGGAATGTACATGTACTTGCTAAGGGAGCCCAAGAATTGATTACTGCAGAGGCGCAGAAATAGAAAAAGGGCTGTAGGGTATTTTTAATGCTGGGTTAGTAGTCCTCCAGATATATAGGTGGCAGTAGGGAGTCACATCAGATTATGAGGCCACCTGCTATTTGTTATGTTTGGCAAAACTACCTGGGGGTTCCCTGGCTGTTTAAAGGCTAAAGGGACACCAATGACAACTTGGAGAAATTCCATTACAATAACCCTAGAATTTCCACAGGGCTTTTTGGACATTTGTACCAGGATGGCTCCAGAAGAGGTTCTTGGCTGGGCCTTAAAACTCCTTCCAGTCAGTCTATTGAGTCCAGATTTGGGAGATGAGTCAGGGTAAGGGCTGCAGTAGATTAAAGAAAGGTATGGGATGTGGTCAAAGGAGTGTGTGGTGCTGGTGCAAATGATTAGGGTTTGTACTTTTTTTTCCTTTTTTTTTTTGTCACTACTTTTGTACTCTGAGTTACTCTTCTTTATCATTCCTTTACCATCTATTTGATTGAGCCTTTTCCAGTTTATTAACTGAACCCTATTGAACTCAGCTTAATTGTGAGAATGTGTGTGCAGATTGCACATCCACCCTGTGGACTTGCCTATTAGCAATTAAACATTGTGTTGTTTATGAGGTGCTCTTCCTTAAAGCACTTTCTTTGTGATGGCAAGCGATAGTGGGATAGTAGGAGCAACTGATTGATTATTTTAGTTATTTACTATGTTAATCTGCATAAGATGGCTTTCTTAATGTATTTTGCTACCATAGGCAATGGTTGCGGGTAAATTAGAAGCAGAATAAACCGGATGTTAAAGAGAAAGTGTCAATAGCTGACTTGTTCCTTTGCTGCAGTCTCAGCAGATATTTGTGTTGCTTCCTCCCCCACTTACAGTAATCCCCCCACTGCATGTATATTTCATCTTCTGAAAGGCAGCCCACTGCCCAAAGTGGTGTACCTCAAGGCAGTAAAAGAGCAGAAAGAAGAGGCAGACTAGAAGGAGGTAAAAAAATAGGACAAAAATGAGAAATCAGAGGCAAAGGAACAGAAAACGAATACATAAATCTAATTATATACTGAACGCACACTAGAACATGAGGTCAGGCAGACTCCAGATGCGTGAAATGGAGCCACTTGCTGGTGTCTCATGTTGTCATCTACTGTTACTAACTTAAAATGCTTTTCTGTATGCATAGTGGTCTTGTTATTTGTTTTTTGTGAATCATCTTGTGGTTTTCACAGTAAAAGTGCCACATACAATGCAACTAGATATAGAGAGCTTAGCCACCCTTTTAAATTTATATAGGAAGTGTGGTATAGTGGAAAGAAGGTCGACTTTAAGCCACAAGGTCGCTGAAACTGTCCCTTCTTCTGACTCACTGTGTGACCCTGAGCATGACTATTAACCTCCCTGGATGGTAAAAAGATATACTGTATACAGCATGTAAACAGTTGTAATGTATCCTTATCCTGTAAGTCACCTTGTAAAAGGCAACAGCCAAATATAATAATAATCCAACCATCCATCCATTATCCAACCTGCTATGTCCTAACTACAGGGTCACGGGGGTCTGCTGGAGCCAATCCCAGCCAACACAGGGCACAAGGCAGGAAACAAACCCCTTACAGGGCGCCAGCCCACCGCAGTATAATAATAATATTAATAATAATCATGCTAATCATAATCAAATGTAAATACAGATTTATCTTGTCAGTAATGGGCTCCTAGACTTTGAGTGGAGCCCATCTCAAGAGAACCAAGCAGAACAGTTCAAGAGCCACCCTTAAATTGGGGGCGCGTTTATTGTAGGGCACTCACGTATAGAGACCCCGACTCTCATTAGTAGATCTAATTGAAAAGTGGCAATCAGCCAAACCTGCGTGGTTTTGGATGTGGGAGAAAGTTAAATAACGTGTTTATATAATATATGCACAAGCACACACATCTGTATTAAAGGAGTACTCCATAACATTAAATATTTTCCTCAGTCATCACTACCAACAACAATAGATAATCAATAAATAAAACAAAAGAACAGATTATTGCAATGTACATACAGTTAGGTCCATAAATATTTGGACAGAGACAGCTTTTTTCTAATTTTGGTTCTGTACATTACCACAATGAATTTTAAATGAAACAACTCAGATGCAGTTGAAGTGCAGACTTTCAGCTTTAATTCAGTGGGTTGAACAAAACGATTGCATAAAAATGTGAGGCAACTAAAGCATTTTTTTAACACAATCCCTTCATTTCAGGGGCTCAAAAGTAATTGGACAATTGACTCAAAGGCTATTTCATGGGCAGATGTGGGCAAGTCCTTCGTTATGACATTATCAATTAAGCAGATAAAAGGCCTAGAGTTGATTTGAGGTGTGGTGCTTGCATGTAGAAGATTTTGCTGTGAACAGACAACATGCGGTCAAAGGAGCTCTCCGTCCAGGTGAAAGAAGCCATCCTCAAGCTGCGAAAACAGAAAAAACCCATCCGAGAAATTGCTACAATATTACGAGTGGCAAAATCTACAGTTTGGTACATCCTGAGAAAGAAAGCAAGCACTGGTGAACTCAGCAACGCAAAAAGACCTGGACGTCCACAGAAGACAACAGTGGTGGATGATCGCAGAATCATTTCCATGGTGAAGAGAAACCCCTTCACAACAGCCAACCAAGTGAACAACACTCTCCAGGGGGTAGGTGTATCGATATCCAAGTCTACCATAAAGAGAAGACTGCATGAAAGTAAATACAGAGGGTGCACTGCAAGGTGCAAGCCACTCATAAGCCTCAAGAATAGAAAGGCTAGATTGGACTTTGCTAAAGAACGCCTAAAAAAGCCAGCACAGTTCTGGAAAAACATTCTTTGGACAGATGAAACCAAGATCAACCTCTACCAGAATGATGGCAAGAAAAAAGTATGGAGAAGGCGTTGAACAGCTCATTATTCAAAGCATACCACATCATCTGTAAAACACGGTGGAGGCAGTGTGATGGCTTGGGTGTGCATGGCTGCCAGTGGCACTGGGACACTAGTGTTTATTGATGATGTGACACAGGACAGAAGCAGCCGAATGAATTCTGAGGTGTTCAGAGACATACTGTCTGCTCAAATCCAGCTAAATGCAGTCAAATTGATTTGGTGGCGTTTCATGATACAGATGGACAATGACCCAAAACATACAGCCAAAGCAACCCAGGAGTTTATTAAAGCAAAGAAGTGGAAAAGTCTTGAATGGCCAAGTCAGTCACCTGATCTTAACCCAATTGAGCATGCATTTCACTTGTTGAAGAATAAACTTCGCACAGAAAGGCCCACAAACAAACAGCAACTGAAAGCCGCTGCAGTAAAGGCCTGGCAGAGTATTAAAAAGGAGGAAACCCAGCATCTGGTGATGTCCATGAGTTCAAGACTTCAGGCTGTCATTGCCAGCAAAGGGTTTTCAACCAAGTATTAGAAATGAACATTTTATTTCCAGTTATTTAATTTGTCCAATTACTTTTGAGTCCCTGAAATAAAGGGATTGTGTTAAAAAAATGCTTTAGTTGCCTCACATTTTTATGCAATTGTTTTGTTCACCCCACTGAATTAAAGCTGAAAGTCTGCACTTCAACTGCATCTGAGTTGTTTCATTTAAAATTCATTGTGGTAATGTACAGAACCAAAATTAGAAAAACGTTGTCTCTGTCCAAATATTTATGGACCTAACTGTACATGTTTTATATATTGTGGAGGTGCATACTATAGATATATGCACACACTCACACACACACAAATATTCATAATATATACGGGGGGGGCAAAAATAACCGGAAATATTTTTAAAACGTGTTTAATTTAATTTTCTGTACAAACAACAATTAGTCTCCTTCAAAGTACTCTCCATTGGCGGAAATACACTTATCTAACCATTTGTTCCATTGTTCGAAACATTTTTTAAATTCGTCTGAAGTAATGTCCATTAATGCTCTGGTCGTTTCTTGTTTTACCTCTTCGACGTCAGCAAAACGCCTTCCTTTCAAGTCTTTTTTCATCCGAGGGAACAAAAAGAAAGAAATCCGGTGAGTAGGGTGGATGGTTCAGGGTTGTCATACCGTTTCAATAACAATAGTTTCTGCAACACTTTTTTCAAGAAGAAAACAAAATTTCACTGCTGCGCGTTGCTCACGATAATCGGCTATCGTAAAAAAAAAAACGACGCTTGCACAAAACTACTTTTACAAAATTCACTGAACACAAGCACAACCTTCTAGACTGATGGCACTTGGCAGACTGACTTGTGAGGAGTGTAACTAGATCGCCCTAGCGGTCCAACCACGTACTACAAGTACCAACCTAACAACAACAAAATTCCGGTTATTTTTTGGTCCCCCCTCGTAGTTTATACACGGCGCAGTTTATTTGTAATGTACTGTATATAACAGGTAGCAAGCTTTTTCATATCGGAGAGCTAGTTGGGATTTACAATTAATAAGGTGCGTTACTCATTTATCTACACCTATCTATTAAATGGAATTCATACATGCAGATCAAATATCACAATATAACTTACAGGAAAATGAATATTTTATATGCTCAAGATTGACTTTACTGTGTGCTTCTAGAAGTGTGTACCATATTCTACCTCTACTAAAATTATTTTCAGCAACTTGGTATGAATAAGCCAAAATTTGCTAATTGAATTTGCTCATACCTCATTATTTTGAAGATGTTTTAAAATAGAAGGATTTTAATTATGGTTAGTACAGTGGCGGTGCTGCCATGCAGCTCCATTGACCTGGATTAGAATCCTGGCATGGTCACCATCTGCCAAATTTCTCTTTTTTTTGTTTTTGTTTTTTAAGTGTTATTCTTCTTATTCTATAGATATTTAGTAGACTGGTTCAGTGGTTTGTAATACTGCATCAGGGTTCCAGGGGCTGGGATTAAATTCCATGTCAAAACAAATGTCTGCATGAAGGTTGCACATTCTTGTTGTCCCTGAGTTTTTCTAAGCTAGTTAATTATTTTAAATTGTATCAGTACTGTCATTGACTCCCCTGACTGAGGAGCATTCCATCTAGAGCTGGTCTCTGCTTTGCTCAATTTCCTGTTGGATAATGTCATGGTTCTCTGTGGCACTGTTTTAGCAAAGAATGGTTTCGGGTAATGGATGGACTTTAATTATATTTTGTTGTGTACATGTTACTGGATCACTTTATGCTTTTTTGTTCTAAAGAGCCCATGAAGCTTCCGACTGTGGTTGTCAGCAATTTTACAGAGATGGAACCCACTTCTAGCATGACAACATAAGGCACTAGCAAGCAAACAGTGGTTGTGTCTTTCTTCCTCTGCAGGTGGCGACAGCGAGGCTGCAAACCGACCATTCTCCATGAGGAGGAGAAGAAGATGCCGGCTCTGCCAGCACTGCTGCTGCTGACGATTCACCTTTTGTTCTTGTTATTGATGATGGTTCCACCCCATTACAGTCAAGGGGCCACACTTTCGTCTCTCAGAATGGGTGAGTCGTAAAGAAACTCTGCATGCCATACTCATTTGTAATATAATTGATGGGTACAGTTATCAATACTTCATATTGATCTGAGGTATAGTCAATATGGCACAAAGCCGGTACACTGGTCAATATCATATTCACTCTGTCTACTGTTCGATATTGAACTTTTTTCCCTTTTAGAGTATGAGAATGTCTGGACCTTTATACATTTTGTAAATAATAGGCTAGAGCCGGTTTCATTATTTTAGATGGTTCTCATTACTTTTTCCAGATGAGACTGATTACAGTGACAATCTTTGAGGAGCAGAGCATTTTAACCGTGCAGAGTCAGTCTTGGATTAACAACAAGCTGCTGAATTGCTAGACACCAGATATAACCATACAGAAAAGAATCTCAGCGAGCACAGTCCTAAGCATGATGGGAAGATGACTGTCAACCCTGAGCATAAAAAAATGAATTAAACAGATTGACTCCACAGTGGCTCATGCAAGTGAGGGTCTGTTGGATTTTCAGTTCCAATGGCCTCCCAATTCCTTGTGATCATCGCTATTTGCTTATTAATTTGCAGATTTGCCTTAGAAACATTGCTCAGCCTCTAGTGCCATTGTGGTGGATGGCTCTGCACGTTGAGGTGTGCGGTCACCTAAAGAACACTTAGAAACACAAATCATATTTCTGTGTAGCTGCCTGCCCAATTAACCAGGACATAGGTTTATAACCTTACCGAACAGAAATTTTTACGACATTTTACAACAGCTTTGTCATATTGTGGCCATATACTTTGGACTGTCAAGCTATTTGCTCGGTCTCCAACCCTGACCCGGTGTAAATGTAGATTAACCAAAAAACATGCTACTGCTGCATTTGTGATACAATGGAAGCACGCATAGTTTACTTAGCATTTGTAGGTTGCTATGGATAAATGCCTTAGCTGATTAAATGAATATAAATAATTTGAATATAAACAATTCATCCATTAATCTATGAGTACCCAGTGAAAACCACATAGACCAGTGGTGTCCAAACTTTTTTCAAAGAGTGCCAGACTTGATGAAGTGAACATGCGTGAGGGCCGACCATTTTGCCTGACATTTAAAATTAAGTACAAATGAACTATTTTATGTAAACTTTATTGCAAACGATTTGAATTACAATTCTAAACAGTAGTAAAATCACTCTGCCTTTCATATTTAAAGGCCAGATGAAAAAAAACAACACAGGATGCTGAAATATATGCCAGGAACACAACTAACATTAACTGAGATTTTTTTATCATGTATTCATCTCTATTGAAAAAAATGGCCTCCACTAATGTGAAGGGTGAAACTGAGATCTGGACTTCAGCACATAGGCTAGGTCTGTTTCAAAGGCAGTGGTTTTGATACGCAAAATGTCACGCAGGTGAGAGTCATTTAGTCTTGTCCTCACGTGGTTCTTGTTAAAGTTCATAGCCCTTTTAGCTTGTCATATGTGCTATGTCTCGACTGGTAGTGTCTCTTGACATTAAATTCCTTATAAACAGCCACAGTCTCTTGGCATATCAGACAAACGCAGTAATTCCGTATTTCAGTGAAGAAATATTCTACTTTCCATCTATCTTGGAAACGTCGGCCCTCACTGTCAACTTTTCTTCTCTTATTTACAGTCGCCATTTTAGAAATTGGCCAGAAGGGGGAGAAATTATGAGCGCAGTGCCAGAGGTTTTGGTTCAAGTATGTTCACCCAAGCCCTAAGTGTGTTTGCCCGAGCACTAATAGATGTGCGCAATGAGGACGCAGCACAAGGAGAAGTGACGCTTCTATGTTGCAACAAAGACGAATAAAAAGGGAAATCAAGGTCATGTCTCGCTGTGCATACAGAATTGCTTCCTCACAGTGGATTCAACACCATACAGGTGGCTGTAATAAAGGAAAAAAAAAACAATCAGCGCATACAAAGTGATCAAATAAATAAGAATTGCAGCGCCATTCTCCAGCGCCATTGATATTATCCAAATCACTTTCCAGGAAACAGCAGCGAGAGGTAGAAGGGGGCGGGCGGGGCAGAGGATAAGGAAGGACGCACTGTTATCGGAGGTCCCGGCGCCGCCCCTCCCCTTCTACCTCTCGGCGCTGCTTTCTGGACTTTTTTTATTACATTATATACATATATATGGAATTATATGAAGCAACAGGGCTTTACGGATAAAATTGCACTTACTAAAACAGGAAGTAGACCTCCTCGGTCAACTCTACATGGGGCTACAGGTGGCTGCGTGGTAAGAGAAGGAATGCAGATTTCAAATCCTTCTGCATTCCCGCGTCGTAGGCGGCGCCAGGCACAAAGAAAGAGCGGGGGCGGGGATGTGCGATGGCTCAGACACAGAGAAAGACAATGCTCAGCCGTGTCTCTGGGGGCCGTATGGAAGTAAAGGACGGGCCGCAACTGGCCCGCGGGCCGGACTTTGGACATTACTGACATAGACACAAGGATAACATGCAATTTCCACTCACTCAGTGGCCAAGCTTGGTCATTGACTGAGTTGGAATTGAAATCCAGATAACCAGTGCTGTGTGACAGCAGTGACAAACACTGTGTCATCATTTTGATTTCAAAATAAGTCAATCAGTGCATCTTCTGGATCCATCCTAGCTATTTTTTTTTAATTAGGGTTGCAAAAGTATAGTTTAGAATAAAGCAAGAAACTGGATTATGGAAGGAAACAATTTTAGAGAGAAACCCCCTCCTGAGCACAGGAAGATTGTGGAAACCAAGACACACAGTGACCAGAATGGAAATTGAGTCTAGGCCCATGAAAGTGTGAGGCGCTAGCACTAATTAACCACTGTGACACGGTGCCATCCTAGAGCAAGAAATCCATCCATCCATCCATTATCCAACCCGCTGAATCCAAACTCAGGGTCACGGGGGTCTGCTGGAGCCAATCCCAGCCAACACAGGGCACAAGGCAGGAACCAATCCCGGGCAGGGTGCCAACCCACCGCAGGACACACACAAACACACCCACACACCAAGCACACACTAGGGCCAATTTAGAATAGCCAACAACAACAACAACAACAACAACATTTATTTATATAGCACATATTCATACAAAAAGTAGCTCAAAGTGCTTTACATAATAAAGAATAGAAAAATAAAAAAACACAATATGAAAACAAAATAAATCAGCATTAATTAACATCGAATAAGAGTAAGGTCCAATGGCCAGGGGGGACAGAAAAAACAAAATAAAAACTCCAGACGGCTGGAGAAAAAAAAATAAAATCTGTAGGGATTCCAGACCATGAGACCGCCCAGTCCCCTCTAACCTGCATGTCTTTGGACTGTGGGAGGAAACCCACACAGACAGGGGGAGAACATGCAAACTCCATGCAGAGAGGACCTGGGAAGCGAACCCGGGTCTCCTTACTGCGAGGCAGCAGCACTACCACTGCGTCACCGTGCCGCCCTGAGCAAGAAATCACTTAATAAATATTATCTTTATAATAATTATTTTTAGAAAGAACAAGAGTCTAAAACGTAAGACTCATCACAATCCTTTACTGGTGAATGTATGATGGTTTTCCATTACCTGTACAAACCAGCACCAGCACCCACCAAGTTTATGTCATTGCCACATATCTGAATGTCCTGCTTCTGCTCAAGGATTACACTCTTGACTTGAAAACAGTTAAGCCAACAGTGTGGTTGGGCAGACTAATTCTTTTAAACATTTTCAGTCCCTACCGTAACACTAGTTGTGCTGTGATACATTAAAGAGGTTAATAAAAGTGGCAGTCAGGCTACTCATGAGAAAATGGCATGGTTTCCTTATAGGCCACAAGCTACAGCAGAAAACCAAGCTCTGTCTCTATTGACACAAAAGAAAGAAGTGCTGTGGAGTCCAGAAGAGTATCCCCTGACTCCTGGTTTCAGATTTACCTGTCTGACAGCTTTCTGTATCTTGGTTGACATGGGCAGGGAAAAGTGACATTGATGGTTTGTCCCAGTCTGTCTTGAGGGCTGAACTCTTGTTCTCTCAGTCCATGAGAAGAACAACAAGTCCTGTCAGCAGTAGCCAGTAAATAGGCTGGCATCTGTGACCTTTTCATGTGAGGTAACAACCCCATTTAATGTGCGCCCTGTCCCAAGCACAGGCCAGGCACAGCTTGAACCTCTGATCTCCCATTTCAGTTTACGCCAGACACTCCTGTGCCTTTGATCATCCCATTCTGGTTCCTAATAAGTACCATCAGGAATGGAAGGAAATAAATAATGATTAGGGAGCCAAAATCAATTACTCAGCTGGTACATCGTTAAAAAAAACACGTGAGTGAAATGTCCTTTGATCCAATCAGTTGCAACAATTAAGAGTCTGTTTTAATCTCTGTGACCCACCTAGTCTCCCGCTCAACAGTAGACATAGTGCTTTAGTGTTGGTCCAGATCAGTTCAGTTTATTTTTGTATAGCATTTTTCACTGAGTGTGTGTAACTAACTCCCAGGCAAAATATACTTGCTAACTTTACCACTCACTAATCACATAATGCACACACATATACTGTAGATATGCAGTAGATTAGTTAAAACACACTGAACTGAAAACACGAAAACTGAATGACGTGAAAGTATCCTAACAATATCTGTCCATTAACATTATCATTAAACTGTGTCAGCTGGCAATAGAGAAGATGAAAGCTAAAGGCCCAGTCAGCAGAATCCCTAGAGAAAATAAACCTTTGGGTGGTCCACGGTTGGTTAGAGCATAACTTCAAAAGACAAAGTCAAGTACAGTCACCAGTTCTGGAGACCTAGGCCAAAGGACTGCCCACCCTGTCCATGGCATTCTACAATATTATATATATTTGTTGTTAGACAGTCTAATGAGAGGACTGAATCATTTCCTCTTTGAATTCCAAAGCTCCCATGATTGCAGACGTCTTTTCATGGGCAGGGAAACAGCTTGGAAGCATAGAAGTGACACCAAATGGATACTGAACAGCAACAGCAGGATACTGAAACAGAGAGAGAGAGAGAGAGAGAGGGTGGGAGCATACTCTGATTACAGCACGGAATAGAGGAGAGTTGGTAATAGTTCTAAATTATTTACATAATACTCATATTTCATGAACAAATGACTACCAAACAGAGACAAACTCCAATGTGCACAACCAATCAGCAGCTTTAATTAGGTTATATTAGACTAAAGCAGTGGTTCTCAACCTGTGGGGCGGGTCCCCCTAGGGGGGCGCAAAGTAACAAAAAGGGGGGCGCGAAATGTGAAAAAAAGAAAACAAGAATCGAAAATATGAAAAATATATTTATTGAAACCAAAACAAATTAACTTAAAGTACATTCTGATACTAGAAAAATAAATATAGAGTTAGATAAAAGTTAAGTAGGTATAATAAAATATGCATCAATGATATATCATTAATTAAAATAGAACAAATTGGTATTAGTGGGCTCCTTTCAAAAAAACATTAGGGGGGCGCGATTAAAACTGTTATGAAAACTCGGGTCGTAAATACTTAAAGGTTGAGAAACGCTGGACTAAAGTATTGAATCTTCAACCTTGAAGACCTGAGTCTGAAGGGATTTTTTCTAGAAGCAGCTACTGTAGATCATGTAGCTAAAGACACATCCCCACACAGTTATTTTATTAATCCTTGGAATCTTCAGGTGTCTAGCATCTGGAGATTGTAATGCAGATAGGTAAATAAGGCCTAGCATTTTCAAATCAGCCCTAGGCTAATCTAGAAGCCAGGTAAAGAGTTAAGATTGGAGTTATGAGGTTGTACTTTATACTTCTTTTAATGATACTTGCAACAACATTTTGAATTAACGCACATTTGACTAAAATACAGTGTTTGAACGGCCTGTGTTTAACAGCGTTAATTAATTGCATGATTTAATTTCTCAGAACATTTTATATTTAGAACCATCTTAATTTTCCAAACTTCTTACATTTTTTGTTTAATTTTGTGTTTTAAAAGACATAATGGTGTCAAAGATAACACCTAAGTTGCATGCTACAGTATATTAAGACCTACGGAGTTAAAAAGTTATGGGTTATTGTTGCATCTGTGTCATTTCACTTCAGTAAATGACATTTTTGTTTTTCCTTTGTTCAAAGTCAAGTATTAATTATACTCTTTGAATTCACTAACAAAATTAATAAAGGGAACTATGGGAGAAATGTTGTTTAGTCTGAAAGAAAGGTATACCTGAATATCATCTGCGTGTGAGTGAAAATAAATGTTATGTTCTCTAACGGAGGTTTGTGAAGGGTGTGGCAGGAGGCTGGGGGCCAGACCCACCAGGGATGCCTGGAAGGACCGGGAGGTGGTCTATATGTCCCCCAGGCCACGAGGGGGCAACTGCCCTGGATGATGCGGTAACCACGGGGATGGAGCAGGGAGGCTTAAACCCATCGTGGAACCGGGAGATCAGCACTTCCGCCACACCTGGGAAGGTGGAGGAAGGACCTTCCAGGGATGCCTGGAGTGCTTCTGGGTGCTCATGCGGCACTTCGCCACACCAGGAAGTGCCGCCAGAAGAACATCAGTGAGCAGCTGGAACAGGGTGACTATAAAGGGGGGCGCCTTCCTACAGTTGGGGAGCTAGAGTCAGGGGCTGGAGGTGGATGAAGCTCCAGCGACAGGGGGAAGAAAGGCGGCCCACGGACATTGGAGAAGCCCGTGTGTAAGGGTGTTTAGTGCAGGAGCACTGTGTGCTGTGTGGGACGTCTGACTTTGTTAAACGTGTGTTTTATGAGGTACTGGTGTTTGTCTGATGGTGTTTGGGTGACCTCTCACAAGGGAAAGCAGTGAAGGTCCGAATACTTAGCCTTGTGAGACATCATAGTTAACTTCTGAATATACTGACGGTATATTGACAACACATTTCTGTACATGATAAAGTTGATTTTGTAAATGTGAACTAAACCATGCAAGGATGACGCCTGAGAGGCCAAAATAATTTTCCTGCATATGCAACAGAATAGAGTGGTCTGCGGTGTCGAAAGCCATATTTACTGTAGCATTTCCTTCATCAGGAGATACTGTATTAAAATGTTATTTGCAGTGTGGATTAGTGCCATGTTTAATGCTAAGTCCTTTTAATTTCTGTTCTTTCTGTTCTATATTAGTTATGTTACTTACTTACTCTATGTTTATATTGTGATGGGGCACCTTTAAATGCCTAACAAAAAGAAACCCTTGCCAAAGTCAAAATATACAAAATAACTACATTTGGCTTTTTCAATTAGAAACGCAGAAGGAGGGATAAGCAAAGAGAGAACACAAAGCAAAACAAACAGAAAATAAATCCTAAATTCCCCATCAGACCCTCATCTGTGATTATCAACTCCGTGTCTTGATTAGGTTTCATGTGAATTCATTTGTTATTTTCTAACGTCTTAAATGCTACTTTTTAGGTCCTTGTTTGCTAGGAGCGTGGCTTCTAGGGCTGTGACCCACGGGTAATCGGCACGATGGGATAAAAGACTGTACTTCAGGTTGTAGGGAACCAATCTTGAAATGCTGATTCATCTCTTGCATACATATTCTTTTTTAGAAGGTTGTTTTCCACACATTAATTTCCAAAACCCACTTAATCTAGATCATAGTTTCAGAAGGCCAGAGGCCATTCCAAATTCTCTTGACAAAACTGTATACAAGATAGGAACCAACCCTCGATGTCTGCCCACCACATAGGACACTCAAACAAACCAAATCTCTCTGATAAAGAGTCAGATTGGAGCTGCTAAATGCACCTTTCTGGGTTGTGCAAAGAAGCACGAGTACCTGGAAGAATCCTAGAAAGCACAGGAAGAATGTGCAGACTCCACACAGACAGTGACTTGAATGGCACCGTGAAGCAACAGCTCTAAAAACCGCAGCTCCTTGAACACCTTTAAAGAACTGCTTTCACAGAAGAGACTTATTAACATAAATCTATTAGAGTAAAGCAAAGAAAATGACAGTATCAAATGTTTCATGAAGTAAAGACTTTGATAGAATTTTGGAAATATTTTTATTTCTATTCTCAGTAACAGGAAAAAAGGATGTCACCAACCCTTGTGAGATTATATTGTAAATTTGGCATCATAATTTTTATTTACAAATGTTTGAAAGAAAGAAAGAAAGAAAGAAAGAAAGAAAGAAAGAAAGAAAGAAAGAAAGAAAGAAAGAAAGAAAGAAAGAAAGAAAGAGAAATTTTTCAATCTTTAGTCAACATAGAGTAATTTTCTTTATTTTTCTCATCTTCTCTAAAAATCGATCTTCAATTACCTTTCAGTACCACCATTAGTAATCTAAAGCAAAGAATCAGATAAATTAATTTTTAGTAGACAGTATACATTATACTGTGTCTGGACAAGTATTATTAAGAAATAAATATTTAATCAATTAACAAATTCTCTTTATTATTCATTCTTGCCAAACCCCCCACGATGTTAGCAACATTATCTACCCAGCATACCTAGGGAATAACAGCACGACAAAAGCCCAGATTTTTGATTGATGTATGCATCGAGCTGTGATGGCCTTTTCCAACTACAGCTTCCCTTTGAAATTCTTGAAGGCCCCTTATTTTTCAGAAACGTGTGAAAGGCCATGTCGGCTGTGACAAGAACCATTGTCAACAGGCGTCACTTTGCTGTGCTTTGTGTGTCTCTGTCAATACCACCTTGCATACACTTGATCTGACACGCAATTTTTTTAAGCAGATACGTATGCAGCCATTTCACAGTGTGTCACAGGGGGCACTGCTCTAAATTTTAGTGCCTTTTACTGCAATGAGGGAGCATGACAATTATCTGCTTGGGCAGCCTGCTCCCTGCTCACCTGCTGTTAGGATTTATAGACTGACAGGCTTTACAGAAGGTGGTGCTTTTAAGTGCTGGAGCATGTTCTACTTCACGGCATCCAAAACAATGGATTATTACTCTGAAAAGAATTCCTCTTTAATGTATTTGAAATGTAATACTAAAAAATAAATTTATAGTATTTCCTCATATAAACAGAGTATGAGTTTACTTTTGTTAACTGTCAAAATCCACGAATGCACTTATTTAACACAAGAACTTCTCCCCACTTCATTGCTGCAACCGCAAATTCTCAATGTATTCTTTATTTAATTTTAAAATTTTTAATCAAAAAAAAAGTTAAAAGTTTTGTTATATGAACTGTGACTCTGATATACATAAGAGAGTAACTTTAGGAGGAGACCTCATTCCAAAGCACTCGATACATTTGCAGGTCCATCTGGTAAAGGCTCGCCAAGAGGCAGGCCTCCCTGGCCACAGCACATATCCCCTCACCATCTGACTTTCTCACATTTCCTTCAGTTCTACTCTCCAGGAATTTTGTTCTGAAGTTCATCTCTTGACGCTGTAATCAATAGTGATCTGTAAAGGCTAACATTTTACATCTCCTAATGAGATATATATATGATTATAGGATACAGATGCCTTCTGGCAGCATCTGATAGGTTAAAAGAGTTCAACACTGACAATTACTGGCCTTTTATTTATGCGATTGAAAATTAGCAGCACTCCAGGGATCACCAGTCACAACATTATTACACACTGTTTTATATATGTACGTTTGTATGGGAGAATCTGCAAAAGTGACATTATCCTAAGCCAGTGGTTCCCAAACTCGATCCTGGGGACCACTGTGGCTGCAGGTTTTTGTTCCAACCAGATTCACAATCAGTGATAATAATCGATAACAACTGATCTCATTTAATCAGCTGGTCTTTTTTTACTCTTCTCTTATTCTGCATTCAGAAAAACACAACAGTATGGTTTTTACATTTATAAGACATTTAGAAATATTTTTTTTTTCTAAAGCTATAAATGCTTAACTCTCTTTTGTTGTTTTCCTATTATTTTCCCCTTTTCCTGTATAGTTTGCTCCCTTCATTTAACCCTAATAGTGACAACTAACAACCAGCACGGCAGACACCCGGGATGATGAAGCTGCAACAACTTCAGCGACAGACTTACTAATTAGTAAAGAATCAATTAAATAACAAGAACATCTGGAAAAGCATAATGGAAATTAGGTTGAAAATACTGTTAACAACTTAAAAAAAAACTACATATTCCCCATACAGCCACAACTTCCCCATATAACTGCTTATTACATTTTAATAGTAATCTACCAAACTTAGTTTGTAAAACACAGAAACTGGGAAATAATGACTCAATTAGGCTAAGAGTCCAATGAAGAACGGAAGTTGGTTGGAAGAAAAACCTGAAGCCACATTGGGTCCCCAGGATCGAGTTTGGGAACCACGGTCCTAAGCAAATATGTGTAAATCAGTTCTGCAGGTATCTGTCAGTCACCATTTACAAATAATAAATGGAATAGACTTCACTACAGGGATAGTGAAATCCAGGATAAAATTTTAGTCTTCCACACAGATTTCTCTACCTTATTTAAAAGGGTGTTGTGACCCCCAAGGAAAAATATAACCTCTGAAGTCAAGCACCCTCTGGTGATCACTGCTGTACATGGTAACAAAATGTCACCTTCAGAAAAGCACATTTTTGTTGCTGCTAATTTTATTATACTTAAAACCATAACAGAGCAAATGATTTGCTTATTATTGGTTTAACAAAATGCTAGGTGTTAATATTTGTGAGTTGTGTTTGTAATTGGTTTTTGATTTTACTACATAGTAAATAAACCTAAGAATGCTAAAAAATCTCTCTATCATAAAAGGAAACCCTGGGACGAGACTTTCTCGGAGATAATTTCAACTCCCGAAAGAGATAATTTCAGGTCCCGTGAGACAAGACTTTTTGCCAAAAGATTTTGACAAGTCCTGCCCTCCTCTCAAACATTTACAACCACGCCCACGGTACACTCGCTCCTCATTCGCGTGAATGCTAGTGTAAGACACAGTTCCTGCGCTCTCTGCTCCAAGCGGGGACGGAAATAAAAGACAAAGAGTAGAAGACAAAGTAGAACATCGTAAAGCGTTGGCGCAATACACATGCAGAGCAGGTTAGAGATTATGAAAGTACTAAAATTCGAAAGTTTCAAAAAACTGATAGTAAAGATCACATGAGCACAAACAAATGGAAGTTATTACTCGGGGAAATAACGGAACAGCGAAAAGAGATTGAATATATTGTTCGGATTCAAATTTTAAGTTTAAGTTTAGATAGATAGATAGATAGATAGATAGATAGATAGATAGATAGATAGATAGATAGATAGATAGATAGATA
>JANRMT010062829.1:25533532-25576200 GCA_026402145.1 Polypterus bichir lapradei
CTTTCTTTCTTTCTTTCTTTCTTTCTTTCTTTCTTTCTTTCTTTCTTTCTTTCCCTGTCTTGCTCTCAGGCTGCAGAACTAGGAATGACGTCTTCTTTTTACAAGTACATCCTGACGACAATGGTAAGTCTGCCCATGGCCTGAAGCCACTCATGCTCTCTGTCTGTAGAGTTTATTTTTGTACCTTTTCAAAGTACCTCTTAGATTGCAGCTGCAGCCCTGGGTCTCAAAGAGGAAATAAGCACCTTTTGTTTGGTTAATGTTTCAGAGCTCATGTCATGTCATTCCAGGTATATATATATATATATATATACAAAACAATAATTTCCTAATTTTGTTGATTGGCCATCTGTTGTAATGTGTGCCCTCACACATGCAGTTCAATACAGACTGCCCAGATCAATGAGAAAAATTAAGAAATTTATTTTTTTCCATTATATTCATTCTTCACCATCTCCAAAGCTTTTTTTTTTCTTTTCATTAAGAATGTTGCTTGAGAACTGTCATGGAAAAAACACAAGCGGATCATCAGAGTGACGTACTGTTTATAAGGCAAAACATGTGTAAAAAAGTATGTGGAAAGCACCAAATACAGTACCAAATATGTACTCAGATAAAAGCAGTTCTCACAAAATATTAAATAAGAGTAGCATAAGACAGAGGCAAGGGTGAAAGGCCAAATACATGATCAGAAATCTATTCTGACTTTCAATACAAGCAAATATAACACAAGAAACAGTCTTGTATGCTAATGAGTGGAAACTGTTAAGAATTCTAAAAATAAGAACTACTCCATGATGCATCTTTTTTCGAATATAACTGTTAGGTTTTTATTTTTGCAGTTATACTCGGTTACTTCTAAGTTAAATCTATGCTGTGTAACACAAAAATAATACATTATTCTACAGATCACAAAAAAGAATCTTCATTATAAAAACGTCCAAAAATTCTCAGTTATGCACATTCACGTACACAGGCCCATATATAATAACTGTTAATCTAACAAATATTTCTTTGGGGTACAGAAGAAAAACCAGGCTCATTGGATAAAAATGACATGGGAACTAGCCAAAATGTAAAAACTCCATGCTGACAATGGCCAGATGCAAAATTGAAACCTAGGACTCTCGATCCATGAGGCAGTAGCTAACTATCACAGCACAACAAGAAAATCTGCAGTACAGCTCCCATTTTTTAAACCTACTAATTTAATTTCTGGGTAGTGAGAAATCTAAGGATATACTGACATGGGCATTCTCAGAGTAGGAACCTCCAGCGTGATTTCTGTCTGTGTGGGATAGATTAAGACACAAATCCACACACTACACCTGGATAAATTACCAATGTAATAAAATGTATTAAAAATTAAAAGTACTACAGCACAATTGGGAAAGAAGTATATGTATATACATTTTTACAGCAAGATTCTTTCAACCCATCTAATTAAAAAAAAAAAGCTAGCAATATTTTACTGCTAAAGTCACATCTTTATATAGGGAAATTCATCTGCTGGGTATCTCAGAATGTTTTTTTAATTTTTCTTTGGAAAAATAAAGTTAATGAATTTGACAGAAGGTTTTATGTATCACCGCATATATTGTAAAAGAAAAGTGGGACAAGGTCAAAGATTTGGGGTTCCTTTTGGCCAACCCCATATAATTATAATTAAAAATTTGAAAATAAAAATGTGTAAAACTATAAAGAAATGAGTCGCCCAGGCTGTTGTCTCAGGTAGACTGCCCAAGATGGCTGATCCTGCCTCCGAACCTAAGGCATTCTGGGAGGAAGAGGCAGGTTCAGGTGGACAAACCCCAGACCTGAAGTCAGATGGAATGGTGTCAATCATTTTTTCTGTAGAAGGGAAAGAAGTCAGGATGTTAGTACACAGTGCCACCTCCTGACTCGGCGGAGAACTACCGTCACCTAAGCCTTCAAGGTGTTTCCCATGTGCACGAGCGTGACAATATTTACATGTGAATAGCTGTAAATGTAAAATTTATTTTGTGTTTATGTTCTCTCAAGATTAGGTACTGCTAAACTAGGCTACTTGTAACTTTCTATTTTTTTCTTACCTGCTCTCTTTTTCATCCCCTTCACAGGATTTCCCACAGCTGCACCTGGATGACATTGTAGATGATAACTCCAACATTGTTGGCTTCTCTATGTTTAACACAAGCCATCCATTTTATGTGGAGTTTTTAAGAAGTCTAAATATGTCGTGGAGAGAAAACTGTGAACTTAGTCCTTACCCGGGACCAGCCGTAAGTCTGAACATCTGTCTATTTTAGAGAATTTTATCATAAGACGAGAGCACTTTCTTTGTTTTTTGTCCACTTCTGTATTCTGTATGATAATGTAAACCGTGCAGTAAATATTTAGGGGGTGATTTCTGAAGGAAAAAAAATTACAATTAAACTTGAAGAACTACACCATAAAAAGAATATACAGGTGTTTCTGAAATTAGGACAATCTACTTTATTTTACTTGTGTGTCTTTCCACTACTAAAGAGTAAACAGAATAAAAATGAAACCATGCTGGTTTAATATGTGGCCTAAAGCAGCTTGGTCTGTCCTTCTTCAAATTATGTTGGCCTTCATGAGATACAAGGCAATAGAACTTCAACTGCCCTGGCCCACAAGTAAAGATTGTTCAATGCTCAACTTGTCTGAATTCAAGTTTAACACTAGAATCATTGAACCCTACAAAAAAAAGTCGTAATCCCGAACCACCTTAAATTCCTTCGCACCTCTCCATCTGCGACTTTTTTGCTGCAAATGTGTCAATCAGCACAAGCAGCCTGTTATCCCACCCTCACCGACGCACCTGAAGTTCTCCCATCTCAAGTCTCTTTATCTGGGAGTGAGGTGGCTGGAGTTGTACAGGGTAAATAATATATCATCATTTGGAACACATGCATTTCATGTGTGTTCCGTATCTACTGTACAACGATCTGGGTAAATGTAGGATGACAGGAAATGCGAGAATGTGAGGAAGCATAAAACTGAATAACAAAAAATGTAAGTGACAACAAGATACTAAGAAGACATGATTCACCTGTGTTTGTGTGTCTGCTTATATCCCTTCAGTGATATCTTTTACATTTAGTAAAAATTTACACCAGGGGTTACAGACTCAAATCAAATCTGCAAAACGCAAATGCTGCATAATAGTCTGATAGCAGTCACAGGGCATCATATATTTGATTGCCAGTACAACAAATAGTTCTGACCAGGCATCAACAACAGCACCAACTGTGGTCAACGCTGCTGTTGTGAAAAGAATGGAGATACACGGCATCAACTCAGAGAGGGAGAGGCAAGTTCGTTGTACCACGTGAACGTCACTGAGAGAATAAACCTGAATAATAAAAAAAAAGTGCTAACTTTTACAAGTAGTCAAAATTTACACTGGGTGTTACAGACTCAAATCAAATGTATGCTTTTATTATATTGTAGTAATAATAATAGCAGCTCACTACTCAAACTGAGTAGCACCTGGACTTGAATCTGTGACCTTTTGATTATAAGACAGCTGTTCTTACCTCTGCACCATCCAAGAAAACATATCACCCTTCTGTCGATTGACATTTGAGCTTGTGTTTTTAACTCATTGACAGCAACATGTAAATTGAATGCTTTTTTTTGTTTTGGTTATATTCTAGAATAAAAACGCACGTGTTTATTTGATATTTGGACTTCAGTCTTCACGCAATATACACTTCACGTCAGCATTTTATCAATATTACAGTAAAATTGTCTGTTTTAGTTGTGTGTTCAACATTTCTTACTTTGCATTTCCTGTCTCCTTGCGCTGATCGACACATTTGCCAAACAAAAGACGCAGATGGAGAGATACGAAGGAATTTAGGTGGCCTGGGATTAGAACTTTTTTCTTGGCTTCAGGGATTCTAGTATTAAAAGATAAGTTTGGTATTTTTTAAATCAAAGTTAGTTATTCACAATTGTGGTGTATATTCATTTTACACGTGAAATTGTGCTCAGAAGTGAAGCATTTTTATCAATTAAAAAAACTAGCCTGTTTTAACATTTTAAAATAAGGATAAAGGATTGTGACTCACAAAAAAGCCTCAAAACTTGTCAAATTCATCCACTTTTCAAGCTAAGAGTGTAATCAGGCATTGATGAACATCTCGAGATTGCACACATATTGTAAAACAATGCACCCATGTTATTTTAGGAAGAAAAGAAGTAAAACCTTTTTTGTAAGATTCGGCCATTTTCAAAGAAGACTGATTGTGCACTTCACCTCACTGCTCATCTCCCTCTGCAGCAACCTTTTAGCCCCAGGAGCAGGGTGTCCTCTTTTCACCTCAAAAATCATCTCCTCATCCTGTTATTGACATTAAAATGTCACACCATCACTCACAGTCCTTCACAGTGTGTGATAAAAATAATCAATCACAAGTTCATTTACATTTACTAGGAATCATAGTATGGGCATAACTAAATGTCTTCTAAGAAGAAACACTGAAACTTAACTAATTACTTGTACTCATTCAAAAACCTCCTCAGTTTTTCTCTTATTGCCATATCATCAGGAAGAGGTCCTCAGCATGTGCTGTGAAATCGATTTTTGGTTTGTGTTGCTACATTCTGTTTTATCATGATTTAGCACTATTGCCTTTTTCATTTATTTTCATAAATACGCCATGCCACAGAAAGTGCATAATGCTGAGTGTCGCTTGGCACTGTGAATAGTGTAGACATGCAGGTGGCCCTGACTCTAAGGCTTCGTTAAATAATGCAAAGTAGTGTAATCGGTTCAGTTCAAATATATTATTATGCATGCAAATTAGAGTGAAACTCCTATGTGCAGTCTTCACCAACATGCACAACGCTGCCAGTAACATACAACAACACAGAATTTAACAGAAGAAATAAGCCCCTACCACAATCACCCCACCCTGTTTGTTCCTCATTTCATGATTTCAGTTATGTAAACTGATAAATAAAATCACTAGGAATGACTTTTCAAAGTGTTTCACACAACTTGGAGTAATTAGTACACAGTCTATATCAGTTTCCATTTGGGGTGGAAAAGAGATGAAAGCATAAAGTGAAAGGAGTGGGTGAACAATGCTGGAAGCTGGCATATTCAAATCAGACATGGCAATGCATGAAAGGTTTGCTTAGTGGTGACACACTGAGGCCAAAGCCAGAAGGACGAATGAAACATGGAACTTGACTGCATATGAAATGCTGTTTAGGAAAAAATAATCATATCATTTGAATACATATCTGCCGTAAAAGCAATTTGTGTTCATGTAATTCAATATGTGCACCAGAATTGTATTAAAAAAATAGGGTTTAAGTACACATAACATGAATGTGAATGTGCCACCAGCGCTGAAGTACATTTTGAATAGTGTACAGACACAACGGTTTGATGGCAGATGTGTACTCAAGTCAAACAATTTCATGCCATACTAAGAGCTCTGCCACTGTGTAAAACACTGCACACTTTTTTGCAGAACCTCATTTGTTACAAGCCATGGCAAAACTTAACCATTAAAGAAACAATTCTGAGGAGGAATGGAGGATAATATACAGGCTGAAACTATGAT
This sequence comes from Polypterus bichir lapradei, assembly GCA_026402145.1. NCBI lineage: Eukaryota > Metazoa > Chordata > Cladistia > Polypteriformes > Polypteridae > Polypterus > Polypterus bichir. The sequence goes on from JANRMT010062829.1 coordinate 25,539,118, forward strand.
GAGGTGACGTAAGAGTGGCGAATTGGGATCGAGCATGTGAAAAATGCAGGTTAGATTAGATTAGATTAGATTAGATTAGATTAGAGATCTCTTATTGTCACATACACTGTAAGAGCATAGTGAGCCATGACCATGAGCACCAGAACTAGTCTCTTGCCACAGCACCAGAAGAACTGTCACAAAAACCATTTCTACAACAGAAAGGGGAACAAAATCTCTACTAAATAAATTAAACTCTCCAGTGTTTACAAAATATTCAGCCTTGAGTATCCCTCTCTCACTCATACAATAACTGATATATTTGACATCATCATGACAAAGAAATGATTTATATCAAATACAAATTGAAAATATTGGGTAAATACTGACAGAAGGCATTTTGCACATGAATGCTGCCGAGCAATTTTTGTAATTGCACCTCTTAAGAATAACTGCTTGGCCTCATTCTGCTAATCTGATGAGCTCTGCTGGGCTGTAAATAGTCTGCTTTATATGTCCTGGGAAGTCTCTAAACAGTTCAAACCTAGGAACTTCTTTTTCCATATCAAATCTTTGGGTCTGCCAGATTGTCTTACCCTATTCCAATTGTTTCACAGCAGTCACAAAACACTCAAGCTTTGTGTGTTAGTTTCCAGGCTTGCCTTCACCTGCTGTTAATGCTGGCGACCCACTACGTTCCTGTAACATGGTGTTTTGGGATTATCACATTTCACATATTCAGGTGAAAAAAAAAAGGCAGTTATGAAATGCACAGTTTTGTCAGTCACTCAGGGAGGGCAGCTGGGCTATACGCCCACAGTGGAAACTCAACACAATCTTGAGAGCAGGTTTTAAATTGTGACAAGAAAAAATGGTGACTCCTCTATCTGACGTTTTAAAACTGTCATCAGTGCCATATTCTATTCTTGCAATTATTTATAATGATAATAAAAACAACAATATGTTGCTGGCTTCCTTGTGAGATGCCACACCTTAACTCTTTAGGGCTTGTTCAGCCCTTTGATGAAAAGTCTGCATTCTCAGCCTAACAACTTTGGTTGGACTTCTCTCAAGCGCTGCCAACAACCAGCCTCCATTTAATGCTCCATTACCCATTTCATTTTGCAACTAATTTGCAACTAGCCCACATTTTATTAAATTTTCAGATTTTCTTTACTCCAATTTATGTACAAGTTTCATTAGGAGACCACGCAGAATGTTGACTTTAATTGGCTACTTGATCCGAATTTGTCATCCACTAGACCTTCACTTCACTCTTTGCATAAAGAAATGCTCTTCATATATATTTGTGTACGAGACTCAGACATCTCGACTTAAGAGTAAACACAGTAGAAGGAGAGCAGTGGTTTACATTTGTTTTAAAATTCCATGACAAGTAAATTGAAAACCAGCCCAGCTGAAATACAGAAAGTGAATGGTGTTTGGCACAATACAATATGACATCAGGCCTGTCAAATTCCATTTCTGTACAGCTGCAATGGCTTAGGCATTTAGTAGACAATTTCCTATTTAGAAGAAAAGTATTGCTGTTAATGGGAATCTTGCTGGCTTTCTTTTGGCTTATCTGCATGTTCAGAACGTTTTTCTTAACTAGCCAGGAATTAATAATGAACTGCAAATAAAAATGGACCCAACATCCCATTAGGTCTTCTTTGCATCTTTGCATCTCTCTCTGTTATATAAAAAAAATCGACGGACGAAAGGAGACTTTTTAGCCTGGGATGAGACGTGACTTTTTCAGAGAGATACTTTCAAGTCCCGCGAGAGTAGACTTTTGTGCCAAGAGATTTAACCGGAAATAAAAGACAAAGTAGAAGGTTGTAAAGAGGTTCAAAAACATTGGCGCGATACGCATACAAAGCAGGTTAGAGATAATGAAAGTACTAAAATTTGAAAGACTCAAGAAACGATAGCAAACATTGCATTAGCGCAAACTTATTATTACTTGGTGAAAAGAGATCGAATATATTGTTCGGATTTAAACAAGTCGGAGACTTGTAGATCGTCTAATTCGTGTTGCCATCAGGGAAAAGTAGTGTTTCTTCCCAATGAAGAGGCGCATCTGCGAGAATTGAAAGATTTGTTGTTTGGTGAAAGTGAAATCCACATACGCGAGTGGCAAAGACGCGAAGTGGCTGGTGCGTAGCGCAGGCTGGGGGGTTGTTGAGCGAAGTGAGCAGTGGCCAAAGCCCCCTAGTTCATCATAAAGTATCTTTTGCAATAAATTACCTGGAATGAAAAACAATCGCAAAATGACTGAGAAATGCTAAACTGCTTTAGTCCACAAACCATTTGATGACCAGCTAGTTGGAACGTTTGACACACTACATATTCATATAACGAATTTCATGAACAGCAAGAATTTAACTCAGATTACGAAATTATTTAAGGCAAAACCCAAATGTAGGTATCTAGGGCAGAGTTTGACAGTCCTGTTTTTAATGTAAATTATGGTAAAGTGGAGTTCAATAAATTCAGGCTAAAACTGAGAAAACAAAACATTTATTAAAACATTCCAAGTATGTTTTCCTATGAATAAAACTGTTGAGATTTCTGTGCCGTAGACTCATGTTAACCACATGCTGGTCAAATCATAGGGCGGGATGGTTTTTCTCTGTTGATTCATTTTTGGTTGATTTGGGTACCCAACAGTTAGAGCTTCTTCCTGTTTTCATAATTTGATATACTGCCAGAATCTTTTTCATAGGATAAACATTGGTGCACAATCTGCTTCTTAACTGGACTTCGCCTGATCAATCAATCTTCATACTATACAGTTTCTTTTGTCTTCATCTTCTTCTGCATCAATTCATTCAATTTTGAAATTTGCAGCTACAACTCTCCCTTACCAGTCCATATATCTTATGTGAGATCTTGGGTTCTAAAGATTTTAGCGCATTTTAAACTGCTTCTGTCAGAAACATTTCCACTGACCCATTCATGACAACAGGGTACACCAGCATTTTATATTCAGAAAACACAAAAACACTGATAATAACAGTATGGCTAAATATTTGTGCATTTTCTCATTCTACTTTGTTATTGGACAGTCAGATCCTATGTCAGGCAGCATCAGATGTGAAGTATAAAACAATTCTAAACACAGTTGATCACAAGGCACAACTGCCGCCCACTCCATCTAACACCAGATAGACGTATTATTGCTGACCAGTAGTGCATGATAGCATGCAGTGAATGCACTTGACTTGAGCATTCCTAGTTTTCATCCTCTTTTCTCTGTACGTTTAGCATTCGTTTGCTCAGGGGTTGATCCGCTTGCTGCTTCCTGAGCAGCTCCTCTTTTCTCCACCCTAGCGGCCCGCTTCTTCGCTTCTTTTGTTGCCATCTTTTCACGGTAAAACTGATTAAGTCAGTGTTTGTGTTGCAATTACTCAGTACGTTTTCTTTAATTTTTCACTTAAGCTGGCACTCAGTGCAGGATTTACGTATAAGCTACACAAGCTATAGCTTAGGGCCCCCGCCTTCTTGGGGGCCCCCAAAACAAATTGTCCGAGTGAGCAATTGTCATATATACTTAAATATACTACAGCATATCTGGACTTATAAAGGTCCCCATGTCTCAAATAGCTTAGGGCCTTATCAAGTCTAAATCCGGCCCTGCTGGCACTTGAGTCTTCAATCTGCCTCAAAAATGATTTAAGATATTTAGAGGTAGGGGAAGTGATGGCGAAGGTGGTAGGGATGAGAATGGTGCCCTTATGCATGCACTGCACGGCCGCCCTGCTGGTCGCTGCCGAGAGCTGATTCTACAATAAAATAAAATAAAAATAAAAAGAGGAATAACCTTGGAGGTCAGTCATTACCCTGAAAGTAAATAGTAGACGTCACTTAGTATTTGTGTACCAAATTTCAGGTCAATAGTTCAAACAGTTTGTGAGCGACAGGTGATTTAAATTCCTGGACAGACAAACGGACATCCACGGTACCGTATTATATTAGAAGATATAAGAAGGACATTGTTGGCAAGTGAGAACAAACTGGAGTAAAACCGATACAACAGTCAGACTTTATCTAAAACTGGAGCTGAATCTACAGTAGGTCACTAGAGCTGCAAAGTAGGTGTGATAATTACTGTGCCACCATACCTCCATTGGGGCTAAACATGCAGTAGTTTGATAAAAAATTAAACAGCAACCTATTTTCTGCTAGGTTTTACTTAATTAATGGAGGTATATCCATGTCTTTTGCTTATAATTTCAACTCCGATGTTATTTAAACAAATCAGAACTAGTGTACTGCTTTTAATTGTTTTCACAAATACTACATACAGTTCAAGATTCCAGTGGTGAAATTCTGATTAGCCTCAGCACCGGCGTGACATGGCGGCACGGGTTATTCACTATGTGTGTTTACTCTCGGGATCTGGTTTTCCTCCCACATTCCAAAGATGTGCAGAATGTGCAGGTTAAGTTAAATGCCAACTCTGAGTCACAGCGAAATGAGTGAGTGACTCGGTGTTTCTGTGTGTGTCCATGTTTGTGCTCTGTGCGGGAGTGACTTATCTTATCATGCATGTGAGAATTGCTTTGTTTTGTTGCCAGGTGAGCTCTGGGGAGATGTTAAGAATTTGATTTGTTTTTGCAGTCCCTGGCTTTAAGAATGACCACTCTTGCCCGTATTCAAGCATGAGAAAAGCTGATAGCCAGCTCCTTCTGTCTAAGGCTGGGGCTGCCTTCTCCTTCCAGATCCCTTTCTGTTGTCAGTCCTCAGGGAAGGTATCATTCAGCACTCCCCCACCCCTGCATTTGCAAGCCTCTCAGACACCTTGCTATCGCAGTCTCACACATTTAATACACGCACACTAAAGGAGATATTACATTATTGAGAGACTGGATGATAGCCATATTGCTGTGTATGTGAAATGTGTCGTGCTGGTGCAATGTTTAAAGCTACAGAAAAATCAGAGCACAGTGCATTTTCATCTTGTTTCCTTGGTCACCAAGGAAACTAAAACTTCTACATAACAGAGTTACTGCTGCAAGTCAAAGAGTTGCTTTCTGTTTGCAAAACAGAAAGGACGTATGCCACTTCTTCCACGTTTAATTAGGGTCCTAACTTCAAAAAAGTATTTTCAAGAGGGAATATTTGAAAATTAATCTAGTAACATATTTGTATTACAAATATCCCCATGGGTTTTTTCTTAGACCTAAAGGGCATCCAACATCAGTGCCCACATAACAAAATTTAGTAGAAAATGGGATTAAATGAATAAAAGGTTTCATATCAATGTATATACATATATAGTTGGAAACTAGTGATAGTTATTAGGCTTTATTTTTGTAAGCATTCATTTTTGAATCAGTGTGGTACAAAAATTAATTTTCTTTTAATAGGGATACAAACATGGACTTTCTTACTCAGGGCAGGATGACGAAATGTGCATCCATCTACTGCCATTCTAACACTCAAGGTATCTGTACAAGCTACAGATGACACTTTTCAAAGTGTGCCATGTGACACTCTGGGTTCGCTGCAGCTGCTACACTCTTTGAACCCGGGACCATCAATAGTCATAACTGAGGATAAGCCGGGCAATGAGGACACAGAATAAGAAAGAGGTGGTGCAGAGTGATGCTTAGCGCTTCAATTCAAACAATCTCAAAAGTACAAACAGTGCAGTGTCTATTAATTAATTAATTAATTAATTAATAATCCATGATTAAATCAGGTGTTTTTCAGAGTATGATTAAAATGTCCAATGAATAATCCAAAGGGTTAAAAACAGAAGGAAAATCACTATATTGTTCTTTCTCAGTCCTCGTCAGGACCTATAGGTCCTTCCTTGAAAACCCTAAATACAAAGAGGACTGTTTGATTTATGTTAGGTAGATTGCCCAGAGGGGACTGGGCGGTCTCTTGGTCTGGAACCCCTACAGATTTTATTTTTTTTTTCTCCAGCTTTTGGAGTTTTTTTTTTTGTTTGTTTTTTCTGTCCACCCTGGCCATCGGACCTTACTTATCCTATGTTAATTAATGTTGACTTATGTTTATTTTTTATTGTGTCTTTTATTTTTCTATTCATTTTGTAAAGCACTTTGAGCTACATTTTTTTGTATGAAAATGTGCTATATAAATAAATGTTGATTGATTGATTGACCCGCAGCCACATTGAGACCCCAACCATCCACCTGCTCCCTTGGTCTCTCTCTCTCTCTCTCTCTCTCTCTCTCTCTCCGTCTCGCCAGCTCCACCTTTCAGCTTTGTAGCTACCATCCAGAGCTCCTTCAGCCCTCCAGTCTGCTGTATCCACCATATCACCTTCTCTTTCAGTTTCATTTTCGTTATGTCTCCCCAATTTATTTCCTGCCCAGGCTACTTTATATTCTGTTTGGGCGCAGGTGTCTTGATCCCGTACCCCAGAGCACAAACGAGGTAATTTGCAGGACTGTGCACGTCTGCATTTGACTCCACATGTGCCAATTACATCATCAGCAGCCTCAGGGCTGTCCCTTGTGCTCCTAAGCCCCACCCAGAGGCCAAGCACGTGGTCTTTATTTAAAAGACTTGCTCCGCCACGGACCTCTCAACACATTATAAGTCTGTCCCAGTCTACAGTATCTGCATGTGCTGTGTATGTTTCAAAAATTGACTGTAACTATAAATCGCATATGGTAGCTAACCACATTCAGCCTCTCAACCCCATCTACGTACCACTGTACCCCACTGAACATGTACACACGCTGTAGGAGTCAAATTCCACAAATCTAATTTACTGACCACCAAGACTCATCAATGTTTCACAAATTCCACATGCTGACCCATACACCAGCGAATCCCCTTTTATCAAACATTTACTCTCCCTTGTACACCTTGTATCATCTTCTTTGTAACATTTCACTATCTAATCTGTGACCATCATTTCCTTCATATTTTGTTCTAATCACTTTCTTTTGTCAGCTAACCACTCCTTTGCTCTCAGAAGCTGTGTCACTAACCAGCAAGTCCTTGTCAGTGACGATCACTTTCATTGATCAACTAGTCACTCTTTTGCCTTCAAATTTAACTTTATGGTCTTCAGATCCTAATCTGTGACAATCAATTCCTACATGCTTCCTCAAATTACACTCATTGAACGCTTAATTACTCTTTTATCTTGATTCTTACTTTTGATCAGATCTCGGTGAGCATCAGTTCTTACTTCATTTACCTGAAATCACTTTTGCTGACCCCTAAATTCTGTTCCCCTTACTTCTAAGGATTCTGAAGTTAAAATTTAGCTACTTGTCCTTGAGCAGTTCTGGAGTATGAGAATAGTCGTAAATCAGTAATGAAAATGCATCACTTGTTGGAAATGAGATCTCACTATAGAAGTTCCAGTATGGTGTGGGCTGCACCTCAGCTCAGGGGTGTCAGAAGACAGGTTAGTCTGTGCATTCGCCTTGCTCTCCTGCTGCAATGTCTGAAGCAGTTTTCATCTAAACTCCAATTTTCCTTCTCAAGCCAGACATTTGTCTCGGCTTTATAAATTAAGGCACAGCAAGGGAACGCTTTCATGGACATGCTTGTTAAAAGCTGGTGAGCAACCTGGGAGCGCTCAAGGCTCTTGGTATGAGACTGTTTTGCTGCAGGAGGCATTGTTTGGTTATACTGTATTGGGAATCTTTATGGCACTTTATTTATTGCTTTTGGAGTGGCCTGACAGACAGGGAGCAAAACTGTAAGGAGGGCATTTTCAGGATGCATGAGATTTTCGTGAAATATTTGCCTAAGGAATTATTGTGTTAATCATTGTTTCAGCATTTGATTTTCATGGATGAGGAGCACTGGGGCACCATGTTTACTCTAGTCTTTGCTGAAATCCACTAGGGGGTTGTTTTTCAGCACACACTGGCATTTTATGGTATCTAAATCAAATGGAGCATCTTCATGCAAAATACAAATAACTATAGCTAAACAAAGCAAGGTGCAACCATGCTGTCAGTTTAATTAGTCGTTGCACTTTTAATCCTGTGCCTCTTCTTCTATATAAAGACATACAAACTGGGGTTCAACATCTTAAAAAGGATTTGACAAGTCTTATTTTCTTCTTATTTGTTTAGTGATATAGGGTTTATGGCACAGTGCCTGTGCTGCTTTTCTGATCAGTTAAAGGTATGGTGTGTATTGTCATATTGAATTTCAAAACACTTCAACAGGTATCAGGTTTCATCAAATGATTTCAGGACAAATAAATTTACTGCCCTTTCTCAAAGGTTTACAAATTCACACTGCAGTGAAGGGATAAACAGACCCAATAAAGTAAGAACATGCCCACAAGTGATGAAGAGGGTGCATCCCCCTGCCAGAGTGAAAACCAACAAGCTCACAATGAAACCACACCCATGCTTCTGGCAGAGGATTGTGAGAAGATCTAAAATAATCATGCATATTGATTTTAAATGCTACAGCACATTGCAGTCTTTCTAGTAAATGATTTTAAAGGACTTCATTCAGAATATGCTGTAACACTGCCACTTCATGTGCCCAGGCACCAAGTAAGAGACCCTGAGCAGTCCAGGGCAGATCTTAGCACAGCCACCAGGGGGAGCCAAATCACAAAGCATAGTGGCTCACATGCACAGGTAGCTTATAGAAAATAGCAGAGATTTTATACAAATTTATTAAAGGGAACAGATTCATTAATTTTATGGCACTTCCCGGTTCATAGATAGAAGAGACACTGTAATAGTGTGCTGGACATTTTTCAAAGAGTTTTCAGTGAGAGATTGTATATTTTCTACTCCTGCTTTTCAGGAAAGAGTTCTGCTACTGGGCCCCATTGATTTATTGCTCTGAACATTTTGTTTTGTTTCGTTTTTCTTCTAGAAGAGCTTTCCCCTGTGTGCTAGATTGCAGAGTGGAAACTAATGCATCCTTTTATCTGTCATAACAGACACCTGTTTGATACAGTGGTGGGAGACCTGGCCAGCACTGAGTTTCAATAAGTGGAATGATGTAGCAGGCAGGGGTTAGACCATAAGATGCCCTAGTAGATGGTGGCCTTGTCAGTGACAATATGATCCCATCAGTAATCCCCTTAAGATAAGGTGTCCAGAGGAAGTAATCAGCTAGGGTGCCTTTAAATTTACAAAATGTATGCATCCTGAAAGGAGTAGCAATACATAGCTCCAGCACGCCAGGGAGTAATGTTACCATCTGATAAAGAAGAAGGTGCCCTAATTAGAAGGCACAATGCCTCTTAAATATAAGAGGTGCTCTAATATCACTAGCATCTAGAGACCTGGGGCCTCATGTATAAATGGTACATATGCACAAAATTGTTGCTCACACTTGTTTCCACGCATACTTGAAGATGTGTTAAAATTAAACTTTCTGTAAAGCCACGCACATTTTCACGGCAGCCTCACACTGAGCGTGTGCACGTTTCTGCTCGATTTTGCAAACTGGCGGCACCCAGTGTCAAAGCAATACTACTGTTTCTGTGTCATTTCCCTTTCTTTTTCTTATTCTCATCCACGACGCAGGCTTATCAAATACACCAAAATTAACTGCATATCATTTACAAATTTAAGGCACTTGATTGTAATCATTCTGTAACAATATAATGGTGCATGGAATGACCAAACTGTTCTAAATACCATAGCTGCTTTAGCGTTGTTAGAAGACATCGTATTTGGAAGAATTAGAAGAGAGCACATATTTACAGATGATGAAGACTGGCGTCTAAGTCAATTTCAATTTCTAAGAGCTATCCTTTTGGAGCTGTGCGCAGAACTGGCAAAGGCAGACTTTGAAGAATTGCACTCTACCTGCTCCTTTGCTAGTTCTGTCCACTCTCAAGTTTTTAGCCACAGGAGCTTTTCAACTTGAACTTGCTGACCAATCAGGTATTTCACAATCATCACTGAGTCGCACCATGCCAGCTGTATAGGATGGTATTATCCTCTTGTCACCCAGATATATAAGATTTCCTTACACTTTGTTTGAAATGGCAAACATCAAAGTGCAATTTGTAGCAAGGTCTGGTTTTTCAAATGTAATCGGAGTGGTCAGTTGCTATTGCAATGGTGCTGGACAAGTTAGCCAGGGATAAATCGCCAAAAGAATGAGCTGGCATTGCTTCATCTATAGCAGTAATACTTATAAAAGTGGCAACTCTGCTTTTTTTCCAACTAGTGCAGCAAAAGGCAAGCTGTCCTTTTAAAGATAGTGAGTCACCTCAAAGAGCCATGTAAAGAATGTAGAGAATCTATCCATTGTGGCACTCGGTACCGACTCTACAAAATAAAGACGCCTTCAGAGAATGAATTTGCTTATGTAAATAGAAAGCATTTCCACTCTATTAATGTGCTGCTCTATAGTACATAGAAAGTGTGTTGCTTTGTGCAAGCATAACACATGCTGGATAATGTGGCATACAATCATGGCTTGCCCGTACCTGTTCGGTAAGGTGAACCTGACTCTGACCCACCAAACGATCAGCCAAATCAGACAGCATTACAACTTTGTTTGAATGTAATTAGCAGAATGTAAAAACAAGTAATCAGATGCAGCATTTGTTTAACCAATTCATTTAATTTGTGGTCAATATCACATTGTACAGCCCTTATATTGCTTAGTTCATTGGCCACATCTCTTACAGCATCCATTATTGCATTTTGTGCCTCTAAATCAGCACCCGTCAGTACACAGCCACATAGTCACCCAGTGGCTTCCGAGGCAGAGATGTGTGTGCAGTCAGCACTCGAAGATGTTCTGGGCACAGCAGCACCATCACCGTGTGGATTCGTCCTTAGCATTGGTGTCAACGTTTGTAATATTGTCTGAAACAGAATAAACAGACGGTGGGCTACAAATCGTCTTTTCATATTTGAAAATCTGACCACTTTTTTATTTCAGGCACTGTGTGACTTTCTGAACTTGAACGTTTGAGTGTCTTCACCATGCTTTTATTGCTTATACCACTTTCCTAAGCCAACAAATAGTCTGTTTTTCCTTCTCCACTTCACAATTCACTGTAATTCTTCTTTTTTATATATGCTTTTGCCATTGTCTTTTAACAAAATACTGAACGGAAGGGGCTATTTATATTGATTTGCATATACAAATATGCAAAATTCTGTGAGGAGTCAGGGTGGGGCTGTAGGCACGTGTCACGTTCATTGGGATTTATAATGGGGAAGTGCGTGGAACTTGGCGTACACACAGTTTTTTGCATCTGGATTATTTTGTACATATGTATATTTCCGTTTTTGTCCCTATGCCATGTTTTAGTGCAAATTCTACGCATGGCATTATACATGAGGCTCCTAGACTGTGGGGGACATGGAGAATGACGGCTGTACTCTCTCCTCTCTCATACTGCTACGTGGAAGGAGAGGGTCTCTGTATTAGATATGTAACTACATGTACCTACTACCCATCCTTATAGACCAATGACCTGGGATGGGCTTTACAGTTTCAGTGAAATGGTGAGCTTCAGGGACACCTGCTTGTATAAGTAGAGTTTTGTTTTGTTCTTATTTGATTTATGTACAGTATGTACCCTTCCATTACCAAGACTGTGTATCTTTATGCTTATTATATTGTTAGTAATTGTCTCTTTTTACCTGCTTTAGCATTTTTGATTTGTGTATAACTCAATTACGTCACTATGTTTTGCAATACTTTGTGGAAGAGGTTTTAGAAATACTGTAATATACTGTAACTCACGAGGAGAAGAGACCAAGTTGGATTTAAATATCCTGGTAGATGGTCAATATTGTCCCTTCATTTAATGTTACTCTCTCAGCCATAGTATTGTTGTGCAGTGCAATTCTCATATGTTTTTAATTCTGCAGCTTTCTTCAGCACTGATGTTTGATGCAGTTCATGTTGTGGTCAGTGCTGTCCGGGAATTGAATCGCAGCCAGGAGATTGGAGTCAAGCCTCTTTCCTGTACTTCTCCACAGATCTGGCAGCATGGGACCAGTCTGATGAACTACCTTAGAATGGTGAGAAGGGTGAAAAGGGGTGTTTTTGTGCCATGCTTGATTAGGTAACCATCTCAACATCAAATTATTTTTCCTGCTAGTTGTTTGCTTAAATGCTATTCTTCCCCATTTCTTTAGGTAGAGTATGATGGCTTGACTGGCAGAGTTGAGTTTAACAGCAAAGGACAGAGGACCAACTACACTTTGCACATACTTGAAAAGCACCGAGGTGGCCACAAGGAGGTCAGTGTTTTTTTTTATTTTTTTGCAATTGATAAACAAGGTCAAAAATCTTCTTTACTGGCTTAACTGATATTTAAAGTTCAGAGGGGAGGCAACTGTGATTCAGAACTTTCCATGGGTCAATCTGTGCCATTGTTCAAAGTGTTTTTCTGAACAATTTTGTTAAAGGTAAAGAAATTTATATATACAATAAAATGAGTTTAGTATTAGTGGGCTGTGCTTTTTCAAGTTGCATATATAAAGTATTTAATGTTTTAGGGAAAATCAAAATGTGAAGTAAGTTTATTTTTTTTATTAAATGTGGAAAAATACCTTTCCACAAAAAGTAGTCTGACCATTCAAAATGAACTTCTTGCTTCTCCAAATGCTTCCTTATGCAAACTTAGAACAATGTTTTGATTGTTCATTAAACCGCTTTCTTTATTGTTATGAACTTGAGAGTTCTCAAACACACAATGTCCTGAAAATACTCAATATGCCAACTTGAGGGACACATCCCCATCAACCCCCTGCTAGTAATAAAAAGACACACCTAGGATCGTTATAAACATTTATAAAAAAAAAAATTATTATATATATATATATTTTTTTTTACAAAGCTGTGTACAGCAAAAATAAATGTCACAAAAGATAATGCCTTCAAAATTGAACATCCCGATAGCAGACAAAGTTCCAATTTGAAATCCAAGAATGGTCAGAAAACAGATCACAGAGGTTAAAAATCCAGTAATCACAAAAAGCACAGAAATAACTTGAGAACTCACCATACCACGAGTGCATTCACAATGAACTGCAGGGTCTGTGGTGTTTCCTTTATAAGACTGAGAGCAGTCTCCTTACAGTGATGGGGAGGTGGCCCTGCCTTTAAGGGAACCACCCACAAAACACATAAAACATAAAAGAAGTCACACAGGTACATAGAAACAAAATGATGAACAATATTAACATAAACAAAGGAATCAAAAATGAACAAAACAAAAATAAAAATGGCTTTTGATACCCATCTAAGAGAGGAACCCTGGCTGAATATGTAACATTGGCTTTGTCATTTAAAAATAAAACTTTATTTATAGACATATTACAACAACAACAACATTTATTTATATAGCACATATTCATACAAACAGTAGCTCAAAGTGCTTTACATAATAAAGAATAGAAAAATAAAAAACACAATAAGAAAACAAAATAAATCAACATTAATTAACATCGAATAAGAGTAAGGTCCAATGGCCAGGGGGGACAGAAAAAACAAAAAAAAACTCCAGACGACTGGAGAAAAAATAAAATCTGTAGGGATTCCAGACCATGAGACCGCCCAGTCCCCTCTGGGCATTCTACCTAACATAAATGAAACAGTCCTCTTTGGATTTAGGGTTCTCACGGAAGAATATTACACGTTGAGGACAGTTGGGGATGCCACTGAGCCCCCAAACCCCAGATGTACAAGACCCAACATAATTCTGGGTTGGTTCAAATATCAGCATTTTTCTATTCAGACAATAAACACAACCAAATACAGACTTTAAACCATCATTCTTTCTTTCTCTCTCTTTCTCTTTTCTCTCTCCTTCTCTCCTCCTGTGAGTGTTACCCGCTGCCTCCTGACTCTAGACTCATTTAAGTGTGGCGATGGGTTCCTTTTAAGCTGGACCCAGGAGTACTTCCAGTGGAACATCATGGAATATTGGAAGCACTTCTGGGTCATCTGGAAACCAGGAATGGCCTCCCCTGGCAGCACCATTTCTTGTTACCTAAGGACCCCTACAAGGCTGTGCTTCTAGACTCCAATTACCATGCAGCTCTGTGGGTTTCAGACTGGGACTATTGGTGAAGAACATTGCCACTGTTGATTTGGGGGATAAACTGCTCCTGGCTTCCCGCTCCCCTCAGTCTATTAGTCCTTCTGGTATCCCAGCCAGGATGGGTATTATAGTGTGTCCCGCCCGGGTAAAGTCTGTAAACTTGGCCATCCTTCCATTATGGCTTTCCGGCCATATAAGAAATCCTCCTCCATCCTGGCCAGGATGCCTATCTGTCCTCCTGGATACTTACAATGTGTATTAGTCAGTAAGATAAAAGTAGTTGAGTTTTATTTCTCTCAGACAGACAAAAGATGTGATATTAAGAAGTCTTTGTCAGGCTAGCCTAAGTTTTTTGAATCTGAGAAGGTCTGACCTCTTTAATCCAAAAAAATTGATGGCAGCTTTTTGTTCATTAACTATAGGATTGCAAAGTACCCTTCTTTACTTCACAATATCCCCTTTCATATAAAATAGATTCAGGCTGTAATTTACTAGAAAACATGTAATTTTATAATGTTACAAGTCACATTCCCCTGTTAAGGCAACATGCCACACACATTAAAAGTGCAACTGAGCTGAGATGCTCACTCAACCAAATACAAATACTTTTTGGGTCCACCAAATACAAATACATTTTGGGTCCAGCTTTGTTCTTGATGTTTGTCAAAATCTATTGATAAAGTCATAATGTATGGATATTCACATTATTGTCAACTCTTTAGACACTGTAGTAAAGATAAACAGACATTCTAAAGTTGTACGTCTGGTGGGTTTATGTTGAAAAAACTAGAATAATCTCATTAATCAGCGCATTAGGATTTCCAGGTAGGCCCTTTCTACAATTTTCTTCCTTTTATGTTCCATAGATTGGAATCTGGTACTCCAATAATACATTAGCTATGAACGCCACCACCCTTGACATCAATGTTTCTGAAACTTTGGCCAACAAGACCTTAATTGTTACTACTATTCTGGTAAGTGAGGTTTAGCATCCATTAGTAATGTATGGTAACAGCAAGAAGGATTGACTGATGTCATATAGTCCACTGTAATTTTAAAAACATGAATCAAAAACAGTAAAAGTGAAAAAAACATTGTCTTACCTGCTTTTTGCTTATAAAATATATGTATTAATAGTCTAATTTATATTGCTTTCCATTTTAGGAAGATTATAGTAAAGACATGAAAAAGTAGCTGAAAAAATCAAAGCCTGGGAGTGATAAAATGTTAAAGGGACAAAATAAATCCATACAATGTGAACATTTCTGTAGGAAGCAGAGTAGATCTTCTTTGGTAGAGAGCTGTATCTTCATATTCAGGATTAGAATAAAATCTAACATGTCTACATTGGGGTGTAGGAAGTGAACTGACCCACATGAGGCACTTCTTCTTCCTCAAGCATGAGTGTTGTCGTTGTCCAGGAAAACCCATATGTAATGCGGAAATCCCACTACCAGGAGCTGAAGGGAAATGACCAGTATGAGGGCTTTTGTGTTGACATGCTGAAGGAGCTGGCAGATATCTTGAAATTCAATTATCGCATCAAACTGGTGGACGATGGACTATATGGCGCCCCAGAGTTGAATGGCTCATGGACCGGCATGGTGGGCGAGCTCATCAATCGGGTATGAATATGAAAACACCCCTAATGCAGAAATCCTCTTCCATTCCAAATGAATGTCTTCACACTCATGACTGACCACTGTACCATGAGTGTTCAACATTATTGCCTACTTGATAAATCAGCAAAAGTGATGGTTCTGAGATAATAAGAGAATAAACTGATATTTTTATCCTTCTTCTTTCTGCTATTCCTCTTTGCATCACATTGCTTTCTTAATTCCAATTCTCTTCACTTCATTATTTCACACTCTTTCAAACTCTATATCTTTCTCTTTCCATACTTGCATATCCATCACTTGGGCTCTCCCTTCCCATATTTTTGGTTACCTTTCTGTTTTCTTGTGGCATTGTTTTTCTTAAATAATATCCCCATAATTCCTCTCACTTTTCTTATCTTGTACATTTTATGTTTTCTTTCTTTTTTTCTTTCTCGTACCTTTTTTATCTGTGCCACACTTTCCATCTCTACTTCATCTTTTTTTGTGGCTTTTCTTTTTTTGTTGTCATTTCTCATTTACTCATACCCCGACCTTCATCTTTTGTAACTGTTATTTCCCCGTTTCCTTATGTTTTGTCCTGTACCACTCTCCTTCACTGCACTGCTCATTACGTTTCTCCCTTTCCTTCTCTTTGCTAACGCCATTTCTCTTTCATCACTCTTTTCCCTCTCACTCCTTTCTGTCCTCTACCAACTCTCTCAGAAAGCTGACCTCGCAGTTGCTGGCTTCACCATCACAGCAGAAAGGGAGAAGGTCATTGATTTCTCAAAGCCTTTCATGACCCTTGGGATCAGCATTCTGTATCGAGTACACATGGTAAGAATGAATTGCCACATGATGCTTTTGCATATGGTTATCAAGTGAAGGGTGTGCACACGGATACTCTTTATGTGCAAAAAATCACACCTACACTGTCTCAATAATGGTTTCTGGTCTCTTTCCTGACTCCTGCTGTATCTTGTCTTTTCCTTTCTCTTTCTCTGTTTCCCTCTCTGTATCAGGGACGCAAACCAGGCTATTTTTCTTTCCTGGACCCCTTCTCTCCTGCTGTTTGGCTTTTCATGCTGCTGGCATATCTGGCTGTCAGCTGTGTGCTCTTCCTGGCTGCAAGGTAACTCAATGTTCCCATATTAGTGTTGTCTGCTTGACTAACTCCTCTGCAGTGCTTCCCAGTTTTAACTCTTCCAGTGCACACTTCCAGTAAAATAGAAAAAACTGTACCGAGAAGGAGACACTCTGTTAAAATTATTGTGCTTGGAAGATAATCCTGTTGAAATTGCCAAATACAAGTAAAGTAAAGAATAAGTACCTGAGCTGCTTTAGTCAATCATAAGGCACACTTACTGGTACTCAGTTACAGGTACTGCTATGCTGCATTCAGTATCAAGGGAGAAAATATTAGATGGGAGTTTAGTCGAGTAGACCTTATATGGCAGCTTAAGTAATGAACACAGTCATAAAACAACATTTAGATTGTGTTACACAATGAATGGAAGTAGTGAGAAGTTAAGCAAAATGACACCTTTTATTGGCTAACTAGAAAGATTACAATATGCAAGCTTTCGAGGCAACTCAGGCCCCTTCTTCAAGCAAGATGTTATAATTATTCATGCAAGTTGCCTCGAAAGCGTGCATATTGTAATCTTTCTAGTTAGCCAATAAAAGGTGTCATTTTGCTTAACTTCTCACTACATCCATAATGGCTAACACGGTACAACACCCTAGGACTACAGTCAATGAATGAAACAATGTGAGAGTTTAGGGACACTGAGAGAAACTTGTTCATTGTCTCTTCAGTTTAAACGACGAGTGTAGTGCAGCCAAATTAACTAACAGGAAGACTGCTTTGCATATGTCAGTAATTGGCAGTTTAAAAAACACCACTGCTTGCTTTCCAACACTGACATGAACAGGAAAAATATACTATGTGAGAGGAAAGCTCAACAATAGTCTACGTTTTCACTTCAGAAAGGCTTATTAAGGTTCAACCTGCATATTTCCATTTACTCATGTTAAGTAACATTTATATTATAAAGCATGTAATCATAATATATTTGTACAGGGACTATAGAGGGACTGAACGACCAACCTGCATTTAGCCACAAGGTACACTGCCTGGAGTCAAAAGCAACATTCATGTAGTTTAAGAAAATTAATTAATTTTGTTAAAAGACAATGGTAAAAGCACATATAAAAAAGAAGAATTACAGTGAATGCGAAGTAGACACAAGGAAAAACAGACTATTTGTTGGCTTAAGCAGTGGTATAAGCAACAAAAGCGTGGTGGAGACACTCAAACGTTCAATTAAAACATTTGAAAGTATTCAAGTGAGCCACTTTCTTTTATTCTCTCAAATAATATAATAACAGAAAAAAGATATTTTAAGCAATGACAATAGACAGGAACTTGAGTTTCAGGTGTCTGGAGTATTGTGTCCTAGTGAATGTGCTGTGTTTTGACAGATGTCATGAATACAATGTAGGTACTATCTGACTTAAAGACTTTGGCAACGTTAAAACTAATAGGAACAAATACCACGCCAGTCGCACTCAGGGAAGACAACGATAAATATTATGCTATTATGAGAGAGTAATAAGAAATGAGCCTTAGGGGTGGCTTGACTTAATCTGAGAGCCCATCTTTTTATAGTCCCTTTTTACTCCTCATCGCATACACAATGATTAATTTGCCCTCTTCTGTTCTTTCTTAATTTTGACATAATCACAGCATGTCTTTCTGCCATGGACACTTGCTATAACTACACATTATGGTAAGAAATTATGCAGAAGTCCAAATGTGTAAAAATCGCAACTTGAAAAGCAAATGAGCTACCAGGTGTTATCCAAAGGTGTTATTTACTCTCTCATGGTGTTTTTCAAAATAATTTTTACATCCTAGCCCACTCCACAATAAATTAATGGTTGACAAACAACATTACCAAATAAGATTTAAGCTATTGAAAGTCAAAACGAAATTAGTCCCAACCTAGTTCTCTTCCACTAAGAAGTAGCTGAAGTGGCAAAATGATTTGTTGAAAGTAGCTCTTTGAGAATTCCTACCTTTGACTTAATTAGGATAATTATTAATAGAGTTCCTGGAGGACCCCCAGCTGAGTAAGTGCTATACCCGTACATGGAAATTCTGCAATTGATTCTCAAAAGTTAACATTGGATTTTTTTTTTCCCAAAACTGTCAAAATGTAAATACGATATTATAATGAATGAAGGAGGAGGTTATGAGGCAGGGATGTCATCCCCACACTGAAGAAGACTTGCAAGACAGTACCTGACAAGCTTTCTTACCGCCACAGTGACCTTCATTGCATGGTCAAGGAGGGTACTGACCTGATATAAGCCCTGGCTGATGCATTAGGGGGAAGAATGTCAGTAGCCCTTTACTGAGGATAATAAATTTAAGTCAAATGTAAGCAGGAGATTGTGTGACAGAGTTAAGGAGATTCTAATGTAAAGGCCATTGAGTGACAAGGCTGCAATGTGATCACAACTGGGGTAAACCATTGCCAAGAATGATGGTTTTATGTGGAGAGCAAATTTCAGACTGAACCCATGGTATTGAAAATTGCCATCCCACAATAGCAAAATGGCTGCAGTGTCTTTGGCTACAGAAATGTTTCCTTTAGCACCAGACCCTTTGTTAATCACCTTCTGCTCTTCAGCTGAGCTCATCTGCAAGTAAATTTGATCTGCCTGTGACAGAAGCAGGGTTGTTCTCATACTGGTGTGTTAAGTGTGGGTTGACGTGTGCAGATGAGTGCACAGCTGGCTTAACCATAGGCAGCAATAAGTTATGATGTAGGGTACTTTTCTCAAATTAAATGAAATTAAAGGTGGAGCTCCTCAATTAGAAGCATAGTGGACTATTTGTCCTTTCAATTTGTATAAATGTGTCAGTAACTCACAAGTTAGCAGTGCACACTAAAATAGGTAGAATGAAGCATTCCTACTGTCAATAGAATCATTATGGATGACCTGGACAGAATTCAGAGTTGTGCAGATCAGTGGCTGAAGATGTTTATTGTAAATGTAAATTGCTTTAAACCATGGAAATAAAATATTAGATATGATTATCTAAACATACACCTTGTAAGAATGACAAAGGAGTCACAGTGGGCTCATTCCTGTCCACCGCTGGACAGAATAGAGAAGCAATTAAAAAGGCTCTTAGAATGATGAGTTACACCACATGATGTGTTGAGTGTCATTCAGGTAGATTATTCTTAGGCTGGGCGGTGCAATGAACTTGTAAGACCTCATCTGGAGTACTATGTGCAGTTTTATTCTCCCTATTGCAACAATAGTACCAAATGTCCAGAGAGGAGTGGGAACACTAATTTCAGCTATGAAGAAAAAATGATGGAGCTGAATCTTTTGAAGCAAAGATTATGAGCTGACATGGTAGATGTGTGGTCACCGGCCATACCACCTGCACTTCAGAACAGGTCATCCACCTGAAGTTAAGCATGGTTTGGCCCAGCCAGTAATTGAATGGGAGACCATCCAAGAAAAGCTAGGATTGATGGAGCTACTGGTGAGGCCATCAGCGGAAGATTACCCTGTGATCTGTGTGGATCCCAGTGCCCCAGTGCAATGACTGGGACACTGAACTGTAAATATTGTGCAGTCCTTCAGATGAGACGTTAAACTGAGATCCTGACTGTCTGTGGTCAGTAAAGATCCCTGGGTATCTTTCAAAAAGAGTTGGTTGCATCCTGATGTCCCGGTTAAATTTCCCATCATGGCCTTGTCCACTCTGGCCCCCTAACCATCCCCTCTTTCTAGTTGGCTATCTCTCTCACCCCTTCATTGCCTAATAGCTAATGTGAGATAACATACTTGCGCAATAATGGCTGCCGTTGCATTATGCAGATGGGTGCTACACACTTTGGGGGTGTTGGAGTGGTTCCCCTCTGTCTATGTAAACCACTTTGAGTGGTGAGAAAAGTGCTATGTAAATGTATTTAATTATTATTATTATTGTTATTACTATTATTTTGTATTTAAAATTATGAAGGGTGTTAGTGGCATAAATGCCACCTGCTAACTTAAATTGACTTCTTAAGTTAGAACACGGTGACACAGATGCAAGATGCTGAGAGTCAATTTAACCCAAACTTTTGTGTTTCTTCATGCAGAGAATTGTAAGGACGTGGAATTAACTACTAAGTAGGGTAGTTGAGCACAGTACAGGCAGTTCCCAGGTTACGTACGAGATAGGGACTGTAGGTTTGTACTTAAGTTGAATTTGTATGTAAGTCGGAACAGGTACATTATTTTAATAAATGGCTATTGCTGACCGACTGTAACCAAGTGCTCTGCCAGTGAATGATGGAGTTTCACCTCTCTCTGACCTTTTTATTATTTCTACTTTATTTTCCATGGTGATGGTGTTTCTCTTCTTTACTGTATCACCAGCACTTGCATCAAATTTGTGTTTCAGAGATATTGTTGAAGGGTGAAGTCAAAAGGTTAAGATGAGCTCTTCTGCACAGCACTGTCCACGCTATCACAGTAGGAAGGCACCCGTCCTCAGCACGTCTGATGTATAGGGTGGGCCGGATATAATTATACAATTTTCATTACGCTATAACTTATTCAGTTTATTACATAGAAAGTCACCCGAAAAATCCAGGACCATCGAAAAGTGTGCAAACTGAAGACATGAAGAATCGTCTTCACGCCAAACTTAAATCGTCCCTGCATAAATCAAAGTCATCGAGACAATCTGGATCTGCATAATTCGATCTGGACCAACTTGTACTGACAAGAGACAACTTCCTGCTATGTGCGTAATAGTACAAGCAGGCTTCCTATTGAGAATGAATGGGGGCAGCGACGGGCAGTCCATCACCAGCCCACCTCACAGTCACCTCCACTACAGCAAGCTGCCTGCAGCGTCTGCAACACCACCGCCCTCATTCAACACGCATCCATCCGAGGCACACTACAATGCTACCCCCCCACTGCCCTGTTCACCCTCAATGGCCTCCGTTCAGCCACAACCGGGTCACCGCTTGCAGCATTACCCGCCGCCCACCGAGAATGAATGGGGCAGCCGTATATGGTGGGCAGGCAGTGAAACCGCTTGCCGCCTGGAGCCATCCGAGGGACACTACACTGCGCGAGCAGCGAAATCAACCCCCTCCAGCCTCCGTCCGGCCACCGCTTGCAGCGTCCCCAGACCGAAGATGACGGAGCGGCAGTTACTGAGGCGCATGCGTCACAGCTGCGGCCCCGTTCGTATGTCGTAGGTTGGATGTACGTAACCTGGGGACTACCTGTATTTGGGAGGCCTTCACATTTAGTGAATAGGGACTGACGACCTGTTTTGGGCTTAATCTTGTTCTCATCTTTCCTTATGCTTTTGTTACATTATGTGATTTTCTCTGAAATCATAACAACTCTTGATTTATCTACACAATTATATTCTCAATCAGTAACAGAACATTTACAATTAGTGCAGAACATTTATATTTAAATGCCTTTTTATTATATAGTCAGAATAGTTTTCGAATTCAAAGACATGTTCTGCATGTCTGTATGCTGTATTCATTGTGAATACCATAGTGTACCAAAGCATTTTATGGGAATATTACGATTTTTGATTATTTTTTTTTTCAGGAAAAGCAAATCAGTTAAAGACAAACATTGTGTCAGAAGTAGAATTTGAACCTTAGATATTGTAGTTTCAAATCCAAATCCTTAGCTATTAGCTCCCGTTGAAGGCAACTAGGCCAGACATTTGGCTGTCGTTCAGATCTGCTGTGATAAAACTGAGGCTTTTGTGTCAGTGACACTGATGCCATTATTATCAGTTCTGACAGCTTCTGTGTACATTTCATTTATTGTTTTAATTCTGATTTAGTTTGAGGACATTTGCAGGTGTTTTCTATGTGATTATCATATAAATGTGTTACTTTATAAATCATCTTCTCATAACTGATTTATGAATGTGCCACAGGACATAGTGGTAGAGTCTGCACCTTAGTGATAGTATAGGCCAGAACACATTAGTTAGCTCGACTGCTTCTTGTTTCAAGAAGAGTAAGCTTCAGTTCAGGACATATTCACTGTTTGAATCTGCATATTCACT
Source organism: Polypterus bichir lapradei (assembly GCA_026402145.1). NCBI lineage: Eukaryota > Metazoa > Chordata > Cladistia > Polypteriformes > Polypteridae > Polypterus > Polypterus bichir. The sequence continues at coordinate 25,561,832 of JANRMT010062829.1, forward strand.
CTGTGTCCATGTCAGCTCTGAGTAGTCCAGTACACCATGTTAGGTTGATGAATTATTGATACAAAATGGGCCCAGTTTGGCTCTGTTCATGTGTGTACCCTGCAATAGACTGGTGGCCAGGCCTGAGTTGCACTCATTGTTGCCGAAAAGATCTCCAGCCCTTGTGAACTTTTAATTAGACATTGCTGAAAAAAGAAAATGTACTCTTTTCCTAACACTTCACATATAGAAAGAGAATCCATTATTCTAGTCATTTTATTTCTTACCTGGTCAATTGTATGGATGGAACAAGAATCTAATCAGCTGCTATGCCTGCAGTATTTTTCATGTTCTGTTAGAGCAGGATGCTGGGACAGCCTCGAGAGAATCCAAAAATGAAATGAAAATGAAATCGATTGCCACCCCTTATCTGCTAGCCCGGCTGCTATATAAATCTAGTTGGCAGCATGAGCGTGGCTTTTTTCACAGAACAATGTGCATTGTTTCAGGAGAAGCTTGCAGACCATGCTATTTTAGGAGACATGTATGATTGTGCGATATTTGCTAGATTCTGTTTAGTATACAATATTCTTTAAATTGAATATGCTGTTTCAGCACCTCCTCCAAGTGCTAAAAAATAGCACACACTGGAAATTCATTCTAGAAGTTCTAGTAATTATATAATAGCATGGTTTAAGCAGGAAAAATCCTTTAAATTAAATTTTCATTTCCTTGTCAGAGCAGAGTCTCGGCGTTCCTAAATATCATCTCTGTAAATACTTCAAATCTGTTTTCCAAACCAGTTGAAAAAGCAAGAGCCTCCAGTTTGCGCTGTATTTGGGCCTCCTCTCTGCCGCAGTAGTGCCGTAATTCGTCCTTTCATTTCGTATTTAGTATTCTAAATAAGATCAGCTTTAGTACCATTGAGCTCCTCAGATCTTCTGATCTATCAATTGTTATTTGGTTTAACGCCTTTTATATTGAGTCTCATTAAAAGTAATTGCCTCTACTAAATCACAACTAAAATGATTACAAACATTACAGGAAAATGGATGGATAGATAGATTACAAAACACAACGAATCCAACTGCGCCTGGAGCCTGCTTGGTAGGCGAGTACATGTGGTACTGAAGAGAGGCAGTAGAAGATCGAGAAGAGATGTCACAATTTTAAGATGAAAAGCACCATGTCTCAATTTCATATTTTAGTATATGGATATAAGAAATCCGATAGGAAATGTTAAGAATGCTAGGGGTCATCTTTTGGAAGACTTTGACTCAGGCTTAGGTCTTATACAAGTTAAACTGGATCTGAGCCATAAATGATGAGCAGCATGGTCAAGATGGCAATTCTACAATAGATATGAAGGTGATGTACTCATATTAGTAGCAGGGCAGATGCAAAGCCTGATCAGGATAAATGACCTTTGCATCAATAACTGGCTACTCACAATTAAAGCCTTCCTTCTTTCAGAGGTCAGCTGCGTATGTGATTTGAGAGATTAACATGCCCCTTATGTAATGTTACACTTCTTGGTCACTGTGGCCTATAGGCACAAATTCAACAATTGACATGAGGCACAACATGCAGCACACTGAACACACAAAGTCACACTGTGTCATTTTTTGAGATAATGTTCATTACAGATGTCTGATTGGACACAAAGATAATAACATTCATTTCTTAATTCGTTTAACCTTTGCAATCATCCTTTAGACTTCTACAGTAGCTGCTATTCAGGTCAATCAATGCTTCTGTCTAATCTAGTGTTTTGTTCTTCTTAACCATTGAGCATGCTTTTAATATTCCCCTGTCCTCAGATAACACATCTAGGAAAATCTGCATGACTCCAATAGTTTTCTGTCATCATAACCTTCTTTGTGTCCTGCTCCTTACTGGTGTGGCTCTAAATCCTGCTTCTAATCAGCTTTGTGTCTCTTCCTCTTCCAGGCTCAGCCCTTACGAGTGGTACAACCCTCACCCCTGTTTACGAGAGCGTCGAGATGTTTTGGAAAACCAGTACACATTGGGAAATAGTCTGTGGTTTCCAGTTGGAGGATTCATGCAGCAGGGATCAGAGATCATGCCCAGGGCTTTGTCAACAAGATGCGTCAGTGGTGTATGGTGAGGATTTGGAGATTTGGATGGAAAGCTGCGAAATGAGATTGGCAAGAAGGACAGGAAAAAAACAGTCTTTGGACATAAACTGAGCTTACGTTGTAATATGTAGTCAGGGACCGGAATGTGGGCTGCCAATTGCAGGGAATCTCATAAATATGGATATTTTGCAAAAAAAAAAAACACAATTTAGAGTTAAAATCAGTTTGAATGATGTTGGTCTTATGTAATTAATTATTGAGCCATTTTCAAATCTGCTTAATCCAGGTTCAGGACTGGGGCATCAAGCCTAACTCAACGTCACACACACAAGGCAGGAACCAACAGTCCATCATCAGGCCCTATACCTTTCACTCATATCTGGACAATTCAGAGTTGCCATTTGACCTAACACACACAAACTCACGTCTTTGGGATGTGGGAGGAAAACTGTAGTGTCTGGAGAAGACCTGAGTAGCCAGGGGGAGGATGAGCAAACTCCGCACAGTCAGACCTGGAATCAAACCACAGATCTTTGAGCTGTGAATCAGTATTGCTAATCACTGCACCATCTACCACCCTTTGTATACTTATGGTAAATCTAAAGTACCTCTATAGAGATCTATTTACACCAGATAAGAAGCCTCAGCAAAGAATTCCATCATTGGGTAGAAGCAGCAGGATACCTGCCCAACTGAAGGGACCTGAGAGGTATATTCAAATAAATGGCAATCACTGCACTGAGTATTTGTACTGTAAGCATCACAAGTAGCTGAGCAGAGGCAGAGCCAAATCATACATACAGCTATCGAGAGGGCATGAGAATTCAAAAGATAGATCAACACTATTCTCAATTATTACAAGCTGATCAAAACATTTTCAAATGTTCTATCTTTTTAAATATGGAGGAAAATAAGATGTGCAAGAGAGCTTAACATTTAATGTTGTAACCTGATGATCAATGCAGTGGTATCGAGAGACTTTTAATCAAGATACTCACTCTTCTCAGACCACCATTGTGAAGCATCGGTAAGAGCTTACAATGACTTGCTAATATTAGCAATTAAATAGCAAGTGAGTGGACCAAGTAGGGGGAAACCTACTTCTGTTATCTCTGTAGGCCAAGTACGAGAAAACCTGCCTGATATAACAGCACTTCCAGTTCCGGAGCCCAGACTGACGTCACTTCCGTTTCCAGTGCCCAGAGTGACATCACTTCCGGTTCTGGTCCCCAGAATGACTTCTGGTTCATAGCATATAAAACCACAATCTTACAAAACCTTATCAGTTCGGTCCTGGAACTCAACATAACATCAACTTGTTTTCTTGAAGCCTTTTGCACCCAGGGACAATATACGGGTGGCTACCCCAAACCTTTCCAGTGTGTTGAGACTCATTCTTTTACAGTGGCGTAGCCGGCAGGATGGCCTCCTTGAGGAACTGGAAGTGACGTTAGTCTGGGCTCCAGAATCGAAAGTGATGTTAAATCAGGCAGGTTTTCCTGTATTTGGCCTGCAGAAATAACAGAAATAGGATTACAGCACCCCTTCACCCTCTGGACCTCCATTTGGTCCACTCACCTCACTCCTAGTCACACATGTGTGTGACAGCAGCTATAGGTTTGACCAAATGCCTTGAAATTGAACAAATGATGGGACATTATAATGTTATAAATTTAATGCATAAAAGCTAGTAATGAAATATGAAAATAACATTTTTCATGTATTTCCCACATATGTGCACACAGTAAAAGTGACTCTGATAAAGAATGAATTTGAAATAAAGTTGTAATTCTATTATATTTCTGGAAACTGGAGTCAGTATTTGGTTGTCAATAAAGAATGTGATTCATAGTAAAATGAAAGCTTGGACTACATGAGCCTTTGTGAAGTAAAATCAACTGAACGCACTCATGAAAGGCAAGTGGTCAATCAGTGCAACCTCCGGACAATGGCTTCTGTAGTACGGACACCTAGCTGATTGGGTAAAACGTTCAGTGTTGTTCTGTTACACTGCCCGGGGAAATCAGATCCAAAACTGACAGAAATATTAGTCAACAGCAAAAAAAGAGAAATCAAAGTGCAGGCAAGATAGTGAAGAATACTAAAATCTCTAAGGTCTGAAGAAACCCTAGAGAACTGGCATTTACAATGGCTACTAAGAGCAACAAAAGATCAATGAGCTTTAGCCAGGACCCCTCTTTTAATTCTCTAGACTCTCCCATAATGCGCCTGCAGTGTAAATAGTGTTTCCTAGCAAAAGGCAGAGATGGACTGGTCAGAGGAAAATTGTGTGTGGAATGGCCCCTTCTTAGTAATCGCACGTGCACACCCTATAAAAACCAGGATAACACAATCCATCACACACCGTCAAAAAACAATTCGGAGCCAAAATTGACTGCAGAGCTTGTACTCTTAAAGGAGCCTGCCATTGACTCCATGTGCGACTGTGAACACACCACTTAAAATGCCCTGCGCTCATCTGCAGTATTTTGAATGTGGGTCCATAGGATACAATTGATTTTGATTAGTGGGCTGCAGATTCCCCGTGTTATAAACACAGAAACGTGAATGTAGATGTAACCATCTGTTCTATGAAAAAATGTATGCAAACAATTTTGCTGGATCCTAATTTGGAAAGTTGCCCTGGATAAAGGTGTCAGTCAAATATACAACAGTACAGAATGATCAGTGGATAAATGTTTATATCTAAAGAACTCTTGAAGATGATGTTCTCATTCCGTTCCATTTGACAATAAAAGTAATAATTCCAGCTTCCTAATGATATATAATATACTGTATCTTTTATAATTCTTATATTAACAGTTTCCAGTGATATGTAAACAAATGCAACCAAAAGAAAGCCAGCCTGTTACAAATTTTTCATAACTAGGCAGAGCAGATCAAACCACAGCCTGTGAATTGGGTGCCAGTGGCCTGCAGGTTCCTTGCAGTGACATCTAATATTCCAGCCTTTGCTCCGTCTTCTTAATAAGATGATGCTGGAGTTGACTGGTGTAAACATTGTCATGAAAGACATACAGTAGATTAGTAAACCAACCTTTTATTTACCATGCGAATAGTCTGCAGTGCTGCCACATCGAGAGTTAAGTGTGTATGCTTTCAACTGCTTGCTTGCCTTTGTCTTGCATGTCCATTTTTAAGCATCATGAGATTTCACATGGCCGACTTTATAGAAAGCGGTAGATTGCATCGCCAGTGACACCTGCGAACTTCAAGTGTGATTCTTGTTCTGTACATAAATTCGTATAAAGAGCACTATTTACAAATGGGAAACAAGGAGACTGAATGGAGAAACATTTCGTGGTAGTGGCCCAAAACAGATTATTCCCTTTAAATATACGCGTTGAAATTAGACAAGGAGTAAAATGCATTCAGACAGTTAGTGTGTTTTTCAAATACTTCAATGCCAAGTCCAGGAGAGCCTTTCAGTTTTGGTATAGCACTGTTAATTGATCTTCTTCTTTGTTCTTCAAACTTTAAAATAAATGGAATCATTTGCAATAGGCAAAGCGTAATCATTTTCCCAATTTAAAGCAACAGTGTTCAGACGGTAATGTGGAAATTGCCAGATAGGCAACTCATTCTGCCATTTTTTTGTTGTGAATTTGAATCTCGTTTTTGGAACCTTGGCCACCACAAAACAGATTTTTGCTCTTGAATGTCCCAGAAGTTTTGCAGCTACAAGTGATTGTACTGCAGTGCAGCAGTGAACTTAAAAGTAACGTTACCAAAGTTTCTTTGCCTCATTTCTACAGGCTGTGCCTTACTCAGGGTTTTATGCACATGGTGTAGGCATGACCTGTACGACTTATAGTTATGAGCAGACCTTTACACACATGAAGATTACGAAAGCAGATACTAACAGACACCAAATATTTAAAAATGAATGAATTAAGACATCCAACATCCCAGCTGATGTGAACAGTTAGAGCAGAGCAGGCAGTTTCACGTTCATGACTAGAACATTGTCATAGCAAAGTCGATTTACTTTAAAATGATTCTCTTTGGGCTATCTGGCATTGTTCTTAATAGTTTTTAATAGATGTTTTCTTGTTAACCCATTTCTTGTAGGACCCATTTTTAAAGCTAATGTTTGTCAGTTATTCATATGCCAGATTGCCTGAATTCATTTTATACACACCACATATTGAGTCATTATGAGCAACCACAAAAAAGTCTGCCCACAAGTCCTAGTGTCGATAATTGATAAAGTGAAGAAATGTGTACTTTATATCACTTGCAGGGACACCTCAGTGGTACAGTTGATGTTGCTGTACAGATTTAGCCATCGCCCATATGGAAGTTTGTATGTTCCTAATTAACTGTCAACTTTAATTTGCCCCTTAGTGTCCATTAGTGGTCCCTGGGCCCCTCACTAGCGCTGGTTCCTGCCTTGCGCTTGATTCTGCTCAGATGAGCCCTGGTCCCTGAACCCTAAATTGGGTGAAGCAGGATTGAGAATGTTATCATTTGTGTGCACTCCATCCACTGACAGGAAAAAAATGATATACTTAATGCCCACGTGCTTCTCTCTATCTTGGCTCATGGATCTTCCCTTTCTGCCATGCACTTTAAAAGAGCTGAGGGCTAGCGAAGACAATGATGTAAAGTTGGAGTTCTTTAATATGACATCCTCTCTGTGTCCACACCGCTTTTTTCAATCGACTGTCAGAGGCCATGCTGGCTGTGTCTTGCTCCTTAGCAGCAGGCCTTCATGCTCTCTGATGATTTCGAACGCATACGTGGTTCACTATTGCTGGATCATATTGTGCAACACCTTAGATCCTACAGAAGTCCACGTGACACCTTCAAGTGACATACTGTATTAGGAAAGATTTTGAAACAAACGCTTCAGTATTTACTGACAAGCAGTGAAATTACAGACAGCCTATGCTGAGAGATAAAGCCTACTAATAATGAATAACTGCAGACCTATAAAAATTAGGAAAAAAATGTATGTTCAGTTGACAAATTTTACTTTTCTGCCAAATGTCATCTACCAGTTTTCTTTAATTTGACAGAGTTACATTTAAAAAGGGTGAAAGAATTTAAAGAATAGAATAATTGTAGAACTGCGGTGAGCTGGCGCCCTGCCTGGGGTTTGTTTCCTGCCTTGCGCCCTGTGTTGGCTGGGATTGGCTCCAGCAGACCCCCGTGACGCTGTAGTTAGGACATAGCGGGTTGGATAATAGATGGATGGATAATTGTAGAAACAATAAAAAGCATTTCATTGTGAGTATGGCCACCGACTCAATGTTAATTAATATCTTTCAAGCAGAAGCTAATCAATACATTTCTGGCATTTGTTAATAGTTACTTTATTAGGGGGCAGCTCAAGTGAAGGAATAATTAACAGATATTAATTACAATTTTAACAAGGTATTAACTACAGTAGTATTTCATTCTGCTTTGTTTGTGGTATTAATTGACTCTTGAATAAAACTTGGTTGTAGAAGGAAAGGTCGATGGCCACCTAAAGAACAAACTCATGAACTTCTTCTCGCACCTTTTCCAGAATTTATGACTATTATGATTCCTAGAAAGATCTGCGCTAACACATTGATGTTGTTTTTGCCAGGTGGGCCTTCACACTCATCATTATCTCTTCATACACGGCCAACCTAGCTGCTTTTCTCACTGTGCAAAGAATGGAGGTGCCGATTGAGTCAGCCGATGACCTTGCAGACCAAACAAACATCGAGTACGGCACCATTCATGGCGGGAGCACAATGACCTTCTTCCAAGCAAGTATTTTCTTCTAACAGTTGTGCGGTAGACATCAAGTGGACATTTTATCTATTTATTTTTTTAGCTCAACTACCTAGAGCAATCAGAACTTACACTTTCTGTTTCTTTTAAAAAGAATGTCAACCCCATGTCCAACATCAGCACCTCAGAGGAGTGCAAGAGCAGCAACATTTAGTGCAGCCAAACTGTCACCTAATTTCAAGCATGACATTCATTCTCGTTTGTCTCCTTTAGCCACATTTTAAATTATCTCCTGTTGGTTGATTTCTGTTACAAGCTTAACCTCCAAATAAATTGAATTACATACCCCATTCAAAGAGCCTTAAGAGTGATGGGAAATTTCAAATGCAAGACATTTTGAAAATCCAGTTGCTTCTTCTTGATTACTCCTGCCCCCTACTCATCATGTACTATTGATCGTTGGTGACATGATTTAATTATCAGGGGGACCCTGTGCTCTATTCATATCCTGTGAGGATTTTCCAAGTTACCACCTGTGGCCACACACCGCCTCCTTGTGATTATGTGAATTTCCAGTTGCTGTTGATTAGTTAAAAAACATTTTATGATTAACTTCACCTTTCTTGGTGAAAATAAAAAGCAAAGTAAACCCGTTAAGCATATATTAGATAACTCCCAATATAATGCAACCTCAAAAATGCTATTTCTAAATCAGTTATTTTTTTATTGTGTTATACCATTGAATGAGATGAGACATCAATATTACATCACATCTCAGTTAATATGGGTAGAAGTTGTTTTTTTAACATTTTTCCCACTGGGAGCTAACACTTCCAAGGGTGTTAACATGAAATCTCCCTCTGAGAAGCTCACATTTCTTGACTCTCCCATAGAATGTAGTGTTAGCCTCTTCATATAGGCAGTCATGAGAATCTGAACTAAAAAACATCATCAACAACTGGTTTAATAGTAATTAGTCAGGTTAGTAGGGTGACATTCTGATCTAAAGGTTTAATTCTGAACTGGAAGGTTGGTGGTTCATTTCACAGCAGTGACTCTTTTATCCTTCACAGGCTCCAATTGTAAAAATATTTATGGTTAGAGGGGCACTGCTGGTCTGTACTTGTAAAGCGATCTGGGAACCTGTTTACTGTACAAAAATACAAACGTTATTTGTTATCCCAGAGTCGCTAGTCCTAAATTTCCATTGTCTTCTGTCTGTGGCGTGTTTAACATTGTTCTCATTCTGAGTGATGTCGCTTCCATCCATGTGTTCTTAGGCCTCCTTCTTAAACGCCACCCCCTCCATCAATGCCCCAGTACAAATTTTCATCAAGTTATTCTGTTCAGTTCCTACCTTAGACCTGAAACACCTCAGTCCATCTCTCTTCCTCCCCAAACTTACCTACTTCTTTTTTACTTTCTTGATACGAAGTATAGGGAAGGTATTGTAATCGTCCAAAAATTCGACCTCGAGATTTTGATGAATCTCGATGTTTTAGACCTCCCTGAGTATGAAAATACCATTTTTGAAATTTCTGTATGTGTGTGCGTAAACACAATAACTCGAGTACACTTTCACTTAGATCACCAAATTTTGCATACAAGTATTAGATACAAACTTAGATTTCTATCAACTTTTGGGCTATTTCCACTGACCTGAAGTAGTACATTTTTATTAATGCAGCTGCAGAGTCCGATTTACTCAACTTTACTTTTATAATAATTGTTCACTATATTATTAATTTGATTCGATTTGTTGTTGATGGTTCTTTAATGTACATAATATAAAAATGTAATCATTGTCTTGCGGTTTACTCCTCAAATATCCATCCCCATATGTGAGCATAAGAGAAAGTCTAGGGACAACCACTCGAGATTTTTACCAATGTTTTTTTCTGCCAACGTCTTTCTCCCACACTGAAACTACAAGTATCTATGTGTTCATTCTCACCTCAGTAATCTTCAGCCTTGATACTTTTTCTGACTTCATTAAATATCTGACTCTCATATTCAATTCCTCACATCGTCTACATGCCACAGATGCTTCTTTAGAAGTCAATATGGAGGACAGCTTTCAGAACTCTTTCCATGCACGTCTCATGGATCCCATTAAACCAGCTCAGGTGCTAATTGCAAGGTGCTTGTCACATTCACTGCCACAGCTTCAGATGGCCATTGGAATCCCTAAAATTAATTATTGTTTCCTCTGTATGGCGTTGATGTCGCCCACTGTGAGTTCCAGTATTTTTTATTTCTGCTTGTGGGAATCATTTTGATACTCCTACATGATTATAAATAAACCATTTATGATAATGTTGCTATGTGGGAGTGTGGAAGGATGCTGTCTTCCAGCTCATTTGTTGGAATGGCATAGCCTGGTTGACTCAACCAAAGTTCTGTGCAAGCCAGTAGAAAATAACTACTAAATTCATGTTTGTTGCAAGTGTTAACTACATTCTTTAAAGTCACGGACTCTGTTTTACTTTACAAGTAGCCCACCTTTTTGTTCCTTATGACTTACTGGCAATCTGTGTTCAATTTAGAACTCCAGGTACCAGACATACCAGCGGATGTGGAACTACATGCAGTCCAAACAGCCCAGCGTCTTTGTGAAAAGCACAGAGGAGGGCATTGCTCGAGTTCTTAACTCCAAATATGCCTTCCTGCTGGAGAGCACCATGAATGAATACCATCGCCGACTCAACTGTAACCTGACCCAGATTGGTGGGCTGCTTGACACAAAGGGCTATGGAATTGGCATGCCGCTAGGTAAGAACATATTGCCTGGCAGCACACTGCTGGAGCGTAGGCAGTTAGCACTTATCTGTGTCACTGCAGGCTGGTCCAGTTCACTGGCACTGAGGCTGCAAATGTAATATGAAGCAGCTACCTAAGATCTCATGCTTTTCCTTCCCAATCCCAGGCTCTCCATTCCGAGATGAAATTACTCTGGCAATCCTTCAGCTGCAGGAAAATAACAGACTGGAAATCTTGAAGAGGAAGTGGTGGGAAGGAGGCAAGTGTCCAAAAGAAGAAGACCACAGGGCTAAAGGTCAGTACATTGTCCCTCCTTCTCCTCATTTACATCTTGCTGTTTTGTTTTGAATTTGGATGACCAGTAGCACCAGTAGAATTTCATTTGGCAGCACAGTGGATGCCTTGTACTCTTTCCACAAGGCATTCATGGCAAAGGATGGCACGATATATTTGCAGTTCTCACTGTTTCTCTTCCCCTTGCAGGTCTGGGCATGGAAAACATTGGTGGCATCTTTGTGGTGCTGATCTGTGGGCTGATCATTGCTGTGTTTGTGGCCATCATGGAGTTTGTTTGGTCAACACGGCGCACAGCTGAGTCAGACGAGGTATGAGGGGGCGGGCAAACTCAAATGCAAACCCAAATGAGTAGGTGTACTCCGTGTCTTGTGTGGTGCTGTAAGCATGCCAGCATATCTGTGTTTCATTCTTCATGGTGTTTCCAGGGAGCGTTTGCGTCATCACACTACAGGGGAATTTTCTTCAGCAGCTTTCATTTTGTTCTTTTTTTCCTTCGCCCCATGTTACTCTCTTTTTAGAGATGCAGAGAATACCATTCAGCAAACTAATACTAGACTCTTTTTTTCTCCTGGACAGATATCTGTGTGCCAGGAGATGCTGAATGAATTCCGCAACGCCATCTCGTGTAAGAAGAACTCCCGCTCTCGGCGACGTCGCCCAACTCGTCACAGTCGAATTATGCTGTCGACCTCCAAGCCCCTACGCATGGTGCGAGAGATGAGGCTGAGCAATGGAAAGCTGTACAGTGGAGCTGGACCACTAACTGGAGGAACAACCTCAAATCCTGTAGGGGGAGGGACCCCAGCAGGCCAGTCAGACTTGGGACCGGGGCCTCAAAGACTTCTAGAGGACCCTGTGGGCTCAAACACAACCCCTCCTCCCACCTTGCCCCTGTCCAGTACAACCAGCGTGCGCAGCTGCACTCACATTCGCATCTGCCAGGAATGCCGCAGAATACAGACCTTGAGGGCCGCCCGAGTGGTGGCCCCCCGGTTGAACTTGCCCCCACCCCCTTCTTCTTCAACACATAGCGAGGGGAGCAGTCCAAGGAGGGTCGTGGGGCCTCCTGTGTCTTCTCCTGTGGACCTGATGAGTGAGCAGGACTGAGAAGAGCAGTGGAAACTAATGCGCCTAGAGCGGGACGCTGTGGGGGATCAAAATGCTCTGAACTGGAAGTACTGGTTTCAAAGCGCTGAGGAAGTAGCTCTATAGAGGTGGAGCAGTGACACTATGTGAACACACAAACCAGCGATGTTTTTGGTTTTTTTTGTTTTTTTTTTTTCTCCGTCTATGATGTTCTCTTCTTTATCTTCGCATAAGAAGGTCTCCATGTGTTGGATCTTGCCGGTTCCTGTAGCTTTATGGTCTCATTTGAGGGAGCAGGGGCGCCTATCTCTCTGTGTGTTGGCTTTCACTTAAAGGATTCTAGACTTAGGGCTAAATTCCACTATCCAGAGTTGGGTTCAGTCTTTAAGAGATGACATTGCTTTTTTTTTTTTTATTATTATTATTATTATTATTTTGAAAAATGTCCGGTGCTGCAGATTTTCTACAGTTAGTCTTAATGACAAAATCCGTTCATCTCATTGGTAAACAAATGAAAACAAGCTGCTGAAACTGGAAGTGAAATGATTATTAAACGGAGGAAGGCAGAGTGGATACACCCAGTGGGTCTCACTTGGAAAGTCAGCTCTTTTTCAATGATCAGAGTGCATTGGGTTTTTATACTAGCAGATCAACAACATTCACGTCAAGTGAATAAGAGAAAGGAAACGAGGGTCTCGGACAGAGAGTGACGAGAAAGAAGAAAAATAAATATCAGGGGCACGCACACAAAGACAGAGACAGAAGGTGGAGCCGTGCATATGGACACTTGGAGAGGGCAGGCTGACAGAGAGACGGGCAAGTGAAAAGGATGACATCTGGGAAGGTCTGATATGAACGAGACGCCTGTGGACACCTAAGTAGTGCTCTCCAGATGCCACCTGGTGGACACATGCAAAATATTTAGCACCCCACCCACTGCAGGCAGGCTGGAGTTTGCCAGCACCAGTAGGGCCGGTCTGACCCTCCACACTTCTGTGCAAACTTGGCTCTGAGAAGGACAGTGAAGAAGCACTGACAAGATGACCCATAAGAAAGGACACAGCAAGCGGATTTATGAGTGGAGAATCATCAGAAAAAGCTGAAGAGAACTCTGGCACTGACTTTTTTACTGTTACCATTATCATCACCATAATTGGTTATTATTATTAATATAATTGATATCGTTCTTACTCAGATTTACACCGATTCAAAGTCACACTCCGCTCCGATGCTGGGACTGACATCTGCTCTCCACAAACCTTTCCAGCAAATTCACTTTGCCTTGTCACTTTCTCCCACCAGCCAGAGGCGGGGGGGGAGGGGGGGCCAAAGAGCGAATCTGAGCGCACCAGTAAGGAACAGCCCAGAGCCACGGCAGCGCAGCTCACAGGAGGATGTCGGCCTAATCTTAGTCTAGAGCGCCTTGGCAGAGGCTTGACGAGGGCTGTCCTGTTAGCCCAACCCTTAAGGGACCTGAGTGGGCAAGGGTGGGCACAAACATGGGGGAGCGAAAACCTCTTTCTTGGTCCTTCATTATTTTCATTGTTTCTAACCTTTACACCTCTCCTTCTATATTTTTTGGTTGGGTTGGGGAGGGCAGGGTTGTGTTTTGCAGATTTCTATAGTGCCAATCAATCAAATAAAAGAAAACAAAAGAAAAGAAAACGACATCAATGCAGATTATTGAGCTGGCAGGGAAGAAGTCACAGGTCGCCCGGTGTAAAGCATACGAAACACTGACCAGTGAATTTGGAATAAAAAAAAACACCCAAGCCAGCCTAATGTGTCCTTTATTGTGTGTCACTGTAAACCCATGTAGACTCTTCTCCCTCAGGAGACCTGTTTGTTCCTATGGCAACAAGAAAGCGAGGTGTGCAGGGTGACGCAGTGACCGTTCAGAGCGATTCCCCTTATTAGAGTGTCGGGTGCCGTCGGCGTCGTTTCAGCACACACAGCAAGCTGCTTCCTCGGCCTCACTTACCTGTAAACCCTAAACTTCCAGAAAGCCACCAATTCTGTCAAACAAAATGCCCCTTTCCTTTTTTTGCACCCAGATAGACAACATCACTAAAAGACGTCCTCAGCAGCTTCTCTGAACTGGGCTGCCATGCAGTGATGAGCCATTCCTGGAATCTGACTTCTTGGCCAATGCCCCTCTGTCAGATTTCATTGGTGGTGAAAGCTCTGGCAGAGGATGAGAAACAGAGCGGAGAGCACAGACCCCCAGACACCAAAGCCTGGCATTTTGTGTAAAGGGGCCTACAGCCAGACAGCGCCGGCGGCACAGGTGGCCAACCCAGATGTCACCCGTTTGTGGAAGGCACAATTTTCTGTGACTGACTTGAGTGTGTGTTATTATGGTAGATCGGAAGAGCGTCGTGTAAGGTGTTAAGTTAACACCTTCCACGGAGATCGGAA
>JANRMT010062829.1:25585703-25599439 GCA_026402145.1 Polypterus bichir lapradei
ATGGAAGCTCAACCCTATTGGGGCCCGTGGCCACAACCAGGGTGCACCCGGAGGATTAAGGAGGAATACCAGGGACACCCGGAGTGCTTCCGGGTGCTCATGCGGTACTTCCACCACACCAGGAAGTGCTGCTGGAAGATTGTCAGAGCGCACCTTTATATATGTATATGTATATGTATATAAAGGCCATCAACAGAAACTTGGACATGAATGGAGCATATGCAGGTTTAAAAAGAAGAACATCCACATATTAAAGAAGACATAATGACCAATACCTTCTGAACCCCACCATATTAATCCACCCGCCTTACACCCACCTATCCCTTTTCCGCATTTCCTATATATTGCCTTGGATTCCTGCATGTCTAATCATTTTTCTCTGATGATGACAGCTTAAGAATTAAAAGCTATTTTAAGATAAGTGACTCATCTTTTTCCCTTTGTGGACTTCTAGCTACAGACTCTTGAATTACCATATTTGTTATTTTTTTTTCATGACTGACTATGGCTCTTCAATAGCCTTAAGAGGGCTGAATATTTTTTAGTTTCTGAAAAGCAATGGTTTCACCCAGAAATCAACATAAAACATCATGTTGCTGCCTGCTGTGGCTGCCAGTTTGCCAAGAATATGTGGCAGGCTTGCTGCCAGGCTGCCTTCGCGTGGCTGGGGCAAAGTCACAGTGCATTGCAATCTGGTTTCTATCTCTTATCATTGTTAAGTGGCAGTCCTCCCTGGCAAGCATTGTCAGTACAACGATTTACTGGGGACCAATCAGCTGAAACTGGAACCTCACATTCGTATCAAATCGGAGTCCAACAAGTCATACTCCAGTTCAGAGATAACAGGCAAAACTTCGTCCACGGAGTGTTTTGCTTTCCGCATTCGCTTTGATCTCTCAGCAGATGTCAGTGCCATTTTTGCTGGTGTATGCACCTTACTACTCACATGAGTGCAGGAAATCTCGGTCAAACTAATGAATCTAACTTTCCTTCTAGCAACGAGAGACCAACTAAAACATAACAGTTGGTTTTGTCACAGTTTACAGTCAATTACCATCGTCAACTCCTCCTTTTAACAAAAGTCAACATCAGCCCTGAAAGAGTTAAGGCCTGCCTCAGAATCTGCTGGTGCAAGTCCCATTGTTCCTGTACCATTTGCCAGGAGTTAAGAGTGAGAAAGGCGACTTTGCATCACGACCGACGTCCTTAATAATTCTGTTTGCCTTTTGTGAGGTGGTATGTCGCATGTTATACAAGTGGGGCAAAAAAGTATTTAGTCAGCCACCAATTGTGCAAGTTCTCCCACTTAAAAAAGATGAGAGAGGCCTGTAATTTTCATCATAGGTATACCTCAACTATGAGAGACAAAATGAGAAAAAAAAAAATCCAGAAAATCACATTGTCTGATTTTTAAAGAATTTATTTGCAAATTATGGTGGAAAATAAGTATTTGGTCACCTACAAACAAGCAAGATTTCTGGCTCTCACAGACCTGTATCTTCTTCTGTAAGAGGCTCCTCTGTTTTCCACTTGTTACCTGTATTAATGGCACCTGTTTGAACTTGTTATCAATATAAAAGACACCTGTCCACAACCTCAGACAGTCACACTCCAAACTCCACTATGGCCAAGACCAAAGAGCTGTCAAAGGACAACAGAAACAAAATTGTAGACCTGCACCAGGCTGGGAAGACTGAATCTGCAATAGGTAAGCAGCTTGGCGTGAAGAAATCAACTGTGGGAGCAATTATTAGAAAATGGAAGACATACAAGACCACTGATAATCTCCCTCGATCTGGGGCTCCACGCAAGATCTCACCCCGTAGGGTCAAAATGATCACAAGAACGGTGAGCAAAAATCCCAGAACCACATGGGGAGACCTAGTGAATGACCTGCAGAGAGCTGGGACCAAAGTAACAAAGGCTACCATCAGTAACACACTACGCCGCCAGGGACTCAAATCCTGCAGTGCCAGACGTGTCCCCTTGCTTAAGCCAGTACATGTGCAGGCCCGTCTGAAGTTTGCTAGAGAGCATTTGGATGATCCAGAAGAGGATTGGGAGAATGTCATATGGTCAGATGAAACCAAAATAGAACTTTTTGGTAAAAACTCTACTCGTCGTGTTTGGAGGAGAAAGAATGCTGAGTTGCATCCAAAGAACACCATACCTACTGTAAAGCATGGGGGTGGAAACATCATGATTTGGGGCTGTTTTTCTGCAAAGGGACCAGGACGACTGATCCGTGTAAAGGAAAGAATGAATGGGGCCATGTATCGTCAGATTTTGAGTGAAAACCTCCTTCCCTCAGCAAGGGCATTGAAGATGAAACGTGGCTGGGCCTTTCAGCATGACAATGATCCCAAACACACCGCCCGGGTAACGAAGGAGTGGCTTCGTAAGAAGCATTTCAAGGTCCTGGAGTGACCTAGCCAGTCTCCAGATCTCAACCCCATGGAAAACCTTTGATGGGAGTTGAAAGTCCGTGTTGCCCAGCGACAGCCCCAAAACATCACTGCTCTAGAGGAGATCTGCATAGAGGAATGGGCCAAAATACCAGCAACAGTGTGTGAAAACCTTGTGAAGACTTACAGAAAACGTCTGACCTCTATCATTGCCAACAAAGGGTATATAACAAAGTATTGAGATGAACTTTTGTTATTGACCAAATACTTTTTTTTCCACCATAATTTGCAAATAAATTCTTCAAAAATCAGACAATGTGATTTTCTGGATTTTTGTTTTCTCATTTTGTCTCTCATAGTTGAGGTATACCTATGATGAAAATTACAGGCCTCTCTCATCTTTTTTAAGTGGGAGAACTTGCACAATTGGTGGCTGACTAAATACTCTTTTGCCCCACTGGTATATGTCCTGCGTCAAAGGCAGACATGAATCGGGTGCCATGCTGGACTGAGAGGGACAGACTGCTTTCTTGCAGATGGCAGTTTGCCTGTTAACTTGTAGTGGATTGTTTTAAGGCTCATTAGGAAGATGTGACAATATTTTGTTAAGTATCAGACTTGAAAAGTACTGTAGCGTTGGCACATACCACCCAGGACGGTTTGGGAGAACCTGTAATTCACTACATAGAAACCTGACAGCAGAAACGGCTCAGGGTGTTGAGAAGCAAAGGACAGATGGGTCCAGTCTGAAAACCAGGTGACTGTAGAGATACATGCTATGACAGCCGACCATGCAATGTCCTGCAATGGACCTGAACTCTGTTCACGTGTGGTTCGTGCATTGCGCTCAAAGCTGTTGGGAGAAGTTACCACATCCCATGACTCGTTACTGGAAGTGGTGGGATAAGAAAATTTAAAAAAGAAAAAAAAATGAATGGATGGCCTATCTGAAATAAATCAAGCTCCCCTTAATTATTTAGTGTGGTGCTGAGGTGTCACCCACTGCATGACTGCACTCAGGTCCTACTGGTTCGCCATGTGGGGGGTGCAGCAATGCGCTGTATCTCAAACTTAATCTTTCATACTTAACAGCACACTTGAAACTGGTATTATGTGATCCCTGCTAACATTCATAAAGACCACTTGCCGCTGTTAACACCCTTAAGGTAAACCACCATGAGGTCATAAATTAGGAAAATGTGAAGGGAGCCATCACTGACTAAATGAAAGCAGAGAATACTGGGATATGAATTATCCATTCATTTATGAATTCTGCACCACTCATTGGAGGAAACATCTGTGGAATTAACAGCAGGCGTTCACAGGGCACACACAACTGCAGTGAGGCCATTAAAAGCAGCCAACTGAACTAATATGAGACAAAGCCATCTGACGACTGTAGAAAAGTATATTCTTAAAGTTGATGGTTTGCATATATTTAAAGAGAATCAAGCGCATATATATGAAAATAAGCATTATATCTTAGTGCACGTTAGTATAGCAAGGGCTGAATCACAAAAAGGCCTGTGCCCGTATATTTCTTATTTTCCTTAGCAAGCTGGAAACCACCAATATTTCATAAGTCAAGGCCAGGTATGCAGAGAGGGGCTGACAGGCAAACCACCCCACAATTCTATGTGGTGAACTTGAGCTGAGGACTGGAAATAATGGTGGCAGGTACCAGACGGGTGCAAAGGTGGGGAAACGGTCTGTCAAGTGGGCATGATGGATAGAACAGAGTACTACACTCATTAGGCTGGGAAAAAATGGTGGAGCTAATTAGTGGCAGTACCATAGAGTGTTGAGAGTCAGATCAGGGTGACAAATGAGCTAAGTGACTTACGCTCTTGATAAGATCTATCGTAAAAGTAAGATATGAGCTAAACTGAGTCTGTATGTGCATTACACTATCCTGAGACTCCGAGTGCCTTCTCTGGGCTAAGGGTGCCCATCTCCGCTTCAACACAACAGACTGTAGCATTCCGGTACCCAAGATCCAAATAAAACCCAGATCTTTATAGTTATGAAGCTGTAGCACTAAACAGCTCTGAAAAGTGTGCTGTTAATTTGACATCAAAAGCTTTATTCGTTTTAGTTTTTGAGTGCAATAATTTATTCATTAGGTTTTTTTTTTTCTTCCCACTTATCCCCTGCAGCATTAATGACCAGGCAGGAATCTGCCTTGGATGGGCTGTGAGTTCATCAGTAACCAACTCAATCATACACTGCATTGATGATACCTGACTAATCTCAAAAGGAAACGTCAGTATAAGAGTAGGCCAAACACATTAAGAGATATGCGCAGCACTATACACAAGTGAAAAGAGGAAAACCGTACTCATAATTTAAAATTAGCACATTCAAATGTCATAATACTTTTTCTAGACATTGTGGTGACATCTGATGGTTAAAAAGGACCACTGATACCGACTGTAGGTCAAGGTGGTGTGAGTGGCCGTGAGATGTGGCTCGTGATAGCTTAGCTGCCATGTTTCTCTCTGCTCTTGCTAGTGACCAGAACAGAGTTAGCCTTCATGATTGACCTCTTTGGTCTGTTGGCCTCTCCTGTTCTCATAGCAGTCATCCTAATGTACCACTGTGTTAAAAAAAAAAAAAAAAAACTTGAGCCACATACAGACAGAACAAACACAGATCTGTTATGCCTGCAACAAAAGGAATGAGCCTTCTCAGGAAATATGGACTCTTCTGGCTCTTTTAGTGTATGGCTTCATTTTTTGTAGATCACTTCAGATTTCTGCTGAAGTGAACCCCCAGTTAGAGGTGAATCACCTCAATTTGCACTCCCAGCAGTGAGACCAGAGTCAGGGAAAATTTACCCACCATCTCCTTTCATTTGCTAAAACTGAGATTTAGAAGGTTCAGGTAATGAATAAGATCCATCAGACCTCTGTGTTCTTCCTCCTGTCCACCACTTATACATCCCATGATTCTGCCGATGACGTATTCACACTCAGATACAGTGATATAAATACTCCGAGTGGTGCAGTGAGAGTAATATGGAAAAAGATGACCCGATGTGGCAACCGCTAAAGGGAGCAGCTGAAAGAATAAGAAGAAGGTGCAGTGAGAGTAACAACGCTAAAGCAGTTATGGTATTTGGAATAGTTTGACCATTCTGTGGACCATTATATTGCTACAGGTTAATTACTATCAGATGCATTAAACTAATAAACAATATGCAGTTAATTTCAGTGTATTTATAAAGCAGTACACTGAACATTAGCACTGCTTTGACGCTGGGTGCCGCCAGTCTGCAAAACCGAGCACAGAATTTTCGTACGACAGGGAATGAGCTACCGTGGAAATGTGCGTGGCTTTAAGCCAAGTTTAGGTTTTATACATCGCAATTTGAGCATGGAAATGTTCTTACGCAACATTTTTGTGCGTACGCACTGTTTATACATGAGGCCCCTGGACACCACATTGAGTTCAGGTGTTTCAGTCGCACCCATTGTTAACATCTAAATAAAATCAAGACATAGCCATGTAGTCTCCATTGACAAACATTGGCAGTGGAGTGGGTCGTACTGAAGAGCTTAGTGACTTTAAATTGTGGCACTGTCATAGGATGCCACCTTTGCCCCAAGTCAGCATGTGAAATTTTTGTTCTGCTGATTCTGTGCCGGGTAATTGCAAGTGATATTTATATGAAATGGAAGCATTGAGGAGTAACAGCAGCTCAGACACACAAATTCAAAGAGTGGGGTCCTGAAGCACATAGCATGTAACAATCAACAGTCCTCAGTTGCATCACTCACAACTCCAACCGGCCTCTTGAAGCGACATCAGCACAAATGCTGTGCATCAAGAGCTTCAGGAAATGGGTTCCCATGGCTGAGCCGCCGCACACAAGCCTAAGACCACCATGCACAATGGGTTGCATAATGGGTAATTGTATTTAAATAGAGTGGACTATTATGGGCTGGCATTGGATCACCATTAATAATGACCTTTTCTTCTCTCCTTTGGAGATTATGACAATAATAGGTGACCCAGACAAAGATGCTACCTGCACAACACTGGTGGGTAGTGTCCTGCCATGACAGTTTGTGTCAAGGTACGAGGGGCCACTGCCTACAATAGCTGGTGTTCTTCGTTGTTTGTTAGGGCCATTTGATGACAAGATGGTACTTTGAAAAGATCCTGGGTGAATCTATTCATGGCAAGCCTGCATGGTTCAAGTTAATAACTGGGCACTGGCCAGCTGTGATGTTGGCGCCCTCCGCTGATTGGTCATATCTCTGATCCTGTCTCAGATGGGGTGTATGAGAACAACTACTGTCGTGGCGAAAAATTCATCATCAGAAGGCATTTTACCTAAAAATAAAGGCTATGAGGACTCGAGATAGACAGACAGAGTTTTAAGGCTTTATTGCAATAAATCAACCACACGGACTCAACCCAATTCGGCAGAATGAGATTGAGCCCTGAACATTGCCATAATCGAAATTTTTATAACAATTTCTTATCATTTTAACCTTGTTCAATGAGCTCATTCTGCACCTGGCCATACTGTCTATTATTCAATTCAGTTTCTGTTTTTCTTATTCCTGATTGGTTCTTCAACTGGGCAGATGTCCTCTATTCCATATTTGGTCTTTCATGGTGTCACTTCCTCCTCTAGCCTTTCATGCTATGCTATATTGGTGGCCTAAAGCTAAGCTTTTAATTAAAAAGAAATATAGTATATGCTTTCATTTAATCATTGCTTGGCATACTTGAATTGTCTTGATTTCTACACTAAAGTTAATTTCTAATATATTCTTCTAATACTTTTGCTAAAGCCTGAATTTACTAAGATTTTCTCTTCATGCATTAGTGTGACCTTGCTTACAGCAAAAGCCTTTTGTTCCTTTTCTGCTGATTCACCAATCCAGCTGGTTTCGATACGCGCCTTCCAGAGCCATTTTGTATTTGTGGTATCGCTTCCTAGCTTCCTGGCCTTGAACACAGATGTTCTCAACCTCTTATCTTGTCCGAAGCTGGTTTCGATGTGTCAATTTCTGTTCTTTCCCAGACTAGATATTTTGCTGTAAGCTTAAAAAATAATGCAATATAACTGATTTTTAGTTAACTGGTTGCTTGACCTATCCTATTTGCTTAACATTCTATTTTATGCTTAATCTTAATATTTTAGAAGCTTTTAATTACTTTTTATGGCTCTTTATGTTAATTAGCTATTCTCTATGCTAATATAAAAAATTTTCCTTCTACACTACCACTATCTTAACACCCTTCACGAGTCAGAATTAGGGCACAACTAGGCATCTGTATGGTTCTATGCCATGACACATTCCTACTTGTAACACAAACCATTGAGGCTTTTCAGACAATAATGACACTCCATTGGATCAAAACTCTATTTTTGCTCCACTTCTGGAATATATGCTACTGCGGTGTCAGTACACTGGTTTTCATATAAACTGGACCCCTACCTACTCCTGAATGATTTATGTTTTTTTATCAATAATGTATTTATTCATTTGATTTTTTGTATGGCTTACTGTCCACAACCACCTGCTGGGTCAGATTACGAAAACTTCAGTACGCTCAAAATGTGTGTTTGTAGCTTTCCACACACACATTGGGATTTATAAAAGAAAACGTGACAGAAGAACATGAGTATATTTATGGTAACTCTGACCTATCCATACGCAACATTTTGGAGACAACGAGCTTTCTCTCGACAATGTAGGGAAATGCAGGCAAACCAGCTCAATGACGACTCACACGTATAAAAACACAAATCACCCAGCCGTTATTATAATACGCGTTAATGTGACAGACATGTTACACCTCAAAAACAATGAATATGATGCACAGAATGTGTTTTAATTCCCTTTTTAGTGAGCCAATTCTGCTCTCCTTTTTGGTTTATTGTCAGTTTACGTGTTGTCACTTCTCAGGAAACTGGCCAACAGATCAGAAATATCTCAGCCGAGCTTCACTTCATCATGTCCCCTGTGCTGGGAGCCTTTAGCTGACTGATGAGGTACTACTGTACATCCAGTTTTCATATGGTGAGGGTGTGCATACATGAAACATAACAGGTTTTTACCATCACAAAAAGGGAATTTGCAGCAGTGTCAGGTTCTTCTAACGTAATCGGAGCAAATGACTGCATTCATATTACAATAAGAGATCCTAACAAGAATGGAGCTGCTTTTGTTAATTGTAAGCTGTTACATTTCATTAATACACAAGCCATCTGTGATGGCAAGATGAGACTGACAAATGCTGGCTTGGTGGTCTGGGTCAGCCCCTAGGATTCGTTTATTATGAGTGTGGTATAGCAGGTCCACAGCTCAGATGAAAGGCCAGTTTTTAAATAGATAATCGCTGCACTCGCGTTTAAAGAGGGGACGTGGTAGTGTGGCTGGAGCGGTTCCAGGGCACAACATGAGGTGGGCATTTCCTCGTTTATGTGCACAGGTGAGGTAATTGATGCTGGGAACTGTTAATCGCCACAGCTGAGCCACATCCCCATTATATATAGTAGGAGCGCGAGTGCAGAGAGGAAAAAAAAAGAAAGTGAACGGAGGTTAAGGGAGAAGAAGGAAACAGGAAACGGGAAGGAGAAAGCCAGTGCGTGAGCGAGCTGCGAATGCTCACTCGCTGTCAAGAGCAGGAGGCAGCTGAGCACTGAGCCCTAGCGGGGTGTTTGGCCGGCACCCGGAGCAGTCGGTAGTGCTCAATGCTGAGCATTTACGGAGGAGCAGGAGTAACCAGAAGGAGGATGGCTCACCACATAAGGTCGGAGACTTGATAAGTGAAAGCCCCAGCGTGAGCGCCCTGGTCACTGGGGAGCCCAAGTCATGTTCTGGTGAAGCCCACCGGAGCCAGGGATCGGAAAGGCGAACAGATCAGCAGAAGACAGAGGAGGTCAGCTGCAGGTAGGGTGACTCCCCTGGTGCATAGATTGGATGGGAGAAGCAGGGGAGTCGTCAGAAGAAAGAAGGCACCAGGCTTTGTTTTTAAAAGGACTGCTTTCAGCCATTGTTTTTAACCTCGTTTTAAAGGAATTATTTATTGAATTTTAACCTCCACATTTTTCACTTGTTTTTAATGGATTATTTATTTATTGAACTTTATGCACTGCACTTTTTATTTGGACACTGTTTTGGTTTTGTTTAAAATAAAAGCACTTTGTATATTTTGTACCATCCCCTTGCCTTGTTGTTGATGTCTTCACTGTCAAACTCATCCATTCACATTACCGACAGTGTTGGGTTCGAGAGCTCCCAAGAAGCCAGATGGGAGCATGGAGCAGAACCTGCAATGTCACAATAAGGTAAAGCAGTTTTGGCAGGCAACTTAATGGTAATGTAACATGGTGATGGGCTTGATGGTATGGTAATGCCTCAGTTTTTTATATAGCCTCAACTTTTCATTGTAGCAGCCAACATGTGATAAATGGATACCCGCTCAGACACTGGCACCTTACACCTTTCCAACATCCAGAGAGTAGAGGAGAGGCGCCCCCATGCCACTTGTGCTCCTGGTGCACTCAGTGGAGGAGAGCAGCACAGTGTGTCAGGTGGGAGGCTGCTCTTCCAGCCAATGAAACTCTGCAGCACTGTGATTGCATATGTATGAGCTTCATTAGCATGTATGGGTGTTTAGGACAGCAACTGAGCAGAATGCGAGTGCATTCACATATGTCAAGGTGATTGTGATTTACCAAGGTGAATTGGGTAGAGATGTGCAGATGTCAGGTTTTTTAAACCAGATTTTTCTTTTGTAGTTGTGGTCTATGGCCAGCTTGTCATCCTGGCCAATACCCCCGGGCCGCCAGATGGAGCTCTCCCTGCAGCATGGAAGTGCCCCGGATACCAGCAGGGAATCATGGACTATGGAGTTTTCCCCTACAAACCTGCTGGATACCAGAGAGGCCAACAGAGGACGCTGCAGGGAGGCCCAGAGAGTCACATGTGCCCTATAACCCGGAAGTGCGTCATAGGCAAAGCGACAGCGGAAGTGACATACTTCCGAGGTGAAGAAAATGACTTTTTATCTGACCCGGAAGTAATAAGGAATCATGGACTGAAGGACTATGGGAAATCCCCAGACGTTGAGCTGAGCTGGGTGGAAGGGTGGCAACGCGTCTGGGAGTGGTGGATTGTTTATTGTAGTGTATTGTGTTATTGAATAAGTATTGTGGAGAAGAGGGTGCTTTGTGCACTGTTGTTTAATAAAAAGTCAACTATTTGGACTTTTATCTGGTTTCTGACATCTTGGACATGGGTTCAAGGGAGCGATAGCGCCCCCTATCTGTCACATAGTATATAAGTACAGTATATTTTCATGCTTTAGTCCAGGCAAAGTTTCATGAATGAGTTTCCACAACCTGAACTGTTTTGTGTCAAAGAGGGTTTCATCCAAATCAGATGTGATCGCATCCCTGGTAGCATCTGATACTGCAAAATTTACAGTATAAATGTAATCATTATGGGGGCTTTAGGCAGTCCCCTAACTCACCAATATTGTGCAAATAGATACAAAGTGACAGCTATGTAAATAAGCATATGTTAGATGTCTCCATGATTCATACCACTGTGATCAGTAAAAGTTTACCTCCATTCAGCCCGAATCTTCACTCATCTCATGGTGTCCTGTGGGGATCTGTTGAAGAGAAACTCATTTCAGAGAAAAACAGGAGCTCTTGTGCTCAAATAACATCCATCTATCCATCAGGCCTCTTGCCCAGGTCAGGATCACAGGAAGTCAGCGCCGATTCCAGCCTCAACTGAAAACGACAAGGAAATAGCAAACGAACCACACGAATATTTCAGCCAAGGAATGAATAAATGGAATGGCTGATGAAGAAGTAAAAACAAACTCAGGACTTATTAAAATAGAAGAGGCAGATGTGCTTCAAGCCTTCACTACGTTCAGGACAAATTAAACTCTTAAGACCTAAAGGGATTTTACCAAATTTATTAAAAGAATGAAATATATTATTTATAAACGCTCATTAGGCATATTTGAGCAATCACAGGAGAAAAAGGAAGTGAAGGGGGACCAGAAAGTTGCAGATGTGACTCTGATCTGCAAGAAGGGTGAAAAATGGAGCTTGGTAATTACAGACAAACAAGTCCAACTTCTTTACTATGCAAAATTCTGGAAATTATTATCTCCCTCAATATGAAATCCAACATCTGTCTGTCTGTCTGCTTTTCACGAGAGAATTACTCAACGGATTTAGATCGGATTTTCTTCTATAAGAAAAGTTTTCTTGAACATTCCCGTTTGATTTTGCAACTTTAAAAGAAGCCATTGATGTGGTCCCACAATGAAGCTTCATTTTGAATCTAGAAACTGCAGACTTCAGAAGTAACCTACAAAACTGAGTTAAGGAGACTAAGAGTACAGAGAAGAGGAGAATGGAGTGAGGTCATCAGTGGAGCCCCTCAGGGGTCTGTACTTGGTCCATTACTTTTTTTGATTTGTATTAATGACATTGATTCCTGTATGGTTAGTAGATTTGTGAAAGTCTCGAATGGCACTAAAAATTGGAGAAATGGCAGACAGTGAGGAGGCAGTGAAAACAATTTAAAAAGACATGGACAACCTTCAAAAATGGGAAAACGCCTGGAAAATGCAATTTAATGTAGAAAAGAGAGAACACATGGACAAAAAGAACATCGATTACAAATACAAGATGGGAGACACTGCTCTGCAGGAAGCAACCTCTGAGAAGGATTAGGGGTTTATATTGACTTAACATTTTCATCAACTAAGCAATGCACAGAAGAAATTAAAGCGGTAAATAAGATGTTAGGTTATATCATAAAAACTGTTCAATTTAACATGTTACGCTTGGATTGTATAACACACAAATGAGACTGGAGTGTTGTGTGCAGTTCTGGTCACCACGCTGCAAGAAAGACATAGCAGCACTTGAAGCTGTGCAGAGGAGGGTAACGAAGTGAATCTCAGGACTGGAGGACATGTCGTACTGTGACAGACTCAGAGAATTAAACCTGTTCAGTCTCGAGCAGAGGAGACTGTGTGGGGTCCTAATCCGGGCATTTAAAATCATTAAAGGCACTGATAAAGTAGACCCAGCGACATTCCTTCAACTTAATGGTCAATCACGTACTCAACAACACCGGTGGAAATTAAGGGGCAGTGAATTTAGGACTGTAGGCAGGAAGCCCTCCTTTACGCAAAGACTGGCACTGGACACTGGAACAAATCTAGACATGGAATTGAAGCAGAAACCTTGACAACCTTTAAGAAGTGTCTGCATGAGCTATCAGGACAGCTTAGCCATTAGCTAAACAAACAAGCCTGGTGGACTTGAATGGTCTTTTCTTGTTAATCAGATTTCTTATGTTCTTATTATATTAGTGAGCTCTTTGTTCAAAAGAAGCAATCATTGATGCTCTAGCCAGTAAACCCAAACTCCTTGACTGCACAGGCCTAAGCAGCTGTATTGTACTGGTACACAAGCCATCCGGCCATACACCCAACCATTCATTTTCTTAACCCTTATCTATCCAACTCAAGGTCACAGGGACATGGTGCCCATCCGAACAGACCGGACACAATTTTGGAACCAAGCTTGAGGAGTTATAAGGAAACATTTTTATTTGTAAATTTAAACAAATCAAATAAACTAACTGATCTGATAAAACCGTCAACAAATGTCAGCCGCCAGCTGATTTGACATTGCCTATTAGTAATAAGATTCTGGGAAGCTTCATCAGAAATGGCTTGTTTGAGCAAATCATTCTTAAAACAGGGCACATAGTTACAGAAAAAATGGAAACCTCAATAGTAACTGGGAATAGTGAACGACTTTGGGATCACTTAACACATTATGCAGCAACCTCCCCCTAAACTGCACAGTGACCCCTCCTGGCTGGTCATAAACTGATATCAAAAGGGCACAAGTCTGGTACAGGCTTAGAGTTTGCTGTAAGCAGTTAGATTAGGGTAACCAGCAAAATGTTCATAATTACATTCTGTGTGTTGTGTAGCACAACTCGATTTCCAGGGTGAGCTGCTGAGGAGTTGGGCTCATCACTGAAATGAGGCAGTGTGGGATAATAGGCAGTGAGGAACTCAGGGCTGGCTGTCGCAGCCAGGCCTCTCATTCTCTAGTTACTTCCTATGAGACGTGGAGTCATAGCCTAGCAACTATCTCCATAGAAACAGATCACTTTGAGTCACCAGACTTGAAAGACACTCAACCAATTGTCTGACGACTCAATTTCTCCCAACATACAGCTGGCATTTGAAAGATTTAGGATGACCACCTGTTCTGGCGCCACTTCATTTTGCATGTAATATGCAGCATAGAGA
>JANRMT010062829.1:25607307-25618313 GCA_026402145.1 Polypterus bichir lapradei
AGATAGATAGATAGATAGATAGATTATAATTTATTTGTCCCTAAGGGGAAATTAAATAATTAATATGATAAAAACAAACAACAACCCCCAAACACACATAATAAAGTCTGGCTTGGATAACAAAGAACTGAAACGCCATTTAAAATTTTTAAGTAATAAAGGTGGTTACCCAGAACTTCTACTGCCAGTGTGAAAAGGTAATTGCCCCCTTAGTTTCTCACACAAACAAAATGTAAACCTCCCCATAAATTGACAGACACCGGTGAAGTTATCACCACACTTCAAACCTTTTACTGCATCATCTTTTAAGGCGACTCTCAGCTTTGCCTCCTACACCTTTATTCCTCCTCATGTGTCTCACACTTGCACTTGTATCATCAAAGCTAAACTGACCACTCACACCAAAACATAAACGGCTAATCAGACAGCTCTGAAGGACCAGATACACACACACACACACACCTTTAGTATTTTATTATATAGTAGATTTACATCATGAGAATCCCTAAGAACTTAAAAGAATCCAAAAGTCTAATGTCTATAAGCATTGATACTTCATTATTTCACTGCGGTCTATTGTCTTTTATTATAATTATTTTTATTTTCTTTTTATTATAATCATTTTTATTTATAAATCTGCGTTGCAGTCTAAGCGTGTCTAATGGGAAATGTTCCACCAAATTAAAAAAAAAAAAAAACTGGCTCCTTCCTCATTATCTGACTCACCACCTTGGGGATGGTCTGTATGTGGTCACATGTATGCTGTGAGTGGAAAATCAATATCTGTTCAAGGTGGGGGTATGTAATATGGAACTTGCCGTCTCAAAATGGTCTTCCAAACACATCAAATCCGAACAGTCAAATTCCATTTATTTCTTAAATAGTTAAAATGCTGTTATGATGCGGAATATAAAGGTGCTAAAATATGAGTTGTCATCCATTAATTAGAGGCATTAGGGCAGAGCGACAAATGGTAAGTGAACATTCCGTGCGTGGGTGTGCGAGTGACACTGTTGACTGTACTGCACACAAACGCCTGCTCAGGAAATCCCATGAATATCCAGTGAAGGGCGCTTGAAGGTCAGGTGAGAACGCGCGGGGGTGGACAGCTTCGAGCCGGTAGCAGAATGAGAGTGGAATATCTTGTCATGTGTCGCCACTGAATAATGCAGTGCTCTTTAATATTAACCAGCGCTGAAACCGCAAGAGGAGCTCATGCGAGCTGACTTCTGTCCTTGTTAACGGCTATCGGCTGCAGCGTTATCTGCTTTCCCTTGTTATTTTTTTTAAAAACTCTAATTAGCCTTTCTCTCTCTTGGTTTCCACTTTCTGAGCCTTTTTTTTTCGTTTGTCTTTTGTTCTGTATTTCTATCACATTGTAAGCAACGCTTTTGCTAAATTCTACAGGAGACGCAGTGGTGGTGCTGAATGGACAGCTCCCGAACGAAAGGCTGCCTGACCGTCGTCCACACTTGAGCTTTTTCAAGCTGACTGTGATGCTACGATCTTGAGGGGGGGAGTTCCCCTGAATCTCAGCGGGCTGGCAGGGACTGTCCTAGCGTTTAAAAGTTGGCACGGCTGTGTCTATCAGTGAGTCGTGTCGTGCAAGGTGCCATGTGCCCAGGTACTGTACAAGGCACAAAGTTATAGTACAAGAAGAACTATCTGTCTCCGCGTTTGGCGTAATTGGAACCTGGCAAGGAATTAGAGAGGATTATGTGAGACTGGATTAGTCAGGATCATCCTGCTCAAGCCCGAGAGCAGGGTCTTGCTCCCTGCACACTGCCCTCCCCCCGTTTCAGCCGCCCTGCTTTGCTCTGCTATTTTTATGGGGATGTTGCATACGCAAATACAAACACGTTGCTTGCCTCCCTTTGTTTCTGGTATGTTAGAACACATGGTTCCCTCCTTTGACACTGCTGAGTGAAAAGCACGCAGGCTCTCAAATGTGATGCATGCAGCCATATCGTTGTCATTCCAGCCTGCAGTCAACTGACTGCATTGTTGCTGGGGGAATCCCTCTCTCCCAATCTGCTGTTGCTGCTTCCATTTTCAGGACAATGTGTGTAAGGACAAGGTCACCTGATAGCTGTTGCCATGACAGCAAGGAAGAGGAGCTCAGCAAGACAGGGAAGGACAGAGAGGTGACGCCTGAGGGGGAAGCAGAGACCAGATAGACAGATCGCTTTTATGAAGGCTAGACAAGCTATAAAAATCCCCATTAAAATAGTTGCACGTACAGCTTTGTGATATTACAGTTAAAAAAATTAAGTGTGCCATACTCCTGCCTCACTTTTAAGGATGCTTTGCCTCTTGCAGTACTGAATGACTATAATATTAGATTACTGCAATTTAAAAGTACCAACATTTAGGCTATCATTCATTCTTTTCTTTTTCTTTTTTTTTTTTGTATAATATGGCACCTTCAGTATGGTGCATTAACATCAAACACTATTATTCAATAACTCAATTTTATTCTATAGTGACTTTTCGAAAGTGAGCAATACAAACAGAATGACTCAGGCAGGGATAAAAACCGGCCCTGAGTTTACAGATTATGAAACAGAGAAGAGTCAGATGTGCTTCTAGACCTTCACACACTGAAGACTAATAAAAGCCCCGGACCTGATGGGATTTTACCAGTTGCATTGAAAGAAATTAAAGATGTCATGTATAAACCTTTATTAGGCGTATTAAGCTTACTATCAGGCTCTTCATCTGCCTGTGCTCCACCTGGAAATACAAACAAAATGAATGTCACCAATTCTATCTCAGATGTTGCAAATTCCTTTGGATAAAGTGGTCAGCCAAAAAATAATCATTTGAGCAGTCATTTCAGAGAGGACTGTGGAATTGCAAATTTGACTCCAGTCTGCAAGATGGGAGTCTGGTAATTGCAGACCTGTAAGTCTTACTTCTATAACAAGCAAAAGTGTGGAAACCATAATCAGATATAATCTAGAAAAGCACCCTATGAAGATAGCATGTAAAATAAAAGCCAGCAAGGATTTATAAGAGAAAGAGTCTGCCATTCTAACCTTTTAGATTGTTTTGAGCAGGTTACTGCAGTAGTTGACAGAAGCAAAGCATAGAACAGAATTTAACTGGACTTTCAAAAAGCCTTTGATAAAGTCATCCCACACCAAAGATTCATTCTGAAATGAGAAGCTGTAGGCATCAGAGGTAACCTGCAAAAACTGCATCTCAAGTCGGTGAACAGGCAGGAGACAAAGACTAACGGTGGTCATCAGTAGAGCCCCTCAGAGGTCTGTCCTTGGGCTTTATTTTTTCTAATTTATATTAATGACATTGACTCCGCTGTAGTTAGTAAACTTGTGATAAATGCCAATGACACTAAAACTGGAGTGTTAGTAGACACTGGGGAGGCAGTAAAATAATTCAGAAAGACTTGGACAAGCTTCAGAACTGGACAGACATTTGCAAATGGAATTTAATATAAAACGTGTGAAGTGCCTCAAAGGGAAAAATCGGGAGTGGCCTCCCATAGATTTTCTCGTATGCTCAGATATAGGGATGGATATTTGAGGAGTAAACCGCAAGACAATGATTATATTTTTAGATTATGTATGCTAAAGAACCATCAACAACAAATCAAATTATAATATATTGAACAATTATAATAAAAGCAAAGTTGAATAAATCGAACTCTGCAGCTGCATGAATTAAAAAGTACCAATTCCGGTTAGCGAAAATAGCTCAAAAGTTGATAGAAATCCACGTTTTGTACCTAATACTTGTATCCAAAATGTGGTTGACCTAACTGAAAGCATACTCAGGTTCTCGTGTTTACACACACACACACACAGACATAATTCCAAAAATGGTATCTTCGGACTCAGGGAAGCCTAAAACAGGTTATATTTTTGGACGATTACAATACTTTCCCAATACTTACTCGAAAGTAAAAAGGCACAGCGATTACAAATACAAGACGGGAGACACTATCCTAAAGGAAGCAGCCACTGAAAAGGATTTAGGGATTTACCTTAACACAATACCCTCATCATCTAAGCAATTGCTGAAGCAATAAAAAGTAAAATATTCCGTTATATAAGTGTAAATTGAGGGATGTTATTCTATAATGCACTAGTGAGACTACATCTGGAGTACTGTGGGCCTTTCTGGTCATTGTACTGCAAGGAAGACACACAAGAAAGCAGAGCAACCAGGTGCGCTCCAGGAGTTAAGGACATGTCCTACTCTGACAGACTCCAGGAATTAAACCTGTTCAGCATGGAGCACAGAATCCCAATCCAGGTCTTGAAAATTCTCAAATGCATCAATAAAGTACTGTAGGGTCCAGCTGAACTTCTTTTGACTAAATGGTGAATGAATCACATACAGAGGGACACCAATGGAATTATGGGGAAGTGTATTTAAGATTGAAGCCAGGAAGCACTAATTCTTTTCTCAAAGTGTGGTGGGAATCCAAAACCAACTACCAAGACATGGAGCTGAAGCAGAAACCTTAACATCTATAAAATGTATCTGGATGAGGTTTTGGGAAATCTGTGCTATTAGCTAAATAAATGAGCTTGATGGACTAAATGGTCTCCTCCCATTTCTCATATTAGTTACACAGTTATGTCCATATGCATGACTAAGCACTTTATAAGTCAAAGACGCAGCTCTTGCTTTATACTGATCACTATGTCACAAACACCTCTATCAGTCAATCTAGTGATGCTTATCTGTTAAGCCCATCATGCACATCTCTAGCAGAGCCCAGAGAGATCACCAGTGGAAAAGAAAACATGTAAACATCATACTGGACTACAACATTACAGACCCCTGATCCCCACTGCTACTCCTTAGTCATATTTTATAGAGTCTCCTTTATAATGAGAACCATCATAAATATCTTTATGGGTCAATCTTATCTTAACAGAATGTCTTTCATAAAAGTCATGTCACACCTGTGCGCATGGGAAGCAATCGAAGGGCTCACAAAGGGATAATTCCATGCCAGACCAGGGGGTGGCAGGGTTCACTAATCCTCCCTCTTTTTCAATCGGCAGAACAACCACGGGAAATTTCGTCTGGATTTGAGGACATCACTTCCAGTTCTGGACCCGATGATGTCACTTCCGGTTCCTGCCCCGATAACATCATTTCCCCTGCCCAGCTTTAAAGCTGCCATCTTTGCCTGTTATGACTGTTCTGTTGTTGGACTGAAGTCTCTTGAGACCTGTTCTATGGAACCAACCTTTCAATTTTGGCAGCCTAATTCAAATATATGGGCGGCTGCCCGCAAACGTCTTCCTGTGTCTGTCCAGTCTTTTCACAGTCACTATTACAAAGCCCTGTGTAAGAATTTAAAAAAAAATATTGTATAAGAAAAACCTTAAAACAGCAAAGAAATTTGACCATCCACAGACGGTTTTCCTCAAGATTTTAACATTCAGTATAGCAAGAAATATATTGGCTGTGTCACATGCATTGCTTTGGTTGACAGCTGAAGGGCTCTGGTAATGGTAATTGTCCTCCGAGCCAGGGGTTGGCACTGTTGAGTAATTCCTTCTCTTCTCTTCTCTCTCTCTCTCTCTGCAGAACAGGAGGGTGACACTCGTACCACCTCTCCTTGTCTGGCTCCCACTCCACTTGGGCTCAGTCTTAACCGTTGACGCACATCTGAAAAGATCTGCCATTACCTACTTTTGATGCAAAATGTACAATATACTGAATCATGAATGTGTCCCCAACTCTTACAATCTATTTTGTTTCATTCTTAGAGAGGAAAAACTGTTTCTAAAAAATAGCAAACAATATTGAATTGTGTTTCCAGGCCTTTTCCATTTGAGGGCATAGACTTTTAAAATAAAAATTCCTTTCTTATGTCTTTATTATTTCCTATTTTTTGCCTTACTTTTTCGTGTCATCTCCTGTATGTTCCCATAAAAGCTTGTGGGTTTTTTCATTGTATTTAGTATCACTGAGAACCAAAATGGGGGCTGATTTCAGTTTTTTCTTCTCACTGTGATGGCAGAGACATGGGAGCAAGCTCCAGTTCTTGAATATATGACACGTCTGATAAGTTTTATTAAGTTACTAGCTATGTGGATGATGTTAAATTAACATTGACATTTCCTTGCAAGAAATCTAAAGTATGAATTCATAATATCGAAAATCTAGGAGGGCAAACGGGGGCCAGTTTAGCTATGCCAACCCACCTAACCTGCATGGCTTTGAACAGTGTGAGAAAGCATGTTCTGTAGCTAAATCAGACGGTTATTATCACTAAATAATAAACTGGTGGAAAACTGAAATGCATCACATTCTGTGGGTCTGAAATCTCTGTCTTCATTACTGAAGTTAAGAAATGACAATAGTAGGAAGATAAGATAGTATATGGACCAGAAACAACAGGGAAACAATCCAAGCTATAGACATTAATAACATTCATTTGACTGACAGAACTCCTGGATTTTGAGTGGTCACTATTGCTTGACACCCAAGTTGGGGGATGCAATCCAAGTCCTTTGGATGTCACTGACCATTGGCAGGATGATAGTGAGCCAAGGCATTCCCCAGGTGCCCTATGGGGTTAGGATCTGGAGATAAGGCAGGCCAAGCAGCATCTGCTCACCAGCATCATTTGGCAGGACATCTGTGCCTACAGCAGCTGTGTGTGACCTGCCATTGTCCTGCTGTAGGGTTAGATGGTTATGCCAGACATAGGAAATACTGATTGCTGCACAGTCTCACCACTATAACACGTCCCATTCAGCCTGGCTTGATGATGTGGAGCTGGGTCAGGCCTGTATGATGGACTCCAGCTCATATCATTACACTGGTTCCATCCCAGTGGTCGCTTTTGCTGGACACGGGCATCAATTTTCCTTTTTCACTTCTTCCTTCACGCCATGGCCTTCTGGTCTATGTTGAACAGGCTGAAAAGTGGCTCATCCGTGAAGAGGGTGGCCATCTGTACTGCTGAAACCTTGAATGTGGTTGGGACACTGTAGAGCAGCACAATCCATAGTGCCCAGCAATGCTGGCACAGAACATGCCAATGGCCCACCCACTAGCTTCTCATTTCATTTGAGGCATTATGGAGTGCTCCAAAAATGGACTAAGCATAGCCTTTGTCTTATTGTGACCTAAGCTTTGAAACCATATCTTTATAAAAGTGACCTGATTGGGTGTTGTTCAACCTTGGCACTCCTTTCACCTGATTGGGTGTTGTTAAAACAGACTGACAATGTTTTGTGAAAGGTACACAAGCTACAATTAAAGTTCTCTTTCCAGAAAATGTTTTTTTTCTTTATCCTCCAGTATATCTGTCTAATTTAAACAACATAGAGCTTGTCAGTTACGTGTGACATGGTGGCACAGTGGTTAATGCACAGCTCCAAGGACCTCAGTTCAGACATTAGCCCTGGCAATTTGACATCATTTCCATGCCTGTGTGTTTGTGTGTTTTACCTCCTGGTACTTTAGATTCTTCCACCTGCGCTCCAAATGTGTTCCTGTTAGGTTGATTGTTCATTTTAAACTGATGTGTACGTGCTTGATATCCAGTGGGCCATCCAGAGAGCACAGTCTGGGTAGTCTCTGACACTCAGCAAGCTAATAATGAAATAAATGAGTCTGGAAGATAAATAAGGATTAAAATCATTCACTCAAGAGAAACCCTCACTTTATGTTTCGTGGGTATTATGA
Source organism: Polypterus bichir lapradei (assembly GCA_026402145.1). Lineage (NCBI taxonomy): Eukaryota > Metazoa > Chordata > Cladistia > Polypteriformes > Polypteridae > Polypterus > Polypterus bichir. The sequence goes on from JANRMT010062829.1 coordinate 25,614,991, forward strand.
AAGTGGTGGCGCATCTACAGAAACTGTAAACTATTTGTTACTAGTGGGGGTGCCCAGGGCTGCCTGGGTTGGGGGTACCAACTAAATTTTGGATTGAAGCATAATCTGTGGTGTTCTCCCTTGTGTAAATGGTGTGGTAGAAATTGACCATCTTATTAAAGAAAGAAACATCCTCTAACAGGACAATTCAGTAATCAGGCAGGAGAAAAGCTGTGCATTGTATCTTTTAATGACTCCTCGGCAAAATGCCTTGGAGGGAGCATTCTGATACAGTCTGCTCAGAGAAACAAAGGATAGAGCTTCATTTTATAAACTGTTGAATTTACATACAGTGTCAATCAACGCATACATTTTACTCTGGTTGGTCCGATGGTGTACACCCAAATGATTTATTTCAAATAAAAGTCTATTATATTATATTCTGGGCGGCATGGTGGCGCAGTGGGTAGCGCTGCTGCCTCGCAGTTAGGAGACCTGGGTTCACTTCCTGAGTCCCCCCTGCATGGAGTTTGCATGTTCTCCTTGTGTCTGTGTGGGTTTCCTCCAGGTGATCCAGTTTCCTCTCACGGTCCAAAGACATGCAGGTTAGGTGCATTCTAAATTGTGCTTGGTGTGTGTGTGTGCCCTGCAGTGGGCTGGCGCCCTGCCTGGGGTTTGTTTCCTGCCTTGCACCCTGTGCTGGCTTGGATTGGCTCCAGCAGACCCCTATGACCCTGTAGTTAGGATATAGCGGGTTGGATAATGGATGGATGGATATTATATTCTGTTTCTTCTTATACCTTTTGAGATGAGCCACCACCCTTAAAATTTCTGTACATATAACAACTGTCCATTCTCGTTGTTTATAGGACATCTGCTGATTTCTTAGTCATCCTTCAGTACATTTTGTATATTACATCAACCTTTCTTCTGGTACATTCTTTATTTACTTGACCATCTCAGTATTTTTTCCTAAACCAACTCTTATATTTCAGTGTACATTTTGTTGTTCACTTGATCTTTATCGTGTTTCCAATATTTATTAACCCTTTATGCTAATTCTTAAAGATGAATGCTATCCATCCATCCATCCATTATCCAACCCGCTATATCCTAACACACTATGTTACCCTAAATTTATTCTTCCACAATGGGGAATCTGTACAAAACTTAGCAGTGAAAGGCTCAACGGTGTGGATTTATATACCAGACAAATAATCACACACAAGCACACACACATTCTGCATCATATATTAGACAAAGCTATCAAGACCACAGGGTGCCCAATAGAAAAAACGTAAATATTCCATTAACGATTTTCCAATTTGTAAAACGCCAGTCATGCATATAATGTGTACGCAATGGTGCCATCCTGTTAAAGAAACAGACAGACAGGCAGGCAGGCAGAGCTCCGGCCAGCACTTTCGTGAATGTCCACAACTAAATGAGCGTCTTGTTCATGAAAATATGTACATTTAATGATTACAGCTAAAACACACAAATATCTAATTATAGAGCTGCCTGCTCCGTCAAAACGGCAACGTGGAGTGAGCACAGCTGGCTCTCGGCAGCAGACACCGAAAGTCAGACCAGACACTGTGTAGAATTAGCATCTTCTCTCTGTGTACATGTGGTGTCCAAAACTAAAGAGGCTGTAGCAATCTTAGCATTTAATTAGAGAATATGAACTGCTATTATTTTTATTATTCTTATTTAGGATTTTCTAATCCACCTGTGGAGATGCTCTTTTTAATATTGATGAGTTTTTGTGATTGGCCATTCTCTACATCTTTTAGATACCCTGTGGGGAAGCTTTTGTTACTTTCCCATCCATTCCGGGAAGTTGACTTTGGAAGAGCTGTGCTATCACCAGTGACACAGCCAACCAACACTGGAACTTTGTCATCGACAGTCACGTTTGTCATGGTGCATTGTGGGAGTGTCCAAGGCGGGACTGACTGCCAGTTAGTCATCAGTCATTTCTGGAAAGTGCAATTTTGTGTGCCTCTTTCTTGTTGTAGGCTGATATTAGCTTAATATATTAATAGATTTGTTTAATGAGAATGGGCGTCTCTAGCACTACTGCTCAGTTCCAGTATATCTGATTTTGAGCCCACTGAGCTGCAGGTCCTCAAAACACACACCTGAACCCCAAAATGTACATGAAATATTTGTTTTTAATCTCATATAATCAAAATTTATTACACAGATTGTATTTAAACTTTTTAAAAGTAGCCTAGTTACTGCTACATCATTATTATTGGATGTGAAAATGAACACATTGGAACGTGAGCAAATTGGACAAATCATTGGGTTAGCGTAGTTAAAAATAAAAAAAAGCTGCTCCTGGTGCAGCGAGTTTGGATGCTGACATGGATGTTAAAAAATAAAAGGAATGGGAGCAGCACAATGGGGAGACGAGGTGGAGGAGAGCGAAAACTCCAGTCGGAGTGTGCTGCTCAGAGTGCGGACAGCGGAATCATTTAAGATTGTGAGATATCCAAGTGTGCGAGCAGACGTGTCAACAGCACTGATTTCATGTATTTATTAGGCCTATGACGTAACCCAACGTTAAGAGCGCTGCGCTGCCATGCCTGCACATTCACATTCTGTCCCGGCAGCAGGCACTTTGAGCTCTGCCACCTCATCATTCACACATTAATCACCGGGCGTCTGATTAAGTTACAGTCTGTCGAGCTGATCTTCGGCAAGTATTGTGTAAATCTCTAGGTGCACATTGAATGAAGTGTGTGTGAGTGTGTGTGTGTATTTAGCAGTGTTTTTGTGTTACATTTTAGGCTGTGTTTTATCTTTAAATACCCTGTAACTGTAGGTTGGATCAGCATTGGTCTTCTAAATGAAAGCCTGCTGAATAAGAATAAATTGAATTGAGATGGAGGGGACTCCAGCTGTACATCCCAAAGACATGAGTGTTAGGCCAACTGTAGATCTGTGCATGAGGAAGAATGTGAGCTGCAACAGATTGGCATCCTGTCTGGTGGTGGGTCTTACCTTTGGCCAGATGCTTCTCACTAAAGCAGTGGTAGAAAATAGATGGCTCGATGGATGATATACAAAATCCATTGAAAGCTCTAACCCGACATTGTGCTATCAAGCTGTTGCAAATTTTCCAGAAAGCAGCGGCCCATCTTGTATTTAACCAGCCGAGGTGGGCACATGTCACTCCTCTCTTCAGGTGGTTACATTGCAGCAGCACACATGAAGTTCAAATCCCTGATGTTTGCCTACAGAGTGGTCAGTGGGTCAGCACCTGAGTGTATGGAGGCAATGGTGAGGTGCTGTACTCAGGTCCACCGGTGAACAGCACCTGGTGATGCCACCTC
>JANRMT010062829.1:25623973-25636053 GCA_026402145.1 Polypterus bichir lapradei
CCAGACTCAAATAATTTGGTCTTTGTTTTTATTCCTTCTGCCACCTTGTTGGTGATGTCACCACGGGCACCAGACTCAAATAATTTGGTCTTTGTTTTTATTCCTTCTGCCACCTTGTTGGTGACATCACCACGGGCACCATTTTGTGATACTTGCAGTCGCGACATGTGATGTCACAGCGGCCATGTTAATATAAGGTGACCAAGCAGATTGTTTGGTGTCTCCTCTTTTTCAAAGTACAGATTTATTGTAAATTGCAATTGATTTTGCCCTTTGCTTTGTTCAGAATCTTGTTTGGTGTATTGGTGTCTTGATTCCTTGCATGGTTAATAATTCTCAGTCTGAATCGCCCCTTGGTTTTGTGGTATGCTTTCCAATGAAACTTACCTGCCTGTCATGACTTCTGTTTTGGATCTCCCCAATCAAAAACACAAAAGCCTTCTGTCTGTCTTGTGCCCTTCTCCTAAATAGCTTTGAGTATTACATTAGCCATAGTGACACAGGACAGACCAAAGTAGAATACCTAAAGACTTGCCTTCCATAGAAATATCTAAAATTAAAGATTTTAACCCTACATAGTCCTGAGGCTTGTACAGAATGTAGTGGTAAACTCCAGTGAATATGTCCAGGCTAGAAGGCTTGACACCAAATATACAGAAGACTTGCTTGTTTACTTATATGGCCATGCAGAAAGATTTAGCCCATGATTGAGTACTTGTCTAAAAACCAAATACCAGCCATATCCAAATCTGAGAAAGATGGATTAACTGTAAATGTATCTCAAACAGACATCTCCACGTCTGGACAATTAACTCCATTTAGACTAAATCATTTCCTCCAGAAATATATAAAGTTGTCGGGTTGCTCCATACAGATCACAGATTTGCACAGCACTGAGTATTTGACCTCTCTTTCCTCTTCATGGTAGAGCTTTCTCCCACAGTTCAGAGACGTGCATGTTAGGTGGATATGCATTGGTAAATTGGCCCTAGTGTGTTTGTGTGTGCGTGTGTGTGTTTGTGTTTACCCTGCAATGGGCTGGTGCCCTGTCCTGGAATTTGTTCCGTCCTTGTGCCTTATGCCTTCTGGGATTGGCTCCAGCTTCCTTGCGACAAGAGGATGGGTGGTTAGGTGTTCATGGTACAATAGTTAACTCTTCGTAGAAGGAAAGCTTGTTCATGATAGAGTTTCTGACTAAGATAATCAAATCCAGAGTAAGAAGAGATGAACCCTGTAAAGAACAAAACGCTTCGTCTCCACAGACATGTCTACTGTAGAAGGATTAATCCATGTAGGCTGGAGACGGGACATTGTCAGAGTTTCTACTTCCATTCCCATGTCCTGGATAGAAGGGTCAGTCTTGTATAGACAAGGGATTAAGTATTTATTCATAAGAGATCACCAAGGAAAGAGTGACAGGCCTACATAGACCAGAGGCTTTGGGTTCAGTGGAAATGTCTAGCGATGTCTTATAATCCTGCACAGACCAGAGCCTTACAGAGACCGAATTGTGTAACCACAGTAAGATACAGTATGTTGAGATTCAAAAGGGTAGAAAGGGTTAATATTACATTCACTGTGTACATGCCCAAGATTTAGCAACCTGACCCTGTCATCCAAGGACCATGCATGCATTTATTCGTATTGAATCTGTTCCAGGTCAAAGTGATAAACACACAGAAGTAGGAGACATGCAGAGTATCAAACATGTATCTTCAGCAGACCAAAGCCCTGCTTGTGTCAAACAAACTCGGGCCTTATAATTCTTAATAAAAAAGGATGAACTCTATATAGACTAGAGACTCTCACAGGACTGTAGAAGGGTACATCCAAAATAGGCCAAAGATTTGTCTCTAATAAACTTGGTGGCCTGATCCACATGCACTGAAGATCTGTCTTTGTCAAAGATGCCACACAATAGGACACAACTGCTATCCCTACATAAACTGAAACACATTTAACACAAGTAAAATGTCCAAAGTAGGAAGGTTGACCCTTAAAGACTGGAGAATTACCCTGGATTGAGGTAGAAAGCCTTCCTAAGGCAGAGTGTTTAATAGTCATAGGCGTGTGCAGGCTGAAATGTATAACATCACATAGACAAAAGACATTTGCCAATCAGAAATGCCCACAGGAATAAGGGCTAAACCCACAAACACTGCAGAAGTGGCCAGGCCCATGTACTTTAACCCTGTAGACATAGGTCCAGGGTAGAAGGTGTAAATGTGTCTACTGGTATTTTAAACCACCCTGAAGCATTAAGCCTCACAGCTATGTCCATCAAGCCTTATCCCAAAATAAGACTTTTCTGGCAGTATTTTGATCTTCATAGACATGGCCATGGATGAATGGTTGCATCCATGCCCAACAACTCCAGTAAAATTCATGCTTTTCAGCAAGCAGATTGCTTATAAAGTAGGTGGAACATATGTTAATGTCTGCTATATGGAGCTGTGTCCGACTATCACAGAATCTTTCTTGTTGATAGAGTTGTTGAGGCTTCATCCCAAACACATCATAATATTTCACAGATGTTCACAGAGTTTTGATGTCCCCAGGCACAGTTGTATCCCACACACTTGACAAATGTTCAAGACAGAGTACTTCTCCCTCAGGAGACATCCAGGGCCAAATGCAGAAGGACAGATGAGAGGCTTATGGGAATCTGTGGCTGTGGTCTTGGGTTTCTTTTCCATCCAAGTTTAGTTTCCACTCACAATTAAGGGAAAAAGGAAGCCTATAGATTAATATTGAAGAATTTGATCTAATGATCAGCATTAAAAATTCATGGAAGGCTGCTGGCCAGACTGTGTCTGTTCACTTTAACTCTTGTGGAAAGTTTGCTGGATCCTGGCTTACTTCAGCCTCTAGTGACGAGTATGACAATCTCCTGCAGTATTTGAGTAGGCAGTTCAGTTTCTCAGACCACCTGAGCCATAACTGGAGAGCAGTGAAAAGCCACCTGAGAGAAGCAGCAGTAATCATGCATGACTGACTTCCCCAAATTACTGCTGCAGTGCAGACAAAGAGGGTGTTTGCTTAGAGGCCACAGAAAAGGCATGCTTTTAAACGTGAGCTGTCTCTAGCATGGAGAAGGGAAGTGGTGAATTTTCCGGGGAATCTTGAATCCGAATTGATAACTTATTCTGTGACTATGCTGGCAAGCCATGTTAATTCATGATAAACATCCAAAAGAGGAATAATAAATGAAACCGATAAAAGATGTTTTTCCTTCTGTCTTTGTTCTAGTACGGACGGTCAGACAGCTATCGTGTGGCAACCACAAAAGGTGACAAAGATGACAAGGACTCCCCAAAGAAGAAGGGGCTCCCCAAATCCAAAGACCTTGATGACTTAAAAAAGGAAGTGCCACTGGTAAGTACTCAGGTGTCTGTAGGTCTCCAGTAACTTTCAGTGTTCCACCTCTCCATTTCTCTCTTCCAGCCCAGCAACTGGAATACCTTCCATTACACTAATGTGTCACTTTGTTTTTTGGCAGACTGAGCACAAGATGTCAGTTGAAGAGGTTTGCAGAAAGCACAACACAGACTGTGTCCAGGTAAGAAAGAAATGCCCTTCACTGGTGTACCAGGGATCCCAGGAACCAGACGTTTGTCTTGAGTTGGTGTTAGGACATGGAGGGCACAAGTTAAAAGTCTTGTCCTCTCTTAGGAGCGCTGTGCATGTGGCAGAGAGGGTGTACCTTTCTTAAACTGAGGAATTCAAGGTCACTGGAGAAGATGACAGCAAACCACTATTTTGGCTTCAGACATTGATGTGTTTTTAGTAATATTGAGCAAATGAACAAAAGATAAGTGCCTTTACATGGCAGCCACCCCTACATCAGAGGTTCAATGGCTCCTCAGGTTGCTACCTTTGAGTCATGACATACTATCATGAGTAAACGTTGTATTATATGGGAATGGGCAGCAAGAGTAATTATAGAAAATATAAAAATATAAATGATACTTATGGTGGCGCAGTGGTAGCGCTGCTGCCTCGCAGTTAGGAGACTCGGGTTCGCTTCCCGGGTCCTCCCTGCATGGAGTTTGCATGTTCTCCCTGTGTCTGCGTGGGTTTCCTCCCACAGTCCAAAGACATGCAGGTTAGGTGGATTGGCGATTCTAAATTGGCCCTAGTGTGTGCTGGGTGTGTCCTGTGGTGGGTTGGCACCCTGCCTGGGATTGGTTCCTGCCCTGTGTTGGCTGGGATTGGCTCCAGCAGACCCCTGTGTTTGGATTCAGTGGGTTGGAAAATGGATGATATTTATATATTATCCACAGGTTTTGTTTGACATATTTTAGTCTGTGGCATGGCACTACACACTGGAGCAGTAGTTGTGCTGATTATACAAATTTCTTATAAAATTGGTTCAAATCCTAGTTTGCAGAATTATTATTTTTATCCTTGTGGCTGCATGTAATTTCCATTGAGGTTTACAACATTTCAACTGCAACATCTCATAAGTCCCTTTTAGGCTCATGTGCAGCGGTGCACAAGTAAGGATTTCACTGTAAACTGCGCACATGACAGTAATAACCCAATAAACGTATCATGGTAAAGGTGGGTCTGTGCATGTGTGTGCCCTTCTAGGGTATCAATTTGTACTTCTCGCATCCAGGATTGGGTAGAATACTGTAATGGGTAAATGCATATGTCATCTCTGGATGGCTAATGTTGAAAGCTATAGTTGTACTCTGGGAAAAGGCTTGGATTTGGAGGACACATGCTTGCTAGTCATTTTTACAGCTGCCTAAGTTTCAGTTAACATCTATTTGATTTTCATATTGACAATTAATTGTAAGCTGCATTCCATTTTAGCTCCAGGTATAATTCAGAGTAGTCAAATGAGAGATGAATGAACATTTGAAGGAGTAGACACAAGCAGGCTATAGGATAGGCAGGAGATCAAAAGGGCAATGATCAACCAAAATATGAAGACCCCTGAGAGGAGACCTGTTAGGAGATGACCTCTGACTATACATGTAACACCAGGTCATGTCACTTGCAGACATTCTCAGATGATTCTGCACTTTTGTGGTGTATTGATAAGGTGGTGAGACGGAGGAGAGGAGTCAAGTGGAGAACTTTGCTTCTTGGTGCAAAGAAAATCATCTGCAACTAAAGAGCAGCAAAACCGAGGAACTGGTTATTGACTTTCACTGCACTAAAGAGCCTCTGTGCCCATTTGCTATTCAGGAAGTGGATGTAGAAGTGGTCCACTCCTACAAGTACTTGGTGGTCCACAATAATGACAGGTTTTTCTAACACTTTGGTGTGCTGGGCTGGTAACATCACTTCAACAGGCTAATTAAAAAGGCAGGCTCAGTTATGGGATGCTCTCTGGATCCCCTAGAGCAGAGGTTCTCAACGTCGGTCCTGGGGACCCCCTGTGGCTGCAGGTTTTTGTTCCAACCAGATTCCTAATCAGTGACAACACCTGATAGCACTGATCTCATTTAATTAGCTGGGATTTTTTTTCTTTTATTCGACAGTCAGAAAAGCACAGCAGCATGATTTTTACATTTATAAGACATTTATAAATATTTCTGCTTTTGCTCTATATTTAAATGCTTAACTGTCTTTCGTTGATTTCATTATACTTCGCCCTTTCTCTGTGCAGTTTTTCCCCCTTCATTGTATCTTAATAATGACAACTTAAAACGAGCAGAGCAGACACCCAGGCAAACAACACTGAATAATCAAAGGCTGCAGATACTTTAGAGTCAGACCCACTAATTAGGAAATAATGGATTAATTAAACAATTAGAATGAAAATCAAGATTAAAATACTGTTAAAAAGAAAAAAAATACAGTATTCCTATATAACTGCTAGGTACATTTTAATATTTTTTTTTTAGCAAACTTAGTTTTCTAATTAATATATTGTTCCTTAAACACAGAACTTGGGAAATATCAGTTCACTTAATTAGCCCAGGAATTCAATTAAAAACAGAAGCTGGTTAGAACAAAAACGTGCAGCGACAGGGGGTCCCCAGGACCGACGTTGAGAACCCCTGCCCTAGAGGTAGTAGTGAAAAGGTATTAAAACAAAATTGAGTGCCGTTATGAACAATGCTGCCCATTTTCTCATGTTTTCTTGAAAAATGGAGAGAAACAAGTTTATGACATAACATAACTCAATTGTGACCAGTGCTGTATGATGGCAAAAGATGTGGAAACATGTCCATGTAAAATAGAAACAAATCTCACATAATTCACACGTCTGTTATCCAGTTGTTTGCTCAAAACATGCAAAATGAATGCTTTTGTGCTAAAATATTGTTATATAGTTCTGGAATTTTCAGTGAGCAAATAAAGAGGAAACCTAAAGACTTGGCTGGATTGAGTTTTTGACTTGACCACCAGCCTGTCCATGTTATTTGTTGGTCCAAAGTCCTGTCTGTCCTGTCTGTGAGCCTTTGGGTTTCCTGTTTATTTGTGCAGAGATAATTCCGGAAGTAACTAGAATAGAACTAGAATAGTTCAGCAAAAAAATCATTTGACATGTGGATCACATGACGTTTTTGTTTATTTTTTCCATGCACGTTTCACATCATTTGCTGCTGTGCAGCACTGTTCATTTGACTTCTGTAGCATCAGAAACTGCTTCCTCTTCTTTCAGCATGAAAATATAAGATTAAAATTTTTTCTCAGCCTCTACTACAAGGGGTAAGAAATATCCATCCATCCATTTTCCAACCCGCTGAATCCAAACACAGGGGTCTGCTGGAGCCAGTCCCAGCCAACAAAGGGCACAAGGCAGGAACTAATCCCAGGCAGGGTGCCAACCCACCACAGGACACACAAACTAGGGCCAATTTAGAATCACCAATCCACCTAACCTGCATGTCTTTGGACTGTGGGAGGAAACCCACGCAGAACATGCAAACTCCACGAAGGGAGGACCTGGGAAGCAAACCCGGGTCTCCTAACTGCGAGGCAGCAGCACTACCACTGTGCCACCGTGCCACCCATAGTAAGAAATAGATTTAAATAAAAAATAAAATTTTGGGGTGGAGAATTCCTTTAGTAGAGTACTGATTCAGAAAGAGGTTATACGATTTTTAATGAAAGGAGCAGGAGATCAGCCGTAGTCATTAAATTAAGCCAAGACTGTCATCGAAAATTAAAACAGAATCTTCTGCCATGTTTAAAACATCAATCAAAAATGAAATGTCGTAATGCCATAAAAGAAATTCTTTAACCAAGAATTGCACACCAATTTTATCCAAATCCAAGAGTGCACAAGCTGACTTTGGTATGCTCATGCCAGTGACATCGTGTATAACACCAACCAACACGGTTATTCCAAAATGGGTACCATAATCCAATTCGTTGGGTCAAAAAAAAAAAAAATTCAATATATTTGGATGTTCCTAAACCAATACAGGAAAGGCACAAATAATAAATGCAAAAATGCTGATTATAGCAAATAGTGCCCGAGAAGTTTAATGGGCATTCTCCGGTCATTTTTATCAAAATCATGATGGCAGTTCTGATTTCATTTCTAGCTCCAACTTGAAAATGCAGCAATTAAAAGTCAGTTTTACAGGACAGCATTTGTTTTTTTGTTTTACACGCACTGTGGTCATTACAGATGGTGGTGGTGGTAGACAGCTGACTCGCGCCTCATCAGTACAAAGTCTATCTGAAGATGTTCTAATGTAGTCAATAAAAGCTAATCCAGCTTGCAGAATGTAATAAGAGTGTTGAGCTTTTGATAATACAGTTGAATAAATGTCCTCGTAATACATCTGTTGGAGAAACGGTACCATCACCTTTGAAGTGGTCTCCATTTGAAGCAGTACATTTGCTGGAAGCATTTCTGATCATGCTATTTGGGAATGTCCACTAAGGTTGTCATTGCTGATTTCTGAACATCAGTACCGTATGAAGGGAGGCAAAGTGCTGCTACCTTATAGCTTGTGTATCCTGTCACTTTATTCGTGGAGTTTGTACTTGCTCCTTTGGCTCCATTTGTGTTCTCCAAAAACCCTGTCATCTTCTCACGTCTCATATCCATTTGCTTGGTCCCGTGTGCATGTGTTTCCCTTGCCACTGCTCCATTTCTACTGGATTGCTTGTATTATGAATGCCATGGACGTTAGTTCATAAATCACAACACAATGTTCTTCGTATATCTGCCACCTACAACTGGATCCAAAATCTGGGAAAACATTCAGTGAAGTTTATTGGGGTTTGGATTGGGGGGGTGCCTAAGAATATGACACATGTGACCCCCCTCATTTTCTGTTTTAGGGGCTAACCCTGGCCCGGGCCGCCGAGTACCTGGCACGCGACGGACCAAATGCCTTGACCCCACCTCCCACCACTCCAGAGTGGGTCAAGTTCTGCAGACAGCTGTTTGGCGGCTTTTCCATCCTACTGTGGATTGGTGCAGTCCTTTGCTTCTTGGCATATGGAATCCAGGCTGGGACAGAGGATGATCCATCTCGGGACAATGTAAGTGAGCGTAGTGCTGGGTTGTAAAACGAGGCAATGGAGTAAACAAACGAGTAAAGCTCCAACGTAATCAGTAATTAACCAATAATTCATTGGCCTTCTATCATTTTTGACAGCTTTACCTGGGTATTGTGTTGGCGGCTGTTGTCATCATTACTGGTTGTTTCTCCTACTACCAAGAAGCTAAAAGTTCTAAAATCATGGAGTCTTTCAAGAACATGGTGCCCCAGGTAGGGTGATGTAGAGAGACAGGATTGGATTCTCCTCTCATTGTACATTCTCATATTGTACTTACGTATTTGTGCTGCTGCTCTTGTCTTGAACAGCAAGCACTGGTGATCCGAGAAGGGGAGAAGATGCAAATCAATGCAGAAGATGTTGTGGCCGGAGATCTGGTGGAGGTGAAGGGAGGAGACAGGGTGCCAGCAGATTTGAGGATTATCTCAGCACACGGCTGCAAGGTAGACGTTCATCCTGCATAATCCGCAATTTTTCCATCCTTTAATCAACTCTAACTGACTAGCCACTTCTCTTTTTTGATAGGTGGATAACTCTTCCCTAACTGGTGAATCAGAGCCTCAGACTCGGTCCCCTGACTGTACTCATGACAATCCCCTGGAGACTAGGAACATTGCCTTTTTCTCCACCAACTGTGTAGAAGGTGTGTGTCTGACTTCATGGTATTGTGGATGCTCACAGTTGGCAGTCATATTTTTTCTGGGCATCATCCACACAACTCTCACATTCTTACTCTGTTATTCAGGCACAGCCCGAGGCATTGTGGTTGCCACCGGTGACAGGACAGTCATGGGACGTATTGCCACATTGACTTCCGGCCTGGAGACTGGTAAAACACCCATTGCCAAGGAAATTGAGCATTTCATCCACATCATCACAGGAGTAGCTGTCTTCTTAGGTGTGACCTTTTTCATTCTGTCCATCATTCTGGGCTACTCCTGGCTCGAAGCAGTCATCTTCCTGATTGGAATCATTGTGGCAAACGTACCTGAAGGTCTGCTGGCTACAGTCACAGTAAGAAGTTTGCTTTGCTAGGTCGTCATTCTGTAAGTTTGTATGGCACTCAGGAAACAGGAATCCATCATCATGTCGGTATTGCTTTTCTTGCAATCCTCTTAGGTGTGTTTGACCCTGACAGCTAAGAGAATGGCCCGAAAGAACTGTTTAGTGAAAAACTTGGAAGCTGTGGAGACCCTAGGTTCCACATCCACCATCTGCTCAGATAAGACAGGAACCTTGACCCAGAATCGTATGACCGTAGCACACATGTGGTTTGACAACCAAATCCATGAAGCAGACACCACAGAGGACCAGTCAGGTAAATTTAAAAAAAAAGTGTTCTAAATGCCGCAGGTCCTCTTTGTCATTCCGACCTGTTCTGCTATAATGGCCATCCTATCAATGCTGACTCGACATGCTCCATAATGTGACACTCGAAATCCGAAGACTTTTTTCTCCACTTTTGCTAACTTGAAGTGTTGGTTCTTCTTCCATTTTTGCCACAGGTGCCTCCTTTGACAAGAGCTCCCTGACTTGGGTTGCATTGGCTAAAATTGCAGCTCTCTGTAACCGAGCCGTGTTTAAAGCAGCACAGGATAACTTGCCAATCCTGAAGCGTGATGTCGCTGGCGATGCATCTGAATCTGCACTCCTCAAATGTATAGAACTGTCTTGTGGGTCAGTGAAGGCCATGCGTGATAAGAATAAGAAGGTTGCTGAGATTCCATTCAACTCCACAAACAAGTACCAGGTAATGTGCCAAGCAGTGGCATTGTCTTCATTATAATTATTATGATTATCGGTTAACAGTTTATTTCCACACCAAAAAGAATAGAAGATTACAAACACAACACTTACAGTCTTCATCAGGTGTGGAATTGAAAAGCAAAAAGGCTGCATATAAAGGAGGGAGAAAAGAAACACAGCCAGGGCAGGTAAAAGTAGGAAAGATGAGAGCAGGCGCAAAAAAGCTGCCATTAGAGAAGATGAAGGGAGAGATTAAACACTTGGTCAGTCATTAAGACCAGGAGAAATGTGCGGTCCTAGTGTGAGAGTGAATTTAGCTGCTTCCTTTTTTTCTTAGAAAGTGTGTTTGAAGCAGTGAGATCAATGTGGCTATGATCAAGTTATGTGAAATATTCTACTGTGGGCTTTGTGAGGTGTTTTGATTTTAGTGGCAATTGTGATTATTGGCTCCTTCACCTGAGGGATTCTGCACCGTAAATGCCAGAAGTGCTTCCACTCCGTTGGGCCCTTGAGCAAGGCCCTTAACCTGCAGTTACTCCATCCTGGGTATGACGTTAACCTGCATCCAATGCCCTACAAGCAGGTCCTCCAACGTACAGGGAAAACTGGGGGATTGGTGGCAGGACTGGCACTCCAGCCACTGTACAAAACCTCACATTGTTCCATTTCCATTTGAACGGCTATACTTGGGTCCTAATTTGGTATCCTGAAGTGGTTTGTCGTGTGGTGAGTGCTGAATCAGTGCATGCTCCCAACTTCTCCTCTTTAGCACGCGCAGGTTAAATGAGATGGTAATGGTACACAGTTTGATGCAAGTGGAGTTTGCAGCAGCTCTTCTGCACTTCAGTGTTAGTTAGAAGTCCGATAATTTAGAGAAATAGTGCCTTCGATTAGGCCATCCCTGGCTGCTTCTTTTAGGGACTCTTTTGATGTTGAGTTTTTATTTCAATTGATTTTTTTAATTCAAAGTTCTTTCATTCTAATCTGTTTCCATTTGAACTAAAACAAAAAACTTGATATTATAAGGTGTCCAAGAAGGTGGCCGACATTCAACGATTATATGAAATTTAAGAAGAGCTGTAGAGTTGTAGTTTGTATTTTCTCCTTTTGTTTTTTTGTGGGTTTTTCTCAGAGTATTCTAGGTTTTCCACCAACTCCTCAAAGATGTGACTGTAATATTACCTGGTGACACTAAATTGGCTTAATGTGACTGCGCGTAGGTGGGATGCACTTGCCTCCAGTTCAGAATTGATTCCTGCCTTGTGTCCAGTGGTGTGGGGTTGACTCCACCGCCATGACCTGAAATGTGTTAAAAAGTTTTGAAGATACATGGATGAATCAGTGCGTGCACAACAGCTTGTGTTTTGATTCGAAATTTTAATTCATTGATCTATCCATTAATCGAGTACAATCCCACATGTTTTAATTTTTAAGTTAAAACTTTTCAGTGTTCCGTATTTTGTTATTTCAAGGCATGGTCTGGATTGTATGATCATTATTATTATTAGTATTATTTCTGCCTTGACCAAAGGCGACTTGATTTCTTAAAGATTGTGTTCTGTGTGGGGCAGGAGCATTGTCAGAGAATGCAAATGTCATTTAAGCACTTAGAATCCTCCTAGGAACCAATGAGAAATTAATATCTACACTCTTAACAAAATCTATAAATCTGCAGTGGAAGTAATATTAGGAGTCTGAAAGTCAACAAGATTTATTTACATCATTGAAAAGCCTCAAAGGGGAATGTGTGATTATCTTTTTATCTTTTATGGTGTCGTTCACAGCCTTCTCTCTTGTATAGTTTCTATCTATCTATCTATCTATCTATCTATCTATCTATCTATCTATCT
>JANRMT010062829.1:25636063-25660468 GCA_026402145.1 Polypterus bichir lapradei
TCTATCTATCTATCTATCTATCTATCTATCTATCTATCTATCTATCTATCTATCTGTCTGTATGTCTGTCTGTCTGTCTGTCTGTTTTATTTTATGGTGTTCTGTCTCTTATATGGTGTCTGTCATATCTATTCATCCAAAATAGTAGTACACCTTTTATCAAAACAAAATACACATAAGACTTCTTCCAAAGGATGAAAGTGTTCTACTCCAGTTGTCTTTTGATAACTACACTGTGTCAATAATCAGCATGTCCTCTGTCATCAAAGACAAAAGCCCATTGGTTAGTTAGATTCACCTTACTATGTTACCATTTTTAAATTAAATCAATCTCCGCCCACACTGGTGTTTCCACATAGTTTACAGAAGTATTTCCAACCACACTAAAATGACAGACGATGTCTCTGACATAGCTGTTTGCCTACATTGGGCATGAGCGCATCACCTCAAACAGGAAGTTGAATTGTCTACCTTGAAGGAATTTATTGCAAAACTGTAGCGACTGGTAAATGATTTGCTTTTTGCCCATTTATTCAGCATTCAAACTGTATTTCATGCAGTTTAGACGTGTACAGGCAAGTAATACAAACAAGTGCCATGGAAAGCAGCGCCTCTGTGTCCGCTGTATTGGAATGTGGTTTTATTCCATGAAGGGTGACCAATCAGGAAATGAGGATTGCAATGACCTGCAGCCAATCAGAGAAGGGCCACATAATACATATAAATTGATTTAGTGTCTGCATTTTCAAAACACTTTGTTTTCATCCGTACACACTGCAGTGTTTTCAGAAATGCACAGTTCTGGGAAACATTTTTAAAAGTTTTTTCAAAGATTGGGTACTGTCAAAGACCAACATCTGCATCTTAAAATAAAAACATAGTCATGTAGATTGGGCCTTAGCTACTCATTTCATTGATTCACTAGAGCCTGTGCTTGTAAAAGGTACCACCACCAGTAGATGTATTGTTAAATCACTAAAATTGTGACATTTAAAACGAGACATTGAGCTACAGTGAATGTAACCGATGCTTACTAGGGTGTTGTTTTTTTACGTTTGTAAAATTTCTTAATTAGTATGAACAACATCATCATTTTTAATTTAGCTGTAGCCAGTAAAAAAAGTGTGATACAGATTGCCAGACTAGGATCTTTAAGATTTTGTTTTAGTAAAACCAAATTACAAATTCAGCTAAATTGAGGTTAAAAAGTGCAAGAAATTTCATTCAGAAGGACTGCTGCACCAGGCTCAGAAAAAGTGAAAAATCTCATGGACTTCCATTGGATGATGATTCACTACAGAACTGCTTACGAAATGTGTTGTGAAGCCATCCTATTGGCATCACCCTTATTGTCTTTCCCTTCTTGCAGCTGTCTGTCCATGAAACCGAAGATCCAAATGATAACCGCTACCTGCTTGTGATGAAGGGTGCCCCCGAGAGGATACTTGATCGCTGCTCAACGATCATGCTGCAGGGCAAGGAACAGCCATTAGATGAAGAGCTCAAGGAGGCTTTTCAGAATGCATATCTGGAGCTGGGAGGTCTTGGAGAGAGAGTGCTGGGTGAGCAGTGGGGGACAAATTCGGGGCTGTCAAGCTCAAATCCTGGAGGGCTACTGTAGAGGCAGGAACTTGCGTAATTTATAATCAGTTACTCCTGTTTGGCTGGCTTTTCAAGATTCAGAACACTTGATTGCATCTAAATAATACTGAGGTGCAAAGGGAGCCAACAGGTTACCAGCTAAGTTAATCACATGAGCCAAAAAGAAAAAGTGGGGATATGACAAATATTGATCTGGTCTGGTCCATAAAACATTTTGACGCTGCTCTTTGGAAATCAACAGTTCAACATGTCTGGTGTGGCAGAAGAGAGCAGTAACAAGCCATAGAATTAAATCATGTGTTTCATTGACATCTAGAATTGACTTCTAACAAAGTGATTGGTTGGAGTGAAAATGGTGGTCCTCAGGAGGTGAATTTAAGATTTCGTTTTTGTTTTGGCTTCCTCTTAATGAAAAAAATAAGACAATTGAGAATCGTATAAAACAAGCTACTGTATATACTCGCGTTTTAAGTTCTCCCGCGGATAAGTTGGTGCTTGATTTTACCGTATAATTTCTGGTATTTTATAATGTCAGTCGTAAAAGTCGAATGCGGAAAAGTCATGCTATTGGTCCAAAAGATTATGATATGGTAACGCCCACCTGAGAGAGTAAACACGGAGCACACTGCCCTTTTTATATGTATTGTGCCTACGTGACCACAAGGTAATACCCGAACTACTCCGAAGCGACATTTGCACTGCGTTGTGTTTTTTGTATCTCACACCCTCATACACCTTTATCGTAAGAGCATCCCTTATCTACGATGGAGCGTTCGTTCAGAAGAAAATATGAAGCTGGTTTTAAATTGAAAATCGTTGAAGTGGCGAAAGAAACTGGTAACTCTGCTGCTGCAACAAAATTTGCCGTGTCTGAGAAACCGATGTGAGATTAGAGGAGGCAAGAAAATGTAAAAAAAAAAACAAAAAAGTAAGATGCATTTGTAAACGGGCGTATAAGTCTGGGTCTGATTTTATGATTGATTTTTCGGTTTTCAAGACCCAACTTATACATGAGTATATACTGTAATTAGAACTAAGACAAAAGGATGATGGAGTAGTAACAATAATTGGTTGCCAGTTAAGAATATGGATGTAACAAAAACTTGCAGACATTTGACACCCTGATGTAGACGTTCAAGTCACCATCCACCTTCTTTTTCAGGTTTTTGCCATGTGTTTTTGCCAGAAGACCAGTATCCAAAAGGATTTGCATTTGACTGTGACGATGTCAACTTCCAGACTGACAACCTGTGCTTTGTGGGCCTCATGTCCATGATTGATCCTCCACGTGCTGCAGTACCAGATGCCGTAGGCAAGTGTCGATCGGCTGGAATCAAAGTCATCATGGTTACGGGTGACCACCCAATCACAGCCAAGGCTATTGCCAAAGGAGTTGGCATCATCTCTGAGGGCAACGAGACAGTTGAGGACATTGCTGCACGCCTGAACATCCCTGTCAGCCAGGTGAACCCCAGGTATGTCAGAAAAACTGAATGATTAATCAGTGAGGCAGATGGGTGCATAATGTTCTGTCTGATACCAGGACAAAATGCACATCTTTTGGTAATGTCAGTAAATATCCATGCAAAGAAAGGCTCACCAGCTTAGTAAACACAGTAAATAACATTGTGCCAGTTAGCGGGGCCTACATACACTCTACATGGCGCACAAGCAAACCTTATTCATGACGAACAAACACCCTGCCAAGGCATTTAAAATATAATAAGCATTTTTATCCAATTGAAATACGAGCCGGTTATGCCTGCCCAGGTCTCCGTCTCCACCCTGCAGACTCCCACTGGCTCTATGACAGACTTCTTTGTAGCAGCTTTCAGAGAAAAGCCAAGCAAAATGACACCTTTTATTGGCTAACTAAAAAGATTACAATATGCACGCTTTCGAGGCAACTCAGGCCCCTTCTTCAGACAAGATGTAATACAGAAACTGGAGTACCCTATGTTTATATACACACACTAGGACAAGAAATAACATTGGTAAATCTTTAAATGAAAAATCTTAAATGTAAAAAATGAATAGGTTCATTCAGGCTAAGATTAATTTAACAAGAGAGAGAAGAACAATGTATGGTCAAGATCTTTAGATAAGATAACTGTCCAACAAAGTCCTTTGGAGTTTGTGATGAGTTTTTCAAGACAATATGGGTCTGTAGTCAGGTTATCTGTGTCATTCTGAGAGATGCAAACAGTCCTCATACATGACTATAAAACTCTTGTCTCTATTCAAGCCATGTTGTAATGTAAATTTTAACATGAGTTTAACTTCCCATTCTTTTCTCTCTTGCTGTGTTTTGAAGTTGCCCATAAGCACTGTGACTTTAAAGTCCCTCTCACAGTGTCCATGGCTGTTGAAGTGGGCCGCTACAGGAACATCTGTGTTGCCATGTTTAATGTGGAATCTGTGTAAATTCATTCTCTGGCGGAGTGTTTGTCCGGTTTCTCCCACATAGAGTGAAGTGTCAGGACATTTCATGCAGAGAATTAGGTAGACAACATTAGATGATCTGCAGGAAAATGATCCCTTTATGTGATGTTCAAGTCGGCACTGTGGTATAACTATACGGCCTGTATTGTAGATGTGGGCACACGTTTTATATCTTTTCTGTAGGCAGGGAGATGTGCCATTTTCTGTCGGTTCATTTAGGGAGCTTCGGACAATTAGTTGCTGAAAGTTTGGTGGTTGTCTGTATGCCAGGAGGGGAGGTTCAGGAAATACATTTTTCAGTGTTTGGTCGTTGTTTAGCATTGGCTGAAGTTCTTTTATAATTTTTCGAAGTGTTTCAAGATGTGGGTTGTAGGTGACAACAAGGGGGATGCGGTTCTTGTTGTCTTTGTTTTTATATTCGAGAAGGTTGTCACTGTGTATGGCAGTAGCTCTTCTTATTTGAGTGTCTGTTGTTTTAGGGGTATAACCTTGTCTGGTGAAATCTTGTCTGAGCTCCTGCAGTTGTTGATCCCAGTCCGTCGGGTCTGAGCAAATACGATTGTACCGTATTGCTTGGCAAAAAATAATGGAGCACCTTGTATCAGCTTTCAGAGAGAAAGTGCAAAGCTCATTTATACAATAAAAGTGAGCATCCACCATACACACTGAGGGGATGACACAAAGCAGTAAATGCAAGAAAAACACTTGTTCATTCCATGTGTCAATCTGAGCTTCCCAGAGTCCTCTGATTTCTTCCTTCCACTTGATTTCTCACCCTGGCCACTTTTCCACCTGTCATTAAAGTGTTCACACCAATTCTTTTCCAATGTCTGGACTCCACTGGGTTCTGTAGCTGTACCCTTTTTGGATTTTCGTGATCAATAATTAGCTGTCCATTGAGGGCATAGGCTTAATTCTTGTGATGTAAGGTCCTGTCTGTCTAGTATTGTTTTACTGTGAGTTTCTAATTAAAAAGAGTAGACATCCAGTGACCCCCACCCCAGGACCACCTGCTTTTCTGCACATTGTTCAAGGTTTTCATCTGCAATTATGCAAACATAACTGCATAGGCAAACTCATCAAGAAGGTGACGAAGAAGAAGAAGAGGAGCAACATCTAATAATAATTCTTTACATTTATATATAGTGCTTTTCTCACTGTTCAAAGCATTTCAGTGAGTGTAGCATCCACCTGGATGATGAAACGGCAGCCATTTTTGCGCCAACACGCTCACCACATATTAGTTGTTAGCTGCTGAAGTAGTGAGAGAGAGTCATTTACAGACTGGGGATGATTAGGGGTCCAGAATGACTTGGTTGTGGTGGGCAGTTAAATCTGGACTTCAGGATACATCCTTCTCTTTAGGATCTTTTATGACCACAGAGAGTCATATGGTTTTACGTCTCATCTGAAGGACAGCACCATTTTTACAGTACAGTGTACCCATCACTGCACTGGGGCACTGGGATCCACTTTCAGACCACAGGATTAGCCCCCCTGCTGGCCTCAAGCAAATTACAGAAACCGACTAGGAAGGATGGGAAGATCAAGCACGTGCAGTGCAGCATCCTGCTGGTTCTCGAGAACTACTGGGACTGGAACCATGCTCTTGGGAGGAGCAGAGGTCGATATTTTCTAGTAATAAAAATGATGTAAATTCAACTGGTCAGGAGTTTCTAGAAGAATAAACACTAGCACAAATTATTATTATGAAGCACAGACTCAAAATTTTTAGCAGTCAATGGCTGTCGTTTGCCACTTACCCAAAGCAATTTAAAATATAAGATGGGTTATTTTTTTGGTTTTAAATAATAGCAGTTTGGTTATTAATTGTAATTTTCATGAGATGGTCGTTTTGACTTTTTCCACAATGAGCCACTTCCCAAACAATGCATTGAAAACTGACACTTTCCTGTGTAGATCTTGGCTGCTTTGCATGTCATTGTAGGAGAAACTACAATATAAAAATAAAAACAGATTTAAAACTGCAATGCGCCATCCTCAAAGGCACTTTATCCAATTAAATGTGGAGGAATTTTATGTAAATGCATTAACTGAACTAAAAGGCAGAAGGAAAGAATGGATTCTCCCAGTTCATATGAACAATACAGTTTTCAATTGCAGTAAATTAGATTCAGGAGCACAAGTGAACATCATGTCTGAAGAAGAATATAGAAAGCTGCAGCCAGCCCAGACCATGTCTGCCCGAAACAGAAGTACAGATTACTAGATATTTAGTGCCCGTAAATGTGCAATGTATAGCTAGGGTTCTGTACAAAATTGAAAAATATTCACATATATTGCAGTGCCAAAAGATGTTCAGACCGTTTTAGGATTAATTTTCTGTTTGTGTCAAAATGAACTTGATTGAAAGACTTCTTACTATTTATTAACCCTTGTATACATGCCTTGGGTCACTAGTGACCCGCGAAGACATTCTTACAGCTTTCATGGGATCATATGATACAGTGTGGACACAGTTCCCCAGGAATGTCTCATTCATTTCTTCAAAAGTTTACTTCCAGAAACATGCCAAATAGTTTAAAATTATTTTATTATGATCATTTATTTGCCCTAAATGTATAGAGTTGCTAGAGTGACCCTGAATGCGGTAAAGGGTCAGTAATTTTTCCTGCGCATTTTAAGTGCACAGTGGTAGTGCTGCTGCTTTGCAGTAAGGAGACTGTGGAAGATCATGGGTTCGCTTCCCGGTTCCTCCCTGTGTGGATAGCGCTTTGAGTACTGAGAAAAGCGCTATATAAATGTAATGAATTATTATTATTAAGTGCTGTGTTTTTAAACAGCACTCAAACAAAACATGCTTTTTTAAAGATTTCTTTGTATCTATATATGTTCATTACAGCTGCATTTCTATCTTGTTATTTTTTATGTAAGCATTTATGAGTTTACAAAGGTAAGAGATAAGAAATGCCACTGCGCTTATCAGCACAGCAAGCCCTTGAAACAGCCTCTGTGGTCAATAGCAGATTACAAGTCAGAGACGCAATGCAGAGTGACACTTCCGATATCATCAGATCATGAATGTTGGGGCCAGGAATTGTACAGGGACGGAGCGTAGAGGAGGAAGTTGAAGATGAAAGGGGGCAAGCAGCTGCAGCAGCTGCACAAAGTTAAACGGCACATGTCACATCACCTGATACAGATTCATAGAGAAGCAAAAGTGGACAAAAAACACACAGAAGGTGTCATTACAGCTGCATTTCTATTATGTTGGTCATTTGTTTGGTATTTATGAGTTTAGGGAGATAAGAGAGAAGTGTCGCTGATGGGTTTCAGCATAGGAAGCCCTTGAAAGAGTCCCTGTTGTTGATGGAAGATGACAAGTCAGAGAGAGACTGAGAGGCATGCAGCAGGGAGACAAACGATGGACAACGGAGAAAGGCAGTGCAGAGTCATTTGTCTGATGCCATTAGATGCAGAATGTCCTCAGCCAGAAGAGTTACTGTACTTAATTTAAAAGTAATTTAAGTATTAATAATTAGTTTAAAACGAAGTAAAGTATTCAGGGAAGAGTTTTCATAACAGTTTGGACAGTTATGGTTATTTGTGGCTTGATTTCAATATTAATATATGCTGGGTCACTAAAGACACTCTAAGGATATAATATTATTGTTTGAAAGTCCAATGTATACAAGAGTTAATGTAAAGGGCAATGCAGAAAATGAAACTCTGCTGTAAGATTACAGTAAGCTACTTAAAGGACTTGGCTGTCTTACCAGGAGCACAAGATAAGCACAGGCAAAAGCATAACTCCTGTCATACACTCCTGCCAAAAGGTCCTGTTTGCCCTGAAGCAAAAACTGAACTGCACAGAATGGAGAGCATGACCGTAATCAAGAAAGCTGAAGAACCTACTGAATTGTAGAAAAGAAACATTGTAAATTAAGAATGTGTTTAGATTCGAGAGACCAGAATCAAGATACCCAAGGGGGAACATTTCAAGCTTCCATTTCAAGAAGAAAAGAAATGATGGCATAGTTTGCAAGCATAAAATATTTCAGAAAATTTGATGATGCTACTAGATAAAAATGGGATGAGTCTAAATTGTGCACATTTAATACCCCCTTTGGTATGACATTAGCACCAGTGGTTTATCACAAAACAATCTGCATGATTTTTGAACATTTAGATGAAATTGACACCCCTATGAACAACAATTTGTATGGGGATCTTCAAAAGTGAGGAGCAGCAAATTTAAAGAGAAACCAAAAAAATGTATGATAGGAGTAAAGGAAATAACATTCATAGGAGATACGTTGAGCAGTGAGGGAGGAAAATCTGATAAATCTATAAAGTGTCTGCTATTGAAAATATACAAAGGCCTCAGTGCAGGAAAACACAGATTCATGGGCATGCTTAATGAACTTGCCAGATTTATTCCAAAACTGTCCAATATATTGGCGCATCTGACTAAGAAAAATGTGGAATGAGTTTGAACTTGGAATCATGAGCAAGAGAGTGCCTGCGATGAACTATAAATGAAAGATCATGTGTTAAAGTTCTGTTATCCTCATAAACCAGTCAAGACTTCATCTAATGCCTCACAGTATGGATTAGGAGCTTTGCTACTGCAAAAGCATGAAAGAAACATGGCAGACAGTAGTGAATGTATCTACAGTACTACAGTACTTACTGCAGCAGACAGTAGATATTCACAAATGGAGGATCGCTTGTGAATGTTTTTATCAGTTTATTTCTGGACAAGCGGTGATGGCTGAAACAGACCGCAAACCATTAATTGCTTTGTTTAATAAATCTCTTAATGACCGTCCACTACGTATACAATGCATGATGACTAAACTAGAGAGATAACACTCTGCATGTAACATACATTCCAGGCAGATTGATGTTTACAGCTGACCCCCAGACAAGAGCAGTAAATGAAAAGTATAGACATGAAGAGAGGATCTCAGAGGCAATAGAAACATACTGTATGAGGATATGGCGGGCACAGCAATTCCTTTGTCAGACAGCAGAACACACTTCTCAAAACAGGCAGGAAGGGATGAAACAATGCAGAAACTGAAAGAAGTAATCATTCAAGGATGGCCTGAAAAACAAGCAAGACTGCAAACCACAAGTAAGCGAGTATTAGAACTGCCAAGCAGAACTTCCAGTTGTGGATGGAATTATCTACCAAGGTAGTAAAATTGTGACAGCAGCATCATTAAGAAAGTAAATGCTATAAAAAATCCATGAAGGACATCTAAAAATTGAAATGTGCAAGAAAAGGGCATATGAGATCATACAATGGACCAAGATATTTTTAGGCAAAAACCCAGAAAGCAGAGGGTTATAGTGCAAGGAACAATATCTGAAATTGGTGATGTGAAGAGTGGTGACTCCCAGGGGTCAGTGCTAGGGCCGCTGCTATTTTTAATAATAATGATTTGGATGGCAATATAAGTAACAAGCTGGTCAAGTCTGAAGATGATACCAAGATAGGTGGATTGGCAGATAATCTCAGATCCTTTGAATCATTAGAGAAGGACCTGAATGGAATATGGGCTTGGGCAGATTGTGACAGATGAAATTTAACATCAGTAAATGTAACATATTACACATAGGAAGTAAAACTTTTATAGGTCTGAATACACAATGGGTGGTCTGAAAATGTAAAGATGCCTTAGGAGAAGGATTTAGGACTCTGCACTATCAACTTCCAGACAGTGTTCAGAACCCATTAAAAAGGAAAACAGAATGTCAGGTTATATAGCGCCTTGATGTGTAGAGTCCCAGTCACAGGAGGTTCTGCTCAAACTTTATAACACACTGGTGAGGCCTCATCTTTTGGTCTCCAGGCTAAAAAAAGGACACAGCAACACAAAAAAGGTCCAGAGAAGAGCGACTAGGCTGAGTCCAGGGCTACAGGGGATGATTACGAGGAAAGATTGAAAGAGCTGAGCCTTTTTAGTTTAAACAAAAGAAGACTAAGAGGAGACGAATGAGATGTTTAAAATTATGAAGGAAATCAGTACAGTGGATCAAGACTGTGACTTTAAAATGAGTTTAACAAGAACAAGGGAACACAGTTGGAAACTTAAGGATAAATTTCACATAAACATTAAGATGTTTTTCTTTACACAGAGAACCACAAACACTTGGAATAAGTGACCAAGTAGCGTGGCAGACAGTAAGAGTTTAGGGACCTTCAGAACTCGACTTGATGTTATTTTGGAAGAACGAAGTGGATAGGACTGGCAAGCTTTGTAAGGCTGAATGGCCTTTTCTTGTCTTGTCTAATGTTCTAATGAAGTAAAAAGATGTTCAGTACACCTAAACTTCACACCTAGTAATCCTGCAGAGTGAATAAAATCTCATTCTGTACCAGAGAGGCCATAACAAAAAAGTAGGTCTTGATATTTCGGTGTCGTGAGAAAACAATTTGTCACTGATTACTCGTGTACATATTCTGAAAAGTGTGTATTAAATAGCACAAAGAGAGAAGCAGTCATAAAATGCTTGAAAGCTTTTGTTTGTGGATATTGAGTGCTACATCAGGGTCAGTGATTTACAAGTGTTCAGAACCTTTGCAAAGGAAAGGGACTTTATACATAACACATCAAATCCAAACTTTCCTCAGTCTGATGGACTTGTAGAAACGTCTA
Source organism: Polypterus bichir lapradei (assembly GCA_026402145.1). NCBI lineage: Eukaryota > Metazoa > Chordata > Cladistia > Polypteriformes > Polypteridae > Polypterus > Polypterus bichir. Next base: position 25,646,737 of record JANRMT010062829.1, read on the forward strand.
AACATCTCGCAAAGAAATCTAAATGGAGATGATTTTTATCAGAGCCCCCTAGTATGTCGTAGTACACCTCTTAGACATGGAGCTTCCCCAGCACAGCTAATCATGGGAAGACAATCATGGTCTTCTGATGAAAGAGAACCCCCTAAAGTCTGGGAAGGAAGATGAAGTGAGAAAACAGAGAGAAAAACCAGAAAAGAGAACACAAAATATATTATGACAGAGGAGCCCAGACCTGGAAAAAGGATAAGAGATCACATTAAAGGATAATCCAACAAAAAATATGTACTGTATGTGAGCGTCAGTAGGCTTTACACCCTAGGAACTGAGTTACCCGAACTATTCAATAACATTTCAGTAAATACTTGCCACTTTCTGATCACACTTCTGATCTTTCTGATCATAAAATAATTCATTACAATAGGAATTTACTAGAAGAATTCAGAATTTAATTGCAGAATTACAGTATTTGAGGGTTCCTCTAGAGTGTCTCTTTCTCTTACATGATTTGGCTCAAAAACTAATCAGCACATCGCTATCTCATAACAGGTTTAAGTTTTGAGTTTGGTGTTTTTCTGTCCAGCCATTTTAGCTCTAGACTGTCCTCAAGAACCTGACGCACAGACACACACCCATCGTCGAGATATCAGTGTTTTTGATATCGGGGGACCTTAAAATGTTGAGATCCATCAAAAACTGAAGATCGAAAGTTTTGACGAATCTAAAGCTTTCGCTTCTCTCCCACAGACGCTAGGTAATTGTTGGGGAGGGCGCAAAGCAAACACATTGAATTTACAAGGAATAGTTAAGGAACAAGTACAACCAAGATTGTATATTATTGAAAAAAAAGATGGTATGGTGCTTAGAAGTAATTGATGAGATACAATCTTAAATAAAACATCACAGTCAGAAAATTCAAAAGGCAGCAATGAAACGGAAGAAAGGCCACATCAACCTATTGAACATCAGAGTCAGTCAGAGAATCCCAGACAAAAGATCATCAAGAGTGATAAAGCCACCAAGAAAACTAATAGATACATGTTAAATGTTAATAAATGTATTTGAGACACTTGGGCCAGCACAAGTCAAAATGCAATGTAATGTATGTGGCTGTGAGTTGTTACTGAAATGAACATTGTAGAGGTGTAGAGGTCTAAACTGAACAGGCAGAGTACTGGACTTTTGTTTAAAAAAAGAAGGAAGATGTCATGATAGATCATTTTCTAACACTCACTTAGTGGTGGCTCTGAGGCTAGGGGTCTGTGCCAGCAATTAGAAGGTTGCCAGTTCAAATCCCATAAATGTCAGAAGCGACTCTACTCCGTTGGGCTCTTGAGCAGGCCCCTTAACATGCACTTGCTTCATCCTGGATGTGACGTTAATCTGCATCCAGCCCTGCAAGCAGGTCCTTCAACTTACAAGGAAAACTTGGGGGTTGGTGTCAGGATTGGCACTCCAGCCACTGTTAAAAGCATCACAGTGTTCCACCCAATCCAGGTGGTTCGTCGTGTGGTGGGTGCGGCAATGCGCTATCAGCGCATGCACCTTACCTCTCTCTTATCTTATATAGTTACGAGCGTATATGTTATGTTATATTAGTTTGTTTTAATTGTTACATGCTCCCTTGAGAACAGATGGAACAAGCGTTGAAATATGAGTTGGAATATGGCTGACCAGTAAGCGAAGCACGTTATTAACGTAACAGCAAAGTTTCTTGTGAATAACTTTCTCTGTGTTACATTCAACTACTTTTTAATCATATATCTATATTTAAGAACCCAAAAACCATAATACCTGCTATACTCATCTGTGGGATGTGGGAGGAAATCCAAGTGATGTGAAGAAATGCAGCTAAGGAGAGAACCTGCTAACTCCACACATGCAGCTACCTGGAGCAGATTCAAACTGCAGAACTCTAGATCAATGGAACAACAGCACTAGCCACTGTACCACCACTTTAAAAAAGCACTGCTTGAAAGCTGCAGAGATGTCAGCCCCGTATATCTGACTATTCCATGTTTCTTTCACAAGCACAGCCTGAGGCCAGAAAAGCAGAAGTCACACAATGTAAAAGCCTGTCACCAAGTGGTATCCCTGGAGGACTTTGATTAATTTCAAAATTTTCATTTTAAATGATTATCCTTGAATGAAACTTTGAAGGGTCCCATCTAAGTTAAGGTTTAGCCAAGTCACTGTGAAATTTGTCGATAGTGGACTTGTTGCGCGTCCAAGCATGTGTTATTTTCTGTCCATCGCAGGACACGCTTCAGTGTGCCCCTACTCTCCACCAATCTGCCTGCATGTATGTAAAACTAAAAATAAAAGCAGACCCCATCTGTTCCGGAAGGCTTGTATTAGAGCTGGGTGGCACAGTGGTTAGTGCTGCCGCCTCACAAATCGCATGTCCTGGGCCTGGATGTTGTTAGTATGGAGTTTGTCTCCAGTGATCGTGTGGGTATTGTTTAGTGACCTCTGGTATTCTACCCACATCCCAAAGGCAGTTGCGTTAGGTTCATTTTAATCCATATAAATGTGTGCATTGGAACTTAGTGTAAGGCTGATTCCTGGCTTGTGCCCAGTCCTTCTGTGACCCTGAATTAAATCAAGTGATTCTGAGAACATTATGTAATCTTCTAGTGCTGTGAGGTGTTGGCAGTGCCCACTGAGCCACCCATAAAAGGAAAGCTTTAAAATTAGAAAGGGATTAAAAGAAGCAAGAAATATGAAAGCAAAAGTAGGACACTATCTCAAAATACTAAAAGTGGTATGCGTGTAATAAATAATACCTTTGAAATAATTAAGTTACAGGAAAGTGTATATATTGCATGTGGGCAATAAGGCCTTTGACTTGAACAAGCAGAAAAGGCTGACAAGGAGAAGCTCACTGCTTTAGAGTCCTGTAACGCCAGAGTCTGAATGTTTGAACGCCAGACATGAGCTGTTGTTATCAGTATGCTGCCAGATTCTGCATTCATTCAAGGGGTCACAGGTTTTAGCCTCACAACTGACGCATAATGCACATGCTGAATGGTCCATACTGACTCTACTTGTATGTACTCCGTCCTGGTGACTGTAGGAGGGGCTCATTTTATGGCAGACCCCCTGTATATGCCATTAAATATGTGGATTGCAGTAGAACCTACTTGTGTCTCCAAGGTAGGGCTGGGCAGTATGGAAAGAAATCTTATCACAATCATTTTTTTATATCAGCTGATAGATAGATATCACAATATAAATCAAATCACTATTTCTGTCAAGCGTAAAGGTTCCTTTTTACTCTAAAGTGAAATGTGAAGATATCATAAGTGAAAATTATCTGCCAGAAGTCAAACATAACATATGCACTGTAGAACATTATACAACTGTATTTCAAATAAATAAAATAGGTATATATAATAAACTAAAATTTGAATTTGATGTGTCAGAAGCTTCAAGTGTTACAGGAGAACACAAACAAAATGCACAACTAAATTCTTTGGTTAATTCCAAATAAATGAAATAGGTAATACAAAATAAAGTCTCACAGAAGTTTTACAGAACACATCACATTTGTTGATCAACTCCAAATAAATAAACTCTTAATTCTATAATCTTAAATCTAAAACTAGAATCTTAAAATCTTTTACAGGAGAGCATAAAGTAAATACTTTGGTCAGTTCCAAATAAATAAGGTAGGCATTAATACAAATTAAAATCTCAAACAACTTACCTCTATACAGTATCCTTTCCTTGGTATAGATTCAAACTGTTGGGAAACAAATGCACAAATAAATAGACAAAAACATTATGTATAAATCTTAAGTTCAAATCCAAGTAGCTTTCAAGTTTAAACAAAAAGGAGAACATAACGAAAATTGACATGCTCACTCAGTTGTGGTCAGCTTTTGCTCCAAGACACAAAAAAGAAAGGCCCAAGAGATCCCCGTGAGTGCAGTACTGTCTCCCAGTGCTCGTGTTTTGAACCAGACGTCTCCCTACTATGGGATACAGGCAGGGAAGGCCAATCTGTCCACTGCCTCGGGTTTTAAAGCTGCCTCGTGGCAGGTCTCAATGTTACGATCTCGTCTTTTGAGCCTTGGGCTGTGTCCTTTAGTGCCTTTTTCGGTAACACTGATTTCTTTCGAGTTTTCATTAACATTTTCTGTCGTCATTTTCTCTTTTATCTCACTCCCACTCCCGATGTACTGGTGAGACCCAAGCATTAGCATGTGTGCTGCTGCCAGCTTTTACACCTACGTTAAGTTCTGTGTGTGTCAACCTAACCTAACCTGAGGTGGCTGTAACTCTATTTATTCTCATTCTTTTTTGTGTTGCCTGTCAAAACATGGATGGAATGAGTTCTAGCGATGTTATATCGACCATGTCTTGTATTTCTATTAAGGGAAAGTTATTTTGTGATAATTATCTTTTATCGTTTTATTGCCCAGCCCTACTCTTTTTAATTGTGTATATTAATTGCCCCTTTGTGATGTTCGTAGCCATGGGCACCATCTCCTATTGGGACTTCTTATAGTTCATGACCGAGATGGACCAGTAGCAAGTGAGAAGGCCTATACAAGTTTCTGTGCAAAAAGTGTACAGTTTTTATTAAAAAGAAGGAATTAAAATTTTCCAATAAATTCACTCAGCCATTTTCTAAATTGCTTTGTCCAGAGCGAGGGGTGCTGGAGCATATCCTAGCTAGCTAAGAGCCCAAGGCAGGAACAAATAATGAACTGGGTGTGAGCCCATCACAGGGCAAACACACACAACCACACACGAGGGCCAATTTAGCGTCAGCAATCCACCTAATCTTGCATGTCTTTGGACTGTGGGAGGACCCCGGAGCACCCGGAAGGAAACCCACATAGACACGGGGAGAACATGCAAACTCCATGCAGAGAGGACCTGAGACACGAGCCTTTGTGCCTACCCCTAATTATTTTCCATAAGAATAAATAATTAAACAACTAATTCTTCAGTAAAATTGGGCCCATAAAAACCATGTCTTCAGGAATGCATAACCCATATTTTTAAAACAAGACCCCTCATTGATGTATTCCCTTTCAATCTCAGGACAGAGGAACAAATCCCTCCAGCAAAGATGTCACCATCCCATTCTGCCACCTCCATTCTGCCACCTCCACATACATACACTTCACTCGACAGAACAAGATTACTGCATCAGCTCCCCTGCCGAAGCCCTCCATAACCTTCCCCAGCTCTTTCCTCTCCACATTGATGCCACAGCGCTCTGGATTGGATCTCACACACTGTTACCCCTTAATGCAACATCTCTCCACCATTTTCCTATGCTGTCTTAGAGCAGATTTGAATTGTGCTCTCCACAACTGCCAGCTGTCCTGCTCCCTCACACTGCTCAACAGGACCAATGCCATCTGTCCTGATATTCTCAAAATGTATGCATCTTCCAAATTGTCCCTCTTTCTCGTTCTTTCTTTCTCTTGATACGTTTTTCCATGTTTGGTTTTCTTTCCCTCTAGTACTTTTAGCCTGCCCGATTTATATATGCCACCCTCAGTTGACGCTGGTCAATAACTGTGCCGTTTCTGCAGAAGTTAAAATGAGGAAGATGCTTTTCAATAGAGGTTAAGTCATTGGGACATGTACTAAAATTGCTAAAATCAGTAAATAATTTAACCAATCAAAACACTCCATGACACAACCTGCCACCCCACTTGTCCCATCTTAGTAGTTGTGTTATGGTCTCATGTTGAACAAAAGGATATAACCATAAACCTAACAAGTGGCACAGCAGGACCTCTAGAAGTTCATGTAGTGCATATGACTGTATCATTGCCAGACATCAACCATTTAATTAAAACTGTCCAGTGTTTCTGCTTCCACTAAATACCCTTAGCCGAAACAACAGCTATTTTGTGTCTAAATTAGGTCCTAGTCCTGATGCCCTTTCAAGGACTGACTCTTCTGCAGTGTGATGTCTCACCATTGTATAGTACACCTCATTTTGCCTTCCCTTGTTCATAACATGTAGCTTACCATTTTGTCCAGCTTTTCAACCACTGATCCACACTGCCAAGATGAACACAAAGGAGACCCCATCAATGCTTGAGTCCTCCCAGGAATTCAATGGTAAATTAGTAGTTGGGGGTCATATGTGATCATAAAGTTCAAATTAATATCTCATGACACCCGACTTGGCATTTTTGAGTTCAAGACACTCTGTATGAGTACCAGGAATGTTCTTGGTCAATATACGAACAAAAATGTAAAAGGATTTAGGCAATTTGTAAGCGGTCATGCTGACATTAATGAAAGTGAACTGGTCAGAAGAGACTTGGTGACGCAGATCTACAACTAGCTTTAATGTTTTTACAGATCAAGCTAAAAACTCAAGTCTGTTGATTTTGAAAAGCTTTCTCTTGGAAATAAAGCCAGCTATTGAATACCAAAATGAACAGGGTCATCTCTAGAGTAATTTAGTAAGACTATAGATGAAGCAATAATATACAGTATGACTAAATTATTAAGGCCCCAAATGTGGGCAGTGCAAAGACACAAAGGGTTCAACTTGCAAACAAGCTGCAAACCATCTGGTTGAGAGAGGTTACAGAGCTTCTACACAACTTCCAGAATTTGTCCCCACCTTTCCGTATCTGAGCCTGCACGAGTCTAGGAGCTTAACAGTGAGGACAAGCAAAAGTAACTGAAATCCTTGAATAGCTGACCCCAATACTGTCCCGGGGTCTTAGTGTAAAAGTGGCTGCTGGTTGGTCTGCTACTATTTCTGTGACTTTCAGATAATGGCGCCACTATCAGATCTGCCCCTTTAATGAAATGTCTCGTCAAATGGCGTTAGTGAAGGGCTTCTGTAGGTAAAGGACAAAGGTGCATTTAGGATTAAGCTTCCTGTGTCATAGTCTGAAGATATCCATCACTTCCTCTAAAATAGCTCTTATCGTGAGTTTTCAGACAAATGTTAAGTTTGTATGATTTTTTAAAATTACTTACATATATAGTATAAAGGATTCCATGGAGTCCCGTAGCTGATCTTGACATCATGTAGTTAATAATAACGTGACTCTTTTGTAGCTTGAAGTACTCATTAGTGCATAGTACCAGCCCTCCAGCATTTAGGTCTTCACCATACAAAGATATTTTCTTATGTAATAATGCCGTCTTGACAACCTGGTACTGTTCGTTCTGTCCTTGGTCATCAAGACAGGCTGGCCCCCTGTTCTCTCTAGCAAAAGTAGGCCATGGTGTACCTTGCAATATCCCTTGTTATAATTCAGTATTGAGTGTTGCACTAAAGGGAACGCAAGCTGGCTTGCATTTTCTTTTCTGTCCTATTCTTTCTGTTGGTGGCAAGTTGGCTAGTTGTGTGGAACTTTGCACATTGCTCATAACGTTAGCCTGGCTTCAGAAGACCCACAAGAGAGGAAGCCCCAAGCCAGAGGACATAGCACCATTTCAAGTTCAAGTGAGTTACATTCTCAGGACCACACTGAAGTACATAGCATCAGTCAGCAGCCTCAGCTCTAGCAGCGCTCTTAGCGGAGAGTCCGCTGATGCAGCAGCTAACGATGTCGACAACACTAAATGGTACGGTTTTTGCTGTCAGAGCGATTGGCTGAATGTCAGAGACAAAAATCTGGGATGCACTTTATGGAGCAAAGCGGCTTCACTGTCAGCTCAGGCAGCACAGGGCCTCATTGTCTACTGAGTAAAGCGAGGATATGACTTCACCCTTCGGTGGTGGCAAAGTTAAAAGGCAACATTCTGTATGTGCAACCAGCAGATATACAAAAGGTGGCCTGATGTGATGAAACCAACAGAAAATACTGAGGAAATGTACAAGGCTAAACAAGATACAAGTTTTTTGTACAGACGCATAAATATTTTAATTTAAATAAATGGAATTTATGTACCTTCACTAAAAATGTATGTTGTGAACATTAACATCTGTCACTCGCAGCAGAAATTTAAAAACTTACATGATTTGTAGATGCTGGCTGACAAGCAGGCCAACAAGGGCGTTACTGGTGACCAGTTCAAGCAATGCTTTCCTTTTAGTATTCACCACTCTTAGCAAACAATCTTGGCAGAAAATAAGGAGAAGCACTAAGGCTGCATTCACATCCTATGGAAATATTTATCATTTTTGCCATCACATCATTTTTCCATTTTCCATTTTCTTGTGTTGATATAAATCTTAGAGGAAATATGAGCCCACTGCTCCATCTGGAGATTGTTCCTGCCTTGTGCCCGATGTTTGCATGGATTGACTCCAGCTGCTCTGCCCACCTTTCCTGGATAGGAGGGTTAGGAAGGTGGATGGATGGATGAATGAGAGGCCACTGTTCATTTGCTGCTCAACCTGTATAACAAGTGTTAAAAGATTAGCTATATTTTTTTAGAAATATAAAGGCAAAGGAAATGCATTCAGTTGGTCTTATATATATGATACCATATCTGCCAAATAATACAAAGAGTACACGACGCACGTTTTGCCCTTATTGGGGCTCGTCAGGTGTTAACGCACTTTTGTATCCGCTTATGGGATACTTATGACATTGCTCCACGGCTGCTGGTTCACTTTTTTGATAGGGTGAAGATTGGAGTACAGCATTACATTCCTAGTTCTGAATCACAATTTAGGTGGTTTCCTAAATCATTCTATGTTCAATCTCTGTAAGGGGATGCAAAAGTGCATACACCTGACGAGCCCCAATAAGGGCAAAACACGTGTTGGGTGCTCTTTGTATTACTTGGCAGGTATGCTACCACATATCTATGAGCTGCTTCTTGCAACTGAGAGGATGTGGTGGATGTTTGCCCACCGGCCAACCAACCACAAGCATTACTTGGTAGGTAACCACCTGAATAATCAGATTGTGATTCAGAACTAGGAATGTAATATAGGAATCGTATATATATATATATATTACATATAATATATGTATACATATTATAATACACCTACAATTAGGTATATTGAAAGAATATCAGCATCCCAGTTGTTCCCTGCTTGGAGTTTACATGTTCTCCCTCTGTCCTTGTGGGTTTCCTTCAACAGGGTTTGATGGATTGGCGATGCTAATTTGGTAATGCCTTCTGATGGATTGGTGCCCCCTCTTGGCATTGTTCCTGTGTTGCACCCTATGCTTGCTGGGACAGGCTCCAGCTGCCCTGCGCCCCTACTCTGGACAAGTGGGTTAAGAAGACGGATGGATGGATGATGTGATGACTTTCTGAGTTTTTAACAGAATCACTTATTTTGAAGTGTTGCTTGCTGGTCTGGGTGTGAACCTGTGGTTAGGATGACTCAAAAACTCGTCTCTCAATCTGTATTAAACTTGGCAGAGTTACTGGCATTGCAAAACGCTAGAACCGGATTGATTTTGAGGAAAATCACTCCATTAGGTTTGTTCTACTGAGAAACATATACTGTGGACCGTGATGGAACAACAGTTTTGGAGGTGCAAGCTCATTAGAGGTCCCCCACTCTTAACCACCCCCCCAACACATCTGTTTCAGTAGACTGTGGTACGGGGGAGGGAGGTGGTGGTGGTTGGTTGTAAAGGATGGTTTCCAGGATGGGGGTGTCAGTTGGGGAGCATGGCGTCCCTCGGAATTGTATTTTTGTCATGTTCGTGGGCCCCTCATTTGGGTGTGGCCTGGAGCAAGCACCCCAAAGCTGGATCTGCCACTGACTATAGACTCTTCAACAGAATTACACATTTTAGGCATCCCTGAACAAGACTTTGCTACTTTTGGACTGATGAGTGTCTGTGACTCGAAGAAAATCATAAATCAACAATGAATTACTCAATCCAAATGAAACTTAGCGCAGTTATTAGAGTTGTAAAATGCTAGAGGCCTATTGATTTAGAGTTCACTCAGGCTAAGAGGTGTTGCCCTACACAGACACTGGTGTGTTTTTGTGCACAGTACCCTGCAATATTTTACTGCTAACAGTAGGACCACCGTGTTTAATAATGCCATCTGAGGCAGGATACATTGCTGATGCCCCCAATCCTCACTAGACATCAGATGATACAGGCTGCACTATTCTTATTCCATGACTTAAGAACTAAGTAATAAATAAATGGTTTTATTTTTAATTTTAAAAAGATTAACTTTAGAACAATAAATCACAGGCGGCACAGTGGCGCAGTGGGTAGCGCTGCTGCCTCGCAGTTAGGGGACCTGGGTTCGCGTTGCGGGTCCTCCCTGCGTGGAGTTGTTCTGCGTGCATGTTCTCCCCATGTCTTTGTGGATTTCCTCCCAAAGACATGCAGGTTAGGCGCACTGGCGATCCGAAATTGTGCTTGGTGTGTGCCTTGTGGTGGGCTGGCACCCTGCCTGGGGTTTGTTTCCTGCCTTGCGTGCTGGGATTGGCTCCAGCGTGACCCTGTAGTTTGGATATAGTGGGTTAGATAATGGATGGACAATAAATCACAAAATCGGCAATAGAAATGTCCAAATACTTAATTTCTCCTGTTTGACTTCCCGATTTTTACTCAGTGAAACGGAACTTGACAGTTTTGCTCATCCTGCGCTTTTCCCTGCCTTGGTACATTCAAACTCTATCCTGCAAACTGAAAGATGCCTACCCTTCTTAACTAAACACATTTGGCAAACTTGAGAGGCGTTGAACAGACAACACACACGGGGCCGACACCTTAATCACATTCCAGAAGTGAATACAAAGTGACAAAATGATTATATACATTTACATTTATTTGCTTAGCAGATGTTTTCATCCAAAGCAACTTACAAAAGAATATACATGATACTCTGAGCAAAAATCAGGAAAATGGACAACAGTATCAGGCACTTACAGATAGCTTCGAAGTGCACATACGTCACTGTGTATCAATGATGTGCCCAGTGGGGTGACATTATGTGATTTGTGCAATTTGAAACTTGTAAAATGAAATTATTTCTCATAGTTTTTATTTAAAGTTAGCATATAAACAAGGAACCAGAAGTGTACAAATACTGTTAAATGAGAATGGTGCCTTTACCAAAGTGCTGCCTGAGGTGATCGTGTCACTGCCTCAGCCCACATGCCAACTCTAACTTGCTTTATGCAAAAAATCCATGTGATAGACACATCTTTTTAATTTTATTTAATAAAATAAATTGGAAGGTCGGCATCATAACTCATTGAGCTTGGGTTACAAAGTTATCTGCAAATTGTTCCACTGAGAGCTATCACTTAGAAGGGTATCTAGGTGAAATCCTCCACAGGGAAGCACATGTTATCCATATTTACCATTGCAAGAGAACGCAGCAGAAGCACCCGGCTATGTTATTGAAGGAAGTAACCTGCCACCTGGTAAGAGCAGACCTCACAGAAAACCTGGATCAGGTAGGTACTCTGCAGCCAAAACAGACTAGAAGCACAGACTGTCAACATTTATTTAGGCCTTGTTCCATGCTGGTGATTGTTTTAGGGCCGAAATGAGCAAGATGCACAGATTGTGAACATTTGTTTAGGCCTTCATGAACAGTACTGCTTGTTTAGGCTGCCATCTGATATGATTGGTGCTCAATCGCAAGAACATCCGTATTAACTGCTTCTCTTCCTCCACTCTTTTAGAGATGCCAAAGCTTGTGTGATTCATGGAACAGATCTGAAAGATTTAACCCAGGAACAAATCGACGAGGTGCTCCGAAACCACACCGAAATTGTTTTTGCCAGAACATCACCACAGCAGAAACTCATTATTGTGGAAGGCTGCCAGAGACAGGTAAAAGCACTGAGCTCCACATAATGGTCTTGAATTCTCCACAGACATCTGATAGAAGTGAAGCCCCCAGTTTATGAAGCGATCCACAGAGGCTAACTGAAAGAGGAGTAGGTTTTTACATAGAACGGTAATTTCACATTAGCACAAATGTGCCATTCTGTTGAGGTTCTTTCATCTTTTCTGAGAACTGAGCCTTGCTGAGTGTTATGGGTTTTAGGATAATACCTTTGATTTTCTCCTGGTTTATTTAAGTTGTGCCCGCTGGTCCTTCTTATTGCAGCACTTTTCAAGGGTTTCCGTTTTGTCTGGGACAGGAGGCTCATTCGTGCCGCATGTCTACCTGCTAAATCCTTGTTGCAAAGGATAAAGCGAGTGACCTCAAAAATAAAGAGCCGACCATGAGGGGAGTTAGGTGGGATAAGATAAAGCCCAGCATATAATGTTAATTCTAGCTTTTCATTTCTAATGTAGTAGTACTAGGGTGCTGTACAGTGTTAGCCATTATGAATGTAGTGGAAGGGGCCTGAGTTGCCTTGAAAGCTTGCATATTGTAATCTTTTTAGTTAGCCAATAAAAGGTGTCATTTTGCTTGACTTTTCATTTCTAATGTAGGTAATTAGTGAATCTAAGTGCCAAAACAAAGCACAATATCCAACCTTTGTTGATTTTCTTTTCCATATTTGTTTTGATTATTTTCCATGTGCCTTTGTTTTTAAGGGTGCTATTGTGGCTGTGACAGGAGATGGAGTCAACGACTCCCCTGCTCTGAAGAAGGCAGATATTGGAGTAGCCATGGGTATCGCTGGCTCTGATGTATCCAAACAGGCAGCAGACATGATCCTTCTAGATGATAACTTCGCATCAATTGTCACAGGAGTAGAAGAAGGTGAGAGTGTCATCCAAATGGAGAAACATATTTGGGCTACAAGTAACTGTACAGTAGATTGTCTCTTAGTAGTGCTGAAGAAACACATTCTCTTCTCCAGGTCGACTGATCTTTGACAACCTGAAAAAGTCCATTGCCTACACCTTGACAAGTAATATCCCTGAAATCACACCATTCCTGTTGTTCATCATGGCCAACATCCCCTTACCTCTGGGAACTATCACCATACTCTGCATTGACTTGGGCACAGACATGGTAAGGCTGGGGATATCTCAAATGAAAGTTTGGGGGGGTGTTATAATAGGTGGGAAAACAGATAGTAGAATTTATTAAATTTGTACATCAAAAATAATGTGTCCATATCTTTTTGGAGTAGCCATTGTGAAAGAGGGATAATGGGCAGAAAAAGGATTGGTGTAGCCATCCCGTATAATCGGAAGAAAACATTCTGTAAATAAAGCAAAGAGTTATCACTAGAGACTGAGTCCAGTCTGAACAGACTATACACTGAGAACGGGTAGGTTCTTATAGAGCAGGGGTGCCCAATGCGTCGATCACGATCGACCAGTAGATCGCAAAGGTAGTGCAGGTAGATCGCATTGCATTGAAAAAAAAAATAATTAAATGTTAGTCTATCCTATATCCTACCTATCGCATTTTAGTCTATCATATATCCTACCTATGGCATTTGCCACTTGATTGACACACTGGTCATCCTGCACGCACGATCAAACGCGCGAGCTACTGCCAAACTCCGGTTGTGATCTAGTTAGCCTTCCAATTTATATCGACTAAAGTAGGGATTTGAAAAAAAAAATTTTTGGGGAGTGTATGGGCTGAATGTGGAATTAGAAGAGGATTTTTTTTCTCACAATGTCACAAACGAAGTGCGTTTGTCTGACGTCTGAGGTTCGATCCCTGATGAAGGGTACAGTGGAATGTGTACGCCTGATGAGCCCAAAATAGGGCCAAACATGTGTCGCGTACTCCGCATTATTTGACAGTTAACTATAACATTCTATGATCTGCTTCTCACAACTGAGAGGGCACCCATGGCGGATGTTTGTCGACTTGCAGACCAACCTGGTAGGTAACCATCCATACAATCAGATTGTGATTCAGACTT
>JANRMT010062829.1:25660568-25680281 GCA_026402145.1 Polypterus bichir lapradei
TATATATATATATATATATGATTTTAATGTAGGTAGATCATTTCGACCTGGTCATTTTAAAAGTAGCTCGCAAGCCGAAAAAGTGTGGGCACACCTGTTATAGAGGGTGGACAGGAAGGGTGTGCTCGTAGAGCTGGAGCAGGAAGTGATGTCATGCTGGATCATCTTTGGAGGGTCTGGACAACAGGGAAGAGAGAGTTAGTACACATTGCCACCCCCTGGCCAGACGTAAAAGTACAATCACGTAAGTCCTTCGACTGCCTCCCATATGCACGTGTGCGACACTATTTAGAAACCAAATGACATCTGACCCCTTAAACTCACTACTGTTTATTAAGAAACAGAGCTGCCCAATTAGTTAATTCCTTTGAGGTGACACTACAGCTGCTGACTTTGCTTACATTTCACATGGATTTTTACAACTACAAAGTTTTTCAAAGCATAGAATGTTAAAAATAAGGACATGAAATGCTGCAACATGTTTAATATGATGTTGTGAATGTCCTGTGCGTGTGAAGGAACTGAGCTTTTTTATCAAGACTTCCACATAAAGTGCTTCCTCACAACAATTAACGTTGTAGAAATGGTACATAATAGAAAATGATAACACATGTAAAAGAACATCCCAGAGTGCCTTTGAAGTGTCAGTTGAAAGTCAGGGACAACATAGCTGTCATAGAAATTGTTAAACAGGAGAAATGAGAAACCATGATGACGTTGGATTACTAAGTACTTTAATACATGAAGCTGGAAGTGTGTGTTAATTGCATTGAACCAATGTCCTGAATGCTGCAGTAACAAAAAAGACTTAAAAGTCTTTGTATTATTACCAGAGCCACTAACAGGAGATACTTGCAGATCAACTCCAGAAGACATGAAGGAAGGTACAATTCGGGCCTGATGTTGTAAAAGTGGTGGTGAAATTAATTTTATGTCATGAATAGCTTCAGTGGTGACTCAATCCTCACACTAGGACCTTCTGTGTTGACCTGATTATCTCCAAGTCTTTGCCTCTTGCTCTATTAAGTAACACTTGGCAGCCTGTCATGGAAATGCCACTGTAGTCCGCAGCTCCAGTTCTGATCACCGTCACACTGAGCCAGACTTGCCTGCACTGATAACTTGACTTTTTTGTTTCTCTTGTGAGAGGTCGCCCGAACACCATCAGACCAACACCAGCAGAGTTAAAAAACACATGTTTATTTTCACCCAAAGTCCCAACACAGCTCCACACAGCACACAGAGCTCCCACACCAAACACCCCTCAACATGGGCCTCTCAAATGTCCGTGGGCCGCCTTTCTTCCTCCTGTCGCTGGAGCTTCGCCCACCTCCGGCTCCCGACTCTCGCTCCCTGACTGTAGGAAGCCGGCCCTCTTTATAGTCACCCGGATGTGCTCCAGGTGCTCACTGACGTTCTTCCGGCGGCACTTCCTGGTGTGATTGAAGTGCAGCATGAGCACACGGAAGCACTCCGGGAGTTGCTAGAAGGTCCTTCCTCCTCCTCCCCAGGTGTGGTGGAAGTGCAGATTTCCCAGGCTTTATAAGGCTTGGGGCCCCCACTGGTGGTAGCCACGGGCCCCCATGGGTTTGAGCCTCCCTGTTACTTCCCCGTGGCCCCTTTGCTATCCAGGACAGTTGCCCCTTGTGGTCCAGGAGACGTAGAGATCTCCTTCCGATCCTTCCAGGAGTCCCAGCTGGGTCTGCCCCCCAGCCTCCTGCCACACACTCTCTAATTCCCAGATAGTAAGATAAGAATACAAAGCAAGCTTCTCACTAGAAAAATAAAAATCATGCGTTTTTGCTTCTGTGTTAGTCAGTCTTTGGTCCAGTGTGGCCTATGAGGAGACAGAGACACCGAGGTGCTGGTGGAATCTATACTGGTCTTGTGAGGTCCCCTTGGAAATGGGGTGTCAAAGATGTCTCCCTTCCCATGTACATGCGGTGTATCTTTGAGCCAATCCTAGGCATGCACATCCTTCATCCTTGAACCTTCTGCCCATCAATATTCTACTTGGGGTTGTAGTGCACAACATGTCTTTGGCCTTTACAAGCCCTTACTTGTGGTTGACGTGTGTAAACTGATCATTTGCATTGGAAATTTCTTGAGAATACAATGATGTTTTTTCCAATACATATTTAAATCTCTATGAAGACATAATAGACATAATAAAAATATAAAACAGCACACCAAAGAGTTGATTACAGTCTGCTCCCATATCAGTAATGAAACATATGAATCGTGGTGGCATCATATATATATGTTGACCACCCTGCAAGAAAAAGGCAAATGTGGAAATGAATGAGATCGGGAGTTTAGCAAACAGATGGGTTTATTTTTATGTTAAAAGGGTTATAGTAATACTTTAATAGTCCCATACTTTGTTATCTTTAATACAGAACACCACATTAATAAAAATTAATATTTTCAACATGTACATTGTGGATAGACTGGTCAGACACGGGTTTAAGTGTTGCAGAAACACCTTGGTAACCCTGTTTAAATTGCACTAAATCAAAGAAAAATACAATAAAATTGTTGGCCTGTGCTGTTAACAATAACAAAGAGCTTTTGACTTAAAGAAGCCCATCATCTCTCTGTCTCATCATTTCTCCCCACCGTCAAACTAAAGACATCCACTTCAATCGGGAAGCACTTGTATGTATCTGTGGACCCAGCAGGGGAGTGGTCAGGTGTCACATGGCTGTTGTCCTCCATGGCTGCTAATTAAAGGTCAAGGTTGTGAGTGACAGCCGCCCCCCACCAATTCCCGGGTAGTAGTGCTGAAATTGCAGCTGAAATCCCCATACCTGTTAACCCTTCATACAGCGCCGTCTTCGTCAGCCTGCAAGTTACCGGCTGTCACAAAAAGGGGTGAGCACAACTGTGCTGGAAAGGTGGCATGCGATTGCTAAATGTGACATCCATCCATCCATCCATTATCCAACCCGCTATATCCTAGCTACAGGGTCACAGGGGTCTGCTGGAGCCAATCCCAGCCAACACAGGGCGCAAGGCAGGAAACAAACCCCGGGCAGGGCACCAGCCCACCGCAGGGTAAATGTGACATGCCTAGCAATTTTTAGTCATTGAGATTGGCATGATCTGGTCACAAAATCATTAACTGCAGTCAGCAAGTTTGACATGCCCCACGACAGTGTTGTGCATGAACTAGTTCAGAAGAGCGCGTTCTTTGAACAAGTTCATTTTTCTAAGAATGGTGAACTGAACGTAACATATTTGCAAGTGAAGCGCTTGAACGTGAGTTTTATGTGAGATTCTGGATCTGGCTTTGGTCTAAATTAAACGTTTTGCCTTACCTTGTAATGTAGGGGTGGAGCTGAATCCTAATACGGTATTTGGATAAGCACAAATAGTGGATTTTTTTGAATATTTATTTTGTACAAATTTTCTGCCATTTATTTGTATTCGGAAAAAATTCCATTAAAATCAAATAGGCACTGTCTGTGTCTGCCTGCTTGTGCTTAAGCTGCACCCCCACTGACACAAGCACGCGGTGAAGCTCCGCTTTCGCTTTTAGGAAAACGTTGTACTTTGCGAGGCCATTTTATATTTTTCCCTGATGGACATGCACCCATAGTTCACCCACAAGCTGGTTCCACAGTCACCATTTGTGTCACACGTTTGGAAATTTATATTTATACTTGCATCTATTTAATTACTTTTTTGACCAGTAGGATATTAGCATATATGGTTATACATGTTTGTTACTGGCTATAACTCAATAAAGTGTATTTAAATAAAAAAGTCTTCATAATTATTGTATTTTATTCAAGGACACTGTAATAGTCTAATATAAGGCATGCAAAACTGAAAAAGGTAAACTTGTGGGTCATTTATTGTCACTCCTTAAAAAATACAAAATGAACTGAACATGAACTAGTTCAAAATTGAAATGGTGAGCTATGAACATGAATTTATTAATGTGAATCTGTGTGAACTGAACTTTGAGCTAGTCCTTGTGAAGTTTGAACTTGCACAACACTGCCCCACGACTACAAGTCGCATAATGTGACACTGGCTTAAGGTGCATCTCTGTAGTAGAAGCACACATATATGGAATTGACCCACGGTGTAGGGCTTGTGTTTTGGCGGGTTGCATGGATAAGAGTAATAAACCACGCTCATTTTGGAGACAGAATGTCTAAGGATTTGTTCTGTGTTTTTGAAGCTGTTAAACAAGTGGGCCCAGAGATGATCTAGCAGCCCCACAGCAGAGCAGAAGCCAGCACTAGCCGCTCACCTGAACTCTAAGATAAAGTCACCGACCTCTGTCACTTTTACACTTTAAAGTGATCTAACCGCCCACTTGTATTTTCGAACAACCTGGTAACACAATGTGGACAGTAAAGGCTTCTCTCTATTTTAAAACTAGTCCATTTCTCAAGCTTCTTTCTTTTGCCTTTCCCCTCAGATGATGATTTGAGTTTTGCTCTCTGGATGGCTGTATGTTTTGCAAAGCAGCAGCACTAGTAATATTAGTAGTGCCATCGTGTGTACAGGCCACAGTGAAACTCTGACTTGGCAAGTCCAATCAGCATGAATGCTGTCAAGAATATGTTAAACACTTCCATTAATCTAGTTCAAAAACCCCAGTATGCTGTTCCTTCTTGTGTCTTGTGAATATATCCCTCTTTTTGTGGCCAAAATGGTTTTGAAGATCACATTTTTGTATGTTTACCTTTCCAGGTCCCTGCTATCTCCTTGGCTTATGAAGCAGCTGAGAGCGACATCATGAAAAGGCAACCCAGGAACCCACGGACAGACAAGCTGGTAAACGAGCGACTAATCAGCATGGCCTATGGCCAGATAGGTATGTGTGTGGCAATCAGAAGGCCCATTTAAGTGGCTTTCTACTACGTTTCACTCGTGACACCTGTTCTCATACCACTGATAGACACAGACTGACCTTCAGGAGTAACAGCCACTTGTTTACCTTCTTAGGAATGATCCAGGCTTTGGGCGGTTTCTTCAGCTACTTTGTCATCTTGGCAGAAAATGGTTTTCTGCCTTCCTATTTAGTTGGCATTCGACTCAAATGGGATGACAGAAGTCATAATGATCTGGAGGACAGCTATGGCCAGCAGTGGGTAAGTTGAACAATTGAAAATGTTGAGCAGCGTAATAGATACTGTATATTCAGCAGTGAAGTGTTACAAAATCCTTTCTTCCGATTCCAGACCTACGAGCAAAGAAAGATTGTAGAGTTCACCTGTCACACGGCTTTCTTTGTGAGCATTGTGGTAGTGCAGTGGGCTGATGTCATCATTTGCAAGACCCGCAGGAACTCTGTGTTCCAGCAAGGCATGAAGTGAGTGCGGGGTGTTTGCTACACAGAGTCGGGGGTCCCCTTTCATAATCGCTTCTCTCTGCTAACTCACTTCTGCCATTTTCTTTTAATTAGGAACAAGATTCTCATCTTTGGCCTCTTTGAGGAGACCGCCTTGGCGGCATTCCTCTCCTACTGTCCTGGGATGGATGTGGCACTCAGAATGTACCCTCTAAAGTAAATATCCTCTTCATCAGGCCTTTGCCCAGTGGAGTTTTTCCTCACTTCATGACTGTCCTGTTGCCTTCTTTTCAGACCCAGTTGGTGGTTCTGTGCCTTCCCATACAGTTTCCTCATCTTTGTCTATGATGAAATTCGCAAGCTCATCCTCCGCAGGAACCCAGGAGGTAGGTTTCCTATGAAACACGTCCATTCTGGAGGGAACGTTGTGGTTAATCGTTACCTAACACAATTTCTCAATTTTCTTTCCTAGGATGGATTGAAAAAGAGACATACTATTAAACCTGTTTGAAGAGTACCAGTTGTAATCCCCACCCACAATTTTCCACCATATCTCAAGTCTCTCCTCTGTTTTTCAAAAGAAAACATCAATGAGCATCTCAACACCGAAGACAGCGGACAGGACGACTGCCCATTCCCCGTGTGTCTCTGCTCCCCTTGCCCTTACCAACATGGGCTTGACCCCTACACCCCCATATGTTCCTTCGGCTGAGAGGCTGGAGACTAGCTGCTAAGGAGCTGGTCACTTACTATTCTAGCCTGTTGGTGTAGTAAGTAGCATCCGATAGCAGCCCAGCTCCAGCCTCTACTGCCGTATTCGTCCCGTACTAAGGTGGACTGTTGGACTAGAGCTCAGACCTCAGAACTACTGAAAAAGAATTGAAAAGTTGTTTATTCTTACACTTGTTTTTACCGTCCTTTGCAGGTGTCCATTTGTAAAGTACTTAGCCGTGGACGCATGTCCAAGCTGGTCTCATTTGCTTGTTTTAGCCAATTGATTTTCAAGCAGAACGGTCGGCCATGATGTTAATAACAGTGTGATGTAATAGCTGGCTGAGGTTGCTTAGAGCTGCTCTTGACCAGTCTCCCCATTTCTGTGGTTACACATCTGAGTTGGGCAGTTGCCCAGTTTGTCTTTCAAAACACTGCCTCCACGGCAGAGAGAGGCAGTCAGCTGTTGCATGCAGGTCTCCAAAGTCACGCAGCCAGCCAGCAGGTTATGGACAGTGAGATATTCTGCCCACCCTGCGCTCCTGCAACTTCTCCTGTCTGTCTTTTAATTTCTCCCTCCTATATAAATTCAACCCCAACCACCTCCATGTATAAGCTAATAAGTAATAATTCAAAATAGCAAAGATGTAGATGGTATTGCATTATTGACCTCTCACATACAAACACAAGTTTCTGTTCAGAGGGGCCACCGTCATCGACCAAACCCCCCCCCCGTGTCCTTGGCTGTTTCACGTTGGCTGCTCACAGCAGTTGTTTGCTTTCTTTTTTCTCATTGTGTGACCAGTGTACCGATGTTGTCCAGCTGTTTGTTCAGACTACTTCACTTCTCAAAGTTCAGTCTCTTTCTGTGTTTTAGGGAACGACTTTGTCAGATTTTGAACTAAATAAAAATGAAAAAAACATTTTTCTCTTTCTCTACTTGTCAGAACAGTCTTACCAATAAAGAATTTTTGATGGGGCAGACTGTGAGTGTTCACCCGTCGATATGCTGAAGCTCATCAAAGATTACAGGCACTGGTTTGGTCCCACAGACATAAAAAAATTAGAAAGGTGGCATGGTGGTTTGTGCTATGGCCTCTGAACCCAAGAGTCATAGGCTCAAGCCTTGGCTTGGTCACAATCCATGTGTGTTCTCTCTTAACTAAGTTTGTTTGAAATGGTGACTTTAATTGGCTAGGTGTCCATGAGTTGAGGTGTGAGTGCCCCCAGTGTGTTCCATCCAGGGCTGCTGTGACAGCCTTCATTTTATGTTCAACCTGGGTGGATGCTTCTGAGAAAGACAAGCACCTGCAGCCAGCCGACATACAATAGGGGTTCCCAAGTTCCATCCTGGTGGTTCACAGCTGTTGCAGGTTTGCAGGTATCAGAACTTGTTCTCTAATCTTACACTGGTTAGTCTCTTAATTATGCCATGTTGGGTCATTCTCACATTGTGGATTTTTTTCTCTTCTAAGGATATCATCCAAATGATCTGTGTAGTAATTCTCAGTCCTTCACTTATTTCTCTTTCATTTCTTTCCAAATATTTTTTTAAAACAGATAATGAACCCAACCAGATAAAAACGAGGCCACTTTACATAGTGACATGCTGGATCAATGATCTGTGTAGTAATTCTCAGTCCTTCACTTATTTCTCTTTCATTTCTTTCCAAATATTTTTTAAAACAGATAATGAACCCAACCAGATAAAAACGAGGCCACTTTACATAGTGACATGCTGGATCCTTTGTCATTGTTATTTGAAAAAACGAGCAAATGGGGCTGTTTAGGACTCAAAGAAGCAATTAAGGGTTCAAAATCTTAACAAGTTAAGTGAAGAGTTGCTTGAGTTATAAATGACGTCACTGGCAGAGGGTGTGTGGCACCTGATATCTCTGGAACAGGATGAAGGTCCAAGTCTATACAGTCCTAGTACTTGCTTTTTTGCTATATGGTTGTGAAGACTGGACTCTCTGGGTACTGTATGTCTTAGGAGAATCCTTGGGTGCCACTGGTTTGACAATTTGTTGAATGAGCACTTGCTCATTATGTCCCAAATGAGGTACCGTACCTGCATTGTGAGGGAGCATCATCTATGGCACTTGCGGCCATGGTGATTCACCGAGGGTGATCTGGCTCATAGGATCCACATTGTTGAGGACCTGAGTGGCTGGACCAGGCCAAGGGGACACCCACATAACGCCTGGCTGCGGTAAATGTTCATTTCCACGGGGTGGGACTGGACCGCGTGTCTGCATGGGGGGTTGCCAACAGGGATCCTGAGCTGTTTCGTCATGTGGTGGGTTTGGCAACACACAGTATACCACAGTTCATGCTCCCCAACCTGACCTGACACAAGTCATTATCTTAAAAGGGTAGCAGTGGTCCCAAAAAGCACTCCATTTTAAAAATTATTGGCTTTGTGGTTACAAACTTTATAAATAAGTTCAATCATGACCCATGAAAGTGTGTCCTTTTAGGGCATGTGATGAGTTTTTCTTAACACAATCTGGTGTCCTTTGGATTTGTATGTTCACCTCTGGTTGGCCCTTTCTCTTGATCTGCTTTACAGTACATGTAATGTGACTTTTTCTTTATCCCCATGTGTTGCTGCTGTTGTCCACCCAAAGACTCACCTATGAAGTGAACAGGAGACATTGGGTGAGAGGTTGTGGGTGTGTGCAGGGTGCTGGACTAGCGTCCTATCTAGAGTTGGTTCCATCCTTTCGATACTGCCAGCACAAAGGCACTGGCTCTCCATGACCCTAAACTGAGTGGATGTGTCTTCAAAGCAGCTCAGTGCCTATCAGTGCTCTTGCATATTCTCTTTTTTTGTGTGACATTTGTTTTCAAATTGTCTTCACCCACATCCCAGTGCCATGCAGGTTATTATAACTGAAAACTCTGAGTTGGCCCAATGTGAGCAGATGTGTCCAGTCCAGAGCAGGGCTGATATCTTACCCAACTCCAAGTCATTTCTTGCAATTCATTGCTGGTAGAACAGGCCTCTGCTCCTTACGTCCATATGTTGGGTTAAGCAAGTCAGAGGATGAAGAACCTTTGTTGATACTGAAGGTGGGTTCAGCCATTTTCAACCATTACTTGCTAAGGCATCACAGCAACTGGTACTAATTTTTTACATATGCCAACAGAAAAAGAAAAGTTAGTGAGTAGGGCACCCAGCCAGAAATCGGGCTGTTGGAAGCTATAAAAACTGCACAGATTGGGCAAATAGATAAAGAAGATAAAACAAACTCTTTGAGAAATGTGCATAATTTGTGTTCTGTCTTCCCCAACTTAATTTTATTAACTACCTGAGCAACACATACTCATTAGATGAACGATGTCCTCTACAATAAAAACTTCTGCTTGATAAAGCAGGGAACAAATCCAAGACAGCACTTGGCAGGTTCAGTCCCGGAGGCCCCATGGCTGCTAATTTTAGTGCAACTGTGGAACAGTGGATGCTTTTTAAAATAAACTAAATAGTGGGCACAATCTCCGTGGATGTGTGTGCTTGCGTGGCTGCTAAAGGCTGGTGGAGTGATGGAGACAGAGTACATCTGCACATAATAACAGTATGGTTTCTGTCTTGATTGCTCCATTGGCTTTCCGCAGTTTGCAACTGAGGCACTGCACCCATGGAGGCATATAAGGGGGAGCTGGGACGAGAGAGGGGTCATCTGAGAAAAAGGAAGAAAAAAAAACAGAGGAGATGGTGGTTAAAGAAGAGATAAAATGAAGATGGGAACTTGAGACAGCCACTTTGAGAGCGAGCAAGCAAAAGAGAAAGAGAATGAGAAAAAAGGCAGGCAGCCAGGAGAAGAACCCCTCAGGTAAGGGAAGCGTGCAGCCAACACTTGGTGAGTGATCAAGGAGGTGGGGTGACCAGCTGCTCACTCCTGCGTAAGTTCAGGGAGAGGCAGCAGGAGGTAAAGCTCGGATTGGGAGCCCTGCTGGAAGCCATGGACTACAGTGGCCTGGGCTTGCAGAAGATGGTTGGCTGTGCTTACTGGAAGACGTGTCTATGTGCTGCGAGACCCGATCAGGGTAAGCCAGGAAGACATCAGTTTTAAAGGGAAGCACTAGGGACTGAGATTTTTTACAGAAGATTCCTGCCCTGTTTTAACCTCGATTTTATTGATTTATTTATTCTGAATTTAAACCTCCATAGTTCACTTTCAAAGGACTATTAACATTTGGAGCATTGCACTGTGTGATTTTATCTTTTACTGTAATAATAAAAGCACTGTATTCACTTTTTACACCTACCCCTTGCTGTATGTATGTGTCTAGATCTGCCTGGCTCATCTCGTTATGACTATCAACAGTTGTTGGTTCAAGAGGCTCCATAAAAGTACAAGGAGTGTGGTACCTACCCGCACTGTCACAGCAACTAATTTCACATTTGTTGCATCATTTGTAATTTTAACTGATCTCATTGATTAATTGTCTGCAGTGATTAGCAAAATAATTCATGTGAAGCTGAATTTGCAGCTAAAGTGAATTGCAAATGGCTTCTAGCAAAATTCTTGCCATTTACAGAGGAAAGGCATTTAGTCAGAAAGTGTTCCATGCTTTAATTCTGCATGCCTCTGCT
Source organism: Polypterus bichir lapradei (assembly GCA_026402145.1). Classification (NCBI taxonomy): domain Eukaryota; kingdom Metazoa; phylum Chordata; class Cladistia; order Polypteriformes; family Polypteridae; genus Polypterus; species Polypterus bichir. Next base: position 25,671,191 of record JANRMT010062829.1, read on the forward strand.
TAACATTTAGGTTTGTCAGAAGCAGCAAAATATCAATAAGAATGATTTGTAACATTTTAAGAATTCTTTCAATATTCATTTTTGAAAGTATTGATTCTATGGCCTTCATTACGCATGCACCGATGGGTTGTTATGGAATGTGACAGCTGAGCCTCACAGACTGCCAATGGGCATGGCTAGAGTTACAGACTCATTTCTTACCCTATTTCTAAATTACAGAAACACGATTCAGTATATGCCTGTAAACTGTTGTTCCCAAATCTAAATTACAGAAACATCATTCAGTATATGCCTGTAAACTGTTTTTTCCCCAAAAAAGGGATGTATGGTTTATTATTTTTCTACATGGTAGAACACTTTTTGTACTCAGTTAATGAATGCAAACAACAGCAAATACTAAAGGATGAGCTTTTTGCATTACATATGCCAACACAAGTAAAACAGCAGGTCACTAAACAGCAAAATCAATTAAATGCAAAAATGACATGCTGACTATGAAACTTGTTGGAATAAAAACTTTCAGTCATGCAGGGCTCCAGGACCAAACTCAGGGACCACTAAGTTAACAGATCAAACACCAGTAAATATGGATACTTTAAAGGACTGCCTCATTCACAAGAGGAACACATGGCATTTCAGGGGGCACAGGCCAAAAGAGGAGGAAACCCCACACTGGGGGTCTTGGATTAGATTAGACAGATAAAACTTTATTAATCCCGTTGGGAAATTTAAATAGTAAAATAGTAACACATCTCTGCCTGACAGTGAGGAGAGCAGTAAGCTGCCAAAGTGTGGTAAGAGCTGGGTCAGTGCATAAGAGGCTATTTCACAGATCTGTAGACAGAGATTTCTGGAAGGACTGGAAAAAATAAGATAGCTTCCAGGCAAAAGATGGGATCAAAATTAAATTTTAAGACAAAATAGGCCAGAGGCAGGTATCTGACATCTACAAAACAATATGGCAGCATAAAGAAGGATCATTATGTGCAATTTAAGCTGGCAGCCTAGCAGCTGCACATGACAGTCAGTCACTTTCTAAACACACACATACACACACATGCACCCTAACCACACAATTGAGACAATTTAGTATTGCTAATCCACCTAACCTTCATATCTTTGGACTATGGGTGGAAACCCACCCAGACATTGGGAGAACATGTAAACTCCACTCAGGGAGGAACCGGAACAGAAACCCAGGCCCCCTTACTGCGAGGCAGCAGCACTACCATTGTGCCACCATGAGACCCATTTTAAAAGATAAAATATGTTTATTACTTGACCAAAATAAGGCTGATACATTGTGAGAAGGTAAATTAAAACACCTATTATATAATAATTCAGTATAATGTGGTGTTGAAGAACAAATGGAGTACATACAATGACAATGTTTTTCTTTAAATTGCTTTATTGATCTTTTAAAGTAACAATTATTTAGCCTGAAGACAGCTAACAAAAGGCAAATAAATAAGAGCAGCAGAAAATCTATTTTTTTCTTGACCTACTTTCTCAAATTGTTTGAATATTCAGTTTACATACAGGCATACCACATTTGATAATTTCAGACAGAAAAAGGTTGCATTGAATTATGTGTAATAAAGCAAGTGGCATGAATGTGCGTACATCATTTTTTTTTTCTTTTTACATACTAATTTAAGAATTAAGCCAAAGATTTTATCCATTCTCTGTTTTTTCCATTAACACCTCACAAATTAAAAAGCAGACTATTGCAAATGGTTTGATATCCTGCTTTATCAAACATGGCAGGTGGATACATCTAATTATAAAAAGTGCACATATATTAGATATATATAAGTGTGTATTATACAGTTGTGCCTTCCACGGTTACTAAAGTATAGCTGAATATAATAATTTTCAAGTGTATCTTCCAGTGGCACTAGTGATACTGGCATGGACTACACTGCAGTGCATATGCTTCAAAAATCGATCTCTAGAGTAACTGCAGCTTATGAATCTGCTCCAGCTACTGACATACAATGGCTATAAATGAATAAAAGATGGGATTGACAAAATGTTAGCAACAGAACAGGAACCTGAATTTACTTTAAATTTATGCCCTATACAATAATAATACCAGTCAAAATTACAATTGTAGTATGGGATTTTCCAGGTGGAAAATTACAAGTTACAAGAGAGGCACTCTTTCTGAAATATGACAGGAAACAAACTTACAAAATTCCTTTTGCAAAACAAGATAAGAGGACTTATTTAGCAATTGGTTTGATAACAACCATTACAATTCAAACTTTTATAAAACAGAAAAAACTGTTAACTTGACTGTACAAATGACAATTTAGTAAATGGATACATTCGCTTCTACACTGAACTGTCCAGAATGGCTAAACTCGATCGACTAACATTTTTTGTCTTACCACAAAACACTTTATCTTAGTTTTTAACTTAAGACATAAAGTTTTACCTGTACTATGTACCTGATACTTGGAAGGTTCTGCTGCACTATTATCTGCTCAGGATACAGCAAAATGTTAAAAACAAAAGGAAGTGCAGCAAAGATAACAGACAAACTGACATCTTTGGTGATGAATAACTATGCCCAACCGAGTCAGCATGTTTTCATATATGAGCAATGTATTATTCAGCACCTAGAATCAGTGATTCCAAATGCAACGCTCTACTTCAGCAGTCCAAAGAAACTGAGATCAACCTAACTCAAACAAAGCAGATATAGGAAAGGACTACCACCTTTAAAAAATGCCTTTCGTGAAAAAAATTCTTAGTTCAACATTTGGATCATTTTTAGGCATTTATATATTTTACATTTAGAAGAATCATTTTTGAATAGCATTTCTCACTTTTCTGCCCGTTTCCTTGACATTTTAGGCTTTCAGTGTGTATCTTTCATCCAAAACCCTTAAATTATATGAAGGTGGTTGACAGATCAGTCAGTCACTCGAGAAATATCAAACAAAAATGGACAATTATCCTGAATATTCTAAAATCAATATACTAAAACACAGTACATCATTTCTTCAAGTCAGACATGAGGTTTCCTGTTCTCTGCTACATATCAAAGCAAACTTGAAAAGTGAGGAAATATGATTGACAGTAAAAGAACACGAATGTGGCACATAAAGAGAATAAGAGATTTCTTGTCATTTATGATGTCTCAGTCTGTTACAATATCAATGTCCTCCTACAGCCAGAAAAAAATGAGTCACCCAAAAAACAAACAGGCCAGCAATTCAGCATCTAAAAATAAGCACATTGACTGTTTCTCAGTAGGCATCTATAACTCCTACATTCATCCACATTCCTGCAAACTGACACCTTTTATGTACAAATTATTACAAGCCAGAACTTTGGCAAAATACAGTATGTGGCTTAAAATCAACCAGAAGCATTCCCCTTTGCAGAATAAGTACTGCATGAACACTCTACTTGACAGAATTGATCACTCTCCTCCCTCCCAGGTTCACCACAGTACAGTATCCTCTTCCAATTTAAAATGTATGACTGTCAAAGTCACTTCAAGGCCACATTTGATGCATAGCAGACTGTTGGTCTGGCACATCCAAAACCATTCTAGTATGATACTTGGTAAAACTTGGTTTTCACACATTTAAACATGACAGATGCCAACATACTGCATCTCAAGGCACACCAGAAGAACTGCTTTCCACACGTTTCATGTATATAAACTACAGGTTTCTTGTCTGATTGCTGCATCTAAAGAACAAAAAAATTAACAATGCCTACCGAAGACTGATAGAGTGATCTTGGTAAGGTAACAACAGTTCATCTAATTAAAGTGCTGGAAAATACAAAAAGAGCAAAATGGTTTACTGGAAGTTAGCACACCAGCAGTGAAGGCTACATACAGCCTTCTTCTGTTACAATATTGTAAATACATATGCCATGCTACAAATTATAACCAAAAAAAAAACAGTATATGACAGTTTGGTACAAAGCGTAAAGTCCATTCGACTCTTGGTTTTGTGTGTAAACAATACTATAAAAAACAACTGAGGACACAAGAAGAAATAAAAGGTTTAGCTCATGAAGCAATGAAAAGTCCAGGCTTATTCAGGGTCACACAGGCTCCATGGTCAGTTCACACTCATCTCCTCCCTCAATTTCATGGAACGCAGCATGAGAGCCAATAATGGCCATTGTAGCACCTGGGTAAAGAAAAGAGAGAGAGTCAGAGAAAGAGGGCAATGCCACTGATTATAGTATTAAAATGAGCCAAAAGATATTATTTGACATTAGAATGCTGCAATCATGCACAATTTACTAACAAAATAAATTACATGTAAAAATAACTCATAGAGTATAAGCAAATTCTCCAAATATTTTAATCAAGAGTTGAATCTCCAATAAATATTAAATGTAAATTTTGTTAATTCCAATAATCATGTGTAACTTTTATAAATTTTTCTTTATAATGAAATTAATAACAATCAACATTCATGCCATCCCTCCTTGAAACAACAGAGTCAAAGAAGCCACTGAGGTGGTGGGATGGGGTCAGCAATTCGCAATCACATGTTCAGCTTCTGTACTCATCCAAACAAGATAAACAGAATTAAATTAGATTAATGACAATTACAGTAACCTTCACATATTGTATTTTTTAAGCTTAAACTAAACAAGATGACTGCTGTCTAACTGCCAAGTCAATCAATAGTGAAATCCTAGCCCCTTAACTCCTCTGTGTTAAGGAGTTAATTTTTCAATCTGTTGTTGACTGTGAAGGCAGAATGTCATTTTCGAGGGCCCTTAGAATCCAAAGCAGTGTTTGCACTTGTATCATTACATGACAATTAGGATTTCATTAGTTTCAAGGAAATGCATATCGCCAAAAGACATACGAAGCAAAATTTGGCAAGACGCCCAAGTTGTTTTTATCAGAGTGTAATGTTAAATGCATACAGTGTTTGCTCACTTTCTATAGAATGTCAGATTCTCGGAGTTACTAGGATATGGTATAGTCTTTGACATCCCTATAAGTTAACATGAGATAGAACTATCTTAGCTATATCTGAAGAACAGAGTGTTAATTAAGCCAGCTAGGGAAACAGTCTTACTATTAGATGTGTTTGCAAACAGGAGATGGCATGCAGTTTTCTGACCGTGTCTAATGTGCTTAATTAATTTGTTCAACATGCCTCAAGTATGACTGTATGAAAAAACTTAGTGAAATGAAACAAGCTTTATAAGCCTTAAAAAGAACTTTTCTTAAACAAAAACTTTTCTTTTGTTTACTATATCAAACTTTTTCTCCATTTTTGTGTGAACTGTTTTGCTTTGAAATTTTACTAAAATTTTTAAAATGAAGATATTTGTCTGTGGAACTATTTGATCATGACATCATGTGTGACACTGGTGCTTGAATCATCCTATGTAGCAAACTAAAAGCTGCAGAACTTTGATAATTTTGGATAAGCACAGAGCTACACAGAGTATGCCCACACCCACACAACTCAACTTAGTAGAATGGCTAAAATAAAAGCATTATGTACACTTAATTGATTACATGTTTATGCTAATATAAGATTGGAAGTGAGAAAAATGTACAAGAGGGTTTTTGATAGACAACTGACAGCAAAAAAGTGTGATCAGCTCAACCTAGCTGCTGTCAAATTACATGATTTCTAGTCAGAGGGGATAGCAAACTTGATGACTTCAGCTGGCGATCTCATTGCCTGAGGATGTCAGGTTGTACAACCAGAAATCACAAGGATCACGAATTAGAAAACTCTGCAATTAATTTCCAGTACTGTGAGTTTATCCCTTTATCTAACAGTTAATAAAATGCTCCCTGACAAAGCTGGTGATGTATGAGTGCTTTCCAGGGATCTCAGGTTTTATTTCTTCCCACTCTGTTATGGTATGTCAAACACATGACATCAGGGAGATGGGCCAGAAACACCCACGTAAAGTAAATTAATTCTGTAGTTAAAAATTGCTGGAAAAATCATGTGATGTGATGGAACCTTAACCTAATGCAAATGTTACAAAGAGGCACTTGTGAACTCCTCCACTGAACCCATGCCGCATTTTTTAAATGAGAGGTTATGGCCTAGCTTACAAATGAAAACTGAAAACATGCTCCGCTGTAATCTGTATTTCATTCATCTGCTAGATACACATGGAGTCAACTAAGCCCAAACCAAATGTGCACATGCCTCTCAGAATATTTTTAAATACATCAGAGGCTAACAGGCAAGGTACGCAGCACAGAAAACACCTTCTCTATATGGTTTTTGTGCATTACTGTAGACTTAATTACCTCTATCCAGTAATCTATCTTCTCAACCTACTTTATGATGCACAGCAAAAAAGAGAAAGACAGCTCAAGTATGATTATCACTATAAAACAACCTTCATTTTTCCTAATCCTGCTTCAGTTTCTTGACCATCAACACTCCACTATGGCACTTTGATTCCTCACCTCCAAGGGTGGCCAACCTGAAAACAGTATCTTTTAGACAGGTATGACAATATATTTAAAAAAAAATTGACTTCCTTCTACTGACATGTTGTATAATTATTATTTTACAATAAGCAGTTTGCATTTTGCCTGCAGGCAAACATAAAAGAAAAAGTGTCTAAAATACAAATACAAATTAGATACAAGCTGACAGAAGCTTAAAAGAGATGTTAGGTTTCTGCCAAATATATCAATAAATTTTCTTCCATTTTCACAGAGTTCCACTTTTAAAATGGTGGACTTATTTTAAAACTAAAAGAGAAAAAAGACAAAATGAGCACCAAAACTTTGAGCATTTGGTCCCCAATAACCTAAAATAGTGAACAAATACAATGTAAATCTTATAAAAGTAAATTTAGTTCTGGTTAAGATCACGCTTCTATTATTGTAAAACCAATAAACTCATTTATTGAACCTGATAATCTTTACAGCACCACATCCCTAAAGAATTAGGCAAAAGAAAGGAAGAAGCCTTGAATATCACGTCAGTCCACACTTAACCTAATTTGCACTGTAGAATTGTCTAATAGCCCTAGTCTTGTATTCAGTACCCAGCCTGGCTACTGTCTGCATGACCTTTGCATGTTCTCACCTTCTTTGTATCAGTTTTCTTGAAGTTATGCAGTTTTCCCATACAGTATGTTGGTGTAGTTGCTGAATCTGATAAAACCCCATAGAAGTGGGTCTGCAAATGTGTGAGAATTTGTCCTACAATGGGCTGATGCCCCATTTTTGTTCATTCCTGACTTGCAGCTGATGCTTTTTGGATGAACTCCACCATGTTAGACCCTGAACTGGACTGACCAGGTTTGAAAATGGATACATGGATGAACTTTTCAAAGAAACCATGTAAAGTTCAGACAGTAAGCATTCCCAGTGTTCTCCAGTTCTTTTCCTAGAGAGGACCATGGAATATAGTTTTGAAGTGTTATTTCTTATCCAGGCATTATCATGCTGGACCACGAACTGCTATGCTGCACGCTGGAGATCACAGCCAAATGAGGGCAGGAGAACATGATCATTCTCAAACAGAAGAGATATATAGCTCACTGGACTTCAAGCGAGATACTCTCCAAACCTTTTGACATAGATTACATGAAAATTATAAACATGAGCACAGACATGATATATTTGTGATTCTTTGTGCAATGTCTTGTGCATATTCAGACTAATGTTAAGGACACAGGCACATGTCTCACTCCACAAACACAAGGATCAAATGTTAAGAAAACTGACATAGTGTATCTTGATATCAGAAATCTTGGAGTATGCAGTCACAAGCCTTTTTCAGGAAGACAAAACAAGTGAAACTTACGACTTGGGCAAAGAGTTGGCCCACTGTTACACAGCTATGAAAGAATTCACATTGATTGTTCTGTATTAGTGGTTTTGTTGTCAGCCAGAGAGGGTATAGACTTTTACAGCAAAGCTGAGTAGTAGAAGAGATAACCACCTCGGACTACCAGTCCAGTGATACTGTCCTAACTTTCCCTACAATACTGAAAAGTCACATCAAACAAGAGACCCCAACATTTTCCATCATCTTTCAGAATGTCTCTTTACTCCAAGTAGTAGAACAGGCCTTTTCCACTACAACAGTGACTTCAAGCACACAAATATATTGGCCAGAAGTTTCAGCACTGCCCCATCAGAAAAGAGCACAACCTCTTGGTTCAGGAATTCGTTAAGACTCTCCTTCTGCCACTCTTGACAATATCCCTAGTAGAGACCAATGAATCTCTCTTATCAGATGGTTTGGTTTTTTCTACTGCCCAACACTCAGTTAATTATGGAGACTGTTTGGCAAATACCGCATGAAGGAAGTCTCCTTCTTTAACTTGATGTGTGTCTACCGGAAGGCCTCTGGGCTTCCAAGACAAATACCATCCAACTTTTGTCTCCAAAGGTGCTTGTCTTACATAGATTCTAGATTGGCTCAACCCAAAGCAGTCACTGGGTGCTTCCATAAAACAACACCACCTGTAAGCTGAAGAATGCAGGTCAGGTATAGTGAACCAAGTAAAGCTGGATTATTAAAGAATTTTACCTTTCTTTTATATCTATCATTTTATTTTACTATAATATGGATTTAGTTCATGAAGTAGGCATCATCATATACTGTATCTATCATATATTATATATATATATATACACACACACACACACACACACACACATCTCAATTTAGCTGTTTTAGATAGACTTTGACATGTTATAATTATCTATACTAATAAAAGGCAAAGCCCTCACTGACTGAATGACTGACTTATCACTAATTCTCCAACTTCCCGTGTAGGTAGAAGGCTGAAATTCGGCAGGCTCATTCCTAACAAGTTACTTACAAAAGTTAAGCAGGTTTCATTTCGAAATTCTACATGTAACGGTCATAACTGAATTCTACTTACGTACATATATACGTCCATAGCCTGCAGCTCGGTCGCCGTGTGAGGCGGAATTGCGTTCCCCATCACCACGCCTCCCACGCAGTTGGCTGCCTGCCTATATTGCGTCCCCCATCCCCACGCCTCCCACGTAATTGACTGACTGCACATATAAGGCCATCCTTCAGCAGCAATCCAAGCTGTGAGAAAACAGTAAAAAGGAGGCGTGTCAGAC
>JANRMT010062829.1:25680291-25697589 GCA_026402145.1 Polypterus bichir lapradei
AGACGCTGTCACTAAATACTCGCAGGCAATTCCACAAGTTCATAGAGACGCTGCCGCTAAATATTCGCAGGCAAATCCACAAGTTAATACTGTGAATGCCTATTAAACATCTTAGATTCAGGAGTAGCGATTTGGGTAGTAAGATGTCTATCGAGGTGATCACCATCGATCAAAAAACTGTCACTTACCGAGTGGTTTCCATGCCCGGAGATGCAGCCTGCCTTTTACATTCTCTGTGTTACATATTGCACGGCCATATCAGGCTCAATCTTGATATCCGGAGGAACACTGTGTCCTATGTATTGAATGACTGGGACAGGTTCAAGGTGTGTACTGATGATGGTGCAGAAGATAATTATACTACAGAGGGGCACTATAACAGTGAAATGCTTAAGCCCTTCACCTATGCTTCTGCATGTGAGTTGATGGCTGCCGCTGAATTGTTTGGTTGTCGCTTTCAAGTGTACCGAAATGGACAAATATTTTACACCTTCGGACAACTGCCAATGCCCCTTAAACATCTTAGATTCACAGGTGACGATTTCAATAGTGGACACTTTGATGTTTATGAATGTTTAAACTCTCTAAAGCTGGATGTGAAGTTATTGATGAAGCCGGTTGTATGCTTACAACGCTTGACAGATGCCGAATGTCACTTAAACACAAGTCCTGCAAATACTAACGTAATTGAAGCAAACCATGAAACTCAAACCGATTATGACAGCAGCAATCCGAACAGTGAGAAAACAGTAAAAAGGAGGAGTGTCAGACGTCGTGGTACATTTTCTGATGCAGGTAGACGAAAACAACTTTGTGATGCTGCTGCCAAATACTCGCAGAAAAATTCACAAGTTAATAGACACGCTGTCGCTAAATACTCGCAGAAAAATCCACAAGTTAATAGACATGCTGTCGCTAAATACTCGCAGGCAATTCCACAACTTCATAGAGACGCTGTCGCTAAATACTCGCAGGCGATTCCACAAGTTCATAGACAAGCTGACGCTAAATATTCGCAGGCAAATCCACAAGTTAATACCGGGAATGCCTGTTAAACATCTTAGATTCACGAGTAGCGATCTGGGTAGTAAACACTTCGATGAATGAAACCTGTTATCTTTACAATAGTTGACAAACACGGAATGTAACTTGAACACAACACGTCCTCCAAGTACGAACCTGATTGAAAGAAATAATGATAATCAAATCATTGATGACAGCAACACTCATAACAGTCACAAAACAATTACATTGACAATCATATTACGTTATTTTTAAAATGTTTCCTTTTCTTTTTCATAACTTCTTTAACACACTACTTCTCCGCTGCGAATCGCGGGTATTTTGCTAGTATACAATATATTGCAAAAAGAATTTAGATGCCTGCCTTTACATACACATGAACTTTAATGACATCCCATTCTTAATACATAGGCTTTAATATGGAGTTGGCTCACCCTTCCAGCAATAACAGCTTCAACTCTTCTGTGAAGGCTTTCCACAAGGTTTAGGAGTGTGTTTATGGGAATTTTTGACCATACTTCCAGGAAAGCATTTGTGAGGTCAGGCAATGATATTGGACATGAAGGCCTGGCTCGCAGTTTCTGCTCTAATTTATACCCAAGGTGTTCTATCAGTTTGAAGTCAGGGCTCTGTGCAGGCCAGCCAAGTTCCTCCACAACAACCTCACTCATCCATTTATTTATAGAGCTTGCTTTGTGCACTGGTGCGCAGTCATGATGGAACAGGAAGGGGCTATCCCCAAACTGTTCCCACAAAGTTGGGAGCATTAAATTGTCCAAAATGGCTTTGCATGCTGAAGCATTAACAGTTCCTTTCACTGGAACTAAGGGGTCTAGCCCAACCCCTGAAAAATAACCCCACACCATAATCAACAACAACAACAACATTTATTTATATAGCACATTTTCATACAAAAAAAAATGTAGCTCAAAGTGCTTTACAAAATGAAGAAATAGAAAAATAGAAGACAAAATAAAAAATAAAAATAAGTCAACATTCATTAACATAGAATAAGTAAGGTCCGATAGCCAGGGTGGACAGAAAAAACAAAAAAAAAAACTCCAGACGGCTGGAGAAAAAAAATAAAATCTGCAAGGATTCCAGACCAAGAGACCGTCCAGTCCCCTCTCCCCTCCACCAAACGTACAACTGGTACAATGCAGTCAGGCAACTACAATTCTCCTAGCAACTGCCAAACCCAGACTTGTCCATTGGATTGCCAGACAGAGAAGCATGATTCGTCACTCTAGATGACACGTCTCCACTGCTCTAGAGTCCAGTGGCGGTGTGCTTTACACCACTGCATCCAACACTTTACATTGCACTTGGTGATGTAACGCTTAGATGCAGCTGCTCAGCCATGGAAACCCATCCCATGAAGCTCTCAACGCACTGTTCTTGAGCTTTTGGAGGTCTGTAGCTATTGATTCTGCAGAAAGTTGGCGACTTCTGCACACTGTGCGTCTCAGCTTGCACTGTTCCAGCTCTGTGATTTTACGTGGCCTACCCAATTGCTTCCACTTTGTTATAATACCACTAACAGTTGATCGTGGAATATTTAGTATCGAGGAAACTTCATGAATGGACTTATTGCACAGGTGGCATCCTATCACGGTACCATGTTTGAATTCACTGAGCTCCTAACAGCGACCAATTCTTTCAAAAATGTTTGCAGAAGCAGTCTGCATGCCTAGGTGCTTGATTTTATACACCTGTGGCAACGGAAGTAACAGGAATACCTGAATTCAATGATGTGGAGGGATGTCCCAATACTTTTGGCAATATAGTATACATATTAAACAGGATGCTGAAAATTAAATTTGCCCACTTTTACACAGATTTGCGAAAAAGCATTTAATCCAGTGGACTAACAACACTTGTTTACTGAAACCCAAGTGTTTATGACACTAAGGTAGCACACTAAATTGCAACATGAGAATTACACAACCATATGATATACCTAGACTTCATAACTCAAACACAAATTTTATTTAGGAATTCCAAAATCAATTAAGCAAGCTAAAGGTTCAGAACTGTGAGTTTTTATTTGGCATGCTGTCACTTTCAGACTGAGCAATTATTAGTCATATCATAATGTAACACTGTGAGGCAATCCAGCCCACGTGCCTTCATCAAGAGAGTGCTCTTAAGAGCTACTGATGGACGTTTCTATTTTACATTAGTAGACAGAATACTGTAGGTATTGTTCTCTTGCACAAAACTGATTTGCATTTTCAGGATGCTCCCTGTTGTGCTAACGGGATGTAAATAATAACTGCTTGTAACACATGTAGAATGCTGACAACAATCAGGCTTAAACTATCATTTTGGTTCCAGACTTGGGAAGAAATTGTACCAGTGTTGGCTACTAGTTATTTACATTAGTAAAAGTCATTTTCTTGTATCACTGACTTAACTAAAACAACAAAATGTTCCTTTTGTTGACTGTTTCATCTACTGACATATAGTAGATAATATGATTTATAATTAACACCTCATTAATTTGTTCTGTCCTAAGTCTCAGGGACATTGCTGTACATGTTAATCTGGTGACTTGAACACAGCATTTTCATTATAACCTAATGGGTAAAATTCACTTCATTATATTGAGAATATGTATTCCTGTCCATGCTGTGTTCTTTCTCTTGTTATACTCCTCAGTAAAGACCAGCTTTACACTTTCTGGGTGCTATGAGGTGGTGCCTACAAATACTTACCAAGGACCCAGAAGACAGCGGAGCCTGCACCTGCAAGCCAGAAAAAAGGGAATGATACTCCACCGGCTAGGCCATACTGGTGAGCTGCGGTGACCTCACGACCTGATAGGAGACAGATTAGAGCAAATTTTAGAAAACTTTTACTAAACATCAGTCCATTAATTTTCTTAACATGTTTAAAGTGATACAACTTGATAGCACTAGGTGAAGGGCTGAAATAAACCCTGGAGTAAGTTTTAGTTCAACAGAGAACAAACTTGCACACACACATGTTGAGTCTCTCATAAACCTAATATGCACATCTTTGTAATGCAGGAGGAAACAAGAACACCCAATAAATAATAAATAAATGAACTGTTATATCCAGGTAAAGAAAGAGCAATCCAATAATTGAGCCAGGATTCAGATCCACTGCCCAGTGAGGAAATAGCACTAATAATCATCTAATCCTGTACCATATAACCTACAGAAAACTACTTCCTCAGTCCCATTTGCAATGGTGTTTTTAACCAGCATAGGGTTATAATTAAAACATATATGTCAGCACATTTAGCAGGTTACCTGTAAAATGCAGGACAGAGACTATAACTATTCTTAGAGAGTGTATAGAAGTTCCTATACTGTATCACTGAACAATCAAAAAGAGGCTTTTACTATATCTTTTTATTCTGGTTGGCACAGTACCACAGTGATATGCACTGTTGCTTTGTAGCTCTGCAGTTTGGAGTTGGAATCTCAACCAATCCCTGTCTATGTGGAGCCTGGACATTTTAATGTCTGTGTGTATGGGTTTTTCTAGGCGTATCACAATTTTCCTCTCACATTCATGCATGCCTTGCAATAGCCAAGCACCCATTTCATGGGTAGTTCCTGCTTTGTGCCCTGTGCTACTGTGATAGGCAGAGGCTATCCATGGCTTTTAAGTGCCTTGCAGATTTATGCAAGAGAACTTGCAAGAGAAAACTTATGTTAGCATTTTATCATAGATTTTACAATGCCATTGTTAATCCTGAATTTAGTTGGCACTGGTTGTATCTTGTTCATCATTTAGTAACAATGCACTATGTATTTACCTTGGACATTTCCTGTCCTGTCAGAATAATGCCAGTTTCTGTCAAAGTTGTGACATTTATAATAATATTTCAAAACGTACCTGAAAACATCAATATTAATATGAAAAAGTACATTGTGTGATGCATTTGAAAATAAGACAACACAATTTTCTGTTAAAATTCAGAATCCTTAATTGCTTATTTTCATTTTAAACAGCTGCATTTAGGTTTTAATTGGTTGTAATTTTATTAACCAGTCACAAGTTAATAATGAGATTCTAATGACAAAGAAACTAGCAGTTCTCCAGCTAATGTGTTTCCATTTAAAACTGTGTACAGTATGTACCAGAAGGAATCTGTTTTAATAAAATGGTTAGAAATAAATCAGAGAAAGAAAAAGGGAAAGACCAAGAAGACTCTGTTCCTGTCTCCATAATATTATCCTGAATGTCCTCAGAGAAGGAAAACCTACAATATGATTAAGAAAAAGGAAAAATTAATTCACTAAAAGCCATATAATTAAATATTATGTTTCATTCTCAGCAAGGACTGGTGTCTAATTATGAAAGTTTTTGGAATGAAAACCTACAAGCACTGCGGCCCTCCCGGGCAGTAATTGAAGATGCTGCAGTATGTCTAAGTAGGCAATGAGGGGGACTGGAGACCAATTCTTGCCGCTGACTCACTATGTGATGAAGAACGAGTCACTTCCAATTCAAGGAGAAGTTGCATTTATTAAAAATGTGCTGTGCTACTTGAATAGCGTTAACCATCAAGGCACCACAGAAAATAAAGCTTAGTTCTTAACACAGCACATAATACTACCAATAAAACTACTGATCCTCAGTTTTAATATTAGTTTCATTTACATTGGGAAGTTTGAAATTTTATTTAGGTTATTTTAGATTTAAAAACGTCAACTACTGTGATAAAAATTAAAACTTATTAGACACTTGTTTCTTTTTTTATTATGCTATGAAAACAGAGCCTAACACACACTTACTACTCACACTATATATACACACACACATACATATATAAAACACACACACACATATACACAAATATATGTATATATTACACATGCACGCACATCTAATACTAAGCATACAGTAGACACATTTAGCTAAGGTGGTTAAGAGGATATGCTTCAAACAACATGAGAGGAGGATATAGTAACAAATTGCTATGTTTTACTTGCACAGTTTGTGTTATACATGTTGAATGTTTATATCTGCCATTTATGTATTTATTTGGATACTATTGCTTATTTATTTACACTTATTGCTATGGTTTATTATTTTGCTTTGTTTAGTAACTTGTGCCTGTTGTGTCACTGTATATATTTGTGTCTGCATCAACAAACATGGAATTTTAGGCTTTTTGGGTTATGCAGGTTTTCACTCATAAACTGTATATAAATAACATTTTAAAAATAAAAATTTATGATAATATTCCTAAAAGAGTTAAAACTGTAATTGTGAATTAACATTGAAAACTAAAGAGTATTTAGTAAAAATGTGTGTGTTACAACAGACCTTTATATGATTTCTATTTATGATAACCTTTAAGGTGTTGTGTAGTCCACCGCTGGTAGCTCCTGTTATCATCATTCAATTTAATGGTACCCCGACTAAGGCATACTGCTCTAGCTCCATGTTCCACAGCCATCCTGTTAAACTACAGCCTCAGCAGGTTTTCACTGGAGCAGAATTTCAAATTGCTGAATAATGCTGTAAAATTGACTTTTCTGTGATTGTGATTTTTTTTGGGTGCCATCACCTATTGCGTTGTACAATACAGTGATCTGATATGCAAGACAGAAGCAAACAGATATTTAACAAGAGTGTACTGACAGATGAAATGTTGTGGAATAAAACAAAAAAATGTGAAAAACACAAAGTTATGAGACTTTGATAAGAAATGTGACTGAAAAATCATCTGACATTTCATTGAATGTATGGTACTTTTCCATCCACTTGGGATTGTTAACACATTGGTTATCAAGCTGAACACAATTTGGGCAATTTTGCTCAAACATTTTAGAGTAATTATGCACCATGAAGCCTCTATTATTGCAGTTCATGTTTATGAGACAGAAAATACAGAAACATCAAACTATTCAACTTAACTAGAGTTCCCCATTTTTCCTCTCTTTGTAACTAGTTTATTTTTTACCAAACATCTAAACAGTTACTTATTCATCTGAAGCAGCATATACACCAAAATGTATATAGTTGGAAAAACTAATGATCAAGGATTTTCAGCAGTGAAATCCTTACCAGAACTACAAAATGCTGAAGTCATCAGCCTTAAAATGCACTAAACAGCACAATCATACGCTCAACATGACAGCATCAGCTTGCGTCTTTCAAGGTGACCTGATTCTGAAGATCATCTATCAGGCTATAAAAAAATAAATATTGGAAAGTCTGCATTGCTAACAATCTGAACAATATGTAGGCTGAGACTGGCAGCTTTTTAGCCACAATGGTAACGGTTAATTTCCACCACAGATAAAAGTATGTGAACCTGAGGAACTCATGTAAACCACCAAGATTTCAGAATTATTAATCACTCTTTATTTTATAAAATGAACAGTCACAATGTATTTTATATTGTGTATGGAGGAATATTTCGGACAAAATTAAATAAATTAATAAATAAATGCGCAAATAAATAAAAATACTGTGAAATGTGAACATAAATAAATGTGTCATGAAATGTGTTTTGTGTTGCTTATTTATTTAATTTTGTCCGTAATATTCCTCCAAACCGTCATGAAATACGACTTGAAATAAAACTGTCATTTTCACTCGTCAAAGTTGAAAGAGTGGGCTCTAACACACCCTCTAGTTACTGACTGGTGAATCGATAGCACAAGAATTAATTAGAAAAATGTTTACTACTGCCGATTATATTACGTATTTCAGAGAGAGAACTGAAGATTTATCGGAAGAAATTACAATGTTGGCGGCCCTTTTAGATTAAACTATTTTTGAAATTATCGAAGAACAGGTGGAACGGACTCGACTACACTCCAGTTCAGGTGACGCAGTTTCCTGCTCTGGACGTCCATCCTTTGACATTCCAGCTGAGTCAATAGAACACCTTCTGTTATGCGGTTTAAAAGTACGACAGATTACAGATCTGCAGTATATGGTGTATCGGGGAAGACGATCACAAGGCGAATAAGCCAGTTTGATATACGGTAAGCTGCAACGGCTGTATTAGCTTAGGTACTTTGTTGGCGCTGCTTTGGGCATTCCATGTCAAAGTACCTAAGCTAATACAGCCGTTGCAGCTTACCATAACAAAGTACCTAAGCTAATACAGCCGTTGCAGCTTACCGTATATCAAACTGGCTTATTCGCCTTGTGATCGTCTTCCCCGATACACCATATAGATCTGCAATCTGTCTGTTCTATTAACTCAGCGGGAATGCCAAAGGATGGACGTCCAGAGCAGGGAACTGCGTCACCTGAACTGGAGTGTAGTCGAGTCCGTTCCACCAGTTCTTCGACATTTTCAAAAATAGTTTAATCTATATCGGAGTCTAAAAGGGCCGCCAACATTGTAATTTCTTCCGATAAATCTTCAGTTCTCTCTCTGAAATACGTAATATCTTCGGCAGAATCCATTTCATCGGCAGTAGTAAGCATTTTTCTAATTAATTCGGGTGTCATCGTTTCACCAATCAATAATTAGAGGGTGTGTTAGAGCCCGCCCTCTCAACTTTGACAAGTGAAAGTGACAGTTTTATTTCAAGTCGTATTTCATGATGGTTTGGAGGAATTTTACGGACAAAATTAAATAAGGAACAAAAAACATATTTCGTGACTATGCTCTCATGTCATGATACATTTATTTATGTTCACATTTCACAGTACTCTTATTTATTTGCGCATTTATTTATTTAATTTTGTCCGAAATATTCCTCCATAATTGTGCTCTTCCTCCGCAATTTGTGAAATAAAATGTGTCAAAAAAATAATTGTAACCATCAAAAAGTGATTACTTCTGATGTTTCCAATCTTTTCTGTTTGCTTTTCAAACATTACTTTTCACATGTAACATGTTTTCTTCTTTGTGCAGTAGTATTTGATCTATTTGTTATCTCCTTCTGCTTTTCACTAGTGGCTGTCTATCAACCTTTATTTATTGTCACCAGTAAATCTAAAAGCTTACTACTTCTTACTACCCTGCAACAGTTATGCAACGTATTTCTTTATGGAACACTACCCCAGATATCTTTATGTAAGTAAAAAGCCTTACAGACTTAAAGAATTTCCAGGTAGGTTAATTGACTTATTCAGGGTCAAATCCTGACCCAGTCACAGAGACTGATGTTACAGTGTAACTACCCAGAGCACTCTGCATAACATATACTTTAGAAATAAGATATTGAATGTGTCCTTTTACTTCTGTCTGTAATAACAACTACCCAGAATAATGTCTCAAATGTTTAGGGTAATGTTCACAAAGATTGCTATATACTGTAAAAATACACTACTACTTTTTACATGCATTGTGGCTAAAACTTGTATTTTTTAATATTTACCTGTCTGCTTTGAGACAGACATAACTATGTATTTCAAATTAACATTTTAACTTTTTGGGATTCTGTCAAACAAATAAATATTCTGCTGTTCTGATATTCACTGGTTGTACTTACAGAGACCATTTAAATTAATAAATAGCACAAACAAGTTATACACTTGAATGATTAATTTTAGACTGAAAGGGTAAAACATATTGCACAGTATAAATGGCTGTAATTAATTTGTTGCATTCATTACTTTAAATGAGGTCTCCAATTTCAATGAGATCTGGTCCATTAGTCATACATTACAAGAAATCTTTGCTGCAGATGAAGATTTTTTCCACCCATCACCCTTTAAGAAATTATTCTACAGCAACTAACATAAAATGACAACTGGATCCAGGTTTCTATGCAGTAAATGATTCTTTTCTTTACCCCATTTTAAATCATAACTGCTTTATTAATTCAGTAAATTGGCATTTGTGAAATTTCACAAAAAAGGAAAAAAAAATTGTGTAGGAGTTAATATATTTGTATGGCTTTTGAATATTAGTGTTTGAACTTGTAGACCTGAAGTATAGACCTCGTTGTGCCAATTTATCTCTGATCACAAAGATACCAGTGAGGTTCTACAGTACAACTAATTAAATATTTAAAAGTGGATTTTCTTAGGAAAGTAAATCCCATTCTAGTAAAATATTTTAATATACAGAATTTGACAAGTAAAATGTCACTGAAAGTTTAATTAGCATGAATAGTTACAATGAAAAGTGAACAGTCAGACATGGCATTCTTTCAAGAATCCCATTTCATTGTTCAATCTTAAAATCTAAAAAAAAACTTCTAACACTTTTACGTTAACATAAACGGTACTACTTGTTTAAAAACTGTTAATATTGATTTTAAATTTAATGCAACACCGGGGGTACAGTTCTTACTTTAATCAAACAAGGTATAGGTTATGTACAAGGTACAGATGCAAGTCACCCAAACTTATTGTACATCAAACAAATGTTTATAAAATTTGATGATTTACTACTGCAAAAATGTTTCTGTATAAAGGCAAAGCTTTCTGGCTTTAATGAGCTAGAAAATTCATAATAAAATATAAAACTTTAACCTAAAATTTACAGACATCAATTATTCATACCAAACATTAATATGGCACTATTTACATTAATCAATTATTAAACCATTTATTTCCTTAACCTACTCAATATAAAAAAAGTTAGTGAGAAGTTAGAGCCTATCCCAGCAGTATCAGCCATGAGGCAGGCATCGTTGTCATACATAGTCATACAATTTAAGCACAGGCATGTTGAAAGACTATCTTTAGAGGTAACAGATGCAATGGTGAAAAGTGAATTGTTGACTTTGGAACATGAAGTATCATTCCTCCATTACTGAGCCACATAACCAGCAATACATAGATTATTTTTTAAAATCAACTTCAAAAAATGTATTATACAAAATAATGCGGTTAAAAAAAAAAACCCAAAAAAAACCCACAAATATTACAGCCAATATCATGAGGTGCTAATATCTCCATATATAATAGGAAACATTTACAGTCTGAAAGCTACAGTGACATAGTATGCTGCAAATAAGGTCAAAGGGACACTCTGCAGTCACTTCAGGATCAGTACACCAAAACATGACTCAAACTGACATCTTGTGGTTAGGAAAGTTACAGTACATCTTTGGTATTAAAAAGTCAACAGCTGAGTTACAGTGACACATTGTGGTCAGGAAGGGAATAGCATTGAGAAATGCAAAAATTTCATATTGATCCTTAATCAGCATTATGAATGTTTTCTAAAAATGTAACCAGGTTTGTTTCAGAAACAACATTTATGTTAATGCAGCCTTCATATGGAAGCCTACTACTATTGACTCTTAGATGCAACTTGGTACAAGCCAAATCTCCCCATGGGAACAAATAAGGTTCTATCTATCTGTAGGAGAGTATAATACAAGATGCATTCTAAATTAATTATAATAATTGTTAAAAAGTGCATGACTAACTTAAAAAGGTCTGTAAGAATTGCCTTTTTGACAAGAACTGTCAACCGTTTAAGATTTATTTTCACAAATCTGCATTATACCGAAGGCTTTATTTAACATGCAGAAACCCCTTCATTAAAGTCTGTTCCTAAGAATATTTAGTATTTTTGTTACTTTATATTTTAAATGATTTTCTATTTGGATAATGTGTATTATACTGTAAGCCAACCTAATGTGAAAATAATCTTTTCTATAGGTAATATTAACTTGTATTTACTGGTAATTAAAAGTTAAAGCAGCAAGAGTATCTTCCACAATACTCTGACATTTGGTAATAAAGCATGCACATACATTCCAACCACTGATAAATGTTTATACATCTGATTTAACAGATATTATTTACATGTTCACAAAACAGAAAGAAAAGTAGCATGACATAATTTATGATTCTTAAACCCACCAATTTGGGGTCACGGGGAGCCAGAGACTATCAATTGCAGCAAAACCTGGCATAAGGTAGAAAACAACCCTAGATAGGGTACCAATCCATTTCAGGGCCCACACACACATACAGCCACATTTACACTCATACTGTCCATGGATAGCTTGAAATTGATAATCAACCTCAACAATAGATCTTTAGAAAACCGAGAGGGTCATCCTACTCAGATGCAGAAAGAGTTTGTGACAACACAGTAATAACTGGACAATAATTGGGCATGGGCTTTGAACCAAGGGAGCTGGAGTCATGATGCAACAGTGCTACCCACTACACCACCATGCTTTTCCAAATGCACAATAAAATTTCAGTCATATTAATCTTAAGTTCTTTTTTAAAATTGTCTTTGTCTTGCATGTGCAAGAGGTGACAATCAATGAGCACTCACCCAGAAGTATAATGTATGCAACACAGTCCTGAGTAAAGCAGGAATGGAGTGTTTTGGACTGCACAAACAGAACAGAAGTACTACTGTCTGATGTCTCATATGAGGTGCACTACAATGGGATGATAAAACGAAAACAAAAGGGCCGATATTGCAGTTGAACTCAACATACCTATAAATCCTTGGTAAAAGCACTGGCACTGTCGGGCACCAACCACATTAATTGGCTGCTGGCATGCAGAGAGCTTATTGAAACTGTGATGAAAAGTCTACATGGAGTTATTTAGTTTTTCACAATATGTAATATTATATTATAATCTGACATCCTCAAGGTGATGAGATCCAACAACTTCAGTTGTGAAGTTTGACATCCACTCTGACTATAAGTTCTGGAATATGTTGTTGGATATACATAATTGTCTGAGAATGTTTCACCACAGTTTCAGAATTTCAAAGTAGCACAAGATTGTTGCATACCAACAGCCAATGGTACAAACGCTTACCAATATGGAGAATTTAGTCGCAATCATGGCCCTCTCATTTTCTTTTTTTCAGTTCTGTCATGGCACAAGAAATGTGTCATCCAAAACAACCACTTCCCTTCGTTCCTCATGACTGTATTATATGCATTGTACTACCAGGGGACCCCTAGCTGACTGTCAGTTCTAACATACACATCCTATACCTACAACCCCGGGGGGGGGGGGGGGGGTCATACCCGTTTGAATTTGTCAAGACAAGTCGCAGACCCAATTGACTAAGTCACTGGGGATGTTAACCTATGTTACTAGCATGTGCTACATTCACACCCAACTCACTAAGATTATAGAAATGAAGTCTGGGACTGAAAATGTTTGAAAAAATCATGTGGGGTGAGTGGAAAAGCGGGTCCATGGCTAGCAACTTAGTGGCCAATTTTAAATAAATAATTGAGTCCTGAGGATGTGTTGGCGCCAATCTGGTGCAGGTGTGCGTGAATGTGTTTCACTCCACGTTTAATTGGGGAACTGGCTGGCCGCACTGCACACATGTGTGGAACCAGGCAGATCAGCCAGCTGCCTCAACAATGCCGCAGAGGGAATAGCTCTTCGCACTTGAACCAAATTTAATCAGGCAATATAAAGAAGCCTGAATGCAAAAGAATGAAAAAGAAAGAGAAAACAAAAGAGAAATGAAAGGAGGTTAATGGAAGAAAAGAGAGAAGGCAGGAGGTGTAGAGAGCCGGTGCACAAGTAAGCCAGAGAGAGAGAGAGAGACAGAGAGAGACAGACAGACAGAGAGAGACAGAGAGAGAGAGGAGGCAGGCAGCTGGAAGGCAAATCCCATGGGGAGTGTGCGGCCGATGCTCAGGGACTGGAGGAGGCTACTCCAGCTGAGCAACCAGGGAGCTGGAGTTACCTGCCGGTGGGACTCACTGCAGAGTTTTGGGAAAGCAGCAGGCCATGGATGGCCACAGGGACCTAACCTTTTGCAAGCTAAAGTCTGGACTGGGAGCCCTGCTGAGAGCCATGGGAGAGCAGAGACCCAAACCAGTAGGAGTTGGGTGGCTATGGCTGTGCCTGTTGGTTGGGTGTCTACTCTGCTGCAAGGTCCCTTTTCGGGTTAGCAGAGGACACGTCTATTTTAAAGGATTGTGCTGGGGACTGAGTTTTAAGGACAGCTTCCTACACAGTGTTTTAACCCCGTTTTAATGGGATATTTGCTTGACTGTGATTTTAACCCCCACTTTTTATGGGATTGGTTATTTATTACAGAACTTTTTGCACTGCACTATTTATTTGGATGCTGATTTGTTGTTTCGACTTTATTTTAATAAAGGCACTTTAGCACCTTTGCACCTACCCCTTGCTATGTGTGAGAATCCTCATTTGCCTGGCTCATCTCTTTGTTATGTTATCGGCGGTAGTGGGTTCAAGAGGCTCCTAGAAAGACCCGGACATGTGGAACTGACCCACACCATCACAGGGTGATATAAACAGAAGAGGTGACAGCAAATGTTAAAATGATGTAGAAACAGATCCTTGGTTCGCTGTGCCATGCACAGCATCAAAGCAATAATCTTCCCAAATCGTGAAGTCACTATTGCTTCAAAGCAATAAAGGGTTTGTCCACTGTGAGCTCCAAATTGTGCCGCAATTTGCATCACATCACTCTTCACCGCTGTGCCATGTACCATATCGAAGCAATTGGAGGGGTTGTTCGGGGCACCATTAACTCCCAAATGCACCTCACTTCACACCACATCACTCTTCTTTGCAACTCACATAATTTTCAGAAAGGTTACAGTTCCTGCTCTCCAGCAGAAATGCAATACATGAAAATCATACAATGCGCAGTTGCATAGAAACTTGTTCGTTCCTTAAAACAAAGAACCTATTTAAAGCAGGGGAAAATTTATTTAAAACATAATTTTCCAGATGTAGCTACAATTAGGAATATTTCTCTCTTTCATACCATAGAAATGTGATAATCTTTTAGCACCTTGTGAAATGTACTGTGTGCTATTATTGTTTAATTTCCATGATTAATTTAATATGTTACTTTTCCTATCTTACTCAGTGACTCATCATCAAGCCATTTTTGAAATCTGAAGCTTTTCAATCAATATACTACAACATTTAAAAAAAAAACAAAAAACTTTGTCCTTCATTGTTTACCTGTACAGACTGAATAAACCTGTCTTATTGATAAGGCCATGGAAAAAATGAATGCTTTAATTTTAAAAATAAAGTGAAAGATGTCAACAGGAGTATAGCTGATCATTGTTAACATTTGAAAGTCTTCAAGGATTTGTGCATTAATAAAGCTTTGAAAGTGCACATATTCACGATTTTTTGAGAAGTGTTGTGAATCAAAGAATGACTCCATTCAGTTCTGTCGATTAAGAACTACTCTAGTCTTCAAATTGTATTTTCAGTCACATGCTGTGGCAGCATCCCAAGCTGTGGAACGTAACCCATGAAAGAATGATAATGTTCAAAACTATATGGAGCAAGCTAAAAATGATTCCTTTTGCTTATGAATAATTTTCAGTTACAGCAAAAATCTCATGACTGTTCCCTGGAATACATTGCGTAGGGTATGAATTATACTTCTACATTTCTTCTGGAACTTTTTGTGTTATATGGAATTTTATCACATTTATTATCAATATACTGTTGTTTTGGAAACTAACACAATAAGATTACATAAATAGTTCCACTAAGCTGTACATGTCATTGAACTTACAGAATTCATTCTTAGGTTGCTGCCAGTGTTAAGTCCAAGTCTCAGCATGATGATGTAGATATTCAGTGCTGCCTAACGTAATGGCAATCTGGCCCTGGTTCACACTTACTTACTCCCACAATTATAATTATAGTACAAAGCCTTTAAAAAGGAAATTAAGAGCAATCCTAATGGTCAGGTTACATATATCAAGTATTTACTCATCATCACCTCAAAAATCATATACATACTCTCCCATATGTCCCCATAGCTTTATACCTACAGAGGTAATCTATACTTATATCTCCTTTGTAATGGATGTTCTTCTCTGATTTTGCCTATATTTACATAACAAAAGCGCAATTAAAAAAGAACAATTACAAATATAAGGTAATGAAGATATAAAGGCAATATACATGCCTTCACAGTTGCACTTATTTTAAGTGAGAAGTCAAGCAAAGTGACACCTTTTATTGGCTAACTAAAAAAATTATAATATGCAAGCTTTAAGCTTTAAAAGCTTGCATATTGTAATCTTTTTAGTTAGCCAATAAAAGGTGTCATTTTGCTTGACTTCTCACTACATTCATAATGGCTAACACGGTACAACACCCTAGTATTACTTATTTTAAGAAAAATCTTTATCTGAACCAGTACAGCAGGGATGAAGCAACACATAGCTCATTAACTGCATTGACAGAGAATGTGAGAATGGCAGAGCTGGAAGTGACTCAGAACTACTGTTTATGCATAGCCAGTTAACATGGCAACAGGAAGACAGCAGTTATGTCACAATTCAAAAAAGCGAGTGAAGCAGGCTTGATGGACAAGCAACATTTTACAAACTGAATTGTGCATATTTAACCACAATGTTAAATAAAAAGTTCCAATAATAGATTTAATGTTTAAAAATGAATTACTGTAGTAACAAATGGTATTTTATAAGTTTTCATCTCGTTATTAATGCTGTATTTAGTTTTCTGTTTATGTTTGTACTTATGTAATATTATAACTGCTATTGTTATATGTTTATTAATTTTGTTGTCATGTTACTTTATATTTAGTATATTTTGCTATCTGCTTTGCCTCTGGTATGTGGAACATAAAGAGGCTGGGCCAGTTAATTAGGCAGCAGGTGTTCTGACCCCAGCAGTATTTATCCACAGTTAAAGAAAGCTCAAAAGCTTTGGCATTGCTCTGTTTGGATCCCTGTGGTTTGAATAATGATTTTGTTGTTTGACCACTGCTTTCACTTAAAGCACTATTTTGGGACTGTGTTTTCTTGGATTTGGTTACTTTTAGGTTTTGGCTTCAAGGGAACCCTATTTTTTGTTCCTGTTTATGGTTTTGATTTTTGATAATCCCTTTTGATTCTTCTTTAATAATTTTTTAATAATTAATGAATCCCTGTTTGACTCCAATGAGCATAGTTTTATGGTTTTTCCTCTGCTCATTTTTATGGACATTTACAATTTCAACTTTTAAAGAAATCTCAGCCGCATTTTTGAGCCTAGGCAGGTATGAAGCCTGCTATTCGAGTTGCGGCTTGCAACCCAGTTTGGACAAAACCTGAAATTAGGACAGTTCTAGCCTTTTGTGTGTATTTTTTGGTGTCCTACAACCGTTTTTGTGCCTTTGGATATCAAAATTCCATAACAATCATAAATTGTCCAATGTAAGAGTGTGTAACCAAGAATGTGATTGTGACTAGTTTTAGATTCCTTGACTGGTGCTTGCTTGTGCCCAGTTCTGTCAGGACAGGCTTCAATACCACATTTAAATGGATTGGGTATGCTTAAACAAAGGATGCATGAATCATAAAAAGTTTAACACAGAAAAAGTTATCAAGGATATACTTGGTATTTTAT
>JANRMT010062829.1:25722589-25763941 GCA_026402145.1 Polypterus bichir lapradei
TTAACACACTACTTCTCCGCTGTGAAGCGCGGGTATTCTGGTAGTGTTACAATAAATACAATACACAGCAATTGAACGTAACATAAGTAACACAAGATTCTGTACCAAGTCCAGCTTCATCAAAATCTGTAGCCCATCTGGGGAGCTATGAAATCAAATAATATGTTGTGTGTCTCTGTCACTCACAGTTGAAACAAACACTTTAAAGTTACACATTACTAAGTACTAATAAATTCTTGGTAATTCTAAAGATGCTTTGGATAGTTTATTGTGGAAAAATTTTATTTTTTCTGATTTAACATAGAACAGGAAGCTCTTTTTCTAGCTGTGTTATAGTGAATGGGATCAGTTTTTTCCAACTGAATAAAAAGAGGTCAGTGTGCAATGCAGTAAAAAAATTATCAGAATAGATTTTTCACTGTGCAAAATATACCATCCAGTAATACTCTAAACACTGTGAATCAGGACTAATTGTGAATCCAATATAGTATAATAGGTAAGCAATGATTTATGAAGTGTACAGCAGCACCAAAACATGTAGTTGAGTGAGATAAGCCAGACAACATAACTCGCATTTAAGATGTCAGCACTGGACATTTTTCAGTAATCAAAGCTAAGATAAGTGTGGTATGTGATTTTAGTTGAATTACACTATGCTTTGTATGGTGAGTTTATCTTGTTAATGGCTGATTTTCATTTTTACCTGAATTTCTCATTAAAATATTCCTTTCCAAATGCAAACATCCAACAAAATAAGGTAGAGCTGACACACAAGCATAAGCCCTTTCATATACAAAGGATGTGTCAAAATATGCAGGCTACAGAAACAAGAAATGGCTTTTACAGCAGCTACAGAGGTTATTGTACTAATTATTGTAAACGCAATAGCACTCTTAAATCTACTTCAGAAAAAAAAGTATCACTTGTCTAATGCTGCCTTCATTTCTTGAAGCAAACAGCCGTTAAGAAACAAGAAGACAGAATATCATCAGAGAAGAATTTCTGATTCAGTAATAAAAACAAAAACACACGTGAGCTTCTTAGGGTCTAAATTGATTACTTAGATTTCAGCACATCTTATATAGGTAGCAGAGCTAGTGGTTTGTTAAATAAATAATGAGAGAATTAAACGTATTGTGCTGTTTGCCACCTCAGGTTAAACTTATTTAATTTTAGGACATGTGCTACATGTTCAGTTTCACATAATAGGTTTTTAAATAGTAGTGTTGACCTAATGCCTAATACAGCCCCATGTTTTGACTCACCCACAATGATGCCTTGTATAGCTACCATGATTAGTAAGGTGGTGGATATATATCTACCATTTGACTTTCCAGTGAAGTTGTAATGGATAGCTTACCTACTGTAAGCTAGTTCAATGTTTCCTTTTTACAGAACAAAATGTCTCCTGAAAGAGGAAAGTTGGAAAATTATTGTAACTGTAAACAATAAATAGCATCCTAACCCTGACACTTTCCTTCCCTATAGCGGTCAATCTGTTGTGGGGTGACATAGCATATGCTTACATTTGTTATTTAACAATTTTCACATAACCTTCATATGTGATACATTTATTAAGCTAAATATAAAAATGATATTATATATGAACCTGAAGCAAATTAATTAAAATAAATAAATAAAATAACTGTAATGCTAAAGAGTTAAGTGCAAAATAATCAAGTTAAAAAATTACATAGTATTGTACTACAAACAAACTAAAAGAATTTACTTTAAATCAGTCCTGGAGGAGAGTTTGACCTTACATTTTCATTGTAATTAATTTTATGAAACTTTCAACCCAATAGTGCTAATATTTGTTACACTCTTTCTTAAAGTACTTTTTTCCTTTTTGCTCTCAATTCAATATTAATGAAAAAAAAAACAATGCCTGGAAAGCCAGAACACACACTAAACTGGCACAGATGAATTTAAAAGCTGCCCTTCTCCAACTACATTTAAATATCATTTAGACAAGATGAAAGGAATACACATCCAGCACACAGAATATACAGCCACAATTAAAATAGTTCAATATTCAACATTTTAATGTGCTTACTGTTGCATGTAACCACAGCTTAAATCACAAGGGTTTTTTGAATTCTGCATTCAACTGACTGAGAAAGAAATTAGTCTAATTAAGCAAAAGATGTAATAAAAGGCAATCATGCAGTGCATGGTTCCATTTTTCATATGATTTGTATTCTTCTGGTGCTTGTTTATATAAACTATATCTAGGCCTTCTGAGCTATGAACTTTAAAATTATTATTATTATTTTTTTTTTTTACCTTTCACTGCCTGTTAAAATTATCAACAAGAAAATGCTAGTTACTGAAGAACTGTACTTGCAATGGGCAAGAAACTGCAACTGTAGCTTGTATATTGTGGCTGATTAATGTACATCTAATAGCAGTATATCATCTATATTAGAGGTGGAGGAAAATCTATAAAGAATTGTAATATTTTTCAGGGTGATATATTGCCTGTCAGATTTTTTTTCAGGCATGAGAATCCGTGCAGCAGTGGCAATGTCTGCAGTATGCCTTCTCTTGGAATAATTCTACGTTGCCTTGTATACTACTTGAAGATAAAACTCATTCCAAAAAATTAGAAAGTTCCTGCTGCAGAACCAAAAGTGCAGCTGGAGGGATGGGATAGTTGTTCAATTTAAAAGCTCAATCTCATTTGGTAGCACTTCCCCATCTGTACCCAAGAGAATTTTCAGGAAGTATTTTACCTAATAATATTTTAACAAAAATAAGCGTATTTGAGGCAGGTGTGAACAAATGAATGGCTAATCGACATGTGGATTATATGACAAGTAATTTAGGAATTTTTTTTTTCATAGATGTTTTGATATTGTTTGCTGTTGTACGACATTGCCCCCATTTGATGCTCTCTGTTATGAACTTTATCATCTCTGTTCTCTAGGAAAATGCAAGATTAAGCATCACTACAAACAATACAGTGTAAGCAGCAGATATGTTTTTGGCTGGAATATTCTTTTAAACTGTACTTTTTTGTAGATAAGGAAGACAGACGTTTCAAGGTGAGCTGTAATGCTTTAATAGAGTAAAGGCACAGATACTATTAAAATACAGGTGAAAGATCACAAAACAAAGATCGAAGCCATGAACTTTTCCTATCTTTCATCACTGCCAAATCACTAACTTTTAGGTGTCTATCCAATAATCAGGCAGTACATGACCCCTAACCTTTATACTCTCTATACAGTGACATAAAGTATCTATCTATCTATCACAAGTTGTGGCCTCTGGTTGTCCTGCATAGGGATGTGAGTAGCAACTGTACACATGTCCAAAATAGCTGTGCCCAAAAGAAATAAAATGGCATTCCAATTAAAGGTTAAATATTTTTAACAATTATAATGATTGCCTTTAGCACAAAATAAACTTGAAATATGAATACTTCATATTCTAAACATCCAAACAGACACAAAGATATGAAATAAATGCTAAATGCATTCATACAAAGTTAAAAGAAAAAACAGAATCATAACAGTAGGTAGCTATACTCACTAATCATGACACCAGAAGTGTGAAAGGTTGATTAGCACATCAATTCATGCCATTTAAAGTTTGACATATGCCATTAAAACATTACATATAAGTTTTGGGCTGGCATGGCAGCTTAGGTTGGAAAACCTAGGATGGTCTATGTTATTCCTCAAAAGACCTCTTTTTACAGGGGCCACCAAGAACTGCTGTGAGGGCCATGTGCAACACAGGCTATAAACGGAAGGATGTGGACAATTCAAGTTAACTTATCTAACTTTCTATTTCTTTAAATCTACAACCAGTTCCTTGATTTTGTCATCGCTGTTGTCTTAGTACTACTGTGTCAGTAGGAAAATCTGTTCTCTGTAAGTGGCTCATTATTTTTGGTGATAGCACCTACAATAATGGTGTCATTAACAATGATGAACCTGGGGCTGTGTTTGGCCATGTAGTAATAGATGTAAATGAAGTACAATAGAGGATTTGGCACTCTACCCTCAGATCAGCATGGAGGAAGTAATTCTGCCATTCTGCATATGCTGGGTGGGATCTACCAATTAGGAATTCTAATAAATTGTTGCAAAAGATGTCATAAATTCCAAAGTCTAAAAATTTAGTGATCTGTTTAATTCAACAGTGCTAAATGTTGATCTGTACACTATAAACAGCACAATAGCACAGTAGTTTTGCATCTATTGTACAGTCATTAAGACAGCCTGCTTTTGTTTTGTTTGGTACAGGGACACTTAATTGTCTTTTTTGGAAACAAGTAGATACCTTGAATCAGACATTAGGATTATGCCTGCTCTTGTACTTGGCCTCCAGTTTATCTCAGTATTGACATTTAGTAAGTTCAATTGCTTTTCTAAGCTTATAACTACATTTACTGTGCACCTTAAACACCAACCATAAAAGCACTTACGTGAGCCTACAGTAAATGTTGAATGTCACTGGTTATGAAGCTTGTTATTAGGAGGTACACAGATTGTTTTCATAGGCACACAGTACTGCATACAATTTTTGATTCATAATTTAGTAACCAAACTGTACTGGGTTATGAACAGTAGAAAAGGAATAAAGAGTGAATGACCTAGCATGTTGAGATACATGTACTTTCTCATTTGCACTTCAAATTAGTGCAGTTGTTGAAAAAGTCTTCATAAGTATTTTGGTCCAAGGGAAGGATCACATGGCCATAAAACTGTGACTTTACCGGATATTGTCACAGAACACATAAAATTAAAGAAATATAAATACAATCAGAACCCATTTTCAAGTTACTACTTTAAAAGAAATCTACACAGTTCAACTTGTTAAATTGCCCTTAGACATTCCCCTTTACTACTACAATAGTTGATTTTACTTATGACAGTTTTAATATTTAGCTTGGTGAAAACAATTATTTGCATACCTTAGACAAGGTATTTTTGACTGCTCACTAATGTTCAGTCGTAAGATTTGTGATCAAAATTGATATATGCATTTTCCAAATCCACTATTTATTCCACCTCGGAGCCAGAGGCTATGACCGTAGCATCAAGCCAAAAACAAACTTTAGATGGCAAACCAGACCACCATATGATACACTCAAATTGTACAAGTTAAGTGTGACCTACTAACCTAATCAAATACCTTAACGACATAAGAAAAACCAAAAGGTCAATGGGGAACATTCAGACTCCACTCCAGCCAGACCTGTGTACCCTAAAGTTCCACTGTAAACAGCAAGAACATACAAGGTATTTTTTAATGTATCAAAAGTGCTTCACTTTAAAGCACAATTTCAAGTGGCAAATTAATATATACCATGACTGTGAAGAAAAAACTTTGATTTGAAAAATACCAAACTTATCCTTCAAGTTGGATCTTCGAGCTTTAAGGATGCAGAGCAACATACTGCACCAGCCTAAGCATGACACAGGAAAGTCCACAAAAAATAATGAAAAGCTGTTGTAAATATTTTAAATATCTACTAGAGGTCATTTGCAGGTCTGGCAACATGTTTCTAAAGACAGAGGCAGCAGAGCTGGACTGACGTTTACAATCAGTGGGAGCTTTCCAGGTGGCCTGCTGCCTGGCCTGGCCCAGCATTCAGGCAACCAGTGAAATAAACAAATAGTGAAATTATATAATGTTATTATAACTGGAAAATGAGCAGGCATTACTGGTCTGTAGTGGGCACAGATCCTTTTGGTTTAACATTGGAGGGTTACTTTTCTGGTTGGATGGTTTCTTGTTTTTGTTCAAGTCAAGTTTTGACTTTGCATGCGTCTCGCGCTCTAATAGTTAAACAGGTGCGCTATGATGAGAGGTGCGTATGTCTGGTGCTTTTGTGATTAAAGTTATATATGAAGATTGTTTAAAAGTTTATAATATATTTTGAATTATATTTGGATGTTGTCTGGTTTTTGGTATTTGTTACTGTGTATTTATTTTGTTTTATTTTTGTTTCAAATTGTAATGAAGTGTGGCGTCATATTTTGAATGTTTTTTTTTCCCTTTTCCCTCAAGAGTAACTGAAAAGGCTACACAAAATGTTTTATTTTTTTACTAATGAAACACATATGTGAGTGGAATGATTTGTGTTTTTAAATGTACCCGTTGTTCTTTATTTCATAAGTTTGTTAATAAACATGTCTTGTTTTAACTTTAATATTTTTAAAGTGCGTCTCTCACGCTCTGACAGTAAACCTTAGCGCTACGATGAGAGAGTGACTGAATATGCTGCACGAAATGTTTGATAGTTTTTTGTTTACTAAGTGCATTCTTTAAAAAATGCTTGACAGAATTCTGTGGCACTAAGACATTTTTTGAGTCTTTTGTCTACTGAAGAAATTCAAAGTGGTCTTTTTTGACCAACACTTCAAACTTTGTGGAAGACCGTTCAGCATTACCATCCAGACACTGACAGCGGCTGTATAGATTTCAGACTCACAGGTGAAACTGCAAACATAATCGATGCACTGTGGATTCCACTGACAACTACTTTTTGTGGTTTAGTGCTTTTTGCACATTTGTTTTGATATATTACAGAACCACATGGTTTATTTATTTATGAAGTGTTTACATTTATGGAGTGTTGTTCCACACTTCAGATGTTGTCTTAAGACTAATATTTACGAGTGAAATGTATGTGTAAAAGCTGAATCTACGGTCTCCTCATTCATAAAAAATTACAAGACAAAATGGTGTTTGTTGGTTTTTGCATCTGTGCCTTTACAAGAAAAGTGATGTATACTGTGTGGCCTGAATAAGCTTTCCAGTCCGGCCCTGGAGGCCAGTATTATTTAAGTTAGAATTGTTTCAATGAAGGTAAATCTTGTGAGTAAATATTTACTCTAAAATTATTTTAAAACTGTGAGGTATGTTTTTATTTATTGAGGTTAAATACTAAATGCTGGATGGGATTAAAAGCATACTTTACTCATTTTCAACACGAAATTGTAAAGAATGTGTACCCTTGGGAGGAGCTAAAATAGCCATGTACTGCCCTTTCTTTTTTTTTTCTCTTTAGGTTTTTTATACTTTTTTTTCCTTTTCACAGATCTTTCATATGAGTGCATTTACTAAATTCTGATTACATTCATATTTTACACCTTGAAATTTACACTACACTTATTTTCTACTGCAGCTTCGTGTCCTACATTCAATGCGGTTTGCAAATGTGTAATATGAGTACCGGTAAATGATCATTAAATGATAAATCTGTTTTGATGCAACATTTTAAAATGTTTCCTTTTCCCTTTGAATATCATATCGTCAGGCTCACTATGCTCGTTGCCAAAATCATTAATTCCTCCTTTATTAAAAGACTGCCTTTCACATAAGACTAAACCTGAAGCAGCTCTTCTTTGATGATGCTTTATGACGCAGGAAGCAATTCCAACTTCTTTTGACAACGACCAAACGAAAAGCAACATACAAAACTCTTTAATATGAATAGCTTTTTTCTTTTTCTTAACATTTTAAGACCGACGCGCGAACATTATGTATGCTTGGAGGCAGTTAAACTACATTAAGATGTGAATTAAATCAGACAGTTTCGAATACAGTACATTAAGAGTACATAAGAGAGTCACAAAAACCCACCCTGAAACTCCCTGTTGCCGGAGGGATGCTTCAGATCGCTGACGGACGGAATATACCGAGTCGATGTTTCCAAAAATGAACAACATACAGTGGGATTTGGAATGTGATCACATAAAACGAAAACATCATTTCAAAACGTACGGCACTGTAAGTGCAACTATATATTTATTATGAACTGCCATGTTTAGCAACAGCTGGTCATCGCGTTTCGTAGGCTGGTGGGAGGGACACAAACACCGGCTGTCTTTAGAGTGAGTCACGCAGCGCCACAGTGATAGTCGGTCTTCCAGAAAGATCTTGTCCGCTTTTTGCCAGATCAGCAAAGCAGGACCTTTGTTCTTTTCTTAAACATTTAATGTACCCCTCTCCTGTGGGCTAGAACCATTGGGGAATTACTTCCACATATTGTTTTCCGTAATCTGTTGTCGCTGGTTGCCATTTATTATCATATACAGTAATGCTGCTTAGAGCTGTTCCGCCCCATCAGTACCTGCGGCATGATTGCAAGCGTACTAAAGATTTCTGGAATTTCTCATTGGGTAGTAAGTGTAAAAAGAATCACTCACCGGCAGCCCCGCTCTTGTGTTTTCTGTTTTCTGTTTTCAGACGTGGCCTTCGTGACGCACCCGGACGTGCTAGACGCCTCTCTATACTAGTGCGTTTCGCCGCCCCCCATTGTGACAATCCGGCCCGGCCCATACGGCAGGCAGGCAGGCTGGCTGGGCGCTGTGGCCTGTTATTAGGACAAGTGGGGCGGTACTCTCGTTTTGTCTACTTCCTCCAAAATATTAAATGAACGTAAATTATATAGAAATTCTCAATGTTTCCATTTAACAGTATGTCCGGGTCTGTCAATTTGCACTGTATAATGTAATTGGCAGAGCACCATGAGCAAACAGAAATTCGTAATAATCACATAATTATACTTAATGTTCTATATCTTACCCTACACAACTAGAATAAATACATAATGCAACACAACATTCTTAAACCTGTATAATCCAATGCTGGGTCAAAGCTCATCTTGGCAGCAAAAGCAAACATAAGCCACGAAACGACACTGGACAACAAGCAATTTTATTGCAGGGCCCACTCAAGCACACATCCACATGCATACTCATACAGGATCAGGCTCAAGCTGGCACTCAACCTAACCAGCACACACCTTAATAAAAGGATAAATATTTGTGTCCATTTGGTTGCTATCTCTCTGATCATTTCAACAGAATATGCATCACAAACATTTGTAGTAATACAATGCACTGCATTTATCATTCCAACAGATGGCACACCAAAAACATTAACACTGCCTTTTCCCATACCAAAGAACATATAACTGAGACACATGCATTGCACTTGTCTTTATGGCAAATGGAATTTCACAAACACTTGAAGTAATGCAATTTTATTTTATTACTGCAAATGTTTGTGATGCACCATCAATTGAAATGACAAATGTAATGCATTTTAATACATTCCAATAGATGGCGCCCTTCAAAACCTTAATGTTGAGGTCTACGTTGATTACTTTGATTCCAACCCATTTTAGATGGGTAGCGTGGCTAGAATATATACATTTTCATTTTTGATTGATATTTTTTTTTTGATAAACATAACATAAAATTGCTTTAAAAACACAGTCAAGAAATTGCCAGTGTTGCTAATAGCTATTACTGCCTGAAATTACTTATTTTTAATTTATTACTCACATATGACTGCAAAGCCTCATTTCAGCAGCTATTCCATCAGCGCCCTAATGATGAATTCCCTTCACTTACCCTTAATTACTCATATATAAATTCTAACTGGTTATTAGGGTGCATTAGTACTGCTGAAACCTGTTATTCTGTTAAAGTGCAGGAATTCCTAAAGTTCAGGTGCCATGCTACAGGTTGCCAAGAAACTGAAGATTTCATACAAAGCTGTCTATTATGGAAAACTGGATCTAAACAGATTATCTAAAAAAGTGGCCACTGTGTATACAGTAGTTAGAAAAGCAAGATAAATAAGAAAGGTAAAAAGGAAATTAATTTATAAAAATATCTGTAAAACAGAGTTGAAGATTCAGTTTCAAATTTATTGTCAAATGTACAGAGTATTGTGAAATTATTTGTGCACCTGATTAAGCACATTCCAGAAGCCATCTAAAAAGATGCAGGAAATAAAAAGACAAAATTGGCCCCATAGGAGTGTAACCAAATTGGATTAGACAGATAACATGATGGATAGAAGGATTGGAAACAAGTAAAATACTGTATATAAAATGATACTCTGGCCTTTGTAAATGAAGAATAACACGAGAGATATATGATAGTACGCATAATTAAAAAATTGTATGAGAAAGACCCTGAAATCAGAAAAAGGCAATTCATGTGGGAAGATTGTAACACAAGAGCAGATACAAATGGCAAAACATTCAGGGGCACTTGGGGACTTAGTTAACTGTTTTAAAACTAGGAAACTTCTTACTTATAAAACTGACAATAAATAGCAACCAGCGGCAAATTACTTATAAACTCTGCTTATTTACTTAACCAATGACAGAAATATCACTTTTTTATGTATTATTTTTGTAACAGTACATTGTAGTCCAAAATGACAATAATGGAAAATGTGCAGCTAAATACTACACCCTGATAGGTTTATGATTGCTCAAATAGCTTTTAAATAATTAGATTGCAACTCATGTTTCTAAGTATTGTATTGATTTATGTACTATTATTAGTTATTGGCTGTGGATGGTTAAGGCTAATTGTAGTTCATATTTCCTAAAACATAAAATTCTTGAAAGAAGTGCCCTATGGAGAGTTAAAATATGCTGAAATTTGCCCCCTCACAGCCAGATGATATGACAATAAATTCCCCACCACATATGCAACCCCATTGTCATTTTATTAACTTGTACAGGGGTTTTCTTTTATCAGGATAATTCATCGGACATCCATCCATTTTTCAACCTGCTGAATCCAAACACAGGGTCACGGGGGTCTGCTGGAGCCAATCCGAGCCAATACAGGGCACAAGGCAGGAACCAATCCTAGGCAGGGTGCCAACCCACTGCAGGACACACACAAACACATCCAGCACACACTAGGGCCGATTTAGAATCGCCAATCCACCTAATCTGCATGTCTTTGGACTGTGGGAGGAAACCGAAACGCCCGGAGGAAACCCACGCAGACACGGGAAGAACATGCAAACTCCATGCAGGGAGGACCCGGGAAGCGAACGCGGGTCTACTAACAGCGAGGCAGCAGTGCTACCACTGCGCCACCGTGCTGCCCAATTCGTCGGACATGCAAGAGGAAAATATACAAATGAAAATAACCTCTTTCAAGGTAAATGTGAACAAGTAAATGAATCAGCACTTGAGGTTGCAGAGAATGATTCTCTTTTAAGACAAGACAATTTTGAAAATTTGGCAATGCTTAAAATTTCAAAAATGTATACAGTGTGGTATGTTCAAGATATCTCAGTTACACTGACTTTCCGAACAAAACTGCTTCAAGAATAAGTGTACCAAAGTTTAATCAAAATTTGTCAACTGTGAGCGGAGTTGTTTCATATGGAGAGACAGACATGAAGACAAAAATAGGTGCTTTCTGCATTTTACATGAACACGCTTAAAAATGATGCACAGTGTAAGGTATAGTGAGTGGTGGTGTGTTTTCTTTATTAAAAAAATAAAACTAATCTTGGGTAATGGAATGGTATGGTATTTTTTAATTAAATGAATATGATCTTTAAACCATCCATCCATTTTCTAAACCTGCTTCATTCTAAGCATGGTCTCAGGGGAGCTAAAGCCTATCCCAGTAAGTATAAGGCACAAGTCAGGAATAAAACCTGGAAGGGGCGCCAGTTCACTGCAGGGTGAACATACATACACACTCACTTAGGCCAATTTAGCATTGCCAATCCACCTAACCTTTATGTCTTTGGATTGTGGGAGAAAACCAGAGCACCTAGAAAACAACTCAAACCTGCGGAGAACACACAAGCTCTACAAAGGGAGGACTCAGGATATGAACACTAGTCTCCTAGTCTCCTAGCGAGGAAGCAGCACTACCACTGCACTACCATGCCACCCTCAAATTTTAAACCATTTAACCTTAGAATAAACAAGAGACCAAATCTAGTTGTAATTTCTGTAACTGCATTTTTTTGTTCATTTTTAGACAGATTATAGCATTTTCACTAGAATGGCATTCTTCCACGACTGGGATAAACCAGGTATAAGACCACTATCGAGGTACTTCACAAACTGAGCTTCATGGAAGATTGACAAAGCACAAGAAAACATTAAACACTAAGTATTGATTTTCACAGAATTTGCAGTGTCACTTCAAAAATCAAGTGGCGTTTTATTCTTCATAATCAACACGAGTTAAAATTGCTTTTCACTAACATACCCATCTAACCTTAAGGAAACTCCTTTTGCAAAGACTGTCCACAAGGATGTAATCATAGCTTGAACCTGTTTATGTCAATTACAAAGGTCATAAAGCATATCCGGGCAGAAGTTGACACAAGATAGGATGCAACCCTGAAACAGGTGCCAGGCAATCACTGGACACACTCATGCACTGCCACAGCTAAAGAA
Source organism: Polypterus bichir lapradei (assembly GCA_026402145.1). Lineage (NCBI taxonomy): Eukaryota > Metazoa > Chordata > Cladistia > Polypteriformes > Polypteridae > Polypterus > Polypterus bichir. The sequence goes on from JANRMT010062829.1 coordinate 25,734,798, forward strand.
GATTAAAATATCGTGAGTGAGAAAATAAATTTACAAATATACCAAAAACCTAATAAATGTTTTAATAACATGTTTTAATACTAACTATAAACGGCTAAACACAATCAACAACAATGTTAAGCACGTTTACAATCTAAATAAATATACAATGTACAAACATACATGGAGAAATAGCCCTTTACTTCAAATGTATTTTACTTTATTTTTCCTTGTGAACTAAATATCTAATACAACTATATAATCTATATAAAAAACTACATTCAAATCCATTAATTTTAGGAACCATATTCCGAATTTACAATGTAGTTTTTTGGGGTCTTAGACGCCAACCAACCTTGTGTGAACTTTACATACACATACACGGGTAGACAGTGCATACCAAACCAAATCATTTGAACCTTAAACTCCTGCGACGTAGAACACCAGAACTAGCCACCGTGGCCATGGACTAAGCACATTCAGAACATTTAGTCGCAGCTGAAAAGTGAGAAGTTATACCGATTTAATGTGTCGATCAAAAGCGCGCCATATTATACTAAACTTTATGTTAAAATTATCAGTATCGTATTTTAAAAAATCTTTCTTTCCGATAAATATACTGAAATCGCAACTTCCTCGGTGTTAGTTGCCATATATATATATATATAGAGAATATATATATATATAGTCAAGCATAAAATTACACTATGCGTTACCGTCTCTAAAGCAACGCACCACATCCACCATTTTAAGCACTGAGATTTCGATTCTGTTCTTTTTTCCTTTACTAATATGGCGGCAGCGTAACCTTGCCCCAGCTGCGCATGGGCGGAGTCTCCTTTGTGATTGGTGCAGCTTACTCTTCTTGCATAACAGTCTTCAAGTCACGTGTATGACAACCCTCGTGCTGTTGGAAATTACCAGAAAAGCAAATAATCCGAGACCTGTGAAGTCAGAGGCAGAAGGCAGTGGTGGGTGTACTGCAGATAGACTTTAAGCATATTGCAGAGGAGAGGACATTTATAAGTTGTTTTTGAGCCGTAGTGGTATCTACATGAAGTTAGTTGGTTGAATTCGAGAGAGCGGATATGTATATAGTATAAAATTGAGTAAACAGAACGAAAACTGTTAGTGTAAGGGTCATTTTCTCGACATTTTTTTTTCATACACTGCTCGGAACATTCGAGAAACGAGCAATTACCCTACTTTAAGTCACAGTTGAAACTATAAGGGTGTTGTTACGGAATTTTTAGACTTTTTTGCAAACGACCAGTATTTCTGGAGAATCGTTAGGGTGATTGGTTTAGAAAACGACATATTAAGTTAAACCGACTTGTGTTTAATGGACATTAAAAACGGTTGTTTTGTTTTATAATTGCAGTTAGCTTGATTCGTTTGCAGGGACTGAACGAGCTTGTGTTCGGTGTTACGTTCTTCACGTATATTTTTATTTGTGTATGATTACAGCGATAGCGCACTATAAGGGTGTTGGTATTTTATGTTAACTGGCCCGTGGTTACTGTTTAAAGGGTCATAAACTGCAGTGAATCTTACTTACCGTTGCACGGCGCTGTTGAGAGTTTAGGACTGTTGCAGCATGTCGGGGCAGCGGAGACCACTGATCACCCATTCTTGGGAGGAAAACGAGTGCTTAACTTACTATGGAATGCAGTCTCTGCACGAAATGTTTGATGTGATCGGCTCTCATCTGACGGACTATGATGTTGAGGCCTTATCATTTTTATTGGAAGAGCTTTATCCGGCTTCTCACCCATTGGACCCAGCAACATGGGTGGTGGACCGGGCCGCCGAAGATGATTTGGGCCCCGAAGATACCGGACCTTCGCCTAGTCTCCTGCGAGCTTGGCAGCGGTACCAACGCACAACAACCACCAATTCTAATCAACTCTGGTGTACTTTCAGTGCACCCCGACCAAAGAACGGTGTAGAATTGCTCCTGCAACTTGAGAAGCGAGGCTTGTGTAATGAATCCAGTTTCAACCATCTACTACAGCTGTTGCGCATCCTTACTCGGCATGATTTGATCTCTTTCGTCACCCAAAAAAGACGAAGGACAGGTATGTGCGGTATGGTAAGAAATTGGATTGATGTAGACAGGCTCGTAAGGAGGAGGCAGCTAAATAGATTGTTTCTGTATTTGGTCGCGGGGTTGGGGGTTGTATTTTCTTTAGAAAATTAATTGGAAATTTCATCGTTTTGTATTATAGATTTATTGTGAATGTTAACATTAGGCTAATTTTAAATATGTCATTTCCTTAGTAATGTACGTTACATTTTTCACCCCCTCCAAACACTGTAATAATTGCCCTTAAATATTTGTTTTGAAGTCGTCTTGAATATAATCTGGGAGGCGTTGTGTTGTATCCAATGTGATAAACTTTAATCCTCCTAGAAAATATTTGATGTGTGCTTCAATTGTGTGTGTGATTAGTCCGAACAGACAGAAGCATTACCACGTAGAAATTGGACAGAAACCAAATCACTGAAATGTTTTATAGACGCATAAGTTGACAAGTAGTGCCAGGAGCATATTTCTATCCGTATTTTATATATTTGTCAACCCTAATATGAAATGCATTCTTTACCTTCAGTATATCATTTCCTTACTTGAAATATTCACGCCCTTGGCCATATTTTCTTGAACTGTACAGCCTGCCCACTGTGTCTGTTTTTACACAACACTCTAGTCACTTGTGTCCTTTATAGTCAAACGTGACACTACTTATATCTTCTAACGTTTGCTCCCTCCGTGCTGGGCATGTTGACATTAGATTTCATAGTAAACTTCATCTCTCCACCACCAAATATTAAAACATTCCCTTCTTTCCAGATACCATTCATGGAGTTGTTTGTGTAGTTTTTTACAATGGATGTTAACAAAAATTTGTTGAATTTTTATTAGGTTATAATATTTAAAATAAAGGTGTGTTGTATTTTATAGCATTGATTTAGTGAGCTCTTTACCACAGCAGTTGGCACAATAATCATTTGTATGCAAGTATCTGTGTATGTTTAGACCAGACTGTTTTGAATCAAGTTCCTTTCCATACCACAGAGATGTGCAGCTTAGGTTGAATGGAGTCACTAAACTGGTTTAGAGTAATAGTACTTTAGAGGTCCCCTGATCAGACCCCCTTCAAACACAGCTGTTACATCACTTTTTCATGTAGTAATTATTTTATACAGTTTTGGGACATGATAGCTTGTGCATGTTTGTTATCCCCATTCATTTAAGGTGTAAAGAATGGCATTAGAAAGTTCATTGTGTGAATGTGTTTTACTTTCAGTGTCTCCTGAGCGATATAGTTATGAAATGACCACTTCTAACTCAAAGGAGGAAGGAATTGAAGTGAAGCATGAAAAAAGCCCCAAAGAGCCAATAAGTGGAGAAGGCCAGTGGAGAGCAGGTCAGTGAATCTATTTTCATGCTATTATTAATTCTGTTGATTCCATATTATTCCATGAACATTTTGGGTTTTCCTTTAGGTCTCCTGTTTACTGAGAAATGTGTGGTTTTGTTTATGACAACAACTAAGGTTGAGAATGAAATAACATGAAACTCTACTAATCCAATTAAAGATCTCTGGGGAAATCATACTTATTCAACTAAGACTTGGTAGGGGGCATGGAAAGTCCCTGGACTAGTGCCAATTCATTACTGGGCTCACTCACATACAGGACTAATTTGGAATTACCAGTTAATCCCCCACACTCGATTTTAGGGATATGGAAGAAAAAAGCATAGTACCTGCAGGAGTTCCCCACAGACATGGGGAGAAATTGGAAGCTTCCCACAGACAATGGAAAGGCATGAGAATTCTGGTCTGAATATTTTATTTATGTGAAAAAGCAGTGGTTACCCTAATTTAGAGTAAATGTATTAAATTGTGTCCATAGGTGTGGATCCGAATTTGTCACATTCCACCAGTCACACACCTCGGCGTGGTAAGAAGCGTGGAAGTGGTAAACTCCATAAACCTAGAGCAAGAGGAGGGGAATCGAGCTTGCTGCAGTCTTCACCTGTCCAGGATAGAGTGACATGTGGTATGAAACTTAAGCCTTTCTTTTTCTCCCGCTTTCTTTAACTTGGTTATTGTTGGTAGACTATGGTGTGACACTAACGAGGCAAATCCTTCTGCATTGGCTTTAAAGTAGTTTTAGTATTTCAGAGAAAAGGCTCAGGATTGTTTTTAGCTGTTATTTCCTTCGCGCCCCCCCCTTTCTGTTTATAACATGGATAAATGGGGATAAAAACTATTCTGAGGTGTTTGCTTGAACAGCAGTGACAGACACCATAAATGTATTTGTACTAGTCTGATTATTTTTGCTCAGATTGCTAGTGAAAATTGCTGGCTTTTCCTTTTTAACCCCAGAATTAAGAATTGTTTAAGGCTAATATCAGAGTATAATCTCTTTGACATGTGAAGGCCGATTCAAGACAATGTACAAGATCCTGTAATAGTCACTTGTAGATATGCCAGAAATAGGTGTGTTACTGTCCGGTGATATCCCTTTTTTATTTTTTCTCACTTGGATGTAAAGGGAAGATTAGATATATCAGTAACTAGATAGATATGCTTTAACGTTGCTGTCATCTGTCTAAAGAAAATGTTTTTTATAGCAGGTATCTGAAAATCTGTTCTTTCATTTCCTTTACTGCTTGTCTGCTTCACTCCCTGGAAATGAGACAAACATACTGGTTTCTGAGGAATTTAACATGTGGTACACATGCCTACATGGAAGCCCAAAGCTTGGTACACACATCAGTTACTGCTTGCTTTGTCTGACTAAGCTTCAGCAGTCTGCTTGAAGAGCAGGCCAAGTTATCTGCCCATATGTCCTTTGTGAGCAAAAGTGTAAAATCTTTACATATCAAATTACCACCTGTGTTCAAAATTATTTGCTGTTCACTGCCACACTGCATGGAACTTGTTCAGTTGGGCAGCATTCAGTGGAATTTTGATTTCTTTATTTTGCACAGTGGCACATTGTATAGAAAGTACTTTCTATTGACTTGAAAAGACTTAACTTGTCATGTCCTACATTATTGTACACCACTGGGACACATCATTTACTTATTAAAATAAACCACATTCTTGTGTTCTGTGACTGAATTACAAAAAATAAGTTAGCTTTAAGTTAGAAGTTACTGCCCCATTTGGACGTTTAAATGAGAAAAGGGCATTTGATTTGCTTTTTTCCTGTAGAGGTTTACTGTGAATGCTCTTGTGTTAATTTAATCTGTTTTCAAGTTTGTAAGTAGTGGCCATTTCAGTCAGTTTGTCTCCTACTTCAACATACAGTCACTGTTTGATTCTTATTAAATACATTGATTTAAAAAAAAAAAAAAAATGAAGAAAATAATACATAAAGCTTTAACCATGCATCCTCGAAAAAACCAGTGTGTGACTCTTGTTTTGTGAAAACCTTCATTAAATTTATAGAATATCTTGAAAGATTTTTTTTCCCTCCCATGTTGTTGGTTTTTTTCCCCCTCAAAATATTGTTTGTACTTTTGTGTTTCTCCATTAGCATTGTTGCCTGCTACATAAAGAACAATTTTTTGCCTTCTCAACAGTTCGCAGGCAGTGATTCTAGAGAAGAGCGAGTGTCTGTCAGTAATGCTCTCGTTCATTCACAATTACCATTCACGCAAACTACCTCTGCTGCTACCCAGCTTTTTCTGGTAGGTTCTCTCTCATGGATCAGCACGTAAGGAACTAACAAACTGCATCTCTGTTCAAGCTTATAACCGTTTGCTTAAACATGGGGAAGTTAAAATCCAATAAAAGTGTTTTACTTCCTGTCTGCTTGCTCATCATGTATTCAGTAGTTTGCAGATGAAACATCAGTTTTTTTAATAGTGTCTTAATGAAAACAATCAATATTGTGTTATTAAAATTCTTATGGGCTCTAATTAATCACATTCCCACCCCCTTAAAAATAAAATTTCATGGCTTTACCTTTAAGCACTTGAATAGTGTTCACCTGTCTGTCATAGTTGACATTCTGGCTTTTGAGTGGCATGAGAGATTGGGCCATTCTTTTCAAATCTTTGTTTAGAAGTGTGATTAGCCACTTATTTTTGAAGTAGCTAATACTTTAAAGTTGGTTACTGGTAATCCTGTTTAGGATCACACAGTTATGAGTTTCATTTTTTGACACTTTAAGCATAATCTTTACATTTTCAAAGCTCATTGTTGTAGAAATAAGATTTGTTCCATATGCCACTCCAGAAATGCCGGGGTATAATTATTATACAGCCAGGTATATTCACTGATTCAAAGTAGTGAATGATGTGGTACAATTATTTAGGGCCAGTTGTGCCACATTTCTTTTCACTTTCAGATGGAAAGGTATTTTTTCTAAATGCCCAAGTTTGGCTGTTTAAATGATCAGGGAAATGGGGAGGGGGATGGGGGAAATAAGATGTTGCCTGAAATGTTCTTCCGATGCAATTTTTGTTTGATCCCACGTTTAATTCCAGCAGGTGTGCAATGAAAAATTGATGGTCAGAGAGACAATCTCTAAAACAGACTCAAAGTGGCGCTCAACAATAAAGTATGTGCTCTGATACAAGCATTCACCAAGGTAATCTTACATTCTAAATCCTGTGAAAGCACCTCAATAAAACAACCTTTACAGTGGATGCATAACATTTATTTGTAGTTGGAACAGATTGCTATCTTTTGAGTCATTTGGTGCGGTTCTTTGACCTGTGCTTCAGAATGTTCCTCACATTATTTTCCCCTACTCCTCCAGGCATTGCTACTTATGCTTATTTTAAAGCCTATACAATTGATTATATCATTTATGGGTTTTTACCAGATCTGGCTTTTGAAACTGTGGACTTCACTGAAGTACACAAATTATCTCTCAAAACTTTAGTTGAAAACATTTGGATTTTTTTTTTTGTGGTTTTTAACCTAAACAAAAAGGAGCCTAATTTCTTGTGACCTTATGGAAGGAGGGAGTATAGGCAAGGCAAAAGAACTACTTGCTCTACAATTCTATATTCTATAGTTTTATTTGAACTGCCTGGATCCCTTACCTGAGTAATACTGCTCAGGCCGCCTCCTTTTTTTTATTTTTATAATATGTATACAGACATTTGAATAAATAATGTAACTTGAATGCAATGATGCTGTAATGCACAAGATTTTGAGCTTTTTTAGGATGAGTAGAAGCAGCTGTATGTAAGCTCACAGTGGTTTCAATTACCGTGCTTCTTGAGCTGACTACGGTACAATGGATGCATGTACATCTCCTTTAAAAATATATATACATTTCTTCCTTGGTTAAAACCAGTTACTATAACTCTTATTTTTGGGGTTCACAGTAAACTGTTTTAAGAACACCATGTGGTACTGGATAATTTGTTTCCCGTGCCTTTTTTAAATGTAACTATTTGGGAGTGAAAGATAATGATTTAAACATGCTATGTTAGACTTAAATATTGAGCAACAAGAGATGAACTTGTTTCATTTATATTTTGTCCAAGGAAATAATATTCATACCATCTAATGTTTCCCTGTAGAAATTAATTCTTCTTTTTACTGGCTAAAACAATCCTCCACCGCTAGTGTTCTTAAACAGAAATGCCCAGAAAAGTTTTGTTTTTTTAAATAAACTTTAGAGTGCTTTTTTTTTTTTTTTTTTCTTTTGCAGGGAGATGTCAACATCTCCAGTTTATAGTTTGCATGCATCCTTCAGATGTCTGTCAGAGTTGCTAATGTCTTGTTGCATTTTTTGGTTAATTCTTCAAGCAAGATTGTAGATACCTTTTATTCTGAATAGTTAAAGCAGTTAGCTTTCATGATTTCAATGTTATTTTTTCATCTGTGCTATAAACCCAACCTTGTTTTTTTCCTTGCTGTTTGCAGTTTAAAAGACCAGCACAAAGAGAAAGATTGCGTCTACTCAGTGAGAAAACACGTTCATTTAGGAAAAAAGACACCAATTTTCTTTCACCGCTGTTGGCTGTGCTGCTCAGGTTTACATTTAACACGTGCATTTTCCATTTTCCCCCATCTGATCAAGTTCAGCTCCTCAATGAAACAATATTTTAAAAAGAAAATGATTTGGGGAAATGATAGTTACTAAAGAGTGTATTGCTCACTAAGATGCTCTGTTGATCAGTAAGAGTGAAAAAGCTACCCTTACTGATAAGAGCATGCAAGGCATTCAGCTGTCTCTGTCAGGTTAATGCAACACTGGATTAATAAAAATGTTGGAAGACCTCTTGGAGAACTGACCTTTTGACAAATCAGTGAAGATAACCAGTTGGCTGTTTTTGTACCAGATTCAACCTGGAAGAAAAATGTTCAACCTAAAGGATGTAATTATAAAACTGTTACAATTTCATGAAAATGTAGATTCCAGCCAAAGCATGACTGACTACCTTTGGCAGCTGCCTAGGCTTTTCTAGGTATACAGTCATTGGATGTGATGTCATGTGGCCCAGCGTTCATGTTCTGTAATGCAGCAACTGTTGCTAGAGGCTTGTTTTGTGGCCTTTTTATTCCATAGCTGATGTGGAATTCTTTCTAAAACAAAATAATGCTTCCATATTTTAGTTCTTACCTGTTTTTTGTTTTTTTTTAATTTTTTTTCTAAATTGATTTAGAACTCTTATTTTTCGGTTTAAAAAAAAAAAAAAAAGAAGGTTGCATTCTGTGAATGGTGTCTTTTGAGTTTTCGTCACAGTGTAATTTGCCTTGTAAAAATTCCTTGGTTTATACCTGATACATATAAATGACACAGACTACTTTAGTTTACTGGAGGTTATTGTTTTGAATAATGTGCGGTGAACACACTACTTAAGCTTACTGGGGGGGTTATTGTTTTGAATAATGTGCGTTGTTGCATCTCACTGTTGTAACCTCAATGTTTGATCTTCAAAAGAAATTCTTAGGAATTTCTATCTACATGAACTGCATTTCTTTCCTTGGTTACTTCTGGATTAAATATAGTTGAAGATTGTAACATATCTCTTTAATTACTTTGAGTTTATTGTATCAAGAGTTTTATTATGCCCCAAGTTCTGCCCCTTAGTTTGCAAGTTCCTTTTATGAAACTTCTCCAATTAGCCTGCTTCTTTCCCGAGTGTAATTCTGAATTTAGTGATGTGAAGAAATACTATTTCTGGTCTGTTTCATTGTTACACCTTGGTAAAATGTTTAAATCTAAAAGACAGGGTTTTTTTTTTTTTTTTTTTTGAAAGTAGGTAAACCTTTTAATTCAGTCCTGTCCATGGTTTATCCCCCTAGTTTTCTGGTTTTCATTCACTTTTTAAAGTCTTAATTTTGGTATACTTAAAGTTGTTTCTTTACACTGTATTTATTTGCAACATGAAATTGCATTCTAAAGTGAAGCATATTTTATTATAAAAAAAAAAAAAGAAAGAAACCAGCCCATTATTGTGTTTTGTAATGGAGCCAACAGGTACCAGGGTCCCTTTATACAAAAAAAGAACCTTAAAATGTAAAAATACATCTATTTTTGAAGTAGCAAAGGTTTTGACTTGAGAAAATGTGCTGTGTTTGGAAGAATATGTGCCTTCCATGTTTGAAGTATGCATTGACACGACAAAGGTGATTCTTGGGGCTATTTTCTTAAGGCATGTTATGTTTCTTTCTCATTTGTTTGCTGACTGGCTGCCAGGCGTGGATTTATTTCACGACAACACTGAACAACAGAGCCACCCCCCAGCCCTTGGCATTCTGTGTTATTTTACAAAACCCATGAAACAACATGTACAAGAAGTGGCCGTTTAGTTAAATGCACACACAAGTGTTTAATTATACTTTGCACACATAACAAGAAACCTGAACTGCATTGATTCCACTGCCTTTTTAATTAAAGCCTTGCAGTTTTTTGAGCCAAGTGACCTTTACTATGGGGTGTGTTTCACATAGACAAAAATAAAATAAAGTGTACTGTAGAGCATATTGAAGCATCACAAACCAATTGCCTTTTTTGCTGGTAATAAAAGAGCTGAGAATAATGTTTTGAGTGTGTAAATTCACTGACACTATCAATGAATCTTTAAATGCATAGAGAAAGCATGCAGCCTCCATATCGAACCTGGTGCTCTGAGGCAGGAATGACAGCTCTGTGGTACCACCTATGTTAAAAACGTGTGCTGAAATTGAGCCTGATTAAACTTTGATGAATTGGTGTTGCTAAAGTGGTCCAAGCATGTGTTTCTGTTCATTCACCTTGAAATGGACAGCAGTTGTGCCGGCATTGCATCTGATGCTCCCTGGGATAGGCTACAGCTGACCTGCAAACCTGCCCTGGACAAGTGAGTCAGGAGGATGGATGCATGTTTACATGTAACATTTATTTAGTTCTTGTCACTTAATTACAAGCTACTCACCTGCTTAATATTCCCTGTCACTAACACATACTGTGCATTATCAGTCTAGGGCAGCAGGCAGTATCTGTTTAAAATAGAAGCGGTCATAAGTGTGACTTTTCAGTTATTGTCTCTTTCTCACAAACACAGCAATTCACATCTGGGCATCACAATTTAATAATGTTAGTAAAAAAATGGCGATAACTTTGAGGTTATTCCAAATCCCTGGTGTTAAAGGGTTGCTGCAGAGGACAATTAATGGGGTAGATGATGATGTGAAGCACACAGCCAGTCTCTTTAGAAGAATGATTTGCATTTGTTGTCATCTTGAAACAAGATAGTTGTTTTGCAAGATGTTTGTGATCTCTATGTGGATCAGACATTAACATTTGGTAAGTTTTATACCTTTTCGTTGTAATGGGACCCCAGCATCCATAATAATGCAAGAGCATGATGGGAGGTTTTTTTTTTTATTTTTTAAAATGCATAACATATGCTTCACTTTAGAGTGCAGTTTCTTGTGGCCTGCTAATATATATGATTGTGAAGAGATAACTTTGACTGGAGAAATACCAAAGTTATCCTTTAATGGTTTGTTACCACCATGTCCACTGCTGCTTTAACTAAAAATAAAAACTTTTTTTCTGTTGGACATCAGTGCCATGTTTGGTACAAATGAAATTGTCTGTAGTGTTGCATATGTGTTCCATGGTTGAAATAATCAGCATAGAGAAGGCCCATCCTTTTGATGCCAAGGCTTTCAAATTTACATAAACGTTCCTAAGCCTGATAATAAAATTGCAGAATAACACACCAGTATATTGCAAACAGTTACCAGTTTAAAAAAAAAAAAAAAAACACAACAAAAACCTTCAATTTCCATGAAACTGACTTGGCAATTTTCAGAAGTACGTACTTTTAATATGAAGATAAAGTTGGAGTATACATTTGAAACAGTCTTCTTAGTCTTTGACCCTGGTTCTTTACTTGACTGTAGGCACATTTCATACACTGCTAGTGCTCTATATGGTTGGTTGTTATAATACATTAATAGATGCAGTGTTTATTTGTAGTATACCTTTGGCTAAAAGTATTTTGTAATCGTTATAACAATAATTGGAAGAATGCAATTGTTTCTGCTACTTGTATTTTTTATAGTGATCAGTTTTTAACACCTTCAAAGCTTTACTTGAGTCTTTTTCTGACATTTGAGACAAATTGGCACATTAAGAAGTGTGAAAAATATTTAATGCTTTCTATGACGTCTGTTAAAAGTAAATACATTTCATTCACAAGACTAGTTTTGCCAGTGATTTTAGAAGAACCTCATCTCTCTGGCAGAGCTGAATAAACAGTGACTTGGTACAAATTATTGACAAACTAGTTTGTTTTTTCACAAAGTGAAAAATGCAGTTTACTCATTGTATTCAATACTTTTTGATCCATTTTCATTCAGAATACAATTTTAGGGAGCCTGTGTTTAGAGTTCAAAAGTTGTACTTGGGTTACAACCCCCATACTCCTCCCCCACAGGTCTGTAGCTAATTTACAAACTCTATTTAAACTGTTCATTCTGAAATGTGACCTTCTATGATTTAAGAACTTAATTATAGTGAAAACCAGCAGACATGGGGGGTATGGGGGATTGGCACCAGGACAGAAGTAAATGTGGTGTATAATCTCTTGGAGTAAAGCTAACCATGCACATACGTTTTTATTAAATAAAAAACTTGATTTTAGAGATGTTGTATTCTCATGTGCTCATTAAAATTTCAGATGCAAGCTACAAGATTTGTGTCATGTTTAATATTTACAGATTTAGTAGAAATGCCTATTGATCTGAAGCTGCAGCTGAAACCCCTTGTTGTGGATTGATTGTTGGGATCGTTTGTGTTGTGAAATGCACTCTTTGATGCTTTCTCTATACCAGTTGACTTTACAGGGATCCATGAACTTCATAGAGGTTCAACAGCTGTCATTAATAGTTACTATGAAATAAGTTTTACTGATTTTTGATTATGATTATATTCTTTAGAGGAGAATTGTTTTTGAACCCTATTTGCTATTATTTACTGTCCTGTTCATGGAAAAAAATCCACAACAAGTTTGTTTCAAGAGATTTGTTTTTAGCAATAAAATATTTGTTCTTCATATTTATTTTTGATTGGCTGGAAGTTGATATAAATATGGCAACATTTATTCACGTTTTAACTTGTAGTTTTTAAAATACAAATTATCATTTTGCTGTTAGCATTAGGGTGGATCTTTTGGGTCCGCTTTCTGTTATGTTCTTCCTTGCAGCCCTTGGACATGTCATTACTGAGGAGCTGCCTTGCATCTTTTTGCAACAACATTTATGATTCAGCGTTTATAGCAGTTGGAATCCAAATGTGTGATCCTTTTTACTGGTCAGAATCTTACTTTATCTATTTTTTAAACAAACCATATAACAGTCTGGGCTTTAATATTTTACTTTAATTTTCCACATTTGTATTGCTGTTTACAAGATAAGATTTTAACTGTCTTCTGAACTGCTCCTAAACATTTTGACTTCAGATGGCTCTTACTGCAGTAACATCGATAGATATTTCTCATACTTGTTGCTGCCTCTGTTACTGACCCAGTATTGCTTAAGAAAGTGCATTCCTTGGGTATTGCATTTTCATCTCCCTACATATATCCCAGTTATTTATCAAAACCTTTCATAGTGGCTACTTTTATTCTATATTTTATCTAAAGTTGCTGCTGTAATTTTTAAAAACAATGAACTACTTTTAAGGATGTCTACCTGTGGAGCATTTTTGGTTGGGTCTTAGAATCCTGCTTTGAACAGATTCAGGAGTCTGAGAGCACTGACTTCTTTTCTTTCTTTTTTTTATATATATAAAAAAAACTCCTCCCAATTAAGTTTGGTTGTAGGGTGGGGGGATTGGAAGGGATAATAGATGACTATTGCTCTGCTGTACAAGTTAATGATTCCGCAGGAGATGTACCATCAAGCCACAAAATCTGAACAAACAGTATGAGGAAAAGCTCGACATAGTGTGAGTGTAAATTACAATCTTTCACTTCCTGTATCTAATTAAAATCTCATATCCAGTACTTTTCAGCATACATACATGCATCGTGCTGAATTTTGTACTCTAAAATGCCCACAAGGGTGTTGTGTTTTTTTTTTGTTTTTTTTTAAATTATTATTATTTAGAGCCTTGTACCATGTTGGGTGTTTTGCACATCCTGTGATAATGATGTGAATTGTTTTTTGAAAGAGCACATAACTTGCTGACTACTTTATATCAGTGTCTGTGGCTCTGTTTTTGGTGCTCATTCAGTACATTTTTGTAATTTACTAGCCAAGCACAACCAATGGCTTTCTGTATACTTAACTATCAATATGTGTTGTACTTCATATATAGTAAGAATTTTTTTTTTTATATATATATATATATATTTTGCAGTGAATATTTCTTAAACTTTTATAAAGGCTAACATGGCCAAATCTGGGCTCAGAGAATGCTATGTTGTCATACTGGTCTTTATGTATGAACTCACTGCTTGGATTTCTTTCAGTCGTATAATCGTGAGCCCCAGCAATGAATTAAAAATTTTGTAAACACTTTTCTGCCTATTCCTTAAATTATTTTAAGCATTAAACATGTTTCCCCATTTTTCATTCTGGGATAGCAGTGATTTCATATTGTATGCAACTTTACTTGCATTGATTTATGTTTAATAAGTGTGTTTATATGTATGTATATATGTGTATGTTAACTAATTTCCTCCTTTCTTTTTCTTTTCTCCCACCCCTCCCTGGGATCTTGGGTCCCGTATTACACATTTTCATTTTAAACAGACATAAGGCTACGTGTTCGTGCAGAGTATTGTGAGCATGACAGCATCCTCAGTGGAAATGTTGTTTCTAATAAGCAACATGCACTGGAGCGCCAATTTGAGCTCTTCAACCAATCCAACACTATCCTGAAGTCCCGTGACCTGGGGTCCATCATCTGTGACATCAAATTTTCAGAACTCTCATACCTTGATGCCTTCTGGAATGATTACCTTAATGGATCTCTACTTGAAGCTCTGAAAGGTGTCTTCATTACAGACTCTTTAAAACAAGCAGTAGGACAGGAAGCAATTCGGTTATTGGTCAACGTTGACGAGGATGATTACGAAGAGGGTCGACGCCTGCTTTTAGAAAACCATCCTATGCAGTGACTCAGGTTTCCACAGGAGGGCAGAGTCCTGATATGCAGAGTATGTGAATGTTGCATAGTAATTGCTTTTGATTGTAGAATGTTTTATCTACCTAAAGCAGGGGTGGGCAAAGTCATTCCTGGAGGGCCGCAGTGGCTGCAGGTTTTTGTTCCAACCCAATTGCTTAATAAGAAGCACTTATTGCTCTAGAAACAATTCTGCTTCATTTTAGTTACTCCCTCGTTAAAATTTTGAACCCTTATTGCTTATTTAAGTCTTAAACAGCTGCATTCTCGGTTTTTAATTGCTCCTTATTAGCAATAAGATGCGAATGACAAAAGAAACCAGCAGTTATCCATTTTGCTTGTTACCCTTTACACCTGTGTGTATTTATTGTGCACTATTTGGTTTAATTAAATACTTGGAAGGAAAGAGAAGAGAAAAAAGTGAATGATTGAGAATTACCCATCCGTTTTACACTTCAAAGTATTTGGATGATATCCTTAGAATGGAAAATAAAAATCTAGGATATGAGAATGACTTGACATAGCAGAGTTAAAGCACTAACAAGCCATGAAATGTAATTATTGGCAAGGATTGTTTTCTAATTAAGCAACTGGGTTGGAACAAAAACCTGCGGCCCTCCAGGAATGACTTTGTTCACCCCTGACCTAAACTGATGATTTTGTTTCTGTTCAGTTAACTAGTACTCTGAATGGCATGGGCATTATTTTGTTTTTATGTTCTTCATATTTCACAGTGGTGAGCTTCTGTAAAACAATATAGTAGAAAATATCATTGTTCTGCTACATTTTGTGATAGTTAAGTCCATTGTGATTTTTTTTTTTTTTAAGTCCCAGTAATTTAATGCTGCTGAGTCATGGCCCTACAAGACTGGGTGTAGATCCCAGCCCCACTCTGTTGTCAATCCAAAGTCTGCAAGTTCTGTCAGTTGTCTTACTATTCCTGATTTCCTCTCACATTTCCGAAGGTTTTGTGTATTGGATCAATCAAATTTGTTTTGTATTTGTATGATTGTACTGGTTTACATATAAACACTTTGTTCAGTCACACATTAAAGAAATATGTTGTGTTCTCTCAGATACACTTGACAATCCTAGTCCTCCTACAGTAGAGTGGTATTCTGCCTCAGATTGGTTCATGCCTTCTGTCTGAATTTACAAATAAGCTTTAGCTTAACATGACCTTGATGTTAGAATATGGATTCAGAAAAATGCATGAATAGATGGATATTTACTGTAGACGTTTCTCAAATTTTGTTGATATGTGTATTTTTTAAATCTTTATTCTTTTCATTTCTGCAGCTGGATATATCTGTACAAGGAATAAATTGCAGAGTAGTTATTTGGCCAGTATGTAAACCAGAGGTTTCGTGGATGGAAACTGATACTCATTTTAAATAGTAGAATAAACATTTTTTTTGTTTTTATGACTTTGATTTTAGGCTTCACTATTACAGGTAGATGCTTTAGTTTTTATAATCACCATCACAGGGCATTCTCCAAAATCCTGCATCATAGTGCTAATGCAAGGTACATGTTCAAGTTTTCCAGCTGCAAAAAGTAACTGCTAAACCACTGAATATGTTTGTGATTGGAATGGCTAAGAAAATGTTTCTTAGATGTGTTTGTGTATGGTGAATGGTAGCTCACTTGCTTCTTTTCAGGGTTGTGGGTGTGCCAGTCTTTCCCAACAGTAGGTGCAAGGCAGAACTAGCCCTGCCAGGGCAGCAGTCTACCGTAAGGCCCACTCACACAGGGTTATTTTGTAATTACCAGTCAACCTTGTCAAAATACAGTATCTTGTGGGATGTGAGAGAAAATCAACCAGGCTTAGATGCTGAAACTAAACTCCAGCTCCACACACAGTACCATCGTTTTTGCCTCAGGTGGACAGTGTAAAGCAAATGTATTAAGATTTTATGTTTGTGTTATCTGTTTATATGGCATATAAAGCTGTTGTGCTTTTGAAATGACCAACTGTTTTCCTTATATTAGCATGTTCACCATATCTCTGCTTATTTTATCTGAATATGATATAAAATAGTAATTTCTAAATAAAATACCTGGTAGAAATTCAAAAGTTATGAATGTAGATGATTAATCAGATGTTTAACATAAACCCAACTTTTTAATGTTTTTAATTGAAATTTTTTTTTTTTTTTTTTTTTCCTGATTTCAGGCTTGCACTTTTAATTTCAAGATGATTTGAAGGGAAGAAAGTGCAATTGATTGCAACTATCAAAATAAGGACCTTGTGGAACTACTGTTAATTTTCCCCTCCCCTGTGGCTACCATTAACCTTGACTTTTGAAGATTTATCTTAAAGAGTACTGGTTCATTTTGGTTTACACAGGTTTATTCCCATAAACATCCTGTTCGAAATGTGGTAAAGTCTTTATAGGGGTGCGGACAGGGTTTGTTTTTTTTTTTTTTTTGTTTTTTTTTTTTAAGGTATGTCTCCTTGATAGCCCATTATCTGGCTTTTTTTTCTATCTTCTTGGTTTCACCTTGTAGTACTGTCAAGGTGCAACGTTCCTCTGTCACAAAGGTAATATGATTAATAAGGTTGTATGTTTCAGTCTTGTTGATCTGTTAAGTGTTAGATGATTTGGGAGAGGAGGGGAAGCAATGACTGATGAGCCTGGTCCATTTATTATGGAAGGCAGATGGAATAAGTTGTTCAGACTTGCAAAATGTTACCATTTTATAATAGTGGTGCTGTAATTCTCAGGGCCTTCCATGAAGTAACCCTGTGTTGCTTAAAGGGGACTAGAGAGGTCACTTGCCATGATCTGTAAGAACAGATTGGGGTGGCAAGTGACCTATACCTCGGTTTAACTTTGCAACATCTAAGGCATCTCAGTTCTCTAAACTTCTACCAATCAGTTCCTGTGTTGACATGCAGTGGATTGGTCTATGAGAAACCTGGGATTTTAACTTAAAAGGGAATTAAGTTTGTGTCACTGCAAGTGAATCTTAGATCAGATCAAGTTTTAGCAGATGGGCATCTGTGAAGCCAGGTGTACTGCTGAACATCAAGTATTTATTGGCTGCCAGTAGTTTGGAAACATGAATTGACCTACTGAATTTTGTGCCTCCCAGTCAAGCAGGGTAAAGAATATGACAAATTACCCTTGGTGGAAACCCTTAATCCTGTTAGTAAAGGCTGTGTTTGGTTTCTACCTCCCATGTAACCTGCTTGGCTTGTGTACCTTTTGAATTGGCCAAGACTGTGCCCTAGATTTGATATGTTTAGTATGGCAGTAGTTGGAACACGTGGAGATCGTTCCCAGACCTCACAAAATTAAACCACAGAGATGAATTGTTTCATTGTAGCATTTCCCTGATTAGATTAATTCCAGAAATGAAAAAAACATGATTTCTTGTCTTACTCAGTCTGATGTGTAAACGGTGTAGGACTGAAAAAATATCTATATGCTGGTTTTAAGAGGAGCAGGTTTGTTTTTTTTTTTCCTAATGTAAATTGAAGTAGCGTTTTCTGTACAGATCATTTCTGATAAAGTTGTTTTGACTATTATGACTTAATATATTTGTATGAAAAATAAAAAATATATTCATTAAATAAACCAAGTCTGCATTTTTCTGCATTGTAAACTATGTAGTTGTCAATCTTTTTAACAGTTTTATATAATTCCCTCCATTCCATAGAACGTATTAAAAGACGTGAAAGAAGCTTGTTGGTTTTATTGTACTACTGCATTACATACCAACCTGAACGCGGCAGATTTTTATTGGGATTTTGAACACCGCTCTTGTTAACGTTTTTGACTTCCACTAAAAACTTTTACTAACAGTGGTTTCCACGTTTGTCAGTGATCTGGACGATGGTTTTGAACGTACTTTCCCTTTAATTTTTTTTTTAATCATTAGACGCTAACCTTTTCCTTTGTTAGAGCAACTGTCTTCGGTTCACACTTTGAAATGAATGGAGTTTCCCAATACAGATCAGAGTATAAGAGAGATGCCATGTTATAAAACTTGGGGTGCTTGGTTGCTACGCATTGGAGACCACTCAGTATTGCATGCTTATCCATCTCTCACCAAATATGAACGTAATGAAGTAAAGATTGTGACACTGAAGTTTCAAACTGGACATCAAAACGTAACACGGTACATGAACGCTCTGGCTAATGGACTTGGAGACCAGGGTGTGGGCAGAATGCGAGATACCAAGCAACGATTCATTATGTCAACGTTGTGTTAGCATAATACAGTTCGAATTCTTTTTAATATATTTTAGAAAATATAAATGAGCAGGTTTGACTTGGAGACCAGGGTGTAGAGAGAATGCGAGATACCAAGCAACAATTAATTATGTCAACGTTGTGTTAGCATAATACAGTTCGAATTCTTTTTAATATATTTTAGAAAATATAAATGAGCAGGTTTATTACGAATACTTGGTTAGCTTCACCTTATTTTTGGGCAGCTTTTTTAAAGTTAAATAAATCGGGAGGATGTTGCCTGACTGCTCCAGGCAAATTTTAGTAATGTTACGCAAATCGTTTGCTTTTAATTAGTATTTGTTGTAATTTACAACTTGTCATAACTTGTTTTAATAGCATTTTAGGGACGGTATATATTTTAAACCACCTTTCAATAGATATTCAGCAGAAACCTTCCCTTGGAATTGTAGTGACTCCCAAGCCTTTCTTTAACAAAGTGCTGATGGGATCTGCTGTACTTCGAGTGTTTTTACATGCTTCTCCTTGGGGTAACATTATTTGTTCACATCGTCAAGAAAAACGTGAAGACGACCTGCTGCTTTAGCGTTTAAACGACGATTTGCCTGTCGGCTTTATGTGCTTCAAGAGTCCAAAAAGGGATAAAGCTGGCCTAATTTTTGTAAGACAAGAATATACACTTTTTTGTTGTGAATTTCGCGCATGGAGCGATCAGGTTCTGTTGATTAAAAGGTTTTTTTTTTTGCGATTGTTGGGAGGGGAAGTACTCGAAACTGTTGGTTATCCATCCATTCGCAAGTGCATGCAATGAGTGAGCATAGACACCGAGTGGCGCTGCGTGCTCTTCACGCAGCTCGCGTCGACTTTGTGAACAGTGGCGGTCGCCTTGGAAACTTAGGAATTGAATAGGATGTGCGCGTACCCGCAGACGGATCGGCTCGCGCGCAATGGCTGAGACCGCGGCGCCCACCGATGGATGCGCGGGTAATGTGCAGCTTTTTTTTTCCTTTTAGAAAAAAAAATCTTTAAAACTTTGCATATTAATGTCGGCGCTTTGCATAATCTCTCCCGCGCTTTATTGATTGCAAAATGCTAACTGCAGCTCCTGCCTCTTCGCAGGCACCGAATGGGCGCGTGCCTCGCTCTGTCAAGCTGAAGATTTCTGTCTTATATATCAAATAAAAAAAGAAAAAAAAAGCCGGAACGATAGCAAGGAATATAACATGTATGTTAGCAAAACATATTTGAGCTTTGTGGGCTCGTTATCGAAAACGGGTTAGTTACTTAAAAGAGTCTCTCATTCTAGAAACAGGAGATTGATATACTTTAGCGTTCGGCATAAAGCTGACACACCGCGGGAATATTTGATTTGGAAAAAGAAATGCATCTATTTACTCCTGTTTAGCGGATTAGGTAGACATGCTCTCTTTGATGTGCTCGACAGTCCGGCGACCCAGCAAACCTACAGAAAAATGCCCAGTTTTTAGCAGTAACGGAACGGTACACAATACGTCTAACCTATTGAACAACAGTAGAAAGAATAATACGTTTGAATATTATATACGCTAACGTGACTTGTCATATATGCAGTTGTCAGTCTCGCTAGTGACAACTGAATATATATTTACAACATACATTTCAGCGGTTAAGTGCATACCTGCTCATTTGGCTTCCGAAAATAATGAACCTCGAATTTTCTTTCTTGCGTGTTTTCTTTTTTGTTAATCCTAAAATGCCGTCTGCCGGACAGCTGTCTCTTACTGCGGTGCGGTTCTTTCTTTGGCAGTGTTTGCAGCACGCAGAAGAAGACGTTAAAATATTTTAAAACGCTAATCGGATAATTGGCCGTCGACAACTGAGGGTGTGTTCCTTTTCATTCTCTCTGATACGCTGACGATGGCAAATCGATGAAAAAACGGAATTAATTTTATGAAAATCAATTAGAAGGAGTGGATTAGGGGTTTTATTGGAGCCAGAGAGAGCGAGGCGCCGTTGATGCCGTGCCGCTCGCTCGGCTACCTGAGACCGGTGGAAGAGCTGAGCTCTAGAAGGCAACGAAAGAAACGAGCAGATGCCGCACAGTTTCCACATTTTGTTACTTTTAATATCCCTGGTGTCTTAGTGATAAAACTAATGAATGGACATAAAACGACAGCAAAATAAGAAAAAAAAAAGAATAAAATTAAACGTAGCTGTTAAAGTGGAGATAGTGTTCTTATATTAAATTCCATCCATCCTCTTATATATATTTTCTTACACTGTAAATAAAAATATTTTGGATTACTATAAAATGCGGCACTTCTAAGCCTTCCACATAACATGGACATGTGCTTCAAAACGCACACGCTCTCCTCTGTTACACACCTTACTTGATGTACTGAGCAGTAAGCACGTGTGTGCCCGTTCGCTTGTATGGCTCGGTGTCAACGTTTCGTAAAGTAGTCCCCTCACAAAATTCCAGTCTGATTGCAATCTTGTCTGGTCAGTACGTCACTTCGTATTGGGTTGACTGCAACAAACCTTTCGGGGGTTCAACTGCTGAAGTTGGGAAATGAGTCCCATGGAGCTGGCAATTCAGGGGTCACACTTCGTGCCTACGGTTTTCTGCTATCATCCCTTAAAATGCCAGCGAGCTCATTTAGCAGCGTATTATTAAAATGATTATTATGATGGGGATACAGGGTCGTTCAGTTGTCCAAATGTTGAAGGCAGAACGAACAGACTTGGGTCAGGCAGGAAATCTGCGCTTTGTATTGAGTAGAAATTACAACAGTGCTTTTATTGTATTTATAGACAAAGGCACTATTATTATTATTATTTTTGCTGTCTTTGGTTGTTGGTGGAATTGCATGCGCCATGGACTATCAGCAGGTCGCCTTCTAAAGAGAACCTTCTCGGTGCTCCTTTGTCCTTTTCATTTAATACTGTGACTCTCTGCTCTGGTCATTGTACAGTGTACATACAGCAGATACTGCATGCAGCCGACAGACATACTTTTGTTTTCGATCTTCCGATGGTCACCCAGTTGCATTTTTAATTATTCTAAAGCAGTAATTACAGGCTAAATGCCATTTTTCATATGTATTTTCTGTAACAGAATTGCCTTATTTATAGGTGCGATGAACCCTGGTCATTATAGTCTCTTTTTGGATATTGCGTTTAAAAGTATTACATGCTCCCGTTACTTGGAGATATACTCATAGACTCACATTAATGATGTATAAAATGTTTAAATGATCGTATCGTTTTCCTTTCCATTTACCCTTTGTTTTCACATTTTCTGCTTCCTTTATTTTATGTTTTTGACATTCAAGTGGCATGGTTTGCTACAGTACAAGGCGCTATATTTTAATATGCACAAAAGAGTGTTCTTCTTTGGGAACTGAACATTGTACTGTAACTACGCACACATTTTCCATCTATCAAGCGAAACGATTGTTTGAAATTCCCTGTTTTCATTTTGAACAGAGGCCGCATTATAGCTAAAATATATGTGCACGTTCTCTTTTAATATTAAAATATTTTCACTTTTGTTTTTATTAAAAAAAAAGTTCGAATCAGAACAGATTGTTTTGTGTTTATTATAGATATACATTGTTTTGGGATTTTTTTTTTAATCGAGTGCAGAGGTTAGATTGGGAATCGGCCGTGGGTTTGCAGCTGTCCACCGGGGGATTCTGTGGGGTCAGGGGTGACAGCTACTGTCACCATCCCTCCTCCTCCTCTGCAAAATCTATTGATAACGAAAGCTGCTAATCACTGCAGCGTTTCTGTGTCTGTTTCGAATGTCGCACATGAATTGGATGAAACGGATTTGGGAACGTTACGTTATGTCAGGTTTATTTCTCAAAGGCACTGTAGTTCAGTGAATCATTCGTTTGTTTTGCAAAAAATGTTTAGTTTTGGCTTGTAGTGTTTTCACACCGCTTAATCAGTTTCTTTGGTATTTTGTGCACGCGGCTGTATCCGTGAAGTAAGGGAAGGGGCCAGTTTATCATGCTTTTTCGGGTATCAATATTGGCAACACGCATCGACACATCTTGACAATCGAATGCCGGCGACGTCACTCTGATTTATAGTAATAAAAACGCGCAAAAACAAAAGTGTCATTGAATTGAATTGAAATAAATCAATAGATTAAGACGGCGCAAGAACCGTGGTCGAAAGGGCTACTGTCTGTGTCGAATTTTAAAGCCCAGTGGCGAGAGAATATTTCCTTTAAATTAGAGCCGGAAAAATACAATGAAAACAAAAGCCAAACAGGACTCGAACAAGAAGAAAGTGCGTCTTTTTTCGTGGGCGTGCTGTGCCCGAATATTCATTTAAAGCTTTTCAACGTGAAAGACAACACCCGAGAGAGATTTAGGTTTTATTGAATTATTCGTGAAGCGACCATCTTTTATTAAAGCAATTTTCTGTTTAGGTATTAAATAGAAAAAGGGAGGACTTCATATAAAATCCATTTAGGAAGGATTGTCCGCATCCATCCATTTTTGGGTCTTTGACAGGAAAGGCGTCAAAAATATAAAATGACAGTGCGCCACTCATGAATGGCAAACAGCAGTTAGATAAAATGGTGCTCATTTAAAATGAGTATTTTTAGATGTATTTTTAGTATATTTACTTTTTATATTTGTGATTTATCAAACACTCTCATTTGATGTAAAAGTGATCAGTTTGTGAAGGCAGATGTGAGGAAATTATGCAGTAAATGAGGATGTGGACGTTGTGATTTGCGGGCTGGAGTCCACAGGACCAAGCCTTGTTTTTGAGTAATAAAAGTGCGGCAGTAAAGACGGACCGAACTTCTCGATTGAAAGACCTAATGTGATGTTTTGATGGACACGGAACCCATTTTCCGGTGTGATGCACATTACTGTTTTTTAAGGTTTTCGCATTCTTTAGTGAATTACGCCTTGCTTACCAAAATCGGTATATTTTAGCCATCCTCTGTTTACAGTTTTTGGGCTTTCTTGTGGGTTCTCATGAAAATCTAAATGTACCTGCACATATGGTGCCATTTAATGAACCGCATAAACCCAGCCATGTATTATACATTTATTTTCGGACAAGGCATTTTCATCGTGTAATCTTCAGGGTGATGGATGTATTCATTAGTTTGTTTTTCCTCGTAAACCTTGTCAAGGCGAACTGTTGGGATAAAGAACATGAACGGCCATTGTCAATGTCACTGAGGGGTAGTTCACTTTAACTTAATTTATAGGCACTGGAGCCTCTGATAACCCATATAAAAACACTGCCTGCCCACACGCATCTACCCGAAAGTACACCTGGACGACACACCGGTGGCCCGTCTGGATCGGACTGAATGAGGCCCCGTTTAATTGAAAGCGTAAGACATTTGACACTGACGTTTAGGTTTAAGGACGACTTTGTACACCAGCAGACCACAACATCACAGAATTGTGCGTTATCATAAATGCTAGCCGTCGGAGTTAAACAAAAACAAATTATAATTTACACTCGAAAAAAAGTTTGTTCCCAATCACACCATTACAAACTTTTATTGTATTAATTTTTTACTGAATCTTTAAATTAAGTGCTCCTGTAGTGATGCAATCTTTTAAATTTATCACGAGTTAATATTAAACCGTCTGCGTATTATTTTTTTGGATAGAATTTTGGTGTACACGCATCTGTTTTACGATCCCGGTTTGTCGTTTTTTTGTAAGAGGGAAGATTTCATGGAGGAGACAGCAGTTCAACGTTGGACATATCTCCTCGTGGAGGAGACGCAAGTCCATATCTTGAGACACATTGGCACAATTTTGAGTTGCCGATTAGGCTTAACTTTCATATTTAAAGATGTGGAAGTAAAGGTAAGGAAACACAAAGAGAACGTCCTCGGAGTCTAACCAAGGTTCTGCAAGCCAGCAACACTAAACCCGGCGTCCCCTTGCCATCCGTCCATATTTTAATCAAGCCAGAAGTCACCCATCCAATACATTATTACTATTAATCCTGTACGGATTTTCCTGTTTCTCTAATCATTTTAAAGCGACCAGGAGTTATCTTTGAAAGAGAATTAAATCGGAAAGTCAAGACGGCCTGGTAATGTTTTAAAACTGATCTCTGGTGTATCGCTATAATTGTTTAATTTTAAACCAGAAATCACTAATATACAAATGTATTTTAATTTACACACTGGTTGCGTTTAAATTTAATTTAATTTGATCATGAACTGAGTGAGAATCGGTCGTTATGAAGGGCATCCGACTACAACCCTCGGGCTGTTTTTCTTTCATTTCTGTTTTCTAATGTCAACTCATACGCTGCCCCAATGATGACCGGTTTCCAACAAACTAGAGTTTGGGAAACATTGATGAATGGGAAATCATTCGAATGTTTCGTTTTGAGAAGCAACATGATCTTATTTTACGGTCAAGTTAACTAACAAGCAAATATATGTTTTCACCCGGTGTAACTCGTATCCACCGTTTACTCGTTTCATTGTCGTATGCAAAACGATTATATTTCAGTAAAGAAACTGTATCTTCGGCAGATGAATTCAAATATGTGTAACTGTAAACATTTGGATACGATTAATTGCAGACTTAAGTCCTTCCAGTGCAAGAAAACGAAATGTACTTCACCTATATTAGCTTTTCAAAGAGTGGTCTCTTCGGATAATTTTAAATATTTAATATAAACCCAATAGTTCTTCTTTAGTTATTTTTTTAAATGTGCATTTCCCTTTCTTTTTCCATCAATACGTTTACAATAATGTGTTTCATTCTGAAAAGTTAATAAAGGAAAGCAAACTTGTTATCGATTTTGGTTATGTTAGATAGCCCATAAGATGTCTGTCTGCCCGCTGTCGCTCTCACTGGCGAGATACTCTCAGGTTTTCGGGGAAAACTCAACAAATGGTAAAAAGCAGGAGTCAAAGGGTGCAGTTAGGGAACCTTCCTCGGATGGGTTATCAGCTCATCCTATTTAGGAAATCATAACTGCCGTTCAAGAAGCTGGAGATGAAACCGGAGTCTAAAGAGGAAAACGACGTAAATGTAACAACTACACACAGAGTATCAGCCGGGGACTGTCAATGAAATCGAAGCGCGTATGTGTTTTTGAAGCCGGTCTTGTGAAAACGATCACACTTGATGACCTATTGGTCTTCCGGATTGTGCTTCACTCGGTCATATGTATTCATCAGTAATCGAAACTATTTTCAGGGTCGCAAAGGAACTACACTGTATTTCGGACGGGACGCCAGTCCACACAGGAAGGTCTAGCGCCCACACTGACAATCAGTCATATTGGACAAAGTCGATTTCGTACGTGCATCCTTATAATTTAGGAGAAAGGCAAGAAAATGCGGGTCATCCTACACACAGATCGTGACCGGGCTGTAATTTAAACCCTTCTAACTGACATTCTGAGGAGCAGTGTTCCATTAATTATATTTTCTCGTATTTACACCCCAGAATTAAGATGACGTTTCGAGTTTTGCAGGTGTTAGAACCGGTTAATTCGCAAGGTTAGGGCTCTGTTCATTGAGGCGCCCGATTCTGCTGACTTCACGAGAGGCGTGCAGACCATTGCACTTGTCTGATGGACACTGGCCAGCTGGCTAACTCTAGGTGGGAGTGGTCCATGCTGCCTCCAGCAATAGTAATCAGTTCGGTCAGCATCCGAAAAAACTACAAAACCAAATCTGCGGCTACAAGATATTCGTAAATCAAGGAAAAAGCAGAAGGTATTTTGAAAAAAACGTAATCTGTAAACTGTTTCAGATTAAGTAAATACTCCATATTGATTGTTCCATTTTTAAATTATATATATTTAATTTTATACATACACACCCAATTAATTTTGAAAGTATACTATCGTTTTTAAAACGTTTAGCTTTATTTAAGCGCATTTTAAAACTTTGATCACTTAGGTCTCCAAAATAACTTCTATTTAGCTGCATTTTGCATTTAATCTGTTCGTTTCATTTACAGGATAGAGTAATTTCCGCTGGATAAGGTAAATTTCCAGCGATGACACTCATTCATTCATTCGTTTACAGAACCCACCCACAGTGCCCGTTAATTTAATGCATTAATTTAATGTTTTTGGAATACTAATTTAGGTGACTAATTTCCATATTTGCATAATTTGACATGCATAAATACCGATATGCTTTGCAGATGTCCAAAAATAGTTATACGTGATTTGAATCTAATTAATTGTAGCGTAATAGGCCAGGTCTATCTAACATTTTATAAAACATTAATCATACACTGCATCGTGATCGACAAGAAATGTATTTTTACAAACTGCTGAACTACCCGAATTGCACAAAATAATGTTGAATATTACACAAGAACAGCGTACACGGTCGCTATTAATTCTCTGATAATGCAAGTGGTATCGGGTCGTCCAACAGGTAGGCAAATTACATTATACTTTACTGGGATATTTTGAGTGAATAAGGCATATGCTGTTCTGTGTACAGTTTAGGCCTTAAAGGCGCTTACCGCAGTTCGTGCTGTTGCGTATTTAATAAAATGGCATTTCTTCATTGTGTGCAAAATCACATGTGTGTTTCCGGTTTGTCATTGGCTAAATACCGAGCTTTATAGTCTGTTCAGTGAATTTCGTGTGAGGCATTGGTGTGCTAAATTCATCGGTAACGAAACACATATGGCATCAATAAAACGGAAAATATGGATGGTTGTTGCAGTGTAGAGCGCACGAGTGGAAGGTATACTGACGAGCCAAACCGGTCATTAAGTTCCAGATTCTGTGTCTGTTTATAAAGTGTCGGGATCCGTGTTCAATTGATTCATATCTATTTACAACGTTTGCTTTATTCGTGCAGTTTTAGTTTGCATTTATTAAGTTTATTATACCTATGTGAGGATTTACCCATACAACCTTCATAACAACTGGTGTTATTACCAGAGACTGGACGAGGTGTGCTTCATTTATTTTTAAGAAAGTAGGAAGGCGACAGAGAGAATCATGGCAGGCTGCAAGAGCCCACAGCGTAGCACTTAGTACAAGATGTCAGAGGTGATGCACACTACTACTACCAAAGCACGCAAGTTAGTACGTTAGCTTAGTCAACTACAGAGATGCATGTCACTCGCAACCACATTAAGCCATACTACACACGTGCACTGTACATTTATTTCAATACTGCTTTGACATCATTTCATTTTCAGTTTATTTTTTTAGCTTATGAATATTTGACCATTTCTATTTTAGATTTTGTTTTTGGTGGCTTGCCTAACTTTGTGAGAAGACAATTTTAATTTAAAATGACCATTTGATGAAAATTAAGTGACTGCATATCAGAGGCTATAAGAAACATGCAAATATACTCACAAAATTCTCAGTAAGTGGTTTTTGCTCCGATTATCCATGTAGAGAGTTATCTTATGAACATTTTATAAAGTGTGCCTCACATTGTTGCGGTGTCAAGGAGAAGGTTGTTTATTTTGGAAGTGCTGGCTGGGCATTTTAAATTTTTGATCAAGTACTTTACAGTAGGGTGGCACAGTAGTAACTCTGCTGTCCTGCAGGGTGAGAACCAGGGATCCCATCCTATGTCCTCCGTGAATGAAGAGTGCATGTTCTCCTTGTGTCTTATGTCAGTGTTCCTGGTTTTCTGTTCTGGTTTCCTCCCATAGCCCAAAGAAATGCAGATGTGAATTGGAGATATTTAACTAGCCCTAGTGAGTGTGTGATGTTTGACTGTGTTAACCCTGCAATGGACTAGCACCCTTTCTAGGGGTTGTTCTTGCCTTGCGTCAAATGCTTGCTAGGTTTGGCAACAGCCTCCCACACCCCTACACAGGATTAAGCGGGCTTTGAATATGGTATGGTATGGTACTTTATTTTACATTTACAGTACCATACCATACCATTTCAAAGCCCACTTACAGTTCTGTTTTCAAAGCCCATTTAAATTACCTTAAGAAGGCAGGTAATTCACATAACCTGTTAGACATTCCTGATTCAATAAAGCTCCTGATTTCTTTATGTGTTTGATTGACTAATGTGACCAGACAGTGGGGTTCTGCAAAATCTGGTGATCAGCATAAGTTGTCACTTTACCTTCTTTGCAAGTTTTTTGATTTTTCAGCTTGTCTTTGTCTTCAACCTGTTTATTGACTTCTGTATGAAATCAGTCAAAAAGTGTTTTCATATTTGTTGAATTGTTATTGTAATTGAGCTCCTCAAACCAGAGTCTTGCTTCATTGATGGCATATTTGCAGTGTCAAATTTGTCAGATTTCTCTCTAGGGGAGAAATAAAGATCTATCTACAAATTTCTCCATGGGGGACAAATAAAGATCTATCTATCTATCTATCTATCTATCTATCTATCTATCTATCTATC
>JANRMT010062829.1:25763951-25819870 GCA_026402145.1 Polypterus bichir lapradei
ATCTATCTATCTATCTATCTATCTATCTATCTATCTATCTATCTATCTATCTATCTATCTATCTATCTATCTCTCTCTCTCTGTCTGTCTGTCTGTCTGTCTGTCTGTCTGTCTGTGCTTAAATATTTCTCCATGGCTGCGACAGGCAACTGCAATATCTCTTCTCATTCAGAACCAGGTTGGCATAAGCAAACATTTTCTTACGTTACTCTATGAGCATGATTTACTACACTGCACTATAATTATCTGTCCAATAATAATCTGAAATGTTTATGCATTCCAGAACACACTTGAAGATGTATTTTTTAAAGCTGCATGTTTCTTTAAACAATATGGACACAGTTTATGAACTCAATCGTCAAGCTGAATAGATGTGTTATAGGTTGCTTATGACTAAAAGTTAAAAATAATTGTGCAGTCCATTTAACCTCATTCCTTTTTAAATTGCATATTACATACAGCAACATTATTCAAACTTGATTTAAAAATTACTGCAAATTACAACTCTGTATTTGTATAAAAGTCTAAATAAAGCATGGTCATATTCTGGACTTGCAAAGTTATGCTAATAAATAATGTTTTCCATCCATCCATTTATTCATAATCAAAGTCTAAATTGACAGCATGAGGTGCAAAGGAAAAATCAAAAGAAGACACAAAAAAATTAGTTATCAAAAAAGACAAAAATAGTATAAGAAATTTAGAAGAAAAATGCTTTATCAACATCAAAAGTATATAGCCACCTCAAAAACACTAGTGACAGAGAGCACGGATAAGAAAATGTAAAAGCTTACTGTAAATGAGGTCTGATGAGCAGGGCTCAGTGTTAAACACGAAGTTCATCTCGGTATCGTAATACAACAAGCCCCACAGTTCATGTTGTTTAACATGCTTTGCATTCCATGCTTTCCCATATTTATGTTTACAAAATAGTACACTACACAAAGCAGTTTTTTCTGTTATGCCGTCTTCAAATTAGTTGCCCATCGCATATCAATGCAAAGAATGAACACCTGATGATTTTTTTATAGATCTTGTCAACTTAGCTAGATCTAATTTCTTCCTAAATGGACAAGTGTAGTGCTCTTCTATGAGTCAAGGCTTGAGCTCAGATCAACTTTGCTTCTCGTTGTTTCACAAACCAAAGTTGCCTCAAAACAAATAACCACAGAACTGTGCATGAATATTGTTTGGAATTTTTTTTTCAATTTTATTTCAATTCATTTTCAATTATGAACTTTTAATTTCAGTTTAGTTTTTTTTTTTCACTCAGCCTTTATTTTCATTTCTATAATTTTGATTCAATTTTTTTTGTTTTAGTTAAAAATTTTGCTGTATAACACATGGCACATGAACTTGGACTAATAAAGGGACCACCATGTTGGATAGCTCATTTATAAACTTAACGGTAGCTATAACATCAGCACAAAGTGCAGTGAGGCATTCCATGGCATTTAGCACATTAATTCAGAAGCATGACGTGTACAACACATAATAAAAAACAAAAATTCCTCAGAAGTTATTACGTCAACTCAAACTGCGTAAATGAACATACAGCAATTAACATATTCGCTCAGACTAAAGAGGTGCAGTGCACAAGCGTTTAGTAATTAGTGATTTTTAAAGTTGTCATTATACTTTACCTGTGAACTTGTTATAGAGTACTCCGAGTCTGCACTCAGTGAAGATCACTGCACAATAAGAAACCTAATTAAACTGAATTAAAAGTTTGTGCATTCAATTAGTACATTAACTCAATCTGCAGTGATACACTGCATTGCACTTGGCACATAATATCAGACTGAGGAGACACACAGAACATACCTTATTAAAATAACATTAATTTTAACCTTACTTGCAGAGGTGCACTCCATAGCATTGGGCACATTGAATCTGGCTCCAAAGTGTGCAGCAAGTGTTGAAACAACGAAGAATCGGTGCTTAGAAGTTGTTGCATTAATTCAAACTGAAGAGATGTGCTGTACAGCAGTTTGTACATTTACTAAGTTTATCAAGTAAACCTGCAAAGATTTAGTGCTGTATTTAGCAATATTGCAGAGGTAGACCGCAAAGCAGTTAGTTCATCAACTCACAAAGCATCCTGTGGATGTATTATATAGAACTTGGTACATTAACACAGACTAAGAGAAGGGACACTTTAAAAGTAGTTACTGTATAAGCAGACATATATACTGCGAATGCACTGCACCTGGTAGTTCTGCTGAGCTCAGTAACGTGTGTTGTAAGCTAATGAGTAGAAGTGTTCTAACGATTTGCAGTGTCTAACGATTAGTACATTAACTCAGAGTATAAATATGCACTGCAATTGTGTTGGTTTTAACTTGGGCTGCAGAAATCCACTGCACAGCAGGTACAGCATTAACTCAGGCTGAGAGGGAAAGCACTGCAGATACACTGCAGCTGGCAGATTAGCTGAACCTGGGAAGGTGCATTTGCACAATAATGAGTAGAAGTGCACTGAAGAGGTGCATAGCACACAGTAGTACTACATTCATTCAAATTACAGAGATGTTAAGCAGTTAGAACACTTTATAGTACTGAGGAGGTGTGTTGCACTGTAGTTGTGCTCAGGCAGAGGAGATATAATGCATTTAGTGGTTCATACGGTGCATTTAGTAGATTAACTGAACATGAGAAGGTACATTACACAGTAGTTCATTACAACAGACTGCGAAATTGTCATGTACTTCATAACTTTTCTAAGCACAGGGTAGTGCAATGCATAATAATGAGAAACTGAGGAGGTGCAATGCATCACATTTAGCCCATTACCTTGCACCTAGGAGGTGCACTTCACAGTAGTTAACAGATTAACTCTGCCAGAGAAGGTGCAGTGCTCTTGGTAGATTATCTGAGTTTGGGGAGTAGTGTATTCAGGCATTGTACTGCGTTAGCAGTTAGAAGTTTAACTCTGTCTGCCAAGGTGCACTATACAGCAATTAGTGTGTTTACTTTGAAGTGTGTTAATTGTAACTGAGGATGTGAACTCAACTGCACTGGAGCTATTCTAGCATGGCAATATGGAGTGGTGGTGAATAAAGTAACTGGCATGGTATGATATCTTGCATTGCTAAAATAAGGAGGACTAGAGTGATAAGGTGCAGGACACCTCAGTAAATAGGCTAATTCTCACTGAGGAGGCACAGTGCACACGTTTTATATTTATAGGGCCTTTATTGACTTCTGAAATTATCAACATGCAACATATTGCAACTCTCCAGTGCCATGTTTAGTGAGACTAGCTACATTACTTCAACATGTATGTGATCTTTACCTGAAAAATGTCAGAATATATTTGCCATTAACAGACAAACAGAATATGGAAATGTATATTTATCATATTAGAGTGTACATCACTTGCATGTGTACAGTACACTTCTGTATAGCAGAAATAAACTCTCTTAAAGAATAGAAAATGTATGTCTCTGGACACAGAAGCAAATTAATTAGTAATTTCTGTTTATAGGATAGGTTATATGATGATTTTGCTTTTAGTGTCCCACAATGTATTCTGAAGAGATTGTGTCAGAATGTTCATAGTGGACGCTTTCAACAACATAAAGTAATTGAGAATTGTTTACTATACTGTACAGCAGATTGGTTAAACAAATGTTGAAGCAACTTGATCAGAGGAATTGTATTGCACAGTAATCAATATATTACACCTAACTGAGGGGGTGATTTGCCCAACAGTAAGTGAAATGTAGTGAAGAGTATGAAGAACATATCTCACTGGGGACATTCACTGTGTAGTAGTGAAGAGAAGCATGCAGAAGAGGCCTACTACATAAAAGTAGGTGGAATATTTTAGGCTGAGGAGTTGATTGCACATTATTATGTAAAATGTGAACAAAGATAACTCATAAAGAGAAGTTACAAGGAACAAGGGAGTGTACTGCATATTGAACATTTTGAATATCAGTAAATTTTAATGTGAACTCTTTTAGTATCCACTGACATTTTATGAGACCTAAATTACTTATTTTACATAATGTTAAGCAGCTCAGGACAAAAGCTCAAAAATGGGAGAGCTCATTAAAGTACACTTAGTTGTATTGGAATCAAATATGCATGCACTGGAAATAGGTGGCTTTTCATGAAAAAACAAATGGAGTGTAAATTTGGCAGTGTTATGTGTTCTGAAATTCCAGCAGGAGTAAAACCCTGGGAAGATGGGCAAACAGTTGTCAGTCAGCTAGTTCAGGCTAAGAAGTTGCCCCACACTATTTTAAAATGGTACAGCACAGAATGAGGATGCTTATTATGTCAATCTCACACCGAGAAAGTGCTCTTCATATTAGTGCACAGAATAGCTCAGAAGTAGGTGGCACATCCTTTATTTTGTAGCAGTAGAACTCCGAATACAGCGATGCACTGCAGTTCAGAGAGTGGGGGGTTGGTATTGCAATATTGAGAATTCAGAAGTGCACAGGTGCATGGCCATCACACTGGAACTCAGGCTGTGACCTCATTTCTCTCTTGTGACCTTGCCGTGCTTCAGAATTCATTGGAACATTTGTTTAAAAATGAATTCTTGGATCAATAGCTTTGCACAGTATTGCAGCAGAAATAAGCCCCGATAGTTTGGGACCTTGGTATTGCAGATCTCATACAGTGGGATGGAATACTTGTTTGCTATGCAGTCTGTGACTTCAACCAAGAGTTCAGAACAGAAAATTTTGCATATGACATTTGTATGTTGATTTAAGAATGTTAAATAAATTAAAATTAACCCTTCCTGTTTAAAGCTAGTCTGTTGTAAATCAATTGTGTTACAGTTACCTGCAGTCGACAACTGTGCACTGTTGCAGAATTTTCAGTCACGGTGTAGTTTTGCTTACGGAAGCATTTTGTAAAAGCATAGAAAATGTAGTCAATTTCTTTAATTTGATATTAATTTTTCTTCTACTGCAATTTGATATTAATTTTTCTTCTACTGCACAGTGCTATTGGAATGGCATGGCAGTTAGCGCCGCAGCCTCAGATCTCCAGGGAGCAGAGATTGATTTGGACCTTGGGTGTGTGCCTGTGTGGAGTTGGTTCACTGTCCCTTTGTGTATTCATTCAGTCCATGGTGGATTTTCTCCAGATGCTTCTATTTTCCCCCTCTGTCACAGAAGTACAGGCTAGGTTAATTGGCCGTGTTGAGTTGCCCCCTGGGTTATTAGTGGCCTGGAGCCTCACCTTGAATTAAGTAGTTTTGGGCTGTTTCAGTGACCATGAAAGGGAATAAAACATTATAGGCTTTACATGTATATCAAACTTGGGACTGCTGGTCATTTAAATATCTAGATTCTGTAAAAAAAATTTGAATCTATAATAGAGATAAAGAATTTAAGAAAAATGAAACAAAAGAAAAAACATTTTTATAGAGTTCTGATAGAAGCTAGTGGTTTTCTGCTTGGAAACAGACCACTATATGAATAGTCTTTCCTTTTGGCCTTGAAGCTGCTGATATTCAGTGTATTGTGGAAGGAATATTATTTCTGTAATATGCAGGCTTGTTATGTGGATATAAACTAAATCAATGTCCAATAATACTTGATGTTCATAGCATAACACCAAAAAGAGGTGGCAGCTTGTTCAGGTTGACTAGTCCCTGCTTTTTGACACATTGGCCCTTTCATAGTATGAGTGGATTCCTGCATCCCAGATTCTCCTATCAGTTATGTAGCATGGTGATTGATATGATTATGTTCTAGTAAAAGTGAAGGGATGTCTTTATATCCCAGCAACAATTCACAAGCTTGCCTGCTTTCCTCTCTTACTGAATTTCTCAGTGAAAGTGTCCATGAATATGTCCTATCATGCATAATTGAGTGATGCACTTTTTTTCTCACGGTGAACACACAAAAACTAGTAGCTGAGCTACAATCACTAAAACCATTTACTTCTCCAAATCTTTTAATGAAGTCTGCAGAAGTGCAAGCACATTTTCAGGTTAGTACTTAGTTTTCAATTTTAAAATACACATTTCGCAGAACACTACACACAGTTCAGTGTATTAAGAAAAATTACCCAAACTGAGATCTCCTTTGTTTTAATTTTGAAAACACTACCATTCAAGATGGCACATCCAATGGCCAGTTGCCTAAACCTAATTCTTTTTCTTGTTTCTTGAAAGATAACATGGTATCCTCTTCACACTTTGTTCCTGGAATCCTTTTATCAATGAGGGGTGGATGATGCCACTGCAGTGTCCTTGCCACTTTTCCCAGGTGTGTTTTTTAAAATAAAGACTGAGTTGTAATTATTGAATTCTTATGTCTTTCACCTGTTATGTTTTCATGATAATCTTACCTTTGCTACTCCATTTAGCATCTTCTATCTTTTGCTATTCTAGTAGAGGTAATTAAGTTCAGTTTTCATTTTTGTGCTTCTGAAAGGCCAAGGCAAGAAGTCAGAATCAGACCTTGACTCCCTGCCTCCTCTGTTTTTATCTCTGTGCACTGTTCCTAGTACAGCAAAAATGGAAGTTTCTGCTGCAACATTCAAGAAATGTTTTTTCCTGAGATGCAGTGATTGTGTTCGATCTATGGAGTAAAGTAAAGGCAGTGTTTTTATTTAGAGTTCCTGACAATACATCACAGAGATATATGAAACTGTCTGTTGTCACATTATAACAGAGACCACATATTCTTGCATAGCCAGATTGCAGAACACTTGAAAGATTTCAGGGACTCTGCAGACTGTCATTTTCTTGGAGAGCGGCTATTCCTCTGCTTCTTTTTCACTAATTTTCTCACTTGCTGAAGTCTGTTTTTTTTATATTACATCCCCTTTTCAAGAGCACACATCAACTGACTCTTAGCCCCAGTTTTATATGCACCCCCTCACATTACACCATTATTGATTAATTTATAGTGCACACTTAAAAGCCCCAAAGTGTGCAAGCTGAAGAGAACCACTTATATTCCTAATCAGGACTGAGTTGGCTTGGAAAAATGAAAAAAAAAGATGGACTCAAATTTGCTTGAGTGTGTCAATGCCAATGCCCTGTTTTCCTGACATCTGCTATAAGACTGTCCACCAGTTTTTTTTTCAGGCAAAAAGCTAGTTTCCTTCAAGCTGATTCTGCAACTATTTTGAAGATGAAGATGGAAGACACATGTTACAAATCAGTTTAAGTTATTTCAGGCTGTTAAACTGTGTGCAGTTAACAAAATAGGAATAGTTCATCCAAGTGGGTTGAATTATTTAATAGTGTGTCTTGATGCTGATGAAATTCTCAGCAACCTTAAACAGCAGACATTATGCTCACTTTTTCCTGTAGTGTGGAGACATGAAATGAGAATGAAATGGTTGGAACTATAGGGCTTTGCAAACCACAAAAAGGCAAATGTAGTGGACACTCCAAAATTTGTATATATTTTTTTTGCATGGCCGGCTGGTCTGTTTTTCTCCTGCACCGGCTGCACTGCCTCACTGCTCACAGGTTTTAGAGCAGCAGCAGCAGTAGCAGCAGTGTGTTGCAGGGCTGTGTTTAAGTGCTGGTTGCAAAGGTCATCTTCATCACAGAGAGCCAACCTCATTTCACACTGCGACCTCTGCCGTGACCCCTGCCAGCGGTGACAGCAATGCAGAGTGAGCAGGCGGGGCAGGTGGGGGATGTCAGTTAAATCCTGCTTTCACGCTCGGAATTGTGCAAACTGCTACCCTATTTCTCGCATCCGGTTTCTTATGTTTTGTATTTCTCTTCCCAAATTCATTTTTTATTCACTAAAACAACTTGGTTTGATTTTTCATCCTGAGCATTTGCCATCTTTCAATATTTGTCTTGGCAAAATGCAAGAAGTGAAGCTGTTGCAATGGGGACAGCATCTTCTTTTTTGGCATCATCTAACTGCTTTTTTCTGCCATTGCTAGACACGAGAGTAAATTCGACCCCCTGAGGTCTGCCGAATTAACCTCTGGCTCTCCCAGCAGTCCAGATTGTCTCTGAAAGACAGTAGCTCACAGGTGTATTTCTCCATTGCAGGAAAGGGAATTATGATTTTTTTAACAGCTTGGTCAGCATGTCTGAGCCATGAGTACAGGAATAAGGAGTTTTTCTTTTTCTTTTCTTAAACAATGACACTGTTAATAAATAAAGCACTTTGTGTATAGTATATTCACATGGGCATTATTGCCGGCAAAGCCCACAGAACAGATTTTTGCTAATTAGCTTGATGTCTATATTGTTAATTTATTTTGTAGCGCAAGAACACAGGTTTAATTTGGCTGAGTGCTGCAGGGTGTAATCCTATTAAAAGTGAAAGAGAGGAAGAGAGAAGCACCCAGAGCGTTGAGAGCTGGGGGGAGGCAGTGTTTCTTGGGGTCAGGCTTTATGAATTATACACGGGGTGAGGGGGAAGGAAGAATGACCGTAGGAGGCAAAAAGAAGCCAAACTTGTGATAGCTGTGTTCCGATTTCTGCAGAGTCGCAGAGTCACAGTGTCCACAGCATTTAATTACCCAAAGAGCAGAGATCATATTAAATATCCTTTAAATAGTCCTGTGTTAATATTTAGTCCAGACTGAGAAAGGTGTATCACTCCAAAGTGTTGTTTGCGGTCAGATAATTTACATCATTTAATGAAAAATGATGTCTGAATACACTGGGCATTTAGGGATATTAATTGATTTGGCAAAACACCATTTTGGTGGGATGTGTACAGTTTAGCTGGTGGAGGAGTTTGTGAGACTCCAGTGTGTGCCACGGGCAAAGCATGTAAAGGGATTGGTAGAAGAAAAGATTTGCCTAGCTAAAAGAGAGGAGGATCAATAGGGGATCGGTCTTCCTTTTGAAACTCCCTTTAAAAGGAGCATTTTTATAGTGGAGATAGCTCTTATATTGATTAGGAGAGAGTAAACAAATTAACAATGAATTATTAGTCTGTCCATGTGTTTGTCAGCATGTTGTCTTGGCCAGACAAAGCTTGGTAATGTTCTCCCCTCTTGTTATTTATGCTATTACAAGACACAGTTATTGGAGGAACAGGAGAGATACGTTCAGAATTTGGGTAGAAGCTCCATCACGGTTAAATAATAAAGGCTAAGCTCTTTGAAAGTTTAACTTTCCTCAAGAAGCTTTCTTGTATGGGGTATTTCATTGTTTTGGATATCCCCAATATTAATTAAGGGATTGAATGTCTGAAATATCAGTCAATGCATCCTGGCATTTAGTGCTATACTCCTTCCCAACACCAGCAGAGGTGACTGTTAATGAAAGCAGCAAAGCAGATTTGTGAATTGTAACTAGATGTGGAAAGACTTAGGCAGGGTTAAATCGTCAAGGCTAATGTTTTTTACAAGGCAGCCCATCCTCTTGAGCTTTTATAAGATTTTACAGAATTAACACTGTGGAGACATGCTGTGGAAGCTGCTGCTCTCAAGCTATTCAACAATAACTGAAGTAGACAAACTGGTTTGTGAACTCCTAGAATTATGAGCTCTTGAATGCACTGTTTGGTAAAGTACACTGTCATCATCTAGCAGATTGGCTAGTGAGTACTAGGTGAGCTTCTATGCACTGAATGACCTCCCAAGTCTTTTATTTCTTTAGTTCTAATACTTTAGATATTCATTGAAGGAGTAAATGAATAAACACATTAACAATGAACGACTGGCTGAGAATGTGCTTAAAGAAATACTCTTGAGGCAGACTGATTAGGATGTAAGACAACCTTTTGGCCTGAGTGCAAATATGCAGTATGAAATGAGAAAGAAAAAGAACATTAATTCAGGCCAGGCAGTTTGAAGTTATATATATCCGATTTAAAGTGAGAGTTGCCATCACTTGTTTTCCAAGTCCACTCTGATCCATGTCTCCCACTTATAACAGCAATTATTCATTTGTTAGCCAGGGAGTATCACTGTATTTAAGCAGCCTTTTTAGGTAGATGTCACTCAATCATCTAATCAAAAGACACAGTTTTAAGTTCATTGCACTTTTTCTGACCTTGTTAATTCATGTGCTTTTGGATCCTCACCAAGTATTTTTTGTCCAAGTTCAGTTTTTTCCTTTGTTTGATTAGTATTCTGACTTTTGCTTGCTACTTATATTCTTGTGCTTGCTTGAATGGATTACTTATATTTGCTCTCTGTACAATATCCTCCACATCCTTCAGCTGCCTGTCTTAGTATGAATTATCAGGTGTTGGCT
Organism: Polypterus bichir lapradei; assembly: GCA_026402145.1. Taxonomy (NCBI): domain Eukaryota; kingdom Metazoa; phylum Chordata; class Cladistia; order Polypteriformes; family Polypteridae; genus Polypterus; species Polypterus bichir. Next base: position 25,774,117 of record JANRMT010062829.1, read on the forward strand.
ATTTCACCTTTGTTATGTCCAGTTTGCTTTGGTATATCTACCTCTCATTTGGATATATTTCATGAGGTATTGACAGCAACATTTTGTCTTAGGTTAGTAGTCATGCAAAAAATATAATCAGTTAATGTAATAGAATAAAGCACATTGATCACGGCAGTAGGATAAACCTGTTTAATGTCACCACCCTTTGTCCTAGGGGCTGCAGTATTTAACATAATACAATTTTCTCATACCAGTGTTATTCATTTCATGGTCATGGCACGCCTACCTCAGCAGTATTGGGTTCCTAGGCAGGAATCAGGACACCAACCCATCACAAGGTCCATCAACACTAACACAGGGATGATTTAGAATTGAAAATTAATTCAACAAGCACATCTTTTGGACTTGGGAGGAGAACTTGTGAAAAACCCAAGCAAATACTATATGGAGAGTGTGTGAGGTTTATCCTTCCTTATGAATATTGCTGATAAAATAATAAAAGTGTACATATTGATCTGAATATTTAGTATGAATCCTTTAGGGAAACATTCCTTCTTGTCACATTAAGATTCAGTTTTAATGATATTCTATGTTTGTGTTGTTTGCAGTTAGAGATTCCTTTGTAAACAACTTATTTTTAATACTAACCAGTGAAATCTAGCTTGTTTGATTATCTTGTATAAATATCTAATCTGGTCTAACTCTGCAGGCACAGATACACATGGTGTCTTTGACTTTTTATTGTGCTTGCAGAAATTGTAATTAGAATTAGTTGCATAATTTTGAAAGCTATTAAATATTGTACAAATATGTACTGCAGTGAGATTCAAATAACCTTTGCCTTCTGTACAATAAGTATGTCAGCAGAGGAGCAATGTTAAAATTAAAAAATTTAATCACTGTGCTAGCAGTAGCCTGCAGTCAGCACGGCTTCCATTAGGTGGAAGCAAAGAGAGTCTGTGAGAGGCTGAGCCTGCATCCAGTAAAGTGTCTGACTGTGTTTGCTGCTAATCTGTCATGTCCCCCTAAAGCCGCAATTGAAAATGCTTGAGGTAATTTAACAGTTCATTTTTATATATCTTGGAGAATTGACTGGAGATGGGATTGTCTGTTATTGTCATTTTAGTGAAAAAAAATATTTTTAAAATACAAAATATTCTGCCTTGGACGACGGCTTGGTTGAAATGACATTTCCTCTTCTCTCCCTCTCCTTGTCTTTTATCATTTTTAGTAACTGAAAAAATGGATTTTGGTAAGATTTGGTCCGTAAATTCCAACCTTGCAGGCAGCGAGGAGTCCTTGTAAAATGAGTGAAACTGAATGAGCATTCCTTATTAAAAAGAGTTAATTTTTTTTTTATTGACGGTAGATACTTGCACTCAGAGGCCCGAAAGGACAATAACATAAATCAAAAGGCAGACCGACAGTTGTCTTTGCAATGTTTTAATGTGATTCAGTCAGCTTTATAATGGCAGTGGCAAATGGATGTAGGTTTCTTATTGGCATAGTTTGCTGGGCTAGTTCTGCAGTGCTGCAGCAACATACCAGACAGTTTGGATGCTTCATGGAAGAAACTGTGTTTCATTGTCATGCAGCATGGAAGCAAGGGGGCTGCAGGGATATTCCATTGTGGGTTACTAAGCAGCTTGATACTCTTCAGACACATCTTTCAAGAAACTGTCACCGAATAGTGATGTGGGCCTTTTCAAGTTAAGGCTCACTAAATATTATGTCAGCTAAATTATGAGAAACAGGGAAATGTGGTTACTTATACACAAGTAGGTGAATGACCTATTGGAGTCTGACAACCGTTTTTAGTTACAGGTCACTGAAGTTTATAACATCTCCATCAAATGCCAAAGTATTTTTCTTCTCAAGACTGCAGGATAGGATCAAGTGAGCTGCAGTGTTTTATACACATTGCAGGTCATGACTTTATCCAGAAATTCCACAAATCACAGCAGAACCAATCCTGCCAGATTAATGAATGTTCACCAGTTTTGTACAGTAACAACTGGGGAACTGGAAAATGACTGGCTGAATGTCACGTCTTAAGCTTTGAATGTATTCATACTGGGCACGCTCAGCTATACTGCAGTTCTTCTAAAGCAAGCTGCCACCTGGAGACTACATTGTTTGAATTGTTTTACTTCAAAGATAATATTGTGAAATGAAAACCTTATTAATTCCCCAGTTGTATTGTTTTATAAAAGTCTTAGTTAATAGCCTGTAAATAGGGTGACTGTTATACACAATGTAAAAGGGGACAGTGCCAGTCTAATTTTAGTCATAGTATAACCTCACAGCCAAGTGGAGCAGTAAAGTCCATATCAGTCGCACAGTATCTGAGTATCTCCAATGTAGACTGCAGTGCTGATCAATCAAAAGCTAAATGATGCCCATGTGTATACTGAGATTTGGAAATGGTTAAATACATACCATTATTGCACTAAGTTGCCTTTAGTTACAGGTCACTGATCATGCTAATACTTCCATACACAGATGCATTGCTTATCAATGATGACTTAGATGTAGGTGGATTTTAATTCAATTGCAGGTCACCAGGTACCATTAAGACAAACAAAGATGGAAGCATCATGCATAGATGTAGGTTAAGAGGGACATTGCCACCTTTGTAAGAAAGAGTAGGGCCTGTTATTAGTAGGTCAGAGGAGGAGTGCATTGTTACTCATAGATGGTTGCTGCATAGCCCCACACATCAATAGAGGAAAATAACTGCTTTTGGATTTAGGTCACCCAACATGTTTATGCCAGTTTGGAATGCATTTTTTGTCATCTTAAAAGGTGTGTTTTTCTCCAGTCCTGGTATTTTGGGCAGTTTCGTAGGAAGGTGCAGAAGACCTGGTGGATAGACATTCAGGAACAATTCACTATGTACATAGCATTGTAAAGCTTGGAAGGTGAAATCCATCCATCCATACATTATCCAACCCGCTATATCCCAACTACAGGGTCACGGGGGTCTGCTGGAGCCAATCCGAGCCAATACAGGGCGCAAGGCAGGAAACAAACCCTGGGCAGGGCGCCAGCTCACCGCAAGAAGGTGAAATCACTTTTGTTTAAATTTCACTATAATAGCTATCATTCACAGGCCAAATGTAGGGTCCATTATCATTTAATCAAAAGCTACTGTGTAATCTCATAGATCTCCAGAGTAATATTGGTAGTTTTGATCTCAGTCCTCCAAACATTATAACACCTCGATAGTTTATAGAGAGTTGGAAGCCCAATTTTGTAAATAAGGACATTTTGTTTAGTCCAGGTGATAAACTAACATCATAGGCACAATGGACAAATGTAATATTTTTAATATGGTCAGTTATATACAAGTATTGCAGCAGCCCCCTACAAATCTGCAAAATGTCTTAGTCACACTGCTTATGGCCCTATAGAAGAAAGCACTTGTGTCATTGTTCCTGTGTCTCCTAGCATTTAGATAATAGTAAGTAATAAAGAATTATCGTCTAGGATGGTGTTCGGAGGCTTTTTTAGTTTTGTGTCTAGCAGTTATAGATTATAGATCAACATTACCATCAGTTTTCTGATTTGAGGCAGGTTTAAGATATCAACTTTCCCCAGGTATCTTTCTTAATGGTCACTTGATGTCAAGTATATACAGTATATTTTTTCTTTTGTACCATTTAACAGCGTTGCTTTTGGCTGTTGTCTTGATCTCTTTTCTTTCTAAATTGTTCAAGAATACTTGACTTTCCCCACTTAGAATTTGTTTGAGCCATTTTTCTTTCGGTATAGAATAGTACTAGAAATCTTTTTGTTTTTAGTTGCCATTCTCCCATCTAGTGGCCTGGCAGTTGCTTCCAGCCTGATTTTTCCATGCTTAGCACTGAAGTGTCTGTGTGCTTACTGGTAGTTTTGGTGGTCTTCTTGCTGACTTAGTCCATATGTTCTAACAAAACACCATAATGAGAGGACTTCAACTATACAATACAATACAACTTATTTTTTTGTATAGCGCTCTTTACTGAGTGCAGGCACAGAGCCTACAAACATCCATCCATCCATTATCCAACCCCCTATATCCTAACTACAGGGTCACGGGGGTCTGCTGGAGCCAATCCCAGCCAACACAGGGCGCAAGGCAGGAAACAAACTCCAGGCAGGGCGCCAGCCCACGGCAGGCCTTGCAAACAATTCTCAGTTAAAATACAAGTATAGATTATACTAATTACTAAATGCGGAACTGGTAATACATAAATGCATATTTGTTGAAACACAAAGAACAAAGAAGTATGTGGGCATGTGTACATTGCCTGGCTGATCACTATCCCATGACAACTTTCATTACCTTATGGCCCTAAACAGTGTGAAACTCTATGTTTAGGTAGCTCATAGTAGTTCTCAGACCCAGTCCTTAGGATTCCCTATACCTACAGTTGTTTGTTCCAACCAGTTTCGTAACTAACGGGCCATTTTACCTCTAGTTATCTTATTTAATTAGATGGTCACTTTTTTCTTCCCTTATTCTTCATTCAAAACAGCACGGTAGTGTGATATTTACATTTATAATGAATTCCAAAATATTTTTGTTTTTGCCCTAGCTTTAATTGTTTAATTCTGTTTTGTTGTTTTTCTGTTAATTTACCTTTTTGTGCAGTCTCCATGCTTGATTGTATTCTAATATTGACACACATGTGGAGTAGCTGGTGTACTTTCCCATTCTCCCTTTGCTCTGTTCAACTTACAGTCCCAGTCTAAAGATTGAAAGGATCTTTTAAGCCTTGGTCCAGGAGCATTCCAGGTAACATTCATAAGTACATTTGGATTACCATTCAAAGACCTGCTCTTGCTCATGAGGAACTCCCCCTAGTGGCACCAGGTTTCTCTGCAGGCTCCCCATACTACAATGTGTGACTTGGAAGCACCAAACTGGCTGCCATTCTCATCTTGGGGGTCCCTCCCACAGTGTCCTCTAGTGGCTTAGGGAACTTTTATGAGGCTAACAAATCCATGGATAAGGGTCTGACTTTTACATTGGGCATTGGATGTGATCCAGTAAGTACTTTCCAGTTCTGTGTCAGCAGTACATGTTAGGCGAAGGTCGGTAGACAGCAGGGATACTGTACAGGTATGTGTGTGTCATTCCTGCTAATACCTCCCGTAGCATGTTGTTTTATGGTAGTTCATTATACAGCCTATTGTGAGAGTACCTTCCATTTTTATCTTAGTGCTTGGCATCACAACAGTTTCTTGGGAAGCTGTCAAGTTATTTTTTTCACAGTTTTTCCTTCAAGAGAAGAGAATGACATCTCTTTCTATAGCCACAGTGCTTTTTAGCTGTAGTCTTTTTAAAACCTGTGTGGTCTATCCCGTCTTAGTGCCAGATTTCTAAATGACCAATCATATCTGATCCCAATTAAGTGTGCATTTCTGTGCACTTGTTGGCACAGTGATGCCTGAGTTTGATGGGAAGGTGCTCAGCCATTTGACTAAATCACACCAAGGAGCTTCCAGAGCCTTAAGTAAGCTGCCGTACTGTTCAGAAGCCCATGAATGTGACTTGCATGCAAAAATCATTGAGCTGACCTTCTAATTTTGCTTTGTTGTGGTGCCTTAGTAGCCACGTGTGTTACTCATGTGGATGTTGTTGTGTTTATTTCCTTTTCTCTTTTTGTCAATGGCAGGCTTTCTCTCTCTTACTTGGCTCGGTAGATTTGATAGTTTATCAATAGGTTAATAGCTGCTGTGTCACAATTATTGACTGGCTGATTAGGACGGTGTCAGTGAAATTCAGACTTAATCTCCCTCCCTCGGCTCAGGAAATATCAACTCCCCGCCATTGATTTTCTCTACTAAAAGGTGTTTCTCTGTATTGACTGACCCCACGCTTGACCCCGCACAGGCCGCCAGCAACTGCAGCGCTATTGGCCAGAATCAAAAGTTGTACTCACCCATGATTGGAGGTTTCATTGCATTTTCTAAATGTCTGTTAATTTGGCTTTTCATTTTTTGTCTATAAGAAACTATTACCTGGAGTAGCGTAGTATTTTAAAGTTTATGTGTGTCAGCTACAAGTACACACTAAAACATGCCCTGGTGGGATGACCTGGAAGCAAATCCATACATATCGCCATCCATTTTCCAAACCCTCTGTTTCAATAATACCTATTAATGAAACATGTAAAAACAAGGAAATGTAGGGAATTTTAGACAAACACTAATCCCAATCTCCTCCCCTTCGTCCCACCCAGAAAGTGAATGTTGCTTTTAATCACTTTTTCTGTTTCACTCCTGAATTCACAATTTGAAGTGACCATCAAGACACAGCGCATAATAGGTGTCAACTTTCTTTCCACATAAATAAAAAAAACAACTGTTTATGGGCCTAGTGTCCAAATTTATCTTTCTGTCCTTCCATCAAATACTGGCATGTATCTCCAACCCAAGGCCTAGAGACAGAACTATTTAACAGGGCAGGTACATTACCCCCTGGTGTCTACCACCTTTTCCTTTTTGTTTCCAGTTTAGAAAATAGACCTAAAATGCAATGGCCAAAAAAAGAGGTTCTCTGCCTCAAAAGAGGCAAATAAAACACAATAATAAATAAGTACATAAATAAAATAAACCAACCGATCCTATTTGAAGAGAAAGGGCTGTTATATTTTGTTCCTGAGATTCAGTTAAACTCTCCCGCGCTTGTACATAGTGCACGCTTACATTCCCACGCACATTTTGGGATTCCCCAGCTCTCCAGAGAGGTAGATCCCATCGCTAAACACTAAATATTGATGTGAACTCTGTATGTGCATAAGCGTATGTGTGTGTAAGCGTGTAGCAGGGGATGCTAACATTCCTCCCCTCTCTAATTGTTTTGACTGCCACGATTGGCAAGGCGATTAGGCTTCATTGATTTCCTGGTGCTAACTGCATTGATTTTTAAGTTTCTTATTGATCCCGGCCTTAAATCTCTGCGAAACAAGACTTTGCTAGGCTCTGATGACACTCAGCTATTGCTTTCCGAAAAAAAAAGACCAAACAGTGGGACTTGGCTGGTGGCTGGTGTGCAGTACGCTAGGAGGCTCAAAACGGCAGATCCAAGGGGAGCAAAAGCAAGAAACGCTGAAGCCAGCAGCCACCTCATAACAATTACATTTTAATAGCTTATTGACCAGAGGGTGCCAGGCTCACAGCCATTTTGACTCTTCACAGTTTCTCTACAGAGAAACAGAGTTTTGTTTATTTATTTTTTTAACAAATGGACAGGATGGGGGCACAAGAAAACACATTCCAACAAAGAGCCCCAGAGGCTTATTTTCACCCTTCAGTTCTCTCTGGTCCTTTCACAGTTTTTCTTTGAGACGGCTGAGACTTTTATCAAACTCGTGGCAAAACAGTTCATTTCGAGGTCTCAGACTCTTGTTCAGGCACTTGTCACTTTTTCCATAAGGTCGATGAGAACTGTGTCATGGGGTTCAAGGCCTGTGACTAATATTTTATGTTTGTCAGGACTTGAGCATGGCCTTTGGAATTAGGCTGTAACTTCACATTTGCTTTTGCAAAATGATCTCTTGTGCTATCAAACATGTACGTGGTAGTGCTGCATAAAAGATAAACATTTGGAACTGCTCTCATTTAGTGTTTACAAATTCCTTACACCCCATCTAATATGCTGTTTTTCTTATTTTGATTCTTATTCTTATTCTGATATCCTACCCAATTTGTAGGGGAGCTATTAAAGGTTCATGCTCTTTTGCATTGAATTGTGGTCCTGAGGCTAATTTAACAGGAGGACCTATTTTCACACTAAAGCATAGGATGATCTACTGTTTCTCCCCTTGATGTAAAAATATTTCAGGGTATCTTTTAGTGACCTTTTTATTTCTCTTTCAACTTATATAAAAAAACTTACATAAATATGACCTTTTGTCACAAGATGAAATAGTATTATGTGCAGTCATGTTATTTACATAAATTATTACAGATTTAATATTAACCAAGAAAATGCAGTTCATAAGTGCCATGATGACAGGTACATGGCAGGCCATGAAGGTGCTACTTTTAGAGAGGACCAGGAGAAAAACAATGGCAACATGGAAATTGCAAGGCTCGATACTGGGAAATCAGAAAATGCAAGAAACTAAACCAAAACGCCAGGCAAGATTTGAAGTCAAAAACTATGCAGTAAGAAGATTTCTATGAAAAGCATTTCAGAGTGCTAAGTTTGTGTTAAGGATATCCCCAGTCTTTGATGTTATACTGTAGCAAGAATGAATAGTTGTTGCTCAGCTTCCAAGTCTATGCACCTAGCATCTGACTATTGAGTCTAGACAACAAACTCATAAATCAGAAGTGTCCTAATGACAATGGCATTGTAGTAACCAAAATATAGCTAAAATAAAAATGTCTGTGTAAATGACCCAATCTAGAAATGAGGCAAAATTAGATTTCAATTCTCCATGTAACAACAAAAAACAAATACTTCTAACAAACTCAAAGAAAATGTATCTAAAGAGAAATACATTTCAAAAGTTCACAGGTCATAACATTTAGCAGGCTTGGGAATAATTCATGTTACAATTATGAAATTTTGTTGAAGTTGTTGGTTTTCTGGTGTGAAGATGATGGGCGAAAAAGAGAGATATGAAAGGATGAAATCAACTCATCTTGTGACAGGAAAATATGAAAACTTGCATCACTTGGTAATAGATCCAAGTGTAGCCATGAATGTCAGATCTCTTCATGCAAATTAAAATAAAGGGTAATTTCATGTCAAATCAATCAATATTTCAGAAATCCCACACACTATGGTCTCAGAAAACTCTCAGGTGTACCCATGTTATCTAGGAGACACCTTGTAAAATTATTTTGATGTCAGATCAATACTTTCCAAGGTACAGCGAGTTTTGTGAGGGGAGTGGGGTGTCAAATTTCACACGGCTTTACTATCTTCATCAATTTCACAAGACCATAACCTCGAGAACTAAACCAACTAGCAGGCTCACCTTTTGCATACTGGTACCTTTATAGGTATAGGACATGACAAAATGAAAATGCTTGGTCCAGATGACATCACAGACCTTCAAAGAGCAGACCTTCAAAAATGGAAAAAACATATTTTGCATCTTTGGCTTTGCCATGTTTAGGCTTTCAGAATGCATACTTCTAACTGATACAGCCTGCTAATTTTTTTCCATGTTTAGATACCTACAAAAGGCTTTTAAAAAGGTTATAAACAAACAAGAAACTGCATCAGGGTTTCACCAGCAGACCTCTCTAATGTGAAAAATCACTTTGAGTCTAATTTTCAAACCAGCTTAATGCACTGTGGAAAGGACCAGTTTCACAATTATTTTTCCTGTATCCTACATGGTCCCTTCTTTCTCAAAAACAAGTCTTACTTTTCTTATGTGAATCTTTCATTTTTATTTTCCACACTAGACATGGAGTCTAGACATGGGTTCACCATTTGCCAGTAATAATCGTCAAGTTCTTCATCAGTAACTTGGATATTTGATTAATGGAAAAAAATAAATCATCAAAGGCACATAAAACATAAAACATCAACAACAGTTCCTTGATTTATAATTAAATACAATACAAGTTATAATGAAATGTTAACATCTTGGTATTGCAGCAGAAGGAATGTGACCTGTTTCATTTCTGTTTCAATCGAAGAGCAGAGTGTAGGGCATCTTTGTCTTTGAGATCAAAATGATACTGCCTCCCACTGACCATTGCAGTTGCGCTAAGCAGTGCAATGACAGACTATAATGGGACCCAACAAATATCATCTCTAGGTCACCAAAGGAAAGACTGTGCAGGATAGTTTGGATGCATGAAACATATCAGGATGACTGATTCCACTTCACTCTTGTCAGGAATCACACCAATCCAATATTTTTCATCATTCATGCACCCAGCATAGCCTCTAATAGGACACTTGTCTAATGTAAGGGTTGCATATAATCCATCAGGAGTGTGATCGTGAGAGGACAGGATCTCAGCTGCTGCTTTAGTGGTGAATATCCGGACAACCAATTGACTGTCCTCAACAGACACCCAGCTGACTTTGAGTTTACAGTGTTCTATAGGGATGTAACAGTGGTTTTCGCGAGTACCACGTACTCCTTTGACCATGGAGAACTGCATTCTCTGTTCAGCAACATGAGATAGAACATCATCATTTGATATCTTTGATAACTTACTGTTTGAAAACTCAATGATTACCATTATTGACACATGGCTCATTCAGCCTGTGTTTAGGATGGAAAATAAACTTGAAAGATTTGCATAAGAAAAGTAAGGTTTGTGTTTTGAGAAAGAAGGGACAATGTAGAATAAATGAAAAATATAAAAAAAAATATCTGCACATTCCCACATACTGTTAGGGTGCCCTGAAAATGAAATCCAAAATGATTTTTTGGAATAGTGAGGTCTGCTGTTCTAACCCTGATGCAGTTACTTTTATGTTTATTGCTTTTTCAGAAAGCCTATATAGTTATCTGAATAAGGAAAAAAAATCAAAAGTCTGTTTTGGTTACAAATATGTGTTTCTGAGGCCTGAACATAGCTAAGCCAAAAACTCAAATTAAAGTTTGGTCAGTTTCAAGGTGCTGCTTTGACCATGCAGGATCATCTAGACAAAATGTTTTAATTTTGTCATATACTATACCAATTAATGTACCAACGTGCAAAGTCTAAGCCTGCTCGGTGGTTTAGTTCTAGAGCTTTGGACTTGTGAAATTTGATGAAAAAATGAGGCCGGATAAAATCGACACCCCCCTCCCCTCGGTAAACTGGCTGTATCTTGGAAAGTTTTGATCTTACATCAAAACATATTTACGTGGTGTCTCGTGAATAACATGGGTACACTTGGAAATTTTTCCAGACCTTTTTGAGTCTGAAGTGTGTGGGCCATTGTTTGATTTGACATGGAAAGACCCTAAAGGTTCTGGTTAAATTCAAGGTCACATCATTTGCCCCAATATGTTTACTGCTTCTTTTGCTGCTTCAAGTTTATCTGCTTTTGCCATGGCCCTGTGCAACAGTTGATTTCGGGTTTTCATGGTGTGGGATGAAAGGGCAGTGCCATTTCAATGATGCAAATACAAATGAACTTAGATAGATAGAACTTAATAAACCCACCCTACTTCATACTGAACAAGACATCATCAAACCCAAGGAGTGGGTCTTGAACACTTGGCATCTTAGATACTTAATATGTTGTCATCTTAGTGCTGAATTAGACTATTTTTCACTTCTCTATAGCAATACAGTCAAACAGGGTGTTTAATAAAGAACTAAAATATTGAATAAAAGTAAGGTGCAGTGCGTCTTGGGGACAAATTCAGAATATTATAGAGCTTCAGATGACAGGGTTATTTTGGGACCTCGTTGAAATGTTGTCGGTAGTGTAATCGAGCAAATTGCTGAGATTTAGTCTGCAATTCCCACCGGTTCTGCACAGTAAGAGGCGTGCTTCACATTTTCAAGCCAGAAGTGTGCAAATCATTTCCAGCACCAGACATTACCCTGTGCCTCTCTTCGCAGCTGGCGCTGAGCCGGCAGATCGCTGTGTCTGCTTTTTTGTTCCTGAAGCATGTCTGTATTTTCACACAAGCATTTAATTAGGTAAAAAGCCTTAATTTGATAGAAGGTGTAAGTTAAATGATTTCCTATGCTCTACAGCTCAGAATTCCCAGTAGGGATTATGCACACTGTGTTGTAATAAAGAAACATAATCAGGCTTCACTTAATTTAAAATTCTGCTTTGCCTCACTTTATTTTAAATGTTCAATTAATTTTAGTGCTAATGCTGCTGAAAAGATAGCACTGGAGGAAGGGAAGAAACAGCCATATGGAGTGATTGCTTTCAAGCTATAAATGAGATGGTGCATGAATTTGGTATTGATTTTCTATCAGTCAATGTATGCTCACCTTTATAGTGCCTTTTGTGAGGTGTACTTTCACTGTGTTATTATTGTTACAATGACTACCTGACATTTGTATGAAACAGAATGCAAGAAAGTGTATGAAGAATGTATGTAACAGAAAAACAGTAGCATATAGAAGTACTAGGTATATATGCATGAAAGCCAGAATTTGTGAAATATTCATAAGATATTATTTCAAAATCAGAGCAAACCAACATAATATTTTTCCAGATTTTGTGTATGTGTGATCATTGAGCATTGGGTAAAATAATTTGATTGTCGGCTCTATCCTATATGTAGGATGTGAAGTAGACTGTAGCTGGCATCCTAATATGCCCCATATATACTCAGTCAGTGAGAGGAAAAGGTTCAGAAAAAGATTGGGGGGATGTCAGCCATGTGTGGTCAGTCTTTGTCCTGTTGAAAAATAACTCCAGTCAGATGTGCCAGAAAATATCATTAAGCGTATTGCTGCGTATTCAAACTTCTTAGAAAAAAAATTAGAGGTAACTGGCCAATGAATGGTAACATCACACTTAATTTCGTGGTGGTGAGGATGTTCAAGATTTCTTCTTCCTCTTCATCTTTTCCCTCTTCTGTTTGGTGTCATGTAGTTCCTTCTTCTTTGACTGTATCCATCCACCTCCACTGTAGCCTCCCACGCTTTCTTTTCCCTGTACAGTGGAACCTCGGGTCACGACCATAATTCGTTCCAAAACTCTGGTCGTAATCCGATTTGGTCGTGACCCGAAGTAATTTCCTCCATAGGATTGTGTGTAAATACAATTAATCCGTTCCAGACCCTACAAACTGTTTGTAAATATATTTTCTGTAAAGATTTTTAAGCACAAAAATAGTTAATTATACTATAGAATGCACAGTGCAATAGTAAACTAAATGTAAAAACATCGAGTAACACTGAGACAAACACCCAGTCTCCCTGCTCAGCAGCTTGCTCGCTCTCAGCTGCATGCGAGCCTGCGCTTGCTCTCTCTCCCTCTCTCTCTCTCTCTCTCTCTCTCTCTCTCACTCGCTCTCTCACTCTCTCATTTGTTCTCTCTCGTTCACTCTTGCTCTCCCGCTCTCTCTCACTCGCTCTCTCTCGCTCGCTTGCTCTCCCGCTCTCTCATGTTTTCTCTCGTTCGTTCTCTCTCTCTCTCTGTTTCTCTCTCTCTCTCTCTCTCTCTCTCTCTCTCTCTCTCTCTCTTTCTCTCTCTCTCTCACCGGCTTTCTCCTCCTGCTTCCTGCCTTCTCCTGCAACCTCCCGTTCTTTCATGTTCTCTTCTTTTTCGCTTTAGCTGACTTGCGCTTCTATTTATGAAGAGGCATGGTAGTCGTGGCAATCAGCAGCTCCTGGGAACAATTACGGATGCAGACCGCTTCTCACCTGTGCACTTACATGAGAAACGCCCACATCACGAACTCCTCAGGAACTGCTTCGGCCACACACCACCACGCCCCCTTGTTACTGTAAGCCGCGAGTGCGGTGATTATTTATTACAGTTTTTCTCGATTGCTAAGACACATTCCTGGAAAGCTGCTCTCCTTTTCCCTAAACTGTGAACACAAAACCCAATTTTCAAGCTACATTCACAAAACCTCTGACTCTTCTTGCAAAACCAAACTTTCACCCCAAAACAGTTCAATCTGTGCTCAAAACTGAACTATGCTGTCAAATCATGCCTCAAGTCAATCTAAATTAAATACTCTACTGAGTAGTCACTAAACACTACATAGAAAAAAGGAAAACACAATGCTCAGGACATGAAGCGGTAGAAATAAATGTTTATTTAGGCTAAATGCATGTTGCAAAACAAAATACCTGGGCATTTTTAACACTTGTACATAGAAAAAAGAATTTGCAAAAAAACAGAAATTCTGTGCATTTACATGTAGCACTTGTACGTAAAAATAAAGCACAAAAATATACAAATGAAGTACAAAGAAAAGAAGTGCATTACTCCGCCACAGCATCATTTCTCCGTACTGGGTCAGGCCACAGGACTTCATCTACATCACAGGCCACATTTTCTCTGGCCAAGCAATGGGGGAAAAAACCCCTGGCATGCCGTATCCAGGCTTGACATGCCTCCACACCCATGTCACCACAGGTCAGTTCCATGGCTTGCAGGAGATTTACCCTGGTATAAGGTTGGCGTTCATATACCTTCCACCGCCATGAGGAGAAGAATTCTTCAATGGGGTTCAGGAAAGGGGAGTACGGTGGAAGGCAAAGATTGATAAAACCTTGGTTCATATTGAACCACTCTCTAACCTGGAGGCCTCTGTGAAAACTCACACTGTCCCAAACAACGACATAGATGGGCTGCTCATCCTGCTGCCCTAACAGAGCATCTCGCATGTGATTGAGGAAAATGAGGAGCTGGTGAGTGTTGTAGGGCCCTAGGTTGGCCTGATGGTGGACAACACCATGATTGCTGATGGCAGCACACAGTGTGACTTTGCCACCACGCTGCCCAGGGACACCAACAATGGCCCGGTGGCCAATCACACTACGGCCTCTCCTTTTCCTTTTGGTGAGATTAAACCCAGCTTCATCCATATAGATGTATTCATGGAGTTTTTCCATTGCATCCAGTTCAAAAACTCTCTGTAGGAATAGATATATATTTTTGTAAGTGATGTAGGCCAACTACAGTAAATCACTACTTAGAGTAACCAACATTTATGTGTCTGGATATATACCAACCTGTACATACTGGAATCTTTGATCTTTGACTCTATCAGAGTTGCGTTCAAAGGGCACTCTGTACAGCTGTTTCATGCGCAGTCTGTTGCGCTTGAGGACACGGTCAACAGTAGAGAGGCTGACACTGTCAATACCCTCAAAATGCACATGGTCCTCAATGATCCTCAGCTGAATTTCACGCAGTTTAATGGTGTTGTTCTCACGGACCATGTCGACAATTAGGGTCTCTTGGTGTGGGGAGAACATAGATGTCCTACCACCCCCATGTGGCAGTCTTTCAATTCTACAAAAAGGGAACATGCACTTACAAAAATACATACATGGAATAGGCCTACAAACAGTCAGACTAACCCTCCATTACAATACTACAGTACACTGGCACAGTGATGTAATGAAACATGTTTACTGTGGTACAGTATATAGTACAGTCATTGTACATATGTAATTGTTGTCAACATTTACATACTATAATGTCAAAAAGGTAACTACCTGTTCTCTTCTATAAATCTTCGGATTATGGTGGACACAGTGAATCTACTGATGTTTGGTTGTACCCTTAGTCCAGCCTCCTTCATTGTCATACCATGGACAAGAACATGGTCAATCACAGTAGCTCTGATTTCATCAGATATTACTGTTCTTTGTCCTCGCTGACCACCTCGACCACCTTGACCTGCTCGACCTCCTCTCACACGAACTCCTCTTCTTAGATTTCTATCCATTGTAGTGCCTCACAAACCAGTGCTCTGGCTTATATGTACCCTCACATCATTAGCCACAAGTGTGATAAATTTTGAGTTGTTGTGTTCAACCGGTGACAACTGAGCTTTAATTGTGTTTGACTTTTGCCACCTGTGCTCACCATTATGCAACACAGGTGCATCACAATGACAATGTGTTGACAAGATGTGTCTAAACAGGTGAAAAGTGCTTATGGTTTTGCCAAAAGTGTGACTGATTCAATAAGTGGGTTCAGGCAACTGAGAATTTGGTTCAGACAATAGGGTTTAGTGTTTTAGCAATCGAGAAAAACTGTAAAACTGGCCTTTTTGACGGGAGCTGTGGACCCACTATATCACAGGAGGAAGCTGAGTTGAAAGGAGGTTACAGTCTTGAGGGAGAGTCCCTCTGAGTGATGCACAGAGAACAATGTACAGTACAGGGAGAGACTGAACACGTGCAGAAATCATCGGCGTGTACGAACTGGAAGGGAAACTGGCTTGTTCGTCAACCGAGTGTGTGGTCGTGAACAGATGCAAAAGTTTTTTGGTCGTAACCCGATTTGTACGTGTTCAGAGACGTTCGTGAACCGAGGTTCCACTGTACTTCCATATTCATCACTCTTTCACTCACAAATTCATTGTCTCTCCTCATCACAGGTCCTTACAACTTCAGACTGCTTTCTTGTACTTCTCAGATATCTCTCTCACTTTTGTTGCACCTCTGATTGTCTCATTTCTTATTCTGTCCTTTTTGTGTAATTCCTCACATCCATCTCAACATTCTCATTTCTGCGACATCTAACATCTTGTCCTGCACTCTCCATGCCTCACCTCCATGCAATATTAATGGTCTTATGACTGTCTTAAAAACCTTACCTTTAACCTTTGCCTTAATTCTTCGATCACACAGTACTGATACCTTTTTCCAATTGTTCCTTTAACCTTTGCCTTAATTCTTCGATCACACAGTACTGATACCTTTTTCCAATTGTTTCTTTCACACTGCACTTGATAGGTTATCTCTGTATTTACTTTTCCATCTTGGGCTACCACTGATCCTAAATATGTAAAATTATCCACTTTTTTCAGTAGCTCTCCCTGCAGATTAACTTCCGAATCCTGACATGAGTAAATAAAATGTAGAGAGTAAATAAAATGTTTTTGTTATTGTCATGTTTACCCTACATGATATGAGTTCAGAAATAAAACTATTACAGACTTTGTACCAGTTTTAAAAATATGATGAAGTTACTGAACAGTTGTGAGTTGCTGAAGGAAACAGGATCTTTATTTTCATCCTCTGTCATAACTCCCTTGTTAATTTAAGGCTCATGTGGCACACTCCTATTTGCATAAAGGGACAATTTAGAGTCATCAGTTAACCTAACATACATTTTTCAGACATGGGAGAAAAACCTCCACAGACAGAGGGAAGACAAGCTTTAGCAAATAAAAATCTGAGACACGTTTCAAGCCAGGTCACTGTCTCTGTACCTGTGACTTGGCCACAAAATAAATTGCTGTCATGAGCTAATGTTACAAAACTTATGCATGGACCAGACATTCATGTGACTCCGCTCACATTGCTGCTTTGATGTACTAGGCAGACTGCTCTAATGATACAAAATATCCAGTCAATTAGTAGCATCACAGAATTATAGAAATGTGCATGTAGTTGGGCTGCTGAAACAGAATACCTTGTTGCTAAAAATGAATTAGCAAACTCTAAATATGTGGTATGCATTATGTTTTTGAAGCCATTGGATTAAAGCTCCCCGTAACCCTGTGTTAGGATGTGGCGGGTTGGAAAATGACTGACTGACTGACTGAAATACAGCTTTGTATAACAACTGTCATGGGAAGAGCTTTGTGATACAGGTACAGTTACATACAGCATATATTTGAATGGTACAAGAGCAACTGTAATGCAGTTTAGTTACTAGATTATTCCTACAGCTAAGGAAAGTCACATTATGTGATTAAATTAATTCTTGATAAACCAACAAGCATACATAATAGCAAATATGTGACTTCTTATGTGTGGTACCTTGGAAACAACACAAGACTGATTTTACAAGAATTTTGAAATAATAGATTGACCTTCAGTTTAGAAGTTTGATCTCCCAGAAGCAGCCTAAACGTGGAAAAAAAATGTAAAAAAGGATTTGGGAAATTACTGTAAATAGTCGTCCATTTATGACATTAGAAACTTCAATACATTTTTACCTGTCTTTTGAAAGCTATTTTTAAACACTAGCAAAAATTATGGAATCACCACACTTAGAGGATATTACTCCACTGTTTTTTTTAACTTTGGAGCAATTAAACAAATCATAGATATAACCCAAGACAATTTTTGTTTAATAGCTGAACATTCTGACTTTGTGAAATGTACCACAAACAAATTAAATCATTATAATGAATGGCATATGTTTTACATAATCAAGTAGAGGAGAAAATATGAAATCAGTCAATGTTGTGTAAAAATTATGGAATCATCAACTAAACAAACTCATAATTAGTACTTTGTTGCCCCTCCTCTGGATTTTTCTTTGAGCCATGGATTTCACTAATGAAAAACAATATTCTAAATCAAGCTGGTTCCAACTTTCTCGAATAGTAGTTGACAGATCAGCTTCACAGGATGGAGCCTAGTCATGGACCAATGTTTTTAACTTCTCCTTTAAATTTTCAATCAGATTGAGATCCAAACTGTTCACTGGCCATGTGATTGAAATGATATGCCTCTTCTGAAAAAAAAACGTTGACAGTCTTTGCTCTGTGGCAAGATGCATTATCATCCTGAAATATGACTTTATCCTTACCAAACCTGTTAACTCTCAGTGGAATGAGAAAAGTGTCCAAAATTTCAATGCATACTTGTGCATTGAATGTTTAGGTAATGATTGCTATATTCCCTGGTCCTTTACCTGACATGCAACCCCTCACTTACTGACTGACTGACTGACTCACTCATTACTAATTCTCCAACTTCCCGTGTAGGTAGAAGGCTGAAATTTGGCAGGCTCATTCCTTACAGGTTACTTACAAAAGTTAAGCAGATTTCATTTCGAAATTCTACGCGTAACGGTCATAACATTCGCCATGTTGAACTTTCTTATTTATGCCCCCATCTTCACGAAATTTGGTAGGCGGCTTCCCTGCGCTAACCGAAACCGATGTACGTACTTATTTCGGTGGTATGACGCCACAGTCGGCCGCCATATTGAACTTTCCAACAGTCTTTGTTACTTATGGGCCCATAATTTGGTACGCGGGTTCCCAACGCTAACTGAATCCTACTTACGTACATATATACATCCATAGCCTGCAGCTCGGTCGCCGTGTAACGCAGCGTTGGGTCCCCCATCCCAACACCTCCCACGTTGTTGGCTGTCTGCCTATATAAGGCCGGCCATCGCTCCGGTCTCTACATTCCCTTCCTTTCTTCGCCACGGGATTCACGTCTCCCTGCTGATAACTACAGCCTTTTTATTTAATCCACGGCTTCTCCGCTGTTTTATTGTTCGTTTATTATGATTATAGTTATTGTGTAGGTATTTTAGACTTACTTTACATTGTTCAGGTACCCATTTCCTTTATCATTCCAACCGTACCCCCATTAACATGTCTATCGAGGTGATCACCATCGATCAAAGAACTGTCACTTACTGAGTGGTTTCCATGCCCAGAGATGGCACCTACCTTTTCCATTCTCTTTGTTACATATTGCACGGCCATATCAGGCTCACTCTTGATATCCGGAGGAACATTGTGTCTTATGTATTGAATGACTGGGACAGGTTCAAGATGTGGTCTGATGACGGTACAGGAGATAATTATACTACACAGGAGCACTAGAAGAGTGAAATGCTTAAGCCCTTCACCTATGGTTCTGCATGTGAGTTGATGGCTGCCGCTGAATTGTTCGGTTGTCGCTTTCAAGTGTACTGAAATGGCCAAATATTTTACACCTTCGGACAACCGCCAATGTCTCTTAAACATCTTAGATTCACAGGTGACGATTTCAGTAGTGGACACTTTGATGTTTATGAATGTTTAAACTCTCAAAAGCTGGATGTGAAGTTATCGATGAAACCGGTTGTATGCTTACAACGCTCGACAGATGCAAGTCCTGCAAATACTGTTGTAATTGAAACAAACCATGAAACTCAAACCGATTATGACAGCAGCAATCCAAGCTGTGAGATCTGAGGCAAGATTGCTTTTCACATGGCCAACTGTATGTTGCATGCTCAAGAGTAAGCTCAGCGCACAGCTTGGTCATATTACAACCGGAGGGCAGAACTGACAATGTGGTATACAAAGAGATCCTTAACAAATAATTATTGGTATATTTTCCCTCAGTTTTAAAAGGTTTAATTTTCTTCTTAATAAAAATTTTAAGGCAGTACTTCACCGCTGCAAAGCGCGGGTATTTTGCTAGTTGTTAATAAAGTAGCTTTAAAGAGGTTTTTGTAAGTCAGATGCTCTAAATGAAAACATCTTGAATAGGAATAGTATTTACTAATTCATGTGGCCCTGTTATAATAATACTTTCTTACTTTTGATTTTAAGTAGTATTTATTTTCAGCTACTACCCAGAAAATATCAGTGAATAAATTTGGTATGAATACATGTTTCATGACCCCCTAGTATGTAAAATGCCCCCATTTGTAGTTAAATGGTGAATTTCCCCAAATATGTTTATGATGACAGAAGCAAATATCACATATTTTTGACACAGTTTTCAGACATAAATATAGTTATTCTCATTCCATTCACAACCACTAGCGTAGTGGTGTTTTCAAGTCAATAACAATTGATGAATGCTAATGAAGCCAGCTGGACACAGTCTGCAGTATAAATCAGAAATAATCCAGAATTTAAGATCTGCAACGACCTGTCAGGTCCTGGCCACCCTGTCTACCTGGTAAATGGCTCAAGCCAGTCAGGACCACGACAATAACTTCACATAACAGTGCTTATCCCCCAAGTTTAAGACATGCATGAACATAACATCCTAATGTTATATGTCCAAATGTATTTTTGTCTGTTGGGGAATAATGATTAGTGTCATCTTTGTGTTGTAGGTTTGCATCAATTTCTTAATTATTCAAGCTTTTCCAAAATAAAAATGTTATGTCAATCAAGCATTTACTTTATCTCAAAATAGCAATAATAGTCGAAATGGTGTTTAAATGTATGCATTCTGGATGGGAAGGGACAATTAAAATATGGTGTGCAAATACTTCATATCAGCATTGTTTCATTAATGCTGTTAATTGAATATTATGCATAGTAGGCATTTTAATACTTGTTTATGTTGTCTATCATGACAGAAGAGTTTTAAGAATATGTATTGTGAAACTAATGCAATCTCTCTGGTCAGGCTGTATTGTAACGGGATTGAAAATGAAACTAAATCTAATTAAAGATGTCCATTTTACCCTTTTACTTTCAGTTGCTCCTTTCAGTTTCTCATAAGAATATGGAAAATATCTTGCGAAAAGAGATTACCTTAAACTCATTCTGTTATTGTCTTATTGTATTGTTCATGTATTTCAACAGAGAAAGTTGTAAGTCCCCACCCTACAGCATAGGCATTTGATCTCAGTGTAATGGATCTGTCATATTTATGGCCAAACCTCAAATCTGTTTGAATGTTTATTACATAAAAGGAGAACTGAACATTTCAAAAATCTGTGATAAGGGCTGTGTTTTTTAACATCACGATATAATATTTCTGTTTTTTGAGATTGTCATCTTCTATTTGTACATTATATCCAAGAATAGCCTCTATTTATTTACATTTATTTATTTGGCTGATGCCTTTATCCTGGTAACTTACAAGTTTTATGATCCAATTGGTTACATTTCTTGTTGGTTTTGCAGTTGGAACACAGGCAGGTCAAGTGAGTTGCTCATGTTCACACAGTGTCAATAGCAGGATTTGAACCCACAACCTTAGCGCATAAAGTCCAAAGCCTAAACCACTACACCACACTGCCTACCTGTTTTTGTTGGTATGTTTACTATGGTCATTACGAAAAGAAAATCCTTCCATCCGAAGAGAAAGATTACCCTGTTCTTTTTTTAATGTACATTGGTCTGTAGAGCCTCCCATCCAGATGGAAGAACAGCTCAATGTCTGTGCTTATGGTGAGAGGTGTGCCTGAAGGCTGTTTTATCTTTTCTGCTGAGGTGCATTTCTACATATATAAAATCTGATGTCATCCAAGAGAAAAGCATAGAAACACATAATTTGAACAGAGATGAATTAAAAAAGTAAACAGCCTGCAAATTGCTTGTGATTTTCCAACTGTGTTTTACACGGTTACTTCTTACTAGACACTGCCAGAAGCTAGAGCAGTGTCACATGCTGTCCATCATTCCTTACTGTGTCTACGCAATCTAATTGAACTTTGCAGGTGCCAAGTGCTGCACAAAGAATGACAGGGTACCCCCGATATATAGAGCACAATCATCTTTGAGTCCCCCGCAATGAATCAAACACAATTGTCTGAGCAGAGTGGTTTTGATCTCTCCTGGAACCACCACAACCCACTAACATTTTAAACACCGAACTCGGGCTCTCAGCCTTCGCCCTTCACAAAGGTTCAGTTTTTTAGCTGAATGTGTCATTTTAGTACAATGAATGGGTTAACATTATTATTAAACACAGATGCCTTTGTCCAAAGAGAGCTGTAAAAATCAATATGCATAAAATATATTTCAGTGATTATTATGAAGGTACAAAGTAAACAATAGCAGATCACTGCATTTAAAAGTAGATCACAAGAGGCCTACTTCTGCAGTTACTTCTAAAACAAGATAAAAATTGTACTCTAATAAAATTAAAGTTGATTGACAGTTGATAGGGTGAGTTCAGGGGTAAATATCCAGTAGAGGAGCAGAGAGTAGTGCTTTGTGAAGAGATGTGTCTTTAAGAGCCGTTCGTCACATTTTTCCAAGAGCTGCAGAGTTCACATGCATCATTCAAGCAAGAGTGTATCAACTTTTAGTGCTTATTTTTTGAAGGTGAAGCAGAAGTCCAGTCTGAGTTGTGGTCATTGACATATGAAAACAGTGAAATGACTGGAATGCCCTTTTTCCACTGGTAATTCAACATGGGACCTTTACTTTTATTGAGGACCAAATAGTACTCCATCTATAAGACGTTTACTAACATGAATAATTTATTGTGAAAACAGCACATACAGTAAATGGCCTTATTGCTAGTGTTACATTCCTCATACAAGAACACACTACAGTTACATATAGCTAAAACACTGTTGTGTGGCTGACCCTTTTGTCACCATCACTTTCACAGTCTGATATATCCTTGGCATAAATAATTAGTTTTGTCTAGCTCCCAAAAACCCCTGGGGTGAAAGGGGAATTGCACAGGGAAGAGGACACTCAGATTCTAACAGTAACAGAAAAATCTCACATAAATGGAATATATCTTTGTGAAAACACTTTGCATATACTTCTTTTTATCTTTGCAATCTCAAGGTGTGAATCAATAGATTAGACTGTTACCTGCTTCAAATTGTATGTATTTGGTAAGTTTAAGGGTTCTGTTTGTGAATCAGATTGCCGCCGTAATGATCCACCACCATACGCCAAAGTGAAGACTTATTTAACCTACTAAATATTCACTTTAATGTAACAAAGCAATTGCCTGATGCAAATGACAGCTTGCCACATTTTTGAAAAGGTAGTATTGTAATAGACATTTAAACTTCAAAAAGTGAACTCCTGTTCATTTCTTCTGTCATATTGTCATTAAGATTGTGATCATTTCATACCTAAAGGCAATGTCACATCTGATGATTTTTCCAGTGATTTTCAGTTGCAGTTTGACATACCAAGCCACTCACGCCATCTAGTCCACAACAGCTCTGTTTACATTATCATTGAGTTGCCTATGTACAGATTCTGTCTACTGTAGTGTGTTTGTACCTTTCTGATCTTGATCCCCATTTGTTGTAATACACCCACCCCAAGCACTGTGTGCTAAACTACCCTAATGCAAACACAGTTGGTGTGCAAAAATATCATATGCCACTGGGAAAAGGAGTCAAAAATGCTTGGACTTAGCTATAACATATTTTCTGAATTAATTGAATGAAGAAGTTTTTTTTAAGATGTGAGTTTGTTTTGCCCTTTGGTTTTGCTTATGGAAAGATTTGTTAAGAATGAATGTAAATTTAGAAATTGTAATCCTATGTTCCTTGAAATGTTCTATATTCGGTTATGGAATAACTCTTAATTATATCAACCGGCCTCTTTGATCCAGACACTCGTGGAGGCTCAGCTTCCATTCTTGATGCAAAGTATAGCTTTTTGGTTGTGTCACAATGTTGCCTGTTTCCACAGACACTTGTGTTTGTTGGAGCTAATATGTAAATGAAAGGATAAATACACTTTAAGGCAAAGTTTATTCTTTTTCACATGTGGTAATTTTTTACGTATTAAAGGTTGTGTTGATTTTGCTGTGTAGTGTAGTTGTTTCTTGTATAAAAAAATCTTTACTACGGTTCAACATCAAAATATTGCTTACATACTTATAAATGCACTTCTGATTCACTTTGAACTACAGTTATCATTGTAAATTGGTTGCCAGCATGATTTTTATTTATATACAGTATACCAACTTAAACACACACACACACATTTTGTTCTGTTGCAGCCTTATGCTAAAATTGTTTACATTAATTTTTTTCCACATCAAACAAGACTCAATAAAATTCATAGAATGACAAAGCAAAAACAGGATTTTAGAAATTTTTGATAATTTTTTTTTCAAAATAAAATAAAAATATATCACATTGACATAAATATTCAATGTCTTTGCTGACACTTGAAATTTGGCACTGGTGCATCCCATTCTATTTATCATCTTTAAGATGGTTGTACACCTTGTTTATAGTCCATCTGTGGTTAGTTAAATTGATTGAACATGGTTAGGAACGACACACACCTGTATATAGAAGGTCCCACAGCTGAGCAAAAATCAAAACATGAGAGTAAAGGAGTTGCCTGAAGAGCTTAGAGACAGGATTGTATAGATAGATAGATAGATAGATAGATAGATAGATAGATAGATAGATACTTTATTAATCCCCAAGGGGAAATTCAAATACTCCAGCAGCAGCATACTGATAAAAACAATATTAATTAAAGAGCAATAAAAGCTAAGTGCAAGTTAAAAAATGGAAGGTGGAGAGTTTGAGGCAGGTATAACAGGACAGTGACAGCAGTCTGTTGCTGAAGCTGCTCCTCTGTCTAGTGATGATACTGTTCAGTGGATGCATTGGATTCTTCATGATTGACAGGAGCCTGCTCAGTGCCTGTCGCTGTGCCACAGATGTCAAACTGTCCAGCTCCGTGCCTAAAATAGAGCCTGCCTTCCTCACCAGTTTGTCCAGGCGCGCGGTGTCCCTCTTCTTTATGCTGCCTCCCCAGCACATCACTGTGTAGAAGAGAGCGCTCGCCACAACCGTCTGATAGAACATCTGCAGCATTCTAAGGATGTATAATCAGCTCTGTCCTCTCTTGCACAGAGCATCAGTATTGGCAGTCCAGTCCAATTTATCATCCAGCTGCACTCCCAGGTATTTATAGGTCTGTACCCTCTGCACACAGTCACCTATGATAATCACAGGTTCCGGGAGAGGCCTGGGCCTCCTAAAATCCACCACCAGCTCCTTGGTTTTGCTGGTGTTCAGGTGTAGGTGGTTTGAGTCTGATCTGAGGAAGGCCACAAAAACATTCCTGTAACTTTGACAGTTCCCAAGATGATTGAGGCCTCCGTAATTCTTAAATGTAAGTAATTTAGAACAACAACATCTCTTACTAGAGCTAGCCGCTCAGTCAAAATGAACAATTGTGGGAAAAGAACTGTGGTTAAGAGCCCAATGGTTACAGTAGCTGGCATCAATTGAACCTTTATGGAGATGGGAGAAACTTCCAGAAGGATTACTACCATTGCAACACTCCACCAATCTGGGCTGTATGACAGAGTGGCCAGACAGAATCTGCTCCTCAGTAATAGACTCTCTGGAAGCCACTTGGAGTTTGCAATTTATAGGGCTTATAGCCTCTTTGCTAAGGTCTGGGTGCAGATACCACAGGACACCTTCAGAGGTCTTGTGAAGTCCATACCTTCACTGCTGGCACAAGGCAGGTGGATGTAATATTGTGGCTGATCGGTGCATAATGCGGTCACATTTTACTTAGCATGCCATTGCTCATACTGCTTATTTATATATTCCATTCTACAAAATGAAGTTTAAAAAAATGTATATTCTTTTAAGTTTGAATTTAAGTATCTCTAATGAAAATAGCACTTATCATATTATTAGAGGGCTGCACAGTAGTTAGCACTCCAGTCTCACAGTTCTTTGTGATCTGGTTAGATTTTCTACCCTTCAAATTTTTGGCATATTCTGCTCAGGTCAATGTGGGCTTCCTCCAAGTGTTGATTTTCCACTGTAATCAAAAATCATCAGTGTTAGACTAATTGACAAGATATTAGTTTGCTATGAGTGAGTGGGGATGTGTGCATTAGTGTGCCCAATGATGGAATAGCATTCTGTTTGCGGTTGGTTCCTGCCTTCTTTCCAGACATGCGGGGGTAAGCTATGGTTCCCTGTGACCATATAATGGCTTAAGCTGTTCAGAAACCAAATGGAAGGCAAGCTAAAAAGAGAGAAGAGTGTTTACATTGAGTTGGATGGAAGAAAAGAAAAGCAAATAATTATCTTGAGGCATTATTTTTTTTTACAAATGGAAACTGTATGACTGAAATCATATTTAATATAAAAAACTGAAAGTTTTCAAAGTTGAATGATAGAGTATCTTTTGGTTATTATTTTGTTTGTGTGCTGTGTCTTGTGCCCACCTGGAGTTTGAGGTGGTGATGTGTTTGTTTTGATCCTATTGATTTTCTGTATTTTTTGAGGTTCTGCTTCCTGCGATCGTTTCATTTACACTGGATTAAAAGAGCAGTCTTCGGATGTTGTCGTTGCAAAGCTGTGATGTTGTAAATCAGGACTACACACGTACCTGCAGAGTGATTATGTGAGGAGCTGCCAGGGAGCCTTAGGGGGCTTGATGAAGCTAGAGGTTTCACATTTAATTGGGTTTAACCCTCTCCTCCAGGCTTAGCCTGAACTTAACCATCATTGGATTGCCTATTCCTATCTGGCATTTTGCACTGGAGAGGTAGGTCCATGTCAGCCTTGTGGCTTCCAGTCGTTGTGCTTGGAAGCTAGATATGTCAGCATTCTGTGACATTCTCAAGTCTGTGCTTTGTTTTCTCACAGTGTTGTCATATGCCATAAATTTTTTATGCCTCACATCCAATCTGTGCTTGGTAAAGCTGATATGTTGCATTGTGTGAGCAAAATTCTGTACAGTTGTAAAGAGGATGCAAATTTGAAAAGGCAGGAGAGCTGCTCTAGCATTTTATGAAAAAAAGCTGCTGCCAACTGTGCATAGAGGGCAGATATTTTCTTGATTTAAACTGATCATAGTGCTCTTAGTCAATCAGTTCTTCATTTATAGAAGAACTTTCATATTGAACATTATGTCAAAGCATTTTACATGAACAGTACCAGACAAGTAATCATACATTCTTTTTAAGATAGACAGGCTAAGTGAGTTGTTAAGATAAATCAACTTACTGTCATGTGAAAAAAATAAGTACACCCCATGAAATGTTTTCTTTTTTCACATATGAGGCTGTATCAAAATTTGATCTTTGTTTAAATATTATCTATAGATAAAGGTGATCTAATATACAAATGTCATGTCACATTTAAATTTTGTTTTAAATGCATAAAAGCCTCTAAAATTAGAAGCCTGTGCACAGGATTAAGAAAAAATGATTAGAGCACCATTAGAGAGGACCTCTTATTTAAACCTCAGGTATTTAGTTTGGATTGGTCTTTGTTATTGAATTGTGAGTTGTCACCATGCCTCCATGCCTAGATCAAAAGAGCTCTTTGAGGCCTTCTGAACGAAAGTTATAGATGCTGTCACAAGAACGAGCAAAAGACATCAAAAAAAGGTTTGGGGTAGCCACCTGTATATTATTCTGTGGCTGCAAATGGGTAATTCTTAGGAGTTGTTTACAGGTGTAAGTGCAAAACAGAACTGAGCCAGGTTGTCAAAGATGTCGGCGTTATTTGCCAAGACAGGAAGTGATGTCATCGGGCCCTGGAACTGGTAGTGACATCATTAAATGCGCTGGTACCGGAAATGATGTCATCAGAGGCGCCAGAATGCGGGATTTCCCATGGATGGTCTGCAAGGGATTGAGAAAAAAAGTCAGTGCACCTTGCCGCCCCCTGGTATGGCATGGCATTACTATTATTTAGGCCCTTTAGCTGCCTCCTAATCGCAAATGTGAGACAAAGACTATTATGGCTGATATGAAAGAACACCCATAACGTCTAGAAAGTGTTGTGATGCCAGCCAGATCACCCATTTTAATCCAATAACTTTAAACAAAAAGATTGCTTCACGGCATTAAAAAGGTCTGAATTTATATTGACAGAAGTAAATGTCAATGTCAATGTCAATTTATTTATATAGCACATTTAAAACAACATAGTAATGCTGCGGCCAAAGTGCTTTACAATAATAGAATAAAAGAAAAAACAATAAACAATAAAACATAAATAGTAATAAAATATATGAACATAAAATAAGATAGATAATAAATAGGAATGGGCGGCACGGTGGCGCAGTGGTAGCGCTGCTGCCTCGCAGTTAGGAGACCTGGGTTCGCTTCCCGGGTCCTCCCTGCGTGGAGTTTGCATGTTCTCCCCGTGTCTGCGTGGGTTTCCTCCGGGCGCTCCGGTTTCCTCCCACAGTCCAAAGACATGCAGGTTAGGTGGATTGGCGATTCTAAATTGGCTGTAGTGTGTGCGTGGTGTGTGGGTGTGTTTGTGTGTGTCCTGCGGTGGGTTGGCACCCTGCCCAGGATTGGTTCCTGCCTTGTGCCCTGTGTTGGCTGGGTTTGGCTCTAGCAGACCCCCGTGACCCTGTTCGGATTCAGCGGGTTGGATAATGGATGGATGGATGGATAAATAGGAATGATGTTATATGATCACAAAGAGGAAAACCATCAGTATTACTGAAGGTCACTGAATGCAAGTGAAAAGAAGTGAGTTTTTAATCTTGTTTTGAACAGTTCAATTGTAGACGACTCCTTTATGTGATGAGGTAGAGAGTTCCACAGGCGAGGGGCAGCAGCTGCAAAGGCCCTGTCCCCCTTGGTTTTACATTTGGTACGAGGGACAACAAGAGACAACTGACCAGAAGATCTAAGCACTCTGGATGGGTGGTGTAAAACACACAGTTCAGATAAATAGGCAGGAGCAAGCCCATGTAACAATTTAAAAAATAGCAGCAAGATTTTAAAATCAATTCGAAAACTGACAGGCAGCCAGTGTAACGAAGCTAAAATAGGAGAAACAGTCATACTTCCTTGCCCCAACCAGAAGGCGAGCTGCAGCATTTTGGACCAGCTGTAACCTGTGTATCAGAGATTTGTTAATCCCAGAATACAGCGAATTGCAATAATCAAGGCGAGAAAAAATAAAAGCATGAGTAGCTTTCTCAAGATCTTTAGAAGATAAAAAAGGCTTTATCTTACCTAATAGACGAAGTTGGAAAAAGCAACTCTTGACAACAGAATTTACTTGTTTCTCAAAAGAGAGGTTGCTATCAAAGGTAACACCAAGATTGTGGACTTGAGGTTTGGAAAAGGCAGAGAAAGAGCCGAGAAGTCCAAGACCAATTTGGGCTTTAGCTGGTGGACCCACTATAAGAACCTCCGTTTTATTTTGATTTAGATCAAGAAAATTATTGGCCATCCAGGATCTTAGTTCAGACAGACAGTTGTGGAGTTGATTTGTTGCAGAGTTGCAGACGGGAATATAAACCTGAGTATCATCAGCATAGCAGTGAAAAGAAATGTTAAATTTCCTAAAAATCGCTCCAATAGGGTGAAGGTATATAGAGAATAAAATAGGACCTAAAATGGATCCCTGAGGGACACCATATTTAAGAGGAACAGTAGATGAAAAAGAGGAATTTAAAGTCACTGAAAAGTGTCTACCAGTTAAATATGACCTGAACCAGTTAAGAGCAGCCCCTTTAAGCCCAACAAGATGTTCGAGCCGCATTAGCAATATTTCATGGTCAATGGTGTCAAAGGCAGCGGACAGGTCAAGGAGGACAAGGACTGCCGCATCAGGCGCGGCGCAGTGATCGCGTAGTTTCATTTAGCCAGGGAGCAGGTCTTAACTTATTACTGCGTATCTTGGGCGGAGCAATTGCGTCTAAAACCGTTTCACAGGAGGAATTACATTTTACGACAGAGTAATCGATATCATTATTTTGGTCATGCATATAAAGATTAGAGAAAATGGTTTTAAAATCAGATATAGTAGAAGAATTTAAAAAGCGCGAGCAGCGTGGGGGACAACTATTAGTCGGGAGATCAACAGTAATATTCAGATCCATCATTACAGAAAAGTGATCAGTGAAAGAAACATCACATAAATCAATACTATTCACTGAAATATCACGAGTAAGAACGAGATCAAGGGTGTGACCGAGAGAGTGAGTTGGCATATTAATATGCTGTATACAATCAAATGAGTCCAATAGTGATAAAAAGTCTTTGACAGGTTGTCGCTCTGGGTTGATCGTAACAGGTGTCTGATCTGAGACAACATTCTCTTGGGCACCTGTTCTTTGATAGTGTCCTCTCTCTGCTAAGCATGAGATAAGAGACAAAGATGTTAGCAACTGTGCCGCCTCTTGTCTTGGGGTGGTATTACTTACCAGTGATAAACCTGGAGGATGATCCTTCAGCATGACCATGTCAATCAAACACAGGAAGTTCTGCAGCCTACTTGTGACTTTACGCTGTAGGAAGATAGTAAATAAATCAAGGTAAATAGGTAAATAACATTTGATCTGGCTTTTATATACTAGGGGGCTTTGCCCCCTGCTCACTTAGCTTGACAACCCCCCTCCCCACCAGCGCTACACACCGTTGTAAAAAGCGGGGCCGAATGCACCACGAGGAGATGTGGTTGCTCCTCCAAAAACCCTCTTAAACGATGATACAATGGGAAACAAATAGGTTTTTTTTTTACCTCCTCTTTGCTCGATCAGCTGCTGGTTTGCTGCTGCTGCCGTGCCGCGTGATCTGCATTTCACGTGGTGCTTTGAACATTTAAAAGCCTGTACAGCAGCTGTCCTTTTGTCTCACTGCTTTGTCTCTCTTCTCCACACCCCCCCCCCCCCCAGACATCCTCAAACACTATTCGATCTCTTTTCGCTGTTTCGTTATTTCACTGAGTAATATTTTTCGTTTGTTTGTACTAATACGATCTTTACTATCATTTTTTTGAGACTTTCGAATTTTCCTACTTCAATTATCTCTAACCTGCTCTGCATATGTATCACGCCAATGTTTTTAAATTCTTTACAATGTTCTACTTTGTCTTTTTCCGGCCCCGGGCGTGGTTAAATCTCTTGGCACAAAGTCTATGCATTATTTTCTCTTCAATGCTTTTGGGTCTCTTTTCAACGCGCTGCTCTTTCTTCTTCGTTTAGTCGTTGACTTGTCATCTAGAGCGTCTAAAATTTTAAGAGCTGGTAGCACATGAAGTGTGTCTGCCAAAAGCATTCCAACAAGTGAGAGGTTAGATGACCATGGTCTTGTTTGAAAATGGTTGTAATTAGGGCGTGACTTGCAAAAGTCACTGTCTCATGGGACTTGCTTCCAAAGTTTGTAAATATGACGTGACTTGACCATCTCATGGGACATGAAAGTGTCTCGTTGCAGGAAAAAAATTCTTGTCTCGTCCCAAGATTTTTTTTTATAATAGAGAGAAGTAACATATAAATGTTTTTTTTGTATAAAGACCATTACAAAACATAATCACAAGCATAAATTTGCATGATACCTTCGCCAGCCCAGAAGGCCCTGCTGTTTCATTTAAGGACATGCGTGTGGCAGATTCACTGGCAGGATGATGCCCAGACTCTTGCTGCATCCAAATGGTGCCATCTGCGTTGTTCTTAATTGTGAGTGGATGTTTCTTGCAGGGAGGGCTTCTCTTCTCTTTCTCCGATGTAGAACCCTCATCGTCATCTGAGTTCACCTCTGTTATAGTACATCTTTATTTAATAAGTGTGTCATCTCGGGGGGGGGGGGGTTTTGCGGGAGCGAAAACGTGACTGAGAGAATAAAAGTGAATAGTAAAACAAAATACCCTAGGTTCTTGTCTATAAGCCGGACTCACGTATAAGCCGGAGACCAAAAATCATACAAATTTTTAAAATAAAATCTTATCATAGATAAGCCGGACTCATGGATAAGCCAAACGTACTATAACCTATAACTAATAGAAGGGAGGGAGGTCAGTGGTCTCACTCGCACCCATTTAATTTCTTTAAGGGGGGAGAGAGTGTGAGATATTGGCGTCTCTCTCACTCCCCACATGGCGCGGTTGGAGCGGCCGGAGCGCGTTCTTTCTGCTCTGGGCGTCGCCGAGTCAACACGCGCGCGTAGCGGTCATTTAACTTGTGATTTTGTTAAATTTTTGTTTTGTGAAATTTGTTAAAATGGATAATGTAAAGAAGACTCGAAAATCTTATCCCAATCATCGAAAACTTGAAGCGGTGAGCTATGCCGAAAAGTATGGCAATGCGGCGGCGGCTAAAGAGTTCGGAACAGACGAGTCAAACATCCGGCGATGGAAAAAACAAAAGCCTGTTATAAAAGCAATGCATCCGAAGAAGCGCTGCCGTCGGTCCCGAAAAGAGTTTTGGCCGGAATTGGAGTCACAATTGAAGACATGGATTATCTCCAGACGCAATGAAAATAGAAGAGTGTCGACCACTGGAATTCGTTTGAAAGCGAAAGAATTGGCAAAACATTTAAAAATCAATGACTTCAAAGGCAGAAAATGTTGGTGTTTTCTGTTTATGAAAAGACACAACTTATCTGTAAGAGCCATTACATCTATTGGACAGAAGTTACCACAGGATTGGGAAGAGAAAGTGGCTGTCTTTGGGGTTTTTGTCAAAAATGCGATCAATGGAGTCAATTTCGAACACATCGGGAATATGGATGAGGTCTCCATCACTTTCGATATGCCCAGTGGTTTCACAATTGAGACAAAGGGATCAACTGATGTCAGAATCACTACCACTGGCAATGAAAAGTGCAATTTTACTGTTGTCTTGTGTGCTACAGCCGATGGTGGAAAATGCAAACCTTTAGTGATTTTCAAACGAAAAACTATTCCTAAAGATGTCTTCCCTAAAGGAGTTATTGTCACAGCAAACAAAAAGGGATGGGTTGATGCGGATATGGTCAGCTATTGGTTAGAAAACATTTGGCGTAAACGCAAGAATTCATTTTTTTGTCAGAAATCAGTTTTAATATACGATTCGGCTCGACCTCACATCACAGAAGAAGTCAAAGAAAAGGTGAAAAATTATTCACAATTGGCTGTTATTCCTGGAGGACTGACATCTAAATTACAGCCACTGGATCTAAGCGTTAATAAATCTTTTAAAATCAAAATGCGTGAGAAGTGGGAGGACTGGATGGTCAATGGTTACCATTCATTCACTAAGTCTGGATCAATCAAAAGGGCCTCTTATGCTGAAGTATGTCAATGGATCGACGAATGTTGGAGTGAAGTAACCGCGGATTGCATTAAAAATGGATTTAAAGCCGCGAATATCTGCAAATATCCAACCGAAGTGCTAACAACTGTGATATCTCGTGCCACTGATAGTGAAGAAGAATCTGAAGAAGAATCCGAAGATCAAATCGAATCTGATATTCCAGAATCTTTTAACGAGCTGTTTGATCTCTTTAATACTGAATCTGATGAAGAATTTGATGGCTTTGATTAATAAAAAATAATTTTTAAAAATGTATAACTTTTTTTAATAAATTGATTTTGTGTATAAGCCGGACTTATGTATAAGCCGATATTCTATTTTTTTATTTTCACAACTTTTTTCCTTAGATAAGCCGCGGCTTATAGACAAGAACTTAGGGTACTAACTTTTACAAGTACCATACATTTACACTGGCTGTTACAGACTCAATTAAATCAAATGTTTTTTTTTATTTTATAATAGTAATAATAATAGCCCCCACTCACTACCCAAAACAGTTAATACATGAAGGACCCGGGATCGAACCCGCAACCACTCAACTTGGAGACAACAGTTCCTACCTCTGCACTAGCCAAGCACACATATATGTGTATATGTGTGTGTGTCGCACCCTATCCCAATTTCTTTTACTTTGGTTAAATTCTTGTAAAAAGCGCACTTGTTTTGTTATATCTGTGTTTTTTGTGAAAGTGTTTATTTGTTATTTGGACTTCAGTCTTCACACATTATACACTTAACGTCAGCATTTTGCCAGTTATTAGTAGAAAATGAAAAAGGTTTCTGTTTTAGTTATGTGTTTAAAATTTCTTGACTCTCATTTCCTGTCATCCTACATTTACACACATCATTGTAGACATTGAACACACATGAAATGTATGTGTTCCAAAAAATAATATATTATTTACCCAATACAACTCTAGGCACCACACACCCAGATAAACAGACTTGAGGTGGGAGAACATTGTGTACGACAAAAGTTGCGGCTATGGGTGGGGGATGAGATAGCAGGCTGCCTGCAGCCGGTGATGATCGACACATTTGCAAAACAAAAGACGCATGTTTTTTTCACAGCCTTCAGGCATTCTAGTGTAAAAATGCAAAACTAATAGGTTATGCTGTGTCACTGCTTTCCCATCTACAGAGATGCCATGCTGTCTCTCTATCCTTCCAGAGGTCATGCTGGACCAAGAGTCAACACCAGATTAGAATCCACTAAGACAGAGAGCCACCTGGTAGTCCAAACTTATACTAATAATACATTATATTTATATGGCGCCTAATTACTATGCTCAAGGCGCTGTCTTAGACGCCTAGCAAGATAAGCTGCTTATTAACAAGGTTGTATTATTTTGTCAACACTGATTTTACTTTGCTTATACTGTATTTTGGGTGCAATTGGAAACCTTAAGTTAATTTATGCATTAATAAAAGTATAAACATTTTCTCCTGCCTGCTTTAGCAATCTGTCTTATTGCATGAGGTTACAGATATAAAAAGGAGTGCAGACATATGAAGATTATAGCTCACAATGGTGCATGGTCACACCACCACTAGCCATGAGAAGGACCCAAAACCCAATTATGTGGTCATGGTAGCCTGCACCTCCGTTTCTCGCATTACATTACACATGTCACATCATAAGCTCTTAATTAAGACCAAGATCAAGATCAAGGTTTGGTTTTTGCTTGACAGAAAGACAACCCTTAGCATTTTATATATATGTAAAGATACATAGAATAGAAGATAAGCTCAAACATTCCAACATTGCCATTAGCTTGTTGAATTATATTGTGGCTGGCTTAAAAAGCACAATTGTAAGCACTGCACAGCATCACTCATAAATATTGGATATATATTATCATTTGTATGAAATCATGCAAAAAATGTAAACTGACAGCTAACAGTCAAAAATAATATTAAAATTCAAGCACTGAAATATAGTTTATTGAAATAGAAATATTAAACATGCCTATTTTATTAACATCTTATAATTGTACAAGATGCAAAATACAAAATAATAAATAATTATGGGACAGGCCTAAGCACTCACTAACCCTGTTTTGGCTTGAACGGGTTTGAGAATGTTGTACAATGCTGTACTATGAATTATTTGCAGCACATAGTAGATTAAACAATTGACATACTAATTTAAAATACAATAGTTATAGTTTGTAGTTTGTTTGATTTAATTATATTATAAAGTTTGAAGTCTTTATCTCAAAATCCCATGGAAAGAGGTACAGTATTTATGAAACTGAATGGAAAAATGGATAAAGAAATTATCAGTCCTGATTTAATTCCATCTGCTTTACATACATGTCCTCTAATAACACTGGTCAACAAGCTTTTTGCTACTGGGAGTCTTTCACCTTTACTTTAACAGGTTTCACTTGCTGACTCCAGATCTGAAAACCGTTTTCGTCCAGCATGTTCCATTTTTTAGTTATGATGTTCCAGGTCTTGGACAACTAGATAGATAGATAGATAGATAGATAGATAGATAGATAGATAGATAGAGTACTTTATTAATCCCAAGGGGAAACTAGGGTGACTGTACAGTAAAGGTGGATAACCATTTTGATAAATACCGGCAATTCCACTAGGGATGTCATTGAGATACAATTTTGCCACACGTTACTAACAGCTGTGACTTGTTTACCTTGTCATTATTAATTTTATTTAAAAATGATTCATTTTTCATCAGCAGAAAAATATTTGTCACTGATTACCAGGTCTTATATGACTCTAAAGCATAATGACATAGCTCAGACATGACGGTGCAGTAGGTAGAGGTTTTACTGTTAAACATAACATTGCATTTCAAGAATTTCGTTTGTTAGATTCACCATTACTTTGAAAATTTTGTCAAGGCGATGGACAGAAATGGCAATGTTTTTCAGCATTTAAGAAATAAGTTTTGTCTCGAGAAAAGTGAAGCCAAAATTAAGGAAGGTGTTTTTGTTGGCCCTGAAATCCATGAAATGATGCTTGACGATGAGTTCAAAAGGAAACTGAAGCCCACTGAATCAGCACCCTCATTCATGCAGGTTGTCCAGAATTTTCTTGGCAGTCACAGAGCAGAGAATAACGCTGAGCTTGTGGAGAACCTGCTGAAAACGTATCAGCTTATGGGAGCCAGAATGTCACTGAAGATGCATTTTTTACATTCTCATCTCGTCTTTTTTCCACCAAATCTGGGCGATGTCAGCAATTAGCATGGGGAATGATTTCTTCAAGATATAAAGGTGATGGAAAACGGGGAAAATTCACTCCAAGCATGATGGGTGACTACTGTTGGTAATTGAAAAGAGAGACAGATGTGCAGTACAAGCACAAAAGTGAGTGCCTCCAACATTTTGGAACATGCTGACCTCACTTTTATATTGAGGTAAATCGACATAAATATGTCTCTGGTATTGTCTTCTGGTTTGTTTTCAGAATAAACAATTTTGGTGGGACAGAGTCCAAACTTCAGATATCGTGTTGATATATTGATATTCAAAAGTGTTAAAACCTCAATGATGTGTATTTCAAACACCTGACGTGCTAGCTTAATTCTGATTTCATATATGAAATCAGTGTAAAAAACTTAATAAAGAGCTGCTCTGAAGTTCCCAGTAGCAAATAAAAAATATTTTTTGTAGACCAGTGTAATTACTCCAGGTTTGTGCTTGAATGAGAAAGTATTGCAAAGATCTGACTGCCTGTCATTTTCATTTAATTAGCAAATCACATTTCATTGTTAAAGCTTCATTCATAGTCATATATGTCAATGTAATACGATTATTTATTGGCTCAATAACAGCCATGAAAAAATATGGCTGGGCAGAGATTAGGCTCCATGTGTGCACACTTTCCAATTGTAATATGAAATTAAAAATTGAAGACACATATACTCATATATCTGGAATTTCTGTAAATATTAGAAGTTTAAAACTGTATTATGTTAAAAAATTAAACAGTATACCTCTGTTGTTTTATTAATTATATCTAGAAATCTACAGGGAAAATAATACAAAACTGTAGGGAGGCCAGTCTTTTGGCTCCTGTGTTTGCTGGTGGCCTGGAAAGCTTTTAGAGTATGCTGCCATAAGTTCATGTTCTAGTCACAAATGGAAATCGCTGAATTCAGGTGCCATTCAACTGATGTAACACATGCCTCCAGGCCTACTAGATTGATAGAAGGGTGCAATAACTTCCTCTATCGTTAAATGGGAGAGCCCTTCATCCAGTCTGTATAGAAACATTTTAATGCCTTTGTAGCATTTTGAATTAATTCTTTGGCATGAAAAGGTTTTCTCTCCGAACTGTATAAATGTTTGGTCAAGGAAACAATTACTGCAGGTGCGATTTCATTTGGTATATGGTGGTCCTTTTGTTGCATTGTCTTCTGACATCTGTCTTTCTTTTCCTTTCATGCCGCCTTTAAAAATTATTTGACAGGAAGGACAATCTTTTTCTAGTATACACTTCCTTTGTCTCTTTTTTCTTCTGTTTGAAAAGTCTTTACATTTCTGTTGATCCCCTCTTGAATCTTTTAGCTGTTATGATTGTTACAGATGGCCATTGCTACAGGTTCCTTCAGATTTCTGCTGATCCCGTATTAAATCTTTTAACTGTAATGATAGTTACAGTTGGGCGTTGCTAATGCTCCCTTTATATTTCTGCAGATCCCCTCCAGAAATGTTTGTTTCAGGAAAATTTAGAACCTTCTTCCTCCTGTGTGAACTGCAGCAATTCTTAGATTTTTCATAGTTTGTTCTCTGCTTGCTGCTTGCTGTTTGGAAAAAAGGGTACAAATTTCTCAGACGAGAGATAAAAATTCTGTGCTAAATTCAGGGCTGTATTAACTATAGCAAGAATTGGGCAAGTTGGGAGAGGTGGGGGGTTGTGGGCACACACTATAACCCTTAACACAAAACACTATATTCACATTTCACAAGTATTTCTGCATTTTCTAATCTTAAGTTGTTGGTGGGATAGTAAAAAATAATTAAAATTATAAGAAAAGCTCTCATACTAATTAAATAAAATAATTAGTAAGTTCTCACGTGGGTGCTAACTTGCTAGGCAACCAGTTTCTGTACAGCATTTGGCGGCAACATTTAAGAAAATTAAATTGACAAACATCATTTCATTTTAGTGGTTCTCAACCTACGTACTGCATCGGCTAATCATGCAGCCCGCACAAGCCCTTGGATATTCCTGACATGTAAATCACAAATTATTTACATTTGTCATCATTCCTCAGCACATTAATGTTTAGTGGATTTTTAATAGTGCATTACTGATAAAGGCACATAATCATACAGTAATTTGTGTGTTTGTTAAATCACTTCATTAGAATATTTTACAAGTGCTTTTCATGTCAAATGCTGTAGGTACAAATTATTTAAAATCACTGCAACTGCAAGTCACTTACACAGAGTGAGCAGCAGTTACTCCACTAATTACAAATTGCTGTCTCACCCTGTCTACCATTAATCTTTGCTTGTTCACTCACGTGTGCTATTGTTCTAGTTTAAAAGAGCTTGAAAATGTCTCCAAAAAACTGGAAGCTCAAATACTCTTCTGTTTTATACCTTTTTTGTCAGACTCCATCTAAATCTACAGTACTGACAGTCTATGCTCTGTCCAGTCTGTAAGTACAGTACACATGTATTGACTGATTCAGTGTTTACTATTTGGGAAACAGGAACATGGCAAATCAATATGGGCGCGTCTCACAGCCAGTAACAAGCAATCACACATTTGCTGTACCGTCACTCACTTGTTTCCAGACCAAAAGAATGAATCTTCTGTAGACAGCATCAGAATGCACACCAATAGAAGCATTTATCATTCAGGAAAAGTTAACAATTTTATTTAGAAAGCTCTTAAACCAAATGGATTAGGGTATTTTTGATTACTGTATTATTAATCAAACGGGCATGAGGGAGTTTCAATGCTCCTTTTCATTGGTATTTTTTATGAAAATTTGAATTTTAAAAATATTACACTAATATTGATTATTACCCAGTAATAATCAATATTATCATTGCCCAGTAATTTGTTTGAAGGTTTTTTAAAAAAAACATCCAAGAAACCAATACAAAACCCAAAAAACTGAAAAGTAAAGATCAAAACCAAAATGAAAACCAGGTCACCCAGAAACAAATAATAAAAATGAAACATATATTGCTTAATAAAGAGAATCCAGAAAAGGTAATGAAACAATGCGCTGAGACATTGAAGGCCTTTAAAATGGCCTATCTTATCAGCCCACTCAACTGCACCATCAGCAGCCCTCTACCCTGTGGGCTCAATATGTAAATGATAAAATAAAGAAAAGACAATTGCTGAATAATAAAAAGACTAGAAAAACCGATGAAAAAACAATTACATAAATAAATTAAGAAACATATATTAATCAATAAAATACAAACAGTAACATAATAAACAAATGAAAAGAAATTAAGAGCGGAGCCCCAACAAAACCATGACATAAGTATACCGCTAGAAATGAGCTTCTGGTTTAAGAAGGGGAAATGTAATCTATTGATGTCACCACCATGTCTTCTAACCCTTCATCAGGCAATGTTTGCACAATGTGACTTTTAAGTGATAATCAAATATTTGCCATCTGACATCATGGAATGCAACATTTTAATGCGGTCACATGTGTCATCAACCACTGCTAGGACAATGATGGAATTTATACATTTGATACATATGATACATTTTTATAATCATATCAAATTTTATTTAAACATGATAGACATAGACATAGAACTAGGGTACACTTGCACCTCTGGTCCTTGAAGAAACAAGATTCATGTTCTTCTTATGAAACACATCAGCCCTGATCACTCCACTGAGTGTACTGATCCCGATTTTATGCACTATTGTGTGTACAGCTTGCTTTTGTTGCGAATATGCAAGTACCGTACATATAAGTATGACTGGCAGATAACAGGCACAGAAAGAAATGGAAAAGACAGCTAAAGCTAAACAGGCCTCAAGTTTAAGATATGGCCTGGTAGAAACTGACCTGGAGCAGATAGGCGAAACGGATCTTCTGGGACCTGATGCCATAGCATCTCCTCTAGCTGAGAGCGAAAGTGGAAGTGAAAGTGGAAGTGAGTCCTGCCAGGAGACCTTGTCGATTCTAGAAGGTTCATTGAAATTGAAAATGGCCTTACTTTCCAAGCTGTCAACTGTCACCGTAAGCCAGCAGCATCAACTTGAATGGGCTTGCTATTCCACCCACAGAGTAAACCAAAATGAACAGTCCGAGCCAAAGGTAACATTCACCGCAATGATCACCACAGTAACTACATAAATGAGGACATAAATGAGATAAAGAGCAGTATAAAGAATATCACAAATGATCTATGGAAAGATACAAAGGACATAAACATGACAAATGTGAAGCTGTTTCAGGATATTAAAGACTTTGAGAAACATTTAAGTAATCGCTCTGAGGCAACATTTAAATGTGTGCTAGAAAAAACTGAGGAAAAAATACAGGAAAATACACAAAATTTTGAAAATAAATGTAGAGCACTAGATGCTCAGCTTGAAGACGTTAAGCAAATCTTCACTGGCTTCCGCTACTGACAAAGAAGCAACGGCTACTAAATCTGAATGCAAAGTGCTTGGAGACAGACTAACTATGCTGGAAGATGGATATAGAAGAAATGATATCAGAATTGAAGGTCTTTCTGAAAACTGTGAAAGCCCAAACCCAGTGAAATTCATTGCTGAACTACTCTCTCAAATAATTGCAGAGAACATCAAATCAGACACCGGGATATCAGCAGCTTACTACATACATGGATTGAACACCTCAAAACCTAGAGGCCTCATTGTATTTTTCAATGAATTACAATCTAAAATGAATCTAATGTTGCTTTTCAGACTAAAACAAGAGATTATATTTGAAAATAACTGCATTTGCATTTTCCCTGATTTGTCATCTTCAACAGCTATTAAACATGCCACGTTTTGCAGCATTAAACAGCGCTTATGCAAGGCCGAATTTAGATGCAGCCTCTTGTATCCTGCTAAATTAACAGTGGATATTCAAGGCAAGTTCTACATTTTTAGTTCTCTGGACAAAGCAGAAAAATAGGTAAAAAAATTGATTCCGACACTTTTTGAAATACAAACCGGATTCCAAAAAAGTTGGGACACTATACAAATCGTGAATAAAAACTGAATGCAATGATATGGAGGTGTCAACTTCTAATATTTTATTCAGAATAGAACATAAATCACGGAACAAAAGTTTAAACTGAGAAAATGTATCATTTTAAGGGAAAAATATGTTGATTCAGAATTTAAAATCCCAAAAAAGTTGGGACAAGGCCATTTTCACCACTGTGTGGCATCTCCCCTTCTTCTTACAACACTCAACAGACGTCTGGGGACCGAGGAGACCAGTTTCTCAAGTTTAGAAATAGGAATGCTCTCCCATTCTTGTCTAATACAGGCCTCTAACTGTTCAATCGTCTTGGGCCTTCTTTGTCGCACCTTCCTCTTTATGATGCGCCAAATGTTCTCTATAGGTGAAAGATCTGGACTGCAGACTGGCCATTTCAGTACCCGGATCCTTCTCCTACGCAGCCAAGATGTTGTGATTGATGCAGAATGTGGTCTGGCATTATCTTGTTGAAAAATGCAGGGTCTTCCCTGAAAGAGATGACATCTGGATGGGAGCATATGTTGTTCTAGAACCTGAATATATTTTTCTGCATTGATGGTGCCTTTCCAGACATGCAAGCTGCCCATGCCACACGCACTCATGCAACCCCATACCATCAGAGATGCAGGCTTCTGAACTGAGCGTTGATAACAACTTGGGTTGTCCTTGTCCTCTTTGGTCCGGATGACATGGCGTCCCAGATTTCCAAAAAGAACTTCGAATCGTGACTCATCTGACCACAGAACAGTCTTCCATTTTGCCACACTCCATTTTAAATGATCCCTGGCCCAGTGACAACGCCTGAGCTTGTGGATCTTGCTTAGAAATGGCTTCTTCTTTGCACTGTAGAGTTTCAGCTGGCATCGGCGGATGGCATGGTGGATTGTGTTCACTGACAATGGTTTCTGGAAGTATTCCTGAGCCCATTCTGTGATTTCCTTTACAGTAGCATTCCTGTTTGTGGTGCAGTGTCGTTTAAGGGCCCGGAAATCACGGGCATCCAGTATGGTTTTACGGCCTTGACCCTTACGCACAGAGATTGTTCCAGATTCTCTGAATCTTCGGATGATGTTATGCACAGTTGATGATGATAGATGCAAAGTCTTTGCAATTTTTCGCTGGGTAACACCTTTCTGATATTGCTCCACTATCTTTCTGCGCAACATTGTGGGAATTGGTGATCCTCTACCCATCTTGGCTTCTGAGAGACACTGCCACTCTGAGAAGCTCTTTTTATACCCAATCATGTTGCCAATTGAGACAGACGGATCGCAGTCAGCCAAAAGCGGCACCGCGGACCTCTGAAAAGAACTCCAAATCCCAGGCTCCCTTGCGGGACCTATCTGAGCACGTGCCAGGAGTGGGCGTGCTTATTGGCTCCCAGCCGGAGGGTAAGGCTAATGATGACTTGAGCGTGCCTCCGGCTGAATTAAGTAACTTTTTGGACGTGCACGAGCTGGAGAAGTTGCTTCAGCCCGTGCACAGTTTTTTACAGGTGGTGCAAACAATCCAGACGATCGTTGCAGATTTGAGAGGAGCGGCTGAAAAGCCTATGAACAAATTAAATGAGTACCTGCGGCGATTGTCTCGGGAGCCTCCTGTCTTAATTGATTTGGCGGTACAGGTAGGTAAAGCCGGTACTGTATACAGTAATCCCTCCTCGATCGCGGGGGTTGCGTTCCAGACCCCCCCCGCGATAGGTGAAAATCCGCGAAGTAGAAACCATATGTTTGTATGGTTATTTTTATATATTTTAAGCCCTTACAAAACTCTCCCACACTGTTTATAAATATTCCCCGCAGAGTTATACAGCATAATCCCTTTGTATTCTCTTAGATATTAGGTAAGATTCATTGAAATTATGTATATAAACACACTGTTTATATACAGTAAAACCTAAATATTATTTTAAAGATATTGAGTGTCTCCGATATCACATATGTTACAGCCATTACGATAGACAGGCCACCAGTAATAAATACGTACAATGCAAGAAAAATAGTATACAGTAAATGTGTGTACAGTGACACTAAACGTACGTACATGTACTAAGCACTGTAAGAAGAAAATTAATTATGGTTACTCACCAACAATGACACGATGACTTGTCCGATAACAATGAGTTTAATTTTACTGCACAACAAAGGAGAGCGTTACAGCCCTTGTAAAGGAGCCACTTCAGGCGATTGTGTAGCACTGCCGTTGTTCTTCTTCTGGCAATCTTCAATTCAAATCCCTAAAGCAGATTCCATCCAGACTACTGCCTTATTACATCCACTTACAACTCGTTTTGCACCCTGGTTAAAAGGACACTGCGGCCGTAGATCTTATATTCCTTTCCAACTTTTTAAATAAAAAGAATCGTAGCCTTCAACAAATCCAAAACGTTTACCTTTTCGGCAATCGTTAACATCTTCTTCTTGCGCTTGGGCACGGCCCCTGAAGCAGTAGCAGATTGTTTTGGAGCCATAATGAAGGGCTTGACTATGCACAAAGATAAACACAAAAGAGCACAACTCTTTACACAGCGAAACATGTTGATGCTGAATGAGCGAGACGAGACTTCCTGGTTAACACTGCATTCAGCACGCAGGAACTCAACTGCGTGCTCTGATTGGTTAGCTTCTCAGTCAGGAGAACTTAACTGCGTGCTCTGATTGGTTAGCTTCTCAGCCATCCGCCAATAGCGTCCCTTGTATGAAATGAACTGGGCAAACCAACTGAGGAAGCATGTACAGGAAGTAAAAAGACACATTGTCCGCAGAACCCGCGAAGCAGCGAAAAATCCGCGTTATATATTTAGTTATGCTTTCATATAAAATCCGCAATAGAGTGAAGCTGCGAAAGTCGAAGCGCGATATAGCGAGGGATTACTGTATAATGAAATAGGGACGCAGAGTGACACGGGCCCGCGTTTAATCCATAGCGGGTGCCAAGTGGATGCGTGCCCTACAAGAGAGGCTGAAACGTTTACAGAGCGGCCGGGGGAAGGGCCAATCGAGCCGGAGCAGCTGGATGGTGCTGTCTCTCGGAGCGATTCGGTCCTAAAGACCCCGACCCGTGTTATTAATAAATCCAAAGGGGTACAGACAGGGAAGGGGCTTTCTTTCTCTCATAGAGAGACCCAGACTGTCAACAAACCCCAGAGTAAGCAGGAGATCCCAAAAATAAAACGGGGGTCTCCTGACAAGAAGGAGAAGGGCGTAACAAGCACAGAGGCAGCGGGGGAACCCTCCTCAGCGAGAAAAGGGGCAGAGACAGAGTTCCCAGAGTGTTTCCAGCGTCGCAGAGGGAGAATTCCAGGAGGACAAAGGCGGTGTTACAGATGCCGACGGCTGGGCCATATTTGGCATAAAGTGGATTACCGTTATGAGATTCCCCCTAAGTTCTCCAGGGACCACTTTGGAAGGCACAACCAAGGTCCACCTAGAAGTCCTACCTGGAGGAAGACATCCCTCGCGGGGCTGGCCGCTTCGAACCAGGGTTCTTTGCT
Source organism: Polypterus bichir lapradei (assembly GCA_026402145.1). Taxonomy (NCBI): domain Eukaryota; kingdom Metazoa; phylum Chordata; class Cladistia; order Polypteriformes; family Polypteridae; genus Polypterus; species Polypterus bichir. Next base: position 25,818,860 of record JANRMT010062829.1, read on the forward strand.
GGGGGGGGAGTACTGTGAGATATGCCCGGCCATTCATCCCTGCCAATACCCCCAGGCCACTAGATGGAGCCCTCCTTGCAGCATAGAGGTGCCCCGAATGCCAGCAGGGAATCATGGACAGTGGAGTCATAATATACGGAAGAAATGATATACTTCCAGGCTGAAGAAAAAGAGAAGTTTTTACCTGACCCGGAAGTGATAGAAAGTCACACGGACTGAGGGACAAACACTTCCGGGTCAAGGACTATAAAGGACTGTGGGAAATCCCAGACGGACGAGCTGAGTTGGGAGGCAGAGTAGCTAAGCGTCTGGTAGTTTGGAGGATTGGCGGAGAGGAGTGTGCTTTGTGCACATTATTATTATAATAAATAATAATTGGACTTTTTATCTGGTGTCTGACGTGTGGTCTGAGGGTACAAGGGTGCGAGGAAACCCTAAACTGTCACAATATATCTATACTAATAAACGGCAAAGCCCTCACTCACTCACTGACTCACTGACTGACTGACTGACTCATCACTAATTCTCCAACTTCCCGTGTAGGTAGAAGGCTGAAATTTGGCAGGCTTATTCCTTACAGTTTCCTTACAAAAGTTGGGCAGGTTTCATTTCGAAATTCTACGCGTAATGGTCATAACTGGAAGCTGTTTTTCTCCATTTACTGTAATGGAGATGAGCGTGAAACCCGTGGGGGCGGAGTTTCGTGTGACATCATCACGCCTCCCACGTAATCACGCAGTACATAGAAAACCAGGAAGAGGCCCAAAAAGCGCTGAAGAAAACATGCATTATATAATTGAGAAGGCAGCGAAACAATAAGAAGCGAGCGAGTGACATATACAACCATATTCATGAGTTCTGCTACTTCGGAAACAAAGCACGATGTAAACCTAAACTTTAAATTAAGTTCATAGACAGGCTGCCGCTAGCGTTTGTAATTTAGTGCCTGCCCATATAAGGCCGTCCGTCAGCGGCAATCCAATAGAAACACTGCCACGGGTAAATATTCAC
>JANRMT010062829.1:25820270-25861746 GCA_026402145.1 Polypterus bichir lapradei
TATATATATATATATATGCCAGCAACACTCATGACAATGACAAAACAATTACATTGTCAATCATGTTACGTTATTTTTTAAATTTTTCCTTTTCTTTTTCATAACTTCTTTAACACAGTACTTCTCCGCTGCGAAGCGCGGGTATTCTGCTAGTATATATATAATTTAAAGCCTGTTCAAGATTATATTCTAGATTTACAGTATTTGGACTGTATTGCCAATAGACATCCCTACTCTATTCCTTCTACACCCTTGCTTGGGGGTTTGTTTTGTTATTGGAACGTGGTCTGTCTCGAGGCATGTCAGAAGACTGGGAATTCGTGAAGTGTGGTCTAGCTTTACTTGGGGAGGCAAAATGGGGGGTCGGGGGATCTGGGGTAGGAGAGAAAGAGAGCCGGCTATTTCTGATCTGTCCTTTTTATCCCCACAATTGTAATTGACAACACAACAATAGGCTTCATAGCTATAACTCCTGGCAATAATGGAAATTGTGGTTAAAGCTATTATATTAATAATGTACAAACTTAATTTAAGATTACAAAATGACAACAGTGAACTTTGTAAGCTGGAATGTCAAAGGTCTTAATCACAAATTAAAGAGGAAGAAAGTATTCTCTCACCTAACAGGTCTAAATGCCAAGATAGTATTTCTACAGGAGCCTCACTTAATCAGTAAGAATCAGTTTTGGTTGCAAAGAGATTGTACTGGCTAAATATTCCACTCCAGCTATACAAAGAAAACTAGAGGTGTGGTAATCTTAATTCAAGAAAAATTTCATTTGCAATATCAGCTGCTATTTTTTTTAGAGACAAATGCATCCTCAGAGGTTTCTGCAGGAATACTTATGGAAACTCTGAAGGCATTTTTAAGAGGACAGATTATCTTATATCTCTCCCACAAAAATAAATCGGAAACCAAGAAAGCCTCACAGTTAATCAGTGAAATTACCAGAGTATATCAAGAACATGCCAGGTCTCCAAATGAGGAACTTTTTAGGAAAAGATAGGCTTTGCAATCAGAAGTCAACCTTTTGACAACAAAAGAAATACAACAACTCATTTTTAAATTGTGGCATCATTACTATGAACACAGAGAGAAGGGTAATAAGGTCTTAGTTCATCAAATCCACAAGCAGGAAGTTCGCAGTGCAATATCGGTAATCACCAACACAGACAGAGATAGAATTATTGGATAAAAAATACAATGCACACATTTAGAGACTATTATAAGTCCTTATATTCTTCAGTTTAAAGAGTACAAGACACAATCAAAGGTTTTTTTGATACATTATGGATACCAAGCTAGATTCTCTCAGTGTAGATGAATTGGATAAACCTCTAATACTTTCAGAATTATTCAACACTATAAACTAACTTCAAAGTGGAAAAGCACCAGGTCCTGATGGCTACCCTGCTGAATTTTATAAAAAAATTGTCAATCAAGTTAGCACCCCTTTTATTAGCAACATTTATAGAAGCCAGAGACAATACAATTCTACCTGAAACTTTTTGTCAAGCATTAATTACCATTTTTCCTAAGAAAGAAAAGGACTTATTACAATGTGTATTTTACAGACCAATCTCACTTCTGAGTGATGTTGAGATGCTCTCCAAAGTCCTAGCCAGAAGGATTGAGAAAGTGCTCCCTTCAGTAATATCACAAGACCAAACTGGATTTATTAAAGGTAGACATTTGGCTTCCAGTCTTCAATTTTTATTTAATGTAATATATTCACCCATAAAGTCCAACAATCCAGAGATCTTATTATCTTTGGATGCACATAAATCATTTGATATGGTTGAATGGGATTACCTATTCACCACTTTATAATAATTTGGGTTGACCCTAACATATTTGCATGGATCAAACTACTGTATACCAGTCCAGAAGCTTCTGTTTGTATTGACAACATTATTTCAGACTATTTCAAACTAGAATGCGGTACTAGACAAGAATGCCCCTTGTCACCACTGCTATTTGCAGTCGCCATTGAGCCATTGGTTGTTCACTTTCAAAATGCATCAGAGATAAAGGGGATTTTCAGAGAAGGACTTTAACAGAAAATATCACTAAATGCAAATGATATGGTACTGTATATGTCAGACCCATAAAATACAGTGCCTGCATCCTAATTGTACTAGCAGAATTTCAAAAGACATCTGGACTCAAATTATTTTGAACAAAAAAGTGTTTTCTCCAGTGAATTCCCTAGCAAACAGCTTTAAATTGGACAGCTTTCCTTTTATTGTTGCAGATCAGTTTAAATAGCTAGGAGTAAACATCACAAGAAATATAAAGCTCTTTTTCAACAACATTTTGTTGTTTCCGTGGACAAAATTAACAAGAGTGCATAGATGGTCTACCCTCCATCTCAATTTAGCAGGGAGAATTAAAACTATCAAGGTGAATATCCTCCCTAAGCTTCTGTTTCTATTTCAAAACATCCCCATATACATTAACAAATATTTTTAAAAAAAATTAGATTAAATCATAACCTAATTTATTTGGAATTCAAAATATCGATGCATCCAAAGGGCGACCCTACAGTGACCTAAATCAGAAGGTGGCATGGCTCTTCCTAATTTTCAGTTTTATTACTGAGCGGCAAACATGCAAGCTATAAAAACCCGGATGCTGACACAAGTAGATGAACACACACTAGCTTGGTCTGCAATAGAAATGAAATCCTGCAGTACTTCTTTATATTCATTGCTTTGTACACCAGCAAATACAAGGTATGGTCAATATACTAACAACCCAATTGTCCTTCATTCACTCAGAATATGGAACCAATGTAGGAAGAACTTAGTTACAATATTTTATCTTTGGTAACTCTTCATGATAACCACCTTTGTCCACCCTTTCAAACGTACACAGTTTTTAATGTTTGGAAACGTATAGGATTAAATCATTTAGAGATTTGTATATAAATAATGTATTTGCATCCTATGAACAACTGCACTCTAAATTTAGTTTCCCATCAATACATTTTTTCCACTATCTCCAAATTAGAAAGATTCCTAAACTGAATCTGCCCAATTTTACTCGCCCCCCCACCTATTTCTGTTCCAGAAGAGATATTCATCAGTCTTGAAGACTCAGGAAGCATTTCTATAATATATAAAACCATTTTTAAGTCCCTTCCTTTTAAATATCCCAGAGTACAGTTTGAAAAGGATCTCTTACTCAACATTTCAGAAAAGGAGTGGAAGGTAGCCGTGCATAGAATTCACTCGAGTTTCATATGCACAAAGCATTCCATTATTCAACTTGAAAGTTTTTATCAAGCACGTCTATCTCATTTAAAATTGTCCAAAATGTTACCAGGGCAAGATCCAACCTGTGAACGTTGCAATCAAGCTCTGGCCTCACTGGGTCACATGTTTTGGGCGTGTACCATATTAACATCATTCTGGACAAAATTTTTTAAATGTCTGTCAGACAGCCTTGGTGTCACAATCCCTCCTAATCCATTAACATCTGTGTTTGGTGTACTCCCACATGGGCTTAAAGTGGAGAAGGACAAACAAACTGTAATTGACTTTACTTCATTACTAGCACATATACTTGCCTTGCTCAACTAGAAGAATTCTAACCTACCTTTTTTAATCAGTGGGTAACTGATGTTATATACTATTTGAAATTGGAGAAAATCTAATTCTGTTTTAAGAGGATATGTTCAAAACTTTTTTAAAACCTGGCAGGATCTAATCAATAAAATTTTAGAATAAGCATTTATATTGGGGAGAAAGACTCCTTTCTCTCTTTACTACTCTTAACAGAAAATCTAGCTGTTGGCCTTCTTTTCTTTCTCATGAGTGGGGATTGAATTGAATTTAGTTTTGTCAAGTTTGACTTGATTGTATGGAATTTTATATGCTTTTAATAAATTCAATGAAAGGGAAAAAAATAAAAGTTTAGAACCCCCTGGCTTAGTGAACACACTAGAAGAAAAGTAAAAAGTCTACATTATGACATTTTTCTAAAATCAGTAGTTTTTTTTTCTTAGAAATGATGAAGTCCAGCAGTCTTCAAGGTTTGTCGTTAGTAGGGAGGAAGCTAATATTAAATTGGCCAGATTTGTTTGGGAGGTTAACATCTGGCATGGATGCATGGGAATTCTAGTCCTGAAGGACAGCCCTGACAGGATCCTTGGGTGCTGCTGGAAGGTGCTGCTGAGAGAAGGATCACCTGTTTCGTAGGGCTTCCACATGACTTGTAAGTGTTGCCACCATTCAGTATTGTGGCTCCAGCAGTACTTCTGGGTCCAGTATAAAAGGAAGCTGTTCAGCCTTCTCCAGTTGATTCAGAGTCAGGAGGTAGTGGGTGACACTCAACTGAAGGTGGAAGGAGGGAGGAATTTACTTATTTTGGTGTATTTTGGTTGACATTTGTGTGTAAAACTGTTGGTAAAAAATAAAACAAATTTTTATTTGAACCCAGAATTGTGTTGAGTAGCATTGTGTCTGAGGTTTGAGACTCAGTGGTGCTCCCTTGTGGTCACAACAGATAGCTAAAAAGTATTCTGTTTTGCCTTGTTCTGTTGGTTTACTGCATTTTTTAATTGAACCTTGTAGTAATTATACTTTTTTTTTCAATACCCATATTTCTTGTGCATTTTGTTCACATTTGATGACCCTGCTTTAGCACATACAATTGAAAGGGATAATCATAGGTCTTTTTATTTATTTGTTGCAATTTTTGAGTAAAAAGAGCTTGCCAACCCCCGTGTTTGGTTTTCCGGATACACACTTTTAACATTTTTTTTTTCTTTGAATTGTTTCTATTTCATTAGTTTCACTTTTATTTCAGAACTTCTGTAAAAACAATATTTGGAATCTTTAGAGTCCCAATATGCTGAATCTTTTAAATGAGTTCAGTGAGACGTGTTTAATGTACCATAATTCAGGATAGGTTCAGCATAGGTTTCTCTGTTTGGAATTGTAGCGCAGACAAAGCGATCCACATCATCAGCAGTTAAACCATGTTTTTGAAATTCTCTGACTTAAACTTTAAAGCCTTACAATATTTACATACTTCTTCTGACATATCACCTGTGTCCATATATTCGATCTCTATTTGCTTTTTCATTATTTCTCCAAGTAATAATTTCTCTTTTTTTGCGCTAAAGTGATATTTACTTTCTTTGTTTTGACACTGTCATTTTTTTCTGCTTTCATATTCTGTATCTTGCTCTGAGTCTTTTGCATTCCAGTTTTCATTATCTCTAACCTGCTCTGCATGTGTTTGGCCCCCTTGTTTTTTAACCTCTTTATAACGCTTTATTTTGTTTTCTACTCTGTCTTTTATTTCTGACCGCGCTTTGTCCTGCTTTTTTTTCAATGACACCTGGTCCGTGGTGATTATATTCCCTTTTTCAAGTAATAATTTCCGTTTGTTTGCACTACTGCAATCTTTGCTTTCTTTTTTTTATACTTTCTAATTTTCCTACTTTCATATTCTTTAACTTTCCCCACATGTGTATTGCGCCAATGTTTTTTTTTTAGCCTTTCGAATTCCACTGCTTTCATAATCCCTAACCTGCTCTGCATGTGTATAGCGCCAACGTTTGTGAATGTCTTTATGAAGTTCTACTTTGTTTTTTACTCTGTCTTTTAATTCTGAGCCCGATTGGACGTGCTTTTTTTCAATTCCACTTGTTCCGGGTTGATAATTACTTTTCTTATTTTCTGAATTTGCATCTAGATTATTCTTTTTCTTTTTTGCTCTTTTTTCTCTCCAACGCTTTTGAGTCTCTTCTCTCTGCGCTGCTTTCTTCTTTGCTTAGTTGTCGATGTTTTATTTATAATGTATTGTCCTTATACACTTTATATGCGCTGGGAGCCCTGGATCTGTGTGTGCTCAAATCCTTACACTCACACGACTGAGTGTTTTGTTGCCCGTGGCCTTATTTGATATTGGTTGTAAGTAGGGCGTGTCTTGCAAGAATCTCATGTTCTACGTCATTGCGAGACGGTCCTGGGTCAATCTCTTGGCACAAAGTCTCATGCTTAAGGTCCCCGCGAGACACTCCATGGCCATTCTCTTTCATCTTGCGGGTCTTTTAGGTGTCTTCCGTGATCTTAACATGAAGATCACATCTCGTCTCCCGACTTTCTCTCCCAGGACTTTTTTTATAATAGAGAGATGTAAACTTGTGCTGCAATTTACACATGTTCTAGATTTTGTATATATTGGGAAGAACAGCAGAAGTTTAATTCAGAAATTATTAATAATTATTATTGATTACACAGGATCAAATAGCAACTCAATCCTATGGGCCTTGTGTGGAATTTAAGAAAATGGATACAGGTCCCAGATGTCTGTCTTTTGAAAGTTTGCCTTTAACACCGGCTTATTAAATTGTTTTTGGTGTATAGTACATTGCACTTGACTTGTCTCCATGTGCATGGGTACAGGGGCACAGAGGTACTGATGCCTAGGGGCACCGTAGAGCCTTAATTTGGTCCTGGCTGAATTTTTAACACTAGTGTGTCTTTCTGAAATTCTTACTAAGCATGAAGTTCAGGTTTACTGTACCTAAACTGGGATATGTAGCTCTGTCTGTAGCAGCAGTGTAATAGTTGTTCTTTATGTCAGAAGTACTGAGTAATTTGTGTAAAGTAGTAGAAATGGTAATAAAATTGTTATATTGTGTTCAATGCCTTTTTATAGAATATTGGTCAAAACAACTTGGTGGAGGCACTGTCATATGTATTCTTTATTAAAATACTGACACCCTGTGAACTAGATTGGGTTTAAAAAAATGAGCCTTTTCTGTGATATGATGAGAGATATATTACATATTTGAAGTACGTCAGCTTGCTCCCTTCACTGCTAATGTGTTTGCACACTCAGAAACGTACAGAACTTTAGCACTGCTCTCTAGTCATAGAGCACCTGAGGACAACCTCACACTACTCTCCAACTGTATTTCAGCAAAATACAAATAAACAAATTCAAACCTTAATATCTGTGTTACAAACAGAACAAAAAGCAAATCAGCAGCCTGTAATCAACTAAAAATACAGGATTAGAAAAAGACTAAAAATAAGCTTATGAAACAATGGACACAACACAGCTATCTTAAGGTGTACTGTATGTGTGAAAGGCATTGGATAAGGAAAGATAAAAATATATTTATATAAGAAGTACATACTGAAAACAGAGAATGTCCTCCCCATGTTCAAGGAATTCTAGAGAAAAAGTGCTGCCCTTGGTATTTTTCACCATATAATTGTTTTATTTTCAGTAACACATACAGTATTCATGTTTTAATCTACAGAGGTTGCCATACTATCACATCATGTGTGGGAACATGCTAGGGGTTTAAGAAGAGACTAGCTTTATTTTTACCCAACCAAAAGAAGCAGTCATATAATGTCATGGAATGCTATTTTTATACTTGAGGTTTGGTGGCACCACATCAAAAACAATGCTTCAATAGATAACAAGCTACACGGGTGAGTAAGCATGGGCAAATGGCTTCCTATGTCCTACATTTATGTTTATCACTTACACAAGCAAAATGTCTATACAATAAAAACACTATCTATCTATCTATCTATCTATCTATCTATCTATCTATCTATCTAGCTAGCTAGCTAGCTAGCTAGCTAGCTAGCTAGCTAGCTAGCTAGGTAGCTAGCTGGCTATCTCTTAGCCATAAATCATAATTGTAACTGCTGGTTTAGCCAGTTTCTTAACAAAACGTCTCATAATATGTACATATCATGTAGAAAAATATTTTTGTTGCCCTTATTCTGCCATGGCACACATTTTCACAGTTCTTGATTTTGCATTGCTAAGAAGTTGATAGACTAAATAAGTACCCCCAGTCCCTAAAACATCTTCTTTTATGTCTTTGTCTGATACTTTATTTTAAAGACACATGATATAAATGTTAACAGTATGTCTACCCCAATTGTGACTGCATTGAATATAACAGCACTGCATGGAATTTGTTTTTTAGTTTCATACAAATAGCAAAAAAAATACACTTCTGGGTTAATGGGTGATTTGGTAAGAAAAGTGAATAATTTCACTATGGCACCAGTAAGTATGGGTCTGAACTCCAGAGAGAAGTAAAAGCTGCAGTGTTGGTATAGATTGCAGGCAGAAAGTTGTGCTAATACATAACTCAATATATTAACACAGACCGACCTCAGATTAAGTAAGCAGCTGAAACAAAAACTAGAAGCCCCATATGGTTTCAGCTTCTCAGTTAGACATACTAGACATACTATATAACTGTCTGAGACAGGCGGGGCAAGGTGCTGATTTTACTGAAATATTCCCTGTTGCATGAATAAGGATTTTTTTTTCTTAATTCTCATGAGTTAAAATTTGCCTGTCCTTTCAGTAGGAATTAAACAAGGCAGACATACATTGACATTGCCAAAGAAAGCATTCTGGACTTTTGTTAATTATTAGTTGCAGTTTATCCAAATGTGTCTATTAAAATGCTGTTTTGGACCACAAGAACATCAAGTGTTCAATATCTAACAACTGAAATATTACACAATCCCTCAGAAAGACACATGCATCAGAACAGTAATGAGAATCAAAGCAGCGAGCAAAGAATGTAGTAGGTCTTTGAAAAGAAATTAAACTCTTTGGCCATAAGCCAAAAATACAATTCCACTCCAGTGCAGTGTTCTACAGTAGCCCAAATTGATGGGTTTGCTGCTAGCTAACCCGGTAAACTCCTGTTGTTTGTGATCTTTACTTCTTTTATTTCTGGAAGGGCCTGTGTCTTCTGTGAATTCGAGTGGGTTGGCCAAGCCTAGAAGCTGCAAAACAGGGCTATTGGAAAAGGAAGCAGAGACAAATTGTTTGGGTCACACTCCAAAAGCTATGGAGGTAGTTTGCTGATGTGGTAAAAGATTTATGTCCCTTCAAAGGAACATTTGCTATTCATCCAGTTGGGTGCACTAATACAGCCAATTACGGAGATTGATTCTGCAAGCTACTCCCATTTAGCGATAGTACTGGCTTGTGCATCCAAGTTTATGCTTTGGAAAGATTTCTGCAAGAAAATATTTAAACAAATTTTACAGTGCAACTTGTTAGAAAGTATTTGTCGTATGTAAGTGATTGAATTTTCCTTTAAATGTTAAGGATGTAACACACATTATTTGTACAGTACTTTTAGTTTCTCTTTCAGTGATTGTTATTACTGTTGTTCCCACTGAGGTACCCCAAGATTCCATCCTTTTTATGCACTTACTTTATCTGAGGTACAATATGTGAGCCAGAGCTCACCATCAGCTTCAGGTCTATACAGTGTTTGGGTGAACTTCATATCTTCGCTTCTCATTCTTTCACACTATATCAATTTGTCTTCAGCAATCAATTTGACAGTTTGAACTGGGAGAAATCAAAACTGTCCATGTTAGAACAGTTTGTAACACATTCGCAGCTCAGTAAGTTGACACTTTACCATCATAACCCATAAGGAACTGTCAGAGTCCCAGTGCAGGTGTGGTCTTAAGCACAGGAAGTCTGCAATTCTGATGCGTATTCCATAAAACCAACAGTTTACCCATTGATGCTAAAGTAACAATCTTTCAGCTTTAGCGGCAAAATATCTTAATATCTGCTAACATTTTAAAGCTTTAGTTTATGTGTAGCATTGATCAATGTAATTTGCCAAAGCATTTTTCACAGTGAATATGCTGTGTTTGCCATTGACCTTTTTTGTCACATATTTTCCTAGAAATTCATCATGTGGCTAGTTTAAACAATCCTTTATTTTCCCAGTGCCCCATAGTACATTGCGAAGTCAGTGTGACATGATAGAGCTATAGCAGACATTTGCAAAACTTTCACACATTTGGTACTGTTAAGTTTATGTCTTTTTGCACATTTTACATCTCGGTCCAATCTGCTTTGCATGTGTATAATGCCACTATTTCAGCTAGATTTGCACCACTGCATGTGTTAAAAAAAACCTGTATCTTAATTTAATAGATTCATTACCTGACCATAACGAGAAGGTTATGAAAAGACTTAATTGTTCAGCATTGATGTATTATACATTGCAACTTCACTGCTAGATTAAGTATAGTGAGCATCTCTATGTAGCGTAGATTAGGTAGTGAGTGACAAAAACAGGCCGCTGAGTGTATAACACTGATCCCCTTGCATCACAGGCCCTCTGGGTGTTTAATTGCACAACGGTGTGCATATATTATCTATCTTCTGTGTGGCAGAGTTAATCAATGTGCCAAAGATTAGAACTCTATGAATACAGTGAAATATATACATATATAATATATATATATTGTGGGAAACAGCCCGGACACAGACAGGCAGACATCGATAGTTTACACCCAAACACACGTTTATTATACATAACTCCTGTTTACAAGTGTCCCGCACACAGCCCAGTGCTCCTGCACCAATCACCCTTAAGTCCAGGCCTTTATCACAATGCCTTTCTCTCTTCCTGGCCACCTCCACTCCTCTCCTCCAGGCTACGTCCTCTTCCACCCGATTCCAGCTATTGAATGGAGGGAGGGCCCCTTTTATGTTCACCCGGACGTGCTCTAGGTGCCTCCCAATGAACTGGTGTGGCGGAAGTGCCGGATGAGCACCCGGGAGCACTCCGGGTGTCCCTGGTAATCCTTCCCCCAGCACCTCCGGGTGTGCCGGTAGTGCTGACGTCCAGGGCTTTTCAGACATCCGGGCATCCCCTGGCAGTGACCACAGTCCCCTGTAAGGTTGAGCTTCCATACTGTGTACCCGTGGTTCCCATACCAACCAGGGCAGCTGCCTCCTCGTGGTCTGGAGGAAGCGTAATCCCTCTTCCGGTCTTTCCAAGCATCCCGGCTGGGTATCGCCCCCAGCCGCTTGCCACAATATATATAATATAAACAACGGTTGCCACAACTACTATATCCTTCCACAACAATAGCAAGGAATCTTTGTTCCTGGCAGAGTTTTGGTCTTAGGCTTATCTTCAAGTCTTCAATTCTTCAATGTGACCAATTATTGACTGTGGTATTTGACTGTTTATTCAGTGCATACTTTGTTACTCACCAAAACTATATTATGACACTACCATTTTACACCTCCTTTTACCTTCACTTCAGTGTAAGCCTCCCGATAAAATGAAAAGGTGTGTCTTAGAACATGTCTTAGAACAACAAAGACAATGTATGACAAACCACAGAATGACATTATCCGAAGATCAGCGGCAGCAAGTCTTGCACCTAGACAGTGTATGAAAAATAAATTATACACACTACCTTTCTGAAAAGGAGTGGCAAACTGCCAGACAACAAGAAACATTATGACAGAAAAACTACAGGGATTCCATAACACTTGACAACTCAAAACAAGATATTCCCTTTTTATTACGGCGTAGGCAATTTCCCATTCGTTTAGCATTTTGTAATACCATCACCAAGTCACAATGACAAACGTTCAATAACATTGGAGTTTATTTGCCTGGCCCTGTTTTACTCATGGCCAGTTGTACACGACATTTTCCAGAGTTACATCGAAACCCATGTTTAACGTACAGGTAATTGCGGGTTACACACAGGGAGATATTTTTGCTGACAATAACGTTTATGCAAAAAATTGCGTTTTTCAACAATTATTATAGATGTTTGTATACTACATTACCTGATGGCCACATTTCACACATACTGACTTACATGTGCCCTGCATTTCCCTTCTTATCCAATATATTTTGTTAACCTGTTCATGTTACACTTTGTATTGTAAATATTCATGCTGTTGTAAGTGACTATAATAACATCCCATACTAATCATGTGACTATTCTAATATTGAGTCCTCTCACAAGTCACTACTTGTTAAAATAATCTCCTTTCTTACTGTAACATGTGAGGTTCTTCTCTCCCTCATCATCATTTCATTAACACTTTTATTCTTGCAAAATTTTCGCAAGCACGATTTGCTAATGTATATAGTGTGGTCCCCGGCCGGCGCAGGAGCCCGGCCGGGACGCCCAGGAGGACCAAAGGAGGGCTTGTGCCTCCTCCAGACCGTGAGGGGGGCGTCCGTCCTGGTTATGTTGGGGGCCTCGGGTACAGGGCTTGGAAGCCCAGCCCTGTAGGGACCCGTGGCCACCGCCAGGCGGCGCCCCGATGCCGGAACATCTCGTGTGGTCCCCGGCCGGGACGCCCAGGAGGACCAGAGGAGGGCTTGTGCCTCCTCCAGACCGCAAGGGGGCGATCGCCCTGGTTGTGTTGGAAGCCCAACCCTGTAGGGGCCCGTGGCAACCGCCAGGCGGCGCCCTGGTGCCTGAGGAACGCTGGAGCCCAGCACTTCTGCCACACCAGGAAGTGCTGGGGGGAAGACTTAATGTGGCGCCCGGAGAGCTGCCGGGAGGACAGCCGGCACTCCCGCCACGCTGGGGCGTGGCCAAGGAGGGAATGCCGGGAACACCTGTTGCTCATCATCATTATATAAAGGGCCGCCTCCATTCAGTCGAAAGTGGAAGTCGGGTGGAAGTGGACGGAGCTGGAGTGAGGACTGGAGGCGGCCAGGAGGAAAAGAGGCACAGGACTGTGTGGCCTGGACATTAGGGGGAATCGGTGCAAGAGGCACTGGGGTTGTGAGTGCACGTTATTTGTAAATATTATTGTGAATAAACGGTGTGTGGTGGAGCCAACGATGTCCGTCTGTCTGTGTCCGGGGCCAAGTTCACAATAGATATATATACTTTTTACTTATTGCTGGTTGGTGGCCATTTGTTAATTTTTGTTTGTGGTTATGGTTCCGCCTGCATCTTTTGTTGTTTGTAGCAGGATGGCGTAGTAGCTAGCACTGCTGTCTCATGGCTCAGGTCACATTGTGACACTGTGGTTAATACCCTTGCCTTACTGCTCCAGGCATTTGGAAATTTGGAATCTGCATTTTCTCTCTCTGTAGATACATAGAGAAAGAGAGAGATAGGTAGATTTCTGGCTTGGGTAAAGAGACGGAAGCTGTCACATTGAAGTATTGTAGAGGCATATTGCCAAAAGTACTCAATGTTAGTGTGTCACAGAAAGGATGTGCAGCATTGTTCCTAATGGCCATCAGTTTTGTCTTCATTCTCTCCTTTGCTACTACCTCTAGGGTTTTGGGAGGGCATTCCATAACTTAGCTTGCCCTCTTAATCAGTGGGCCTCTCTTTAAGTAATGTTACCGGCCCAGCATACCACAGCAGGGAAAATAGCACTGGGTGTCAAAGATTTATTGAAGATATAAAGGATGTCACTATGCAGATTGAAAGAACACAGTCTATAACAGAAAAGTCTGCTCTCTCCTTTCTTACAAGGCTTCTTTGTGTTACTAGCCATGTCCAGCCTGTCATTAATGTGAAACCCCTCAAGTGCATATAGCAGCACCACTTCCTCTTCCACTCCCTGACTAGTGACCAGGTGTAGAGGCTGTTTGGTGCAGCAAAAGTCAATAACCAGTTTCTTGATTATTATGCCAAGTTGCAGACAATGCTTTCTACATCAAGGAACAAAATTCTCATCCCGCTTATAAATGCACCATATTAGTTTAGAATCACTGCAGTGGGCTGGCACCCTGCCCGGGGTTTGTTTCCTGCCTTGCGCCCTGTGTTGGCTGGGATTGGCTCCAGCAGACCCCCGTGACCCTGTAGTTAGGATATAGTGGGTTAGATAATGGATGGATGGATAGTTTAGAATCACTTGAAAATTTCTGCAAGTGACATGACCTGGTATTCTGTTTATAGGCTGAGGTGTGTAGGGTGAACAGAAAAGGAGACAGGACTGTTCCTTGTCGTGCTCCAATGTCGCTCATATCCATTTCATAGACACAGTCGTCGAGCATCACAAACTGCAGTCTAAATGACACATAGTCCATTATCCAAGACACAAAAGGCTCATCCACCTGAATATCTCTGAGCTTACACTTTAACGGGAATGACTGCATGGTGTTGAAGGCACTGGAGAAATCAAAAAACATAATCCTCCAGTATTGCCAGAATTGTCCAGGTGAGAATAAACCTTGTGGAGCAAACAGATAATTTCATCTTCCACTTCAGTTTTTGTCTGATAGGTAAAGTGCAGTGGGCCCAGGTGGTCTTTCACAGGAGGACTCATATGGTCCAGGACCAGCCTCTCAAATTTCTTCATGATGTAGGACATAAGGACCAGTGGTCTGTGGTCATAATGTGAAAATGGAACAATACCAGATGTTTTCCACAACAGGGGCATTTTGTGGAGGCTTAGTGACAGGCTGCACCTTTTGAGTTGTTTTTCTGCTGAGAAATTGGATTAGACACGTTCAGACAACAGATAGATGTTTTCAGCTTAACATCACATTTCCATTGCTCAATTTCAATTCTCTTACTGTCTATGGCATCAACCAATGGCCTTCCTCTAATGTTGCTGCCCAAGTGAAATGTATTGCATCACCTTCTGTGAGTGCTTTGACTAAAGCCAATGTTTCCCTTACTTATTTTTTGGCACTGATTGTTTTTGGCTTTTAAAAGTTCCATTATTCCTGTTAACTAACATTTCTGAATGTAAGTTGTTCTTGTTTGTCTTTTATTGGGGTAGCACAGTGGCGCATTGGTAGCATTGCTGCCTTGCAGTAAGGAGACCTGGGTTCACTTCTCGGGTCCTCCCTGCGTGGAGTTTGCATGTTCTCCCTGTGTTTGTGTGGGTTTCCGTCCAAAGACATGCAGGTTAGGTGCATTGGAGATCCTAAATTGTGTATGTGTGTGCCCTGTGGTGGGCTGGTGCCCTGCCTGGGGTTTGTTCCTGCCTTGCACCCTGGGATTGGCTCCAGCAAACCCCCATGACCCTGCGTTAGGATATAGCGGGTTAGACAATGACTGATTGCTTTTTATTGTTTGTTTTGTTGTTGAGCCTCCGCCTTTAAATATTATTGTTAGAAATATTCCTCAGTCTGATCCATGTCAGAAGTATAAGGACAAAAGTTGGTTATAAGTATTATAAAATGGTGGGCTCAACCTGCTACCAATAATCAGTAGTGTGGGTGTTCACTTGAACAGATTTTTGGCCTTTTGTCTTTTTTTGACCATTTGTGTTTTATGTGAATGCTTCATTTTCTGTCCACAACCCAAACTCTTGCATACAAGAGTGCCCAGTGATAAATTGGTATCCCATACTGGCTCCTGCCTTTTGTCTAAAAGGTTCAGGCTTCTAATGGCCCTGAACAGCAAAAATGATGTTTAGGAAACGGATGCATGATAGATATTAAAATGGAGAACTGGATGGCAGGAAGAGTACATATGTGCTGCATACAGTGCCTCTGCACAGGCGGAGTGGTGGCTCTGACGCTAGGGATCTGCACTGGCTATCAGAAGGTTGCTGGTTCGAATCCCGTAAATGCCAATAGGGACTCTGCTCTGTTGGGCCCTTGAGCAAGGCCCTTAACCTGCAATTGCTGAGTGCTTTGAGTAGTGAGAAAAGCGCTATATAAATGCAAAGAATTATTATTAAAATATATTCACCCCCTTGGAAGGTTCCCATTTTATTGTTACACAACGTTTAATCACAATGGACTTAATTTGGCATTTTTGACACTGATCAACAGAAGGGACTTTAATGTGAAAATGAGGACATTTATATAATGTAATTATAAATTAATTACAAATATAAAACACAAAATAATTGATCACATAAGTATTCATTCAATTATTAATTTAATTATTATATATTTGTATGAGGCCTTTATATCCAAAACATTTATAATCAGAATAACCTACAGCTATTTGCATATTGTCAACAGTCATGGGCATTCTTTGCACACTCATTCCTAAACCTGGCAAAGACTCCAAACAGACCATCCATCCATCCTTACGCTTTATCTTGAGTAGGATTGTGGTTGAGCTGTACACTGTTCAATCAAGAATCAGATACAAGGCAGGAGCAATCCCTGGACAGGGCGCCAGTCCATCATATGGTGAACAAAAACTTTGACTTTGGTATCAATGCCTCCTTTTAGAGCTCAGTACTGGTACCAAAACGGTTCTGAAGCAAATAATGGATAACTCCAAAAAGTCCATCTTACTCCAGTCTACACACTTTGCAGTACTTTCCTTTTGATCTGTTGATTGCCAATGCAATCTTAATCACATCTAAGCATGTAGTTTTGTTTTGTGAAGTCTATGAAACTGACATTTTTTCACATCTGCAATAGCGAGTGTCTGAGAGGGGAAGGACAGTTGAGAGGAAAGCTGACATTTACTTCTGGTAACTAAAATCCTGAAACACTGGCACTATACCATTTTAAAATGTGGGCTGTTCACTACTTTTCCAGCTCTGGTAACCCTACTTCACACACACTGAGACTAATTTATCAGCACAAATACGCCTAATCTGAATGTTTGTGGACCCAATTGAGCACCCAAAAGAAACCCATGCAGACACAGGGAGTATTTGCAAATTCCATGCAGGGGTGATCAAGGACATGAGCCCCAGTCTCCTTACTGCAAGGCAGCAGCGTTACCACTGCACCACCCTCTCCAAACTGATGAATAACATAAACAAAAAGATGGTATTTTAAACAAATAATAAACACAAGGAGAGACGATATCAGGAAGAGCTCAAAATAGCAAAGTAAAAAGACAGTATAATAACTGTCTGACTAACACATAGGCCTTTTCTAACAGGTGGGGTGCCATCAGCACTTGACCACCTCAGACCAAAATTAAATACAGTGGAACCTCGGTTCACGACCATAATTTGTTCCAAAACTCTGGTCATAAACCGATTTGGTCGTGAACCAAAGTAATTTCCCCCATAGGATTGTATGTAAATACAATTAATCCGTTACAGACCGTACGAACTGTAAATGTAAATATATTTTTTTAAAGATTTTTAAGCACAAATATAGTTAATTATACCATAGAATACACAGCGTAATAGTAAACTAAATGTAAAAATAATGAATAACACTGAGAAAACCTTGAACAACAGAGAAAACTAACACTGCAAGAGTTCGCGCTATAGCGCTACGAACCGCTCACTAAAAACACTTTTTTTAATGAGTTTTAAGCACAGGGGAAAAAAATGAACATTTGAAAAATCCGTAATTTAATAAACCACCAAGAAAAGTAACATTGCAACAATGCACTCTACGAACCGATCGCTGTAAACAGAAGTGAAGTGGAGGTTAAAATCCAATAGAAAAAAGTCTTCATTAAATACAACGAGGTTAAAACAATGCTTGGATCTGTCTCTTTAAAAACAAGCCTGGTGCATTCTTTAACTGCCTTATGCTTCCAGCCGTGTCTCTCTCGTGTGCACGTCTGTGTGTGTGTCTCTCTCGCTCGTCTGTGTGTGTGTCTCTCTCTCTCTCTCTCTCGCGCGCGCGCGTGTCTGTGTGTGTCTCTCTCGCGCATGTGTGTGTGTGTCTCTCTCTCTCTCTCTCTCTCTCTCTCTAGCTCGCAGCACAGGGAATGCACAGGGAGAGACTGAACACATGCGGAAATCATCGGCGCACACAAACCAAAAGGGAAACTGGCTTGTTCATATACCGAGTCTGTGGTCGTGAACAGATGCAAAACTTTGGCGAAATTTTTGGTCGTAAACAGATTTGTACGTGTTCCGAGACGTTTGTGAACCGAGGTTCCACTGTACTCCCTTTGCTCCCTTCCAACAATTTTTCTCAAATATATCTGCCTTCTATATCTCCTGCCAGTTTAACTCTTGTGTGATTGTCTTTAGAACTGAAGGTCAGTGGCCTTCTGCCCAAAGAGGCCTGAACCCCTAAGTATGTTTTTGGATCTGTTCTGGTCTCCTCAGAAGCCCTGCCTATCCATGGGCTATCCTGTTGTTTGATGAGCAATACCATGTCAGAGCTCCACCTAATGGATCTTGTTGTCCCTTCAACCCAATTGAAGTCTGTGGGGAAAATATAACCCGTGGCTGGTCTGATACATGCAGGATGTATTTTTTTTTTTTGTAGTTGTAGCACAGCCAGGTTAAGTGCTTCACTCAGGGTCACACAGAGTCAGCTGATGAGATGAGAACTGAGCCGTCAGTCTTGATGTCGATCTCCAGTGGCATAGCCACTACACAACACTCTTTAATTCTTAAACATGTGATGTGCAATTTAAAAAAGGAATCAGGGAAGGTTTTGTATTATTATGCCAAAATGGCCTAAATAATCAACTTCAAAAGCCTAAAGCTGTCGCACAAACCTAAATTTTATAATCCTTCCACAGTGATGAAATGGTGGTTAGATTGAGGCCTGGAAGATCTGTTTTAATTTTATAGATTTTGCTTCACTGTCTCCTTGTTTTTTCTTTTCTTATTTAAACCTTGACATATAAATAAATGCATTTGTTCACAACAAATAAAGGAACTATACCCTACTTTGAAGTTCGAGTACAACATAATGGTAACAAATGCATTTCACACAGCCTGGAGTACTGTCTGGCAAAGTCTGCACCAAGCAGATAAAGTCAGTCCAAGTAATGTTCAGAAATGAATGCTGTAGATGGAATGAGAGGTGCCAGCTAATTTAAGATGACCGGTACTTTCTGGTTGACTTGATAACAGAGATTTTCTTGGCCTGTGCTGTAAATGAAAGTGGATCCTGCCCACTGTCCCCACCACTACCCTAACCTGATCAAACACTGTACTGCCAGTGTGAAAAATATTCTCCTTTTTTCCTGAAAGAAATCAAATTAAGACTAATGGAAAGAATTGGGGAGAACTTTTTATATAAAAAAGCAAAATAAACTATTAAAAGTACCTCTGACTGAGAAGAGCAAAAAATAGTAACACTTGTGATGGGCGGCTTCGGCCATTACGTGGCTGGGATACCAGCGGGATGGAAGGACCTGAGGAGAGAGAACATCTTCGAGGCACAACTTCCCCTGAGGCACTAGAGGACAGCCCTCCTGGACGGCTGTGGCACCACGGATTCCCGCAAGGTATGCCAGGATTTGGAGTTAGGTACAGCACTGTTGGGTTCTGTGGGGACTGCCGGGGGAGCTGCAGAGCCTTATAGTGGACTTCCACCAAACCTGGGAGTGATTCCAGGTAATACTAACGAGCCACCTGGAGCACTCCCAGGAGTAGAATAAAAGGAGCCGCCTCACTCAATTCTAGGAGCCAGAGTCGAGAGGAAGAAGGATGAAAATTGCAAGGGAGGAGTGGAGGTGGAAGGACTGGGAATTGGCAGCTGAAAGGACTGTGTTGTGGTGCTGTGTGGACTGTACTGTACTTTCGGGGGGGCGGGACACTTCCCCAGCTGTAAATAAAGGTGTGTTGTGTGGCAATTCGTGTCTCTTCCTGTACAGGTATGTGTCGGGTTAGGCCAGCTGTATGTGCCCTAGTGATTCACACCCTACATACAGTATATTTCACATTCCATGTTAATTGGCACTAAACAGTCACAAGTATCATCTTTTTTGTGTGAGATGTTCATCATTTTACATCTAATTATTCCTTTTGTAAAAAATTATATTCCCTTTTAACCCACATGAGAACTGTACTGTGTTTCTATTACACAGGTGAGTTTGTATCATTTTGGAACCTGCTGCCGATACAGCACATAAATGTCTTATGATTGTTTTAAGTATTAATGTGCTAATGCAGTGCTCTTTGTGTTACTTACCATCTAGCCAGGAATATTTTCTTACAGGTAAAGTAGCCATGAATAGGACATTAGAGAAAGGATTGTTAGAGTATGGGTTGTGTGGAAAGATGACTCATATTGATGAGAGCAGAACCTATTCAGAAACCAGTACGGACAATGAGATACTTGAAGAGGGCAGTAACCTTATCATATACAGAGCTATAACTCCATAAAAACAACAGGCTAAGATAAGTGTGATGTTTGGCATAGTGACAACCCTAAATTGCCAGCTCAGCTCACAGTGGCTTAGGAGATGCTTGGACTAGGTTTTATGTGAAGGAACAGTTCTCAATGGCAGTCCCAATAATGTAAACCCCTAGGTAATGATTGAGGAACTCAGAATAGATATAACATGGGCTCTGATTTACGTAGCTCAAGAATACTTCAAGGTGGCAGTTTATGCTCCCAGTTACTAGATGGTGAGTGCCAGTATCAGTGAATAGAAACTTGAACTCTGTGTTTTATACGGCTTACAAATAATCATTTTGGGTACCACCACTACAGGATGGTGATGAGGAGTCTCAATGGAGTAACAGTGGGTCCCTCCTTTACTTGTAAAAGACAAAGCAGCCTGAACAAGATAGAGCTCAGGAGTGTAGAACAGTATAACCTGGGGTTGTCATTCCACTAAGATGTTGACTAAGCTAATGTTGGAAATGACTATGCTGAAAAGTGAACCATTGACCGGTGTATAAAATGGCTGAAGATTAAGTATCAACAAATATTTTGAGCAAGAAAATGAAAAGGGAATTTTTGTTCTGTGTTAGGATTTATCAGAAATGAACAGGCCAGATTGGGTCTAACCAATTACATAGCTAGGCCCAGTGGGATAACCTTGTGCTGTTATCCATATTATACTGTGTAGTATTTACTTTGATTTATGATTCTCATTCACTTCACTTATGATTCTTTCAAGTTCGAACTGAGTCATTACCGTACAGTACAGTAGCAACACATTTATATCAAACTGTATTAATTGTTTTGTATAATTTATTATTAGAATTGTTTTAAGAGAAGAAATAAACAGGTTATGAAACTAATACATTTACATTCCTTTGTACATTCAACACATTAGTCACTCAAAATTGAACGTTATAAAAATATTATTCTCATTTCTAACAGCTACTTGCTTTCAACTTTGCATTTTATGCTTCATTGACTGCATGAGGCATGTATCATTTAGTGATTTTTTTGAGCTTCAACTTAGTCATTACCTGCAAATGTA
Organism: Polypterus bichir lapradei; assembly: GCA_026402145.1. Taxonomy (NCBI): domain Eukaryota; kingdom Metazoa; phylum Chordata; class Cladistia; order Polypteriformes; family Polypteridae; genus Polypterus; species Polypterus bichir. The sequence continues at coordinate 25,841,109 of JANRMT010062829.1, forward strand.
TCATCTTTTTTTATTTATGAATTTTAACTATGTTGTCAAGCTTTGTGCTTTTAAACAGGATCATTTCACATGATATAAATTAGCATTTTTAATATATAATTTATATATAATCTATTTAATTATATATTTGTGATGAAGGGGCCTCACTGAATGTTTTTTTTTACTGATGAATCAAATGAATCAATTCACTTAAAAAGGTAATTTGAAAGAATGATCAGTAAAGTGATGCTTCCTTCTGGGACAAACGGGATGTTATGGTGGTGGACCGGAAGGGGCGGGGCTATGGTGTTGGACTGGAAGGGGCGGGGCTAAATGCCTTCACTGGGCAGCCCCTCTGCATTGTGGGGAAAGAAGGAGAAGACAGTGTTAGCGGCAGTACCCTGTCTCACCTCAGCGGGTTATTACATACCTCAACTGAGCCTGTGAGGAGGTCCTCACTACAATATGAGTGTGTGTATGTGTGAATTTACATAATCTTTGCAGTAGATTTGTTGTTATCTGTTATGGTCTAAATAATTTTTGGGATGCCAACCAGGTCACCCCTTTTATTCGTCTCCAGACAAAACTAAAAGTACAAAAAAATTAAAAGAAAATGTGTGGCTTAGCACTGCTCCCCAAACTGGGATTTCTCATAAACAACAAAAAGGTTATCCTCTTTTATTAACATAAGTGTCCTGTGGCTAGGTCTGGTCTTCTCAAAAGACGCCTTTTTCTGGGATGCCCAGGTTTTATGGCTGTCTGACTGGAAGGGGCAGGGCTATGTGCCCTCACTGGACAGTTTCTCTCCGCTGTGATGGAAGAAGAACAAGAAAACAAAGTTAATGGTAGCCCCCCTCTAGTCTCAGCAGGGTATTGCATACCTGAATTGAGCCAGCGGAGGAGTCCTGCGACACGCTTGTGTGACACTGTCAAAGGACAACTGGAAGTTGGTGACATTGAGGTGAAACAGCATTACATGAATGTTCCCTAACTGAGCAGATTAAGTTAGTGTAATGCACAATCATTATATGAAACATAATAAACATCGGTTTGCAGCATTTTGCTTTCCTTGACTCTTACCCCATATATTCATGCAGACTAGCATAGCGAAAAGCCTGTTTAGTGAAATGGGCTTAATGGTACAGTGGTAAGTCTGTCAGTTTTCGCTCATGTGCTGCATTTATGAACCTCTTTTCACCAGATATGCCCACCTTTACATCCCTTTTTCTTTGTGCTTTTTATTGCCTTTCTTTGTTGGACATTATAGACTTGCTGTGACGTATGCCGCATGGTTAACTATCCTACACCAGCTACTTTGCCTTTGTTCATTGGTCATTCCTACCCTCTTGCGGATGCCGGACAACATTACGGCCACCAAATGCATTAATGGCAGATGGACAAACTTTATATTAGGGGGCTTCGCCCCCTGCTCGCTTTGCTCGCCAACCCCCCGGCTCACGTTATGTCTCTGCCACTCGCTTATGTGGATTTCACTTTAACCAAACAACAAATCTTTTAATTCTTGTGAATACGCCTGTTCATTGGGAAGAAACACTACTTTTCCCTGATGGCAACACGAATTAGATGATCTACAAGTCTCCGAGTTTAAATCCGAACAATATATTCAATCTCTTTTTGCTGTTCTGTTATTTAACCGAGTAATTATTTCCATATGTTTGTGCTAATGCGATCTTTGCTATTGTTTTTTTGAGACTTTTGAATATTAGTACTTTCATTATCTCTAACCTGCTCTGCATGTGTATTATGCCAACATTTTTGAATTCTTTACGACATTCTACTTTGTCATCTACTCTTTGTCTTTTATTTCCAGCCCCTGGCATGGTTAAATCTCTTGGCACAAAGTCTCGTCTCACGGGCTGTGAAAGTATCTCTCTGAAAAGTAATGTCTTGTCCAGTGGAACCTCGGTTCACGAACGTCTTGTCTTGTACAGTGGAACCTCGGTTCACAAACGTCTCTGAACACGTACAGATCGGGTTATGACCAAAAAGTTCACCAAACTTTTGCATCTGTTCACGACCACACACTTGGGTGACGAACAAGCCAGTTTCCCTTCCGGTTCGTACGCACCGATGATTTCCGCATGTGTTCAGTCTCTCCCTGTGCATTCCCTGTGCAGCGAGAGAGCAAGAGAGAGAGAGACCAAGCGAGCGAGCAAGAGATAGAGCATGTGAGAGCGAGCGAGAGAGAGAGAGAGAGGGCTGGCCATGTAAGGCCAAAAAGTCAGTTAAAGAATGCACCGGGCTTGTTTTTAAAGAGACTGATTCCAGCATTCTCTGTTCAAGGTTTTCTCAGTGTTATTCAATGTTTTTACATTTAGTTTACTATTACACTGTGCATGCTATAGTATAATTAACTATTTTTGTGCTTAAAAATCTTTAAAAAAAATATATTTACATACAGCACGTTCTGTCCGGAACAGATTAATTGTATTTACATACAATCCTATGGGGTTAAATTACTTCGGGTCACGACCAAATCAGGTTGTGACCAGAGTTTTGGAATGAATTACGGTAGTGACCCGAAGTTCCCCTGTATATATATTGTCACAAACGTTCGAGTAGGAGGCAGCTAAAGGGTCTGAGTAAGTGTAATGAAACATCAGACCAGGGGGCCGCGGAGTGCGCTGACTGTCTTTCTCAGTTCCCTACAGACCTTTCGCAGGAAATCCTGCAAGGTTCCGGCCCCTTTGCTGACATCTGTTCCTCTCCAGACCTTTAAAGCCTCCATCTTGGGCTACTATAGCTCAGTTCTGTTGTGGACTCTGTTCTATGCACATCGTGCTTCAAAAACAAACTTTTGCAGCGGGGAAAAACAATATACGGGTGGCTGCCCCAAACCTTTATGATGTCTTTGGCGTATTATTATTACTATATATATTTACTATATTTATTACTTACAATATTCCATATCACTGTTTTGTTTTAACTTTCTTTTAACTTTGATTTCATATTGACACCATTTTGTGGTTGTTTTTCATGGATGTGGCCATGTTGTTTAAAGTAACAATGCCTGTTACTGGACACTAGATTTTCTTGTGTTGAGTTGTTTTAAACTATGCTTTGCAAAGTTTCTTTCAAAGACATACTCTGTTTTATTTTTGCCATTTTTGTACCCAGAACTGAACTCCAGGAATACCAATACCTTGCAAACCAAGGAAAGACAATTACTTGCATCATTAAACAGAATGGGTGGCACAATGATGCAGTGGTAGTACTGCTGCCTTGCTGTGAGGAGACTAGGGATCACATCCTGGGTCCTCCCTGTGGGAGTTTGCTGGTCTTCTCAGTGTGTGTAAGTTTCCTTCCACATTCCAAAGACATGTAGTTTAGGCTCCTGCCCCCCGTGTCCCTGCTCAGGATTAAATGAGCTCAGAAAATGACAATGTATTAAATAAAATAACAAGTTTCAGTGGTTCTAACACGATTACAAAGGTTTCTGTAATAATCAAATAGCATTTAAAACAGTTAATTAATGATGAGCTAAGAGAGTTTACCATTAGGACACTGAAGGAACGGCTGCTGAAAATGAGATTTTGCAGTCAGTCATATGTGAATAATAACTTATCAATCAAGCATTTCAAGCAATAATAGCCATTTGCAACATTACTAATGTCTCAGCTATATTTTTAAATTAATTTAATAATACCTTGATGAAAAAGTAGCACTTTCTATTAAAACTGGTGATCCCAAACATTTGAAACACAGGTGTCTTTAGCCACAGTAACATTTGATGATGTCCTTTATGTGGACATCATCTGGAATGAGGAAGGTGCAACACTCCACTAGCAAGAGGTGCACTGTGTAATGTGTTATCACAAGTTATTCTTTTCTGAACATAATTGAGGGTTCAAATCCATTTTGGCTTCACTTCTGCTGCCAAACATCTTTAAAATCCTGGGCTCATATCCTGGCATAATTACTGTAGTTGGCATACCCTTTGATCCAGAAGAGTTTTCTATAGGTTTCTTCCCACATTCCATAGACATGAGGGTTACTTTGGTTGCTGCCTCTAAACTGACCTGTTGATTGTGATTGACTGCTGTTTCTGTCATGCTGGTGACTACCTGTCTGAGGGCACCACAAGCCCGGGCACATCCAATACCCTGTATTTGATTAGGTGGGATACTAAAGTGATCGGGCACTTAACTCTCATCGAAAATATCCAACACTAACAGCATGTTGGTGTCTAAAGTGCTTCTGTTGTGATAATGTATCTCAACACATGCTTATTTTTGCTAAAACATTTCCTTAGGTCCTATTATGGCTTGATTTTCTTGAATATCCAACACATGCTTAGATGATTTCTTTTTCTGGCTCCGTTATTCACCAGTAACATACAGTATATTCACTTTTTATGTTTTCACACAGGCAGTGTACTAAGAAGTAAAAGGTTTTCTTCTGTTCAAATTCCCCTTCCATAACTCTCTGAGTGACTCATAGTACTCTGCTTACTGTCTCTGCAGCAATTGTATAAAATGTGTCTCACTAAACATTACCTGTATATTGCTCTACAACTCAAAAAAAATAGTGCAGTAAAGTTTATGCTATAAATGGTGCTGCCAGTTTAAAATTGTTTTTCCAGAGTGTACTAAATGCACAATGAGTAATGTTACTATATCTAGGTAGAGAACTCCACATTGTGTGGAGTCTTTCCTTCCTTTCTACAGGTATGCCCCATTACATGATTTTTGGTTGGATGGGGCCTGAAAATTAGTATGGTGCAAGTGAGGAAGAGTGTACTCTGCCATAAACGACTGCCCCATGAAGAACTGCTGTTCATTTCATTCCCCTACATTTGACACTTCCAAATGGTACCTTTGTGGTAGAGAGATGACAGATGTTGGCTGTATCATCACTCATGACTGCTTCGCATTGCCAGTGTTGAAAACAACCTGGTAACCCATTGTAGAGATCATTTGTAACATCTTATATGTTTTATCAGAAAGCAGCTGGAGTATTGAAATGATATATGGTATACCATCTGTGATAAATGTATCTAATACTATTGAGTATAATGATCTGTTGGTATTCTTGATTTTGTGGGGTACGGAATGTCTAATTAAAAATGTACAAGAGAAAAGGGATGCATATAATACTTTGTGCACTGTATTTTATGGTATAATCAATAAACTAAATGGTATAAGAAGACTAATTATTGATGTTCATAAAAGTAATACAATTTTATGCTCTGCACAAATTGAAGCACGTTTAAGGAAGAAAGTTTGTAGAATACCAAAATTTGAAAGGAGGCCAGAGATTTGATATATTTGAGAACAGCATATCATACAAAGGTGAATGTCACAAGAATGTACAAGACTTCCATATTAGAGTGTCATGCAGAAATGTAGTGGACTACTTCTGCTTTAGAATTATTTTTGTGTGGTTTGTTCTATTAAGTTTAAGCTGTATGTAAATTAGTCAGAAATGAAACAATATAAATTCTGCCCCAAGTGTGTGTGACAATTTGTATTATTTAATATCTTTGAAATCTGATGTTCTGGGGAAATTTTTGATTAAGCATAGACAGAAAAAGTCTTTGCTGCTTTCATTACAGTTTTTTAAATTGTAGTAATTTTAGTTTTTATGACAGGTTTGTATTAGTTTTAATTTTTTAATTAGTTTTGGAAGTGTACTGTTGTTTACAATATATTAGGACACCCTTTAACTGCAACTCTTGACAGTATTTTTTAGCCCAATTGGAAAAAAATGGCTTAGCGGAATTTCCTTAACTGCAGATGCTACAAGAAATCTAAATGCATTTTCCTAAAAAATGAATACTATTTTGAAATTATATGCATCTATGCTGAGCATAATGGAAGCTTTGGAATGGATTTTACATATTCATCTAATAGACATGTTCAGGAGTTGATAGTAAGAGTAGTTGGTCTTTAAAGTTGACATTATGGGCATAATCAAAGTAATCAGTGTCTGGAATTTGAGAAATCTGCCTAGGCTGCTGTCTTTGCTTTATTTTAAATTAACAAAGTTCTCTGCAATTGAAAATGTGGCTGCAGAAAGGAGCCAACCATGATTGGTTGATTGAATTCATTAATTATTCTAATCTCCACGTAGAAATTTGAAGTTCAGAGAATTGGCAAGGAATAAACTTTAACACTTAAATGTTAATTTAATCCAATTTAGTTTGTTATCCAATATGCCTTTTCACATATTAGTCAAGCATGTTGTGTTCTAGTTGCAAAAACATAACATAACACAACATTTTGCAGTTCTGGAAGCCTTCCTGAACAATTTAATGGTGTGTTGCAGGGCCCAATATTACACATACCCACACTCACACAGAGCCAAATTAGAATCAACAGTCACCTTAACAAGCACATCTTTGGGGCTTTGGGAAAATTCCATAAACTTAAAATATAATGCAACATTAATATGTAACTAAACACAATGTTGAAACACCAAGGGAAAAATGACACAATGTACATTTAAAACTAGAAAAGAATGTGCGGTACTTTTTAGAATGTGTTATTGTCATTTTTGTGCTGTTCAGGTACATTCTGATTATTTTTCTCAGTGTTATTAGTGGTTTTATTTATTTATTTTTTGCCACCATTTTGTGGTTCTCTCAAGTCTGGCAGCTTTTTTGTACATAGCAGCATGTCTCCACTGATAACACATTACAACAGGAGGTTGAGTATCATGGTGTCACCTTCTGAGGACTATTTAAAATGGTGACACACTCCTCCTGGTATCGAAGATTTTGGATTTTACTAAAAGAAACTGTTATGGTGTTTAAATCCTTTTGAAAGACTATAGAAAAACTGTATTATATGCATGCATTTGGATTTAAATTTTTGTTTAACATTGTCATCTTTGTTCTTTCAATATATTTTTGTCTTCCTGGTTTTGACCTCTGTCCCTTTCTGGCTAACTGTTGTTTACTAGGGGTTGCCTAACAAACACAGTTCAAAAATATACCTTGTGGCAGATTGGGGGGCCGCTATCGCTCCCTTGAACCCTCAAACAATATGTCAGACTCCAGATATTTATTTGAGCAATACCATGCACAAAGCACCCTCCTCACCACAATACTCATATAAATAACCACAATAATCAATAATACAATTCCTCCACTCTCCCAGACGCGTTGCCACCCTGCCACCCAACTCAGCTCGTTTTTCTGGGATTTTCCAGAGTCCTTTATAGTCCTTGACCCGGAAGTGCTGCTGAACCCTCAGTCCATGTGACTTCCTAGGACTTCCAGGACAGATTAAAAGCTCTTCTTTTCATCCCGGAAGTACATCATTCCCTCTGTCCCTGTGACCAGGACGTACATCCAGGTTATAAGGCAAATACAAGTCTGTGAGCCTCCCTGCAGCGTCCTCTTGCGGCCCCCATGGTATCCAGCAGGGCTGTGAAGGAAAACTCTAATATCCATGGTGCCCTGCTGGAATTCGGGGGACCTCCATGCTGCCGGAAGGGTTCCATCTAGCGGCGTTGGGGGTTAACCACAAACCCCAGCTTGTTATAAAAAGAGCAAACCAGGAATCTGTATAAATCAAAGATTTATTATAAAAAAGCTCTGAAACAAGAAGGTCTGAGGAACACCAAAGACACAGAAGGTAATACCTTTAAAATAGGTGATCCAAATAGCATTAACAGTCCCAATACAAAATCCAAGAAGCAAACTCTAAAAGGAGAGAAAACCATCACAAAAAGCCAGAAAATCAGGAATTATCAAAATAGCATGGAGAACTCACCACCCTTCTAACATATTTAATGAACTGCAAGGGACTGTGGGTTTTCTTTGGCCTTTATAAACCTGAGGACAGTCTCTTGACAGTGATGGGCAGGTGTCCCTACCTCTTGTGGGTCCACCCACAAAATACATGGCACATAAAAAAAATATGTAAACATATAGAAACTAAATAATTAACAAAGATAATGTATAAAAATATACCAAATAGATATAAGAGAGACATTTGAACCCCAGCTGGGGTTGGGACAACTGACTGAAACCAAACATTGTCTTTTGGCTATCTGATCACACTTGTCCAGATAGCTGTGTAGGAGTACAGATGTATTTGTGGTATTGATGTAGTTTTATAAAAATAAGTCAAAAATATTACTGCATGAGTTGTACAATGGTAGCACTCTTGCCATGCAAGAAGGAGACCAGAGTTCATGTCCTGGGTTCTCCCTGTGTGGAGTTTTCATGTGCCCCCCATATCCACATGAGTTTCGTCCAGGTGCTCTAGTTTCTATCCAAAGACATGCGGGCTGGATGAATTGTTGTTACTAAACGGGTGCTGCTCCTGGTGTGTGTATTCTTCATTGCCCTGTCCCGGTGTTGCTCCTGCCTTGTGACTGATGATTGCTGGGGTAGGCTCCAGCTGCTCAGTGACCCTTCCCTGGACAAGTGGATTAAGAAAATGAATAGATGTGTTACTGCCACTGATTTAGAAAGATCATGTGTCAGGTTGGTGATAGTAAGGACTGCTGCTGTGTAGTACTTTGCCAGTTAGATATTAAAATTCTAATGGACTGGAACATTCAGAGTTGTGGTGAGTATTCAATGTTGTTTCACTTTATGTTGTCTTAAATATTGCACAGTGATAATGAATTTGAAAATCTAAAACCTGATGATGTGGATAAGCATATAGGCCAATGTAAATACATTTAATTGAACAATACTAATATTAATGAATTATTCCAAAAAAACAGCTTCTGAAATTGTACAAAATTCAAACAAGGAGGACACTGCATTATGACCAAATGCCTAACTTACCATCAAAACTTACCAAATACAGAAACTTTATGTTAACCGTGATCAATTACTTTGTGAAGAAGTATTGCAGAAAATACATAATTATGTTTCACTTGACACACACTAGGGCCAGTTCACCCAACCTGCATATCTTTGGACTGTTTGAGGTCTTTGCATCAAATTTGGACATATGCAATATGCAGTCTTGTGATGTATAATGCAATGAAAAACTGTTTGTCCCTGTCTGGTTATTTGCAATATTTTGTATTTGTCACTGTGAATAGCAATAGATCTCCAACCAAAATTAAATGTTAATTAAAGGGGACAAAATGAGAACAAACACATTAGCTTAAAATTGTAATACTTATTTAAGAAAGATTTGTCATAACCAGTGTCCCATGTGAAAAGGTAATTGCCACCTTGGACTCAATAATTACTTACACCACCTTCAGCAGTAATAACTGAAATCAGATGTTTCCTGTGGTTATTGATTAGTCCCTTTCAGAACTGTGGAGCAATTTTATGTAATTCCTTCTTGTAGAACTGCTTTAGCTTAGTGATATTTGTGGATTTAGGTCTTAGCTTTGGCTAAGCCAGTTCAAAAACTGTTTTAAGTATTTTTTTGTTGTTTTTATTTTTTAATAGTAAAGTTACTTGTGTTTTTTGGAAAATTGTCAGGTTGCATGACTCAGCTGAGCTGCTGCATTATCTCAAGGATCAATGGTCTGACACCTGAAAACTGGATGTTAGATTACTTTGTACACCCAACTAAGGATGCAGCATCATAATTTGCCACTTGTTTTTCCTTTGAGACTCTCTTCTCTGCACTATTATAATGCCCAAAAAGATCTGCTGTCCTCATTCACTATGAATATGGTACGATAATGCAAACAATCAGATAATCAGCTGATACATTTTCACCACACTACACATGTTTATTTCTCTTGAGTTTAACAAACTTTATTTGTGTTAGGGTGAAAATTCAGGTCTCTCAGTATATTTCAATGAATCATGCTTTCCCTCAATGAAGGCTTGATGTTTTGTAAATATGTTTATAGTAAGTAGTAAGCCACGTTCACATCTGTTTGCTTGGTCCAATGATTTATTATTATTTTTTTTTTATATATAAAATACATTGAGAGTGGCTAATGTGCTGTGTTTGGCCACAAAGTCAGAGGTAAACAGGAAATACAGTAGGGGACTCAGCATACTATCCTATGGGGTACCTGAGTTGAGGATCAGAGTGGAGGAAAGGATGCTGTTAGTCCACTCATCCTGGAGTCTACCAATTAGGAAGTCCAAAATCCATTCATAGACTGTGGCAATAACTGCCAAGGCTAGGAGATTGGTGATCCCCTTTGATTGTACAACAATGTTAAAAGCTAAAATGTAATCTATAATCTATAGTCTGGAGTAGAAGTTCTCATGAAGTACTAACAATATGGCATCATCTGTGGACTTGTGATAATACAGAGGTGCCCACATTACCTGATATCCTTGATACTTCTGTGACAGTATCACACAAGAAAGTCACTTGGATGTTGCACTTTTGATCCTCACTGCCAGGCCACTTTTAAAGTCACTTGAATATTTACTGTTGCCATTTATACCTCTTGACCATTGCTGTCAGCCTACTTACTTTAAATAGGCGGAGGAAAAACAGGTGTACCTAATGAGAGGACTACTATGTGTTCATATCAGATTAGTCAATAACCTAAAGTATACAGTATGTGGATTGTATACATTTAATCAGGCTTAAATTATACATTAAAATTAAAAATGTGTAAGATGGAATCCATTGCACCTAATCCCCATCTTTGCAAATGGAAGGCTGTCATTGCAGCTCCATTAAGTTTCTTGTGGTTGAGCCTAATTAAGCCACCTGTTGCCCCAAGCCACCAAGGTACTTACTTGTAACTTTACTCTCAAACATGCCTCCAAGAGCTGCTAATATTATCTGTGCTCAGAGAGGTGTTCAATCAGATTGGTGGAAGACCTTCATGTGAGTCATAGTTTTGAATAGCTCTTTGTCTACCTGTACCAAGAACACATAGTTCTAAGGTTTATCACGGCATACATTCCCCACATCCACACCAAGGTCAGGTGCATGTGGAGATAGTCAATACACTCTACTGAGTATCTTACAGTTGGAGTTTGCCCCAGTTCACAGACAGATTTAGTAAATGATATTTATATTTTTAAAGAGGAAAACTTTGTATACTGTTTGCATGTATGTGCTTGAAAACTATTAAGAATGATCAGTGGCATCAGTGCTCAGGGTGATGATAAACACATGTTGGCAGCTATGAACCCTACATACACTCACCTAAAGGATTATTAGGAACACCATACTAATACGGTGTTTGACCCCGTTTCGCCTTCAGAACTGCCTTAATTCTACGTGGCATTGATTCAACAAGGTGCTGAAAGCATTCTTTAGAAATGTTGGCCCATATTGATAGGATAGCATCTTGCAGTTGATGGAGATTTGTGGGATGCATATCCAGGGCACGAAGCTCCCGTTCCACCACATCCCAAAGATGCTCTATTGGGTTGAGATCTGGTGACTGTGGGGGCCATTTTAGTACAGTGAACTCATTGTCATGTTCAAGAAACCAATTTGAAATGATTCGAGCTTTGTGACATGGTGCATTATCCTGCTGGAAGTAGCCGTCAGAGGATGGGTACATGGTGGTCATGAAGGGATGGACATGGTCAGAAACATTGCTCAGGTAGCCCGTGGCATTTAAACGATGCCCAATTGGCACTAAGGGGCCTAAAGTGTGCCAAGAAAACATCCCCCACACCATTACACCACCACCACCAGCCTGCACAGTGGTAACAAGGCATGATGGATCCATGTTCTCATTCTGTTTACGCCAAATTCTGACTCTACCATTTGAATGTCTCAACAGAAATTGAGACTCATCAGACCAGGCAACATTTTTCCAGTCTTCAACTGTCCAATTTTGGTGAGCTTGTGCAAATTGTAGCCTCTTTTTCCTATTTGTAGTGGAGATGAGTGGTACCCGGTGGGGTCTTCTGCTGTTGTAGCCCATCCGCCTCAAGGTTGTGCGTGTTGTGGCTTCACAAATGCTTTGCTGCATACCTCGGTTGTAACGAGTGGTTATTTCAGTCAAAGTTGCTCTTCTATCACCTTGAATCAGTCAGCCCATTCTCCTCTGACCTCTAGCATCAACAAGGCATTTTCGCCCACAGGACTGCCGCATACTGGATGTTTTTCCCTTTTCACACCATTCTTTGTAAACCCTAGAAATGGTCGTGCGTGAAAATCCCAGTAACTGAGCAGATTGTGAAATACTCAGACCGGCCCGTCTGGCACCAACAACCATGCCACGCTCAAAATTGCTTAAATCACCTTTCTTTCCCATTCTGACATTCAGTTTGGAGTTCAGGAGATTGTCTTGACCAGGACCACACCCCTAAATGCATTGAAGCAACTGCCATGTGATTGGTTGATTAGATAATTGCATTAATGAGAAATTGAACAGGTGTTCCTAATAATCCTTTAGGTGAGTGTACAATAACAGACTGTCTTGAAGTAGAATCACTAACCTAATGCTAATTTTAGGGTAGATTTGAGGATTAACGTATCATGCACGTACAAGACTTGGGATATAGGAATAAGCAGCAATTCCTGGAGAGAGGCCATGATGACATATGGAGGACATGCAAATTCTAACAAACTAGCCAACCCGCGGCGTACCATACGCCGCATAATCAGGCCGGTTTTTTAATGATTTTTAAGCACAGGGAGAAAATTAATATTTGAAAAATCGGTAATGTAATAAATCAGCAAGAAAAGCAACATTGTAACAATGCACGGAACGAACCAACACACAATCGTCTGTGACTGAAAACTGGCGGACCGCCATCGCGCCTTCTCCTCCCAGACGGAGGGATGAGGGTGGACGGCGCAGAGGGTGGAACGGGAGGAGAGGAGAAGGACGTCCATTCCGCTCCCTCCGTCATGCTAGTTTGCTGATTTCTCGTTCAGTATGCACTGCCTGCTCATGTGCCCACCTCTAACTCATCACTTGAGTCGTTGTCGTCTTTGCACAGTCCAGATGCACCTGTGACTCACGTCTTCCATGTTCCTGCAGGAGCATCTAAGAAGACGTATGTTTGTCGCGGATGCGAATTGCTGTATGTAGCATGTAAAACAGTTTGCTATGGTGCACGCGGTCGTGCGTCGTAACCGAAAACTCGGTTTTTAAAGACTGCTTGCTTCATTGTGTTTTAACCTCAGTTGTAAAGGATTGTTTTAAGGATCCCATGGGATACCCCTCGCAAACCGTTTTACACGCTGCATATGGCGATTCACCTCCGCGAGAAACATGCCTCTATGAACAGTCAACGTGGCTCGGAGGTGCATGTGGCCTCTACGACAGACGAATATAAATGACGCCGTTTTTTCTGTGTCGTTGCGTCCGAGTTGGTGGGCGTGGCTCTGCGAGTTGTCGTCGTATCCAATGGTCTTGGAGTTGGTGGGTGTGGCTCCTTCCTGCGTGCGCCATAGGTGTCTTACTTGTCGGCGGCTTAGTGAATCCATGCCCCTTCCGGCGTGCTTTCCATGGGTATCTTGCCTTAGTGAATTATATATATATAGATAGTGACCATGATGAGAATCAAACCAAGGCCCATGGAGCAACTCACTGAACATTTTTTAATCACACTCCTAATGAAGCAAAAATAAGTTTTCAAGGATACCATCAGTAGATGCATGAGTCTTTCATTTGTTTTTTTGAATAGGTGTGAAGACAGATTATGTAACTTATGGTTACACAATCGCTGTTTATTGTGATTTGATGGACATGTAAAGTCAAACACCTCAGCCACTAACCGTTCAACATGTTTTTATATGTTTAGTCATTCACAAAGCATAGTATTCAAAAGTATGCTTTTGTTAAACTTCTGCCATTTGTGTGTCGACAGGAATCCGACAGCTCTTGAATTGAAGTGTTTATTTTGTCAGCTTTGCTCACTACTGCAACACTACAATGTCACATCTTCCAGTTTAGTGCAGTGTTGACAAAGTAAAAAAGCAAACTCTAACTATAACATGTGCATTCTTGAATGTCTTTTGACTCCATTACTGTAACCAGTGTAGCTATACTGTTTTGTCAAAAATAATAAAAACTATTTATCAGCTCTGCTTTCAATAGATGAAACAGTTTGTGCATTATTTTGGTGTGGTGTGAATCCATTGTTCTTGCCAATTGTTAGGATAGAACATTGGTATGCCTGCTGTATATACATACTTGTACACAGAAATGCCAAAGCACAAATAGTAGTTTCAGATCTAGTTATAGTGCCTTCAGTTAATCAGATGTATCAGAAGTACTATGTGATTAACTGAGTACTTTTTTTTGTTTACAGGAGCGAATGTTATTAGTTCACTGAAACTCCATACTCTTGGAATGTGCTACATACAATTGCCCATGTTGCACATTCCTGCCGTAGATCAATTCCTGCTTTTCCTATTGACTGACCTTGGCTTTTGTTGATGGTCTTTGGAAACACAATTTTACAGGAAAACCGTATTATTTTGAATTCAAACAGGTAATTAATTGAACAATAGGAACGCTTAGTATAAAAATAATTTCATCCTGCAGCAGATCCTGTAAAAGAGGTAGCTTCAATCAGCTTTGAATGTAATGCTTTGATCTTTAATCTTGTATCATTTCAAAGTTTTTAAGGGTTTATAGCAGAAGCAACACACAAATTGTCACAGGGCTAGTGTACAGAAGCAGCAGTTTAACTCAGAGAAACTGAGAATTAAAAACTGGAACAAATGAGAACAAATGGAAGACAATGGAAAGTGAAGTAAAAAGTAGAGCAAACAACAAACCTTGACCTTACATTTAGAACTTCATACAGTATGTATCATAACAACGATAGCAAGATGTGGGTTTTTACTTTGTTCACTCAATAATTTGTTTTTGAGTTTGCTACTAGTTGTATGTTCATGGTGTAAGGCAAATGCAGTATTATAGAATTTATTACCATTATTATTATTATTTTGTTAATTTTATTTATATGGCTTTATGACTGAATAGTGTTTTACTTTAATTTATATCAAAAAGTAAATGTTTTTACAGGATGCAATTAATTGAACATTTTAAACATACTGTGGTGGACTGGCGCCCTGCCCAGGGTTTGTTTCCTGCTTTGCGCCCTGTGTTGGCTGGGATTGGCTCCGGCAGACCCCTGTGACCCTGTAGTTAGGATATAGCGGGTTAGATAATGGATGGATGAATGGATTTTAAACATAAAGAACATAAAGAATAGGTGAAAAGAATAACTGTTGTGGGCTGACGCCGCCTGCCTGGGGTTTGTTTCCTGCCTTACACCCTGTGTTGGCTGGGATTGGCTCCAGCAGACCCCCGTGACCCTGTAGTTAGGATATAGCGGGTTGGATAATGGATGGATGGATGAAAAGAATAATATGGTGAACTACATACAGCATGAACCACATGAAGCATCTACAGTTATTGGTGCTGGTGTGGAAGAAATTGCAGCAAAACTCCATAGTACAGGACATCACCAATAGCACAATTAAGTAAAGATGACTTAAAGTTCAAAATCTTCTAAAAATCTCAACTGTGCATTCGTGTCAAAGTCTAAAATCAGTATGGTGATATTATACATTGGGTTTGAATAAATGTATGTAATCGCATCTATCATTAAAACATGTAATTATAAAGTTAATACATAAATCATGAAGTAAATGCACACTGAATCATTTAGTGTAGAATCAACACAAATGAATTTAAAAAATTGACATAGTTTAAAGTTAAACAATGACCTTAAACCTGAACTTTTAACAAAATACTACTTGAGCAAGTACAAACTGAATTTGAATGCCTTCCTAAAAGGCAAGTTGAAAAGAAAGCAATAAGAAAAGAGGCCAATGTATTCATTATCAAATTGGCATAGCATATGAGACACAGATGTGTAAACATAGAAAAGATCGAAATGACTGTTGACTTTGAATGCACTGCTGAAAACTGATTTAACTGAAAGAATAAGCATCTCATAAATGTGTTAAAACTCCATAAATACTATCCTCGACTGTTCATTACCATCAACGACTTGATGATTATACCCTAAACAAGTGTTTTGTCAACTGGTGGACCATGGAAATAACAGTGTAGTGCCCCTGGGTCCACACCTGAGAGAGACACACTCCTTAAGTGGTCTAGGCCTTTCTGAGGAGGGAGGGACTACCTGGAGAAGCCAATATAAAAGCAGCTTTGTGATCACCATTTTGCAGACAGTTTAGCATGTTCACAGATGCAATGCTTTTGTGGTTGGTAGAATCATGCCTTGGGATTTATTGGATTATTAAAAGTGTGCCACTATCTACACTTTTGCTCCGGGCACGCTAAAAAAGACCACTATAGCTGCTTCAGTATGTTGCTTAAAAACTGACACATTGCATTACTTGGATGGTTATGTTGTGTTCTTTGCATACATTAGTGAAGATATTAAACACTGAAATACTGGGTAGGGATAATCATTACATTACTGTTTCATAGAATTTTATCATTATATTAGGGCAGTCAGCACTGTGAGCTACCTGGCAGACTGGAGAGTGAAATACAGAGGTACTGAGGAGGAGACTTATTTTGGTTTTAGTGCCACTCAAAAATACCTTTTTTAACACTTATGTGATATGACTTTAATTCAATCTTCTTACAGAAACATAAAATAAAAAAGTGATTTTTATGTTTGCAATTTTTTGCTAGCATTGCACCAGGACTGCTGTAAAACCCCCTCCTAACCCCCTTTTCTCCTGCTATTCCTGCACCTATGTCAGTTTTTATAAACCAAGAAAATAAACATCAGTGCTATGTATTGACATGTGACATTATCATTGTGAACCGCATAATACGAAATGTTAAACCTTTGAATGAAAATTTTATTTCATAGAGTTTTTAAAGGTAGTATATAAATACGGTACTAGATGTGTATGTAATTTTTTAGGTGTACACTTAACTTCTTAATATTATTGTTTCATAATGTTAAAAGACTACATGAAAATGTTGCTCTGACCAAAGCACTGCCTGAGTCTTTGCTTTGTTGCTGCCCCGGGATGTGACAATATTTTTAATGTGTTAAACAGGCCACATTAATAGCAAAAATTTACGCATTTCTCAGGCCTAAAAAAACTAAAATTATGTATAGTTACTTTTACTCAGATGCGCTGTCCTGTTCTTTTCTTGAAACATTTTCCAAATCAGCTGCAGAAAAAAATAGTGATTCATTCTGTTCCATTGTGGTTTGGTTCCATCAATTATTTATTTATTTATTTATTTCAATTTCCTTTTAGTTTTTTTTATTATGTTTAACTAAAAAGGGATTAATGCTGATTGTTTATTAGTATTGTGAACTTAATGACAATGTGTAGCTGCACTTAAATGTTGGCTTTTTCAAAAACGCAAGGCTATGCACTGAAAAAAAAGTAATGTAATCAATTTATCTCAAATTTATTTTCACTTAAACAGTAAATGAAGTGAATGCTTGGCAAAGTGCATCACTCCACCACTGTTCAGCTCCCTGAATCTCAAATATAACACCACAATAGGTAATGATAAGCAAAACAGAATATTTTTACATTTCGTTTGCAAGTTTGCAATAGTGAAACTTACTAAAAACAAGAATTTTGGTTTGGATGTTTTTAACGTTTTTTTAGGGCGGGTGGTGTAGGAAGAAAGAAAGGAAGATTGCTCCTTAAGTGTTTGGCTACACTGCATACACTGGCTTTGGCAACACATTTTTCAGAAGAGGGTCCAAATTAAAATAAATGAGAGAAAAGTGTTTTTTGTAAATATCTAAATACAATCCAAGAGAAGACAAATGATGAACACTTTGATAAATACTGTAATCCAGTAAGATAATAATTTTTTTTATTACAAAATGGCTGAGAAAATAAAAATGGAGATGAGGTGGAATATATGTTAAATACCTTTTTTTACTAGATCAACAGCACTAAATTCACTATGCTCACAGCCACATCGCCTGGGAATAACGTATAGTGTGCTGGCTAAACATATCTTTTTTGAGCTTCACTGAACTTTAGTCCTTTTCACTTTGCTTCTGCAGACGGCCTTCATTTGTGCAAACCAGCATGCCCCATTTTTTCATATGTTTGCTCTCAGTGCTGTGGAGAAACAAGGGATGTGGTGCATTACATTTACATTTTTGGCTGACGCCTTCATCCAAGGCAACTTACAACATTTATGATACCATTGGTTACATTTTTTTTTGATTTTCCACTTGTAGCCCAGGCATGTCAAGTGACTTGGTTATGGTCACACAGTGTCAGTAGCGGTATTTGAACCCATCGCTAGAACATAATTAATGACAAATCGAGGTTAAAAAAAAATGTGTTGGCTGATTTTCTTTTTTCTACAACATTAACAAATTTCAATCAAACCTTTAAGGGCAATTTTTAAGATTTTGGGGTATTTTGTTTTTCTGTTTTGGAGGGTTTTTTGCCCCTAAATATTAAAATATCGAAATGTCCCTTCTTGGCAGATACCTACCACCCTAGATGTATCACTGTGGCAATTTCAGTTTTTTAACTAAGCAGAAAATAGTGTTTTTGCTAGTGAGTGACTGAGTCAGCCAGTCGGTCAATTTTGCATTTTATATATATATACTGTGTGTATATATATATATAAATCTCTCTATATGGAAGAAAAGGTCTGTGATATGGTTTGCATATTTGCAGCTGGAGATCAAAATTGGAGGTGACATTCCACATCCTAAAAGCCAGCTTCTGTAGCCGAGGATCAGACCGCCAAGGTCCCTGCCTTCGGCCACCACCCGACTCACACTGCACCCAACCTCCTTGTCCCCTCCCATAGGTGGTGAGCCCATGGGAAGGGGGACCCATGTTGCTTCTTCGGGCTGTGCCAAGCCCCATGGGTGCAGGCTCGGCCACCAGGCGCTCGCCATCGAGCCCCACCTCTAGGCCTGGCTCCAGAGGGTGGCACTGGTGACCCACATCCGGGCGAGGGAAAACGCCATCCAAATTTTTTATTCATCATAGAAGGTCTGCTGAACCGCTCTTTGTCTCATCCCTCACCTAGGACCAGTTTGCCTTGGGTGGCCCTACCAGGAGCATAAAGCCCCAGAGAGCAGAGCTACTAGGATCTTTGGGACACACAAACCCCTCCACCACGATAAGGTGGCGGTTCTAGGAGGGGAGTCAGATAAGGTGGCTTGGGCATCTGATCAGGATGCCTCCTGGATGCCTCCCTGGTGAGGTTTTCCAGGCACGTCCAACTGGGAGGAGTCCCCGGGGAAGACCCAGGACACGCTGGAGGGACTATGTCTCCCAGCTGGCCTGGGAACGCCTCGGGATTCTCCCGGAAGAGCTAAAAGTGGCCAAGGAAAGGGAAGTCTGGGCATCTCTGCTCAAGCTGCTGCCCCCGCGACCTGACCTCGGATAAGCGGAAGAGGATGGATAGATGGATGGAGATCAAAACTGGAGGTAAAATGAAAACGCCATCAACAGACATTTGGACATAAACCCAGCATATGCAAAGTTAAGAAGTACATATTCATAATAAATAAAACTTTGCAACAATACCCCCCACCCTGATCACACTGACTTAGCCCCCAGCCCCACCTCCACGTAATTTTTACTATATATTGCCTTTGATTCTTGTAAGTCTAAACATTATCCTCTGATGAAGGCCCCTGGCAGGGGCTGAAAGCTCAAGAATAAAAACTACTTTATGATATGTGATTCATTTTCTCCCTTTGTGGATTTCCAGCTGCAAATTATATATATATAGTAATATAAAGGCGCTATATTGCGCCTGACCCGGCACAGACTGACTCAGAGGCACATGTAAAAGCACAAAGACTTTTATTTTTCTTCACCTGTGGGGCACTTCTTCCCCGTGAACTCCACAGGCAGTACACAGTCCCACAAGCACTTAACTCCACACAACACAATCCTCTGGCTGCACCACCACTCCTCCCAGGCAACCTCGTCCTCTTCCTCCTGATTCTGGCTACTGAATAGTGGCTGCAGGCTCTTTTTCTAGCCCTCCCGGAAGTGCAAATTATCACCTTGAGCACTTCCGGGAAGGCTAGAAAAAGAGCCTGCAGGCACTACTCAGCAGCTGCATTCCAGTCCACAGAGGCTCATTAAGCTATGCAGCTCCTCTGGGTGGTGGCCATGGAGCCCAACAGGTCTGAGTCCTAAAGTCCCACATCTGTGGCCCCGATGTAACCCAAGAGGGCTGCCACCAAGTGTTCTGAGGGAGGAAGAGTGCATCCCATGGATGCTCCCCCGGATCCAGTGTTGAAGGGGCATCCTGGCCGGGTATGGGACCCGGCCAGCCATCACAACAGCATAATCATGTCCCAAGTTCCAGCAGGGCATCATGGACTATGTAGTGTTTATACACAGCCCTGCTGGATACCTTGGGGGCCACCAGGCATCACTGTAGGGGGGCTCGTAGGCTCGCATGTGCCCTATAACCCGGGAGTACGTCATAGTCATGTGACGGGAAGAAACGACGTGCTCCCGGGGTGAAGAAAAGGACTGTTTGCCCTGACCCGGAAGGAATAAGGAACTGTGGACTGATGGGGCAGAAACACCTCCGGGTCAGGGTGTATAAAAGGATTGTGGGACAGCCCAGACAGTGAGCTGAGCTGGGAGGTAGGAGGGCGAAGCGTCTGGGCGAGGAGGAAAGAGTATTGGTTGGAGATTTATTTGTGATTTATGAGTGTAGAGTGGAGGGTGCTTTGTGCACTGTGTAATAATAAAAAATAATAGTTATTATACTTTCACCTGGTGTTCAGAGTGGTACCTGAGGGTGTTAGAGGTGGACCACGCCTCTATCTGCTACTATATATATATATATA
>JANRMT010062829.1:25861846-25911256 GCA_026402145.1 Polypterus bichir lapradei
TATATATATATATATATATATATATACACGGCATTGCCCGGGAATGTATAATGAATTTCCCAAATGAAAGAAACGCAACATAGAAATAGAACAAACATTTTTCTGATTCACATTTTATTGTAATATGTAATACAAGTGGTTAGTCCAGAGCCTTTGGATACACTATTTTTTTTTTTCCCTGTGGTGCGAAAATTAGCAAATTCTGAGGACTGCCCACTCCAGAACATGCTACGTAGAGTTGTCCATGTGAAAAGCATGGAATTTCCAAATTGATGCCTGCAACTTGCAGTGATTGCCCTTGAGCCTTACTAATTGACATAGCAAAAGCCAAATGAACAGGAAATTGTAGTCGTTTGAAATCAAAGGGTAAATCATTCGGAATCAGTGGTATTCTTGGTATGAAAACATTTTCACGTCTTGCGCAACCTGTTATGATAGTTGCTTCAATAATATGTATTGATGGAAAAGTTGCCAGCATTTCAAGATGTGATTCTCTTCAGAAACTCTACTCATTAGTCGGTAAGCATAAAAGTCCATTGCACCGAGTTTCTTGCCAGCAACAGAGTTGCCCATAGATGGATCTGTTTGTGGAATTCCAAAGTAAACCCATCTTCGCCTTGCCAAAAGATTAGTGGATACTGAAGGGCATCATACGACCTGTATGTGTCTGCCACATGCTGAAGACTTCTGTTCCATTTCTCAATGATAATGTCTTCCCAAAGTCATTGCCGACCATTACAATGGCAACCTCATCAAGTGTTTGAGCATTGAATTGTCGGTGATGCTCTCCCTGTGGCATTTTGTCAGCTCTTATGACAACTTTATAATCATCTGTTGACATACGTTGAAGTGCAGTCTGGAAAAGGGTGACATATGTGTTGTTTTCATGAAGGAATCATTAGAAATCCATCACAATGTTCAGTCTTACGTTCGGTATTCTGCTGTGTCTATGATGCGCTGTTGTGGAAATATCTCCCATGAAGTAGATCTGAAGAAACTCAATTGTCCCATCAGTTAATGGAAGTAGTGATCCTATTGTATGGTAAACTTGATCTTGCACTTTGAATGTGGGCATGAACCCATCCTCTCGTATTTGTTAAGTTGCACCAAAAGAATTAATTTGGAAACAGGAACTGTACTTCCTGATGTTGTTCAAGAAATGCTTTGAAATTGGTGTTGATCCTGACATCAAAGAGTGTAGAGGTTCAGGTGGATGAAGTAGAGATGGCAGTTTCACCTTCCCATTTTAGTAACACAATCTCGGTGACTCTCCTTTCCATTTTAGAGCTTTACAATGAACACAGGTATGATCCATTCGGCCAATAACAGCGACAGAATGTTCATGATGTGCAACCTGTCAGTTATATGCGAAAGCCATATTTTTAAAATCGTGCTGCATTTGTGCACGTGTTGCATCATCAGCCCTTTGCCTGTTGGCAGACAGCCTGGTTTCCCTTTCTTGAGATGTTTCATCCACTCTTGCATCAGACAGACCAACCAAACATACCCCATGACCTCCTCCAGGTCACAAAGGAGCCCCATGCCCAGTTTGGTGGCGATCGGACACCTGGTGCAGATTGGTATGGCGGACAAACAAACATACATCGACTACAGCCTCCCTTCCCTTTCTTCAGGTGTTTCATCCGGTCTTGCATCAGCAGCCCTTCTCCTGTTGGTTTCCCTTTCTTGAGATGATTCATCCGGTCGTGCATCAGCAGCCCTTCTCCTGTTGGTTTCTACGGGGACGTGTGCAGAACTGTCGATGAGAAAGGTGCCCTGTGCTTCACCCCGAACAGTTTTCCCAACCAAACATACCCCATGACCTCCTCCTGGTCACAAAGGAGCCCCATGCCCAGTTTGGTGGTGATCGGATGCCTGGTGCAGATTTTTAGTATATCACAGTGCCATGTAATGCATGTCAAATGCTTACCATGTGCTGCTATTAATAATTTTCAAAAATAAAATAATTTAACCCAAATGTTTTTATTTTAGGTAGGTCAGTAAATAGTGAAAAGTGAGTAGTGTGAGGTGTATGCCATAGTGGGGTGTCTTATAGATCCAGCTGTTCAGTCCTTCTCTGCACACAAACTGCCGGACTGATTTAGTACCCTTCCCTTGTGTGTCATGTCTGTGTGTGATTGGGTTAAAAAGGGCAAGCAGTTGTGGCTCGGCCTATAAATAATGTACTTGGATATTACCAACCAACCTGACAAGGATGTCTTTGGATTGTCAGCGGAAAAGCATCCCACATACCAAGGAAAACACCCCGGGATGAGTACAAAGCATTCTGAGGTAGTAATTGTACCCAATGTGCAACTCTATAATGTCCTCAATGTAAATGGAAAAAACACAATTTAATGATTCTTAGTTTTACACAGTTTCCACTTTGAATT
This sequence comes from Polypterus bichir lapradei, assembly GCA_026402145.1. Lineage (NCBI taxonomy): Eukaryota > Metazoa > Chordata > Cladistia > Polypteriformes > Polypteridae > Polypterus > Polypterus bichir. The sequence continues at coordinate 25,864,240 of JANRMT010062829.1, forward strand.
TAATTAACCATTCAAATACTCTAAATTATATGCAGAAGTTTACAAGTAGGTAACTATTGAAAACATTTGCATAAAGCATGACTTTAACAACAGAGAATTTTAACAGCACCTTCCCATGGTAGTAATCGTAACTAGCTCTTTAATATGGAGCACATTTCAGGCAAAATTTAGATCAGATCTGTAAATCAGTTTTCTTTCAGTTGGATCTGAATGGAAATTAACAGACAAATCAGATGTTTTATACCAGTCATAACATCAAGCAGGCCTGCCTCGATCTACAAATGTTGTTCATTCAGATTATATAGTAAAGAAGAGTTGCTTTAATTGATTTTTAAAAACATGATAAAAGATTTCTTATCTTGGGTTTATTCATGCCTTTGGATTGATTTTGTTGGGGCAGACTTTGGCTCCCTGCAACCCTAAATAGCAAAAAGAAAATTAATCAAAAAAGGTATTTTCAACAGCATAATATGTAGACACAGTAATGCAGTGTGTGACATGCATTTTCTCATTTAAATAAAGCAAAAACCATATATGTCACTTAATCTGTTTTAGAAATATAACAATAATATATATTTTTTTAATTGAAAGCAAATACTGCACAAAAGTGTATATATTATAGTATAAGGTTTTCACATCACAGAAACATGAAGATTCTGAGTATTCTTTACTGTTTGAATTTTGAGTACGAAAATTAAGCACGTTCCAATATAGACAATTACAGATGAATGTAATTGTCTATTCTTACATCTATATAGACACAGTAATTCCAGTTGCTCGCTATATTTATTATTGGTAAATCACAATCTATACACCCGGACTGCTCTGAAAAATCCCGTATAAACCTGGGGCAGATATTCAGACTATGCATAGACATAGAAATTGGAGTTTAATCCAGGTCCCCGAAGCTGTGAATTAATAGTGCTAACCACTGTGCCAATTTAAGAAAACATCTTGTATAAAGTGTTGTATTTATTTGTATAACTCATTGTCATGTGTTTTTTTCTTTTTAAAATATTGTAACAAATAATATATTGTCAATTGGCTGAGTCACCTGGTGTTCTCCAGGTGAGAAAGGAAGGAAATTAAAAAATAATTACAAAGTATATATTTCCAGAGCTATAAAAGCACATGTATATCTTATACTAATAATCTTCATATTATTTAAAAAGTTGCTTTTAAAAATGAATTAATTTGCAGTTTCATTTTTTTATGTTGAATGATGCACAGCGCATACCTGTATTGCATATAAAAAGGTCAAAATGATGGTGCTCCATTTTGTGTGGCTACCTACAAGATTTTGAATGTGCAAAAATAATGATATTTTAATGTTAAGAACAGTATAAATATGTTGTTTTTAAACACACCTTCATCAGATTTTTCCTCATAATCCTGACCACTTTTTTTTTGTTTATTGTACTGGTTTAATTTATTACAGCTTTCCTTTGTTCAGCGGGACAAATTTGTACTCTGTGGTCAGCCGAGTCAATGAACGAGTCAGAGAAGGAAGGTTTTTTTTTGTATGCTGTGATAAAAAATAATTTCAAAAGTGCCACAGGCAGATTGTTTATTGGAGTGGCAACAAATGAAAACCATCAGTGGTCAATATACTGGAAGTATTTTAAAATAATCCACAGTTAGTAAACCTGGGTTTCTTTTTATTATATTGAGTTATATATAAGATTATATAAGAGTTAAGGAAGCGAGTTTCATTGTCATGTTCAGTTAGATTAATTAGACTTGTACAGAAAATAGAAGCATAATCTTGGGTCTTTAAAACAAGATAATGGCCAAGAGCAGAAGCATTACCTGAGATCGTTGGTTCATATGAATCCTTTTTGATGAAGAGTTTCTCAAACGTGGAGTGAGACTCTGGAATCAATGGGCTTTCTCAAGTGCCAGCAGAAATCTGAAGCATACTCACATATTTCATATGTTGATTTTTCACATCCACAATGCATTTTCTATATTTAATGCAAACATTTTAACTGCACAATAGAGGAAAATGCATGCATACGGTTTTTTATATAAACATACCTATACCTTATATAAAAAGCTTAAGCTAAGTGTACATATGTTTGTGTATACATGTGTATATAAACTGGGTGTATGTATATGTATATACTGTATATATATGTGTGTGTGTTTATGTGTGTGTGTGTGAATGATAATGGCATATGTGTCTGTTCAGTTTACTCACAATTCTGCTTTTGCTATTCACAATGAACCAAAATGGATGAAGGTTGAACGTATCCACAGCAGACCTGACGCAGGCTGGATATGTTTAAGTGGACAGACATTTAGATGATTGCAAAGCTTTTCACTGAGGGTTTGAGCTTGAGGAGACGAGATTTTTAATAACCTGGAAAAAAATCACCTCATCTGTCTGACCAGAGGCTGAAGGGTATCAAAGATCACGAAACAACTGCTGCACTGTTAACCCCTTATCTTCTTGGCCAGCTTCTCTCTCTCTCTGCATTTCTTTTTAAATTCTGCTCAATTGAATGGCACTTTTATGAGCACAACATATGCCGATGGTGATTTTCATCTCCTAGCATTGTGAAATTCTAACATTAATAAGGCCTTGTTAAACATTGTGTGTCATAAGTTTTCTGTTTTAAAAAGAGGAATTCAAAAGACATAAAGTCTTGAGAAAAAATGCTTGACTTTGCATAAGCTTCATATGTCTTTGATTCTAATACTGTGTAAGCAAGGCATCTATAAAAGCGCTGACCATCCATCCATTTTTTGTCCTGCTATTGCCATTATAGAAACACAGTGATTTATAGCAGGAATCTTGTGGAAGAGAGGAGTCAGCTCAAGATGTGCCGCTAGCCAATTGCAGGACACAAACTTACTCAAACACACCCTAAACGTAACTCTCTAATTAACCTAAGATTAATATTTCTGAAATACATGTGGAAACAGGAAAATCCAGCATAGATACAGGAAGAGTGAGCTTGCACTAGGACTTGAATAGCTAGAGCTGGTAGCAACAGTGTTAATCACCGCTTCTCTGTATCTTACAATCAAATAAATAATAGTGAAGCTAACAGTAGACACAATTTGAAGAGACTACATGAACATACTGTGAGACATTAGTGCACCTACCTCTAGAGTCAGAAATTCTACATAAGGTTTTGTTGAGAAGAAATTGAGTGATAGCTTTGTTTGCATGCGTGAAGCATCATTTTTCCGTTGAAAGCTGCTCTGGTGCACTCCATACGTATTTCAGCTAGCAACATGTGCAATACCTTTGACATATACAGTATGAAATTTCTGAATGATTAGGTTAAAAACCTTTCTTGTGTTGGTTTGTTTCATAGACCTTAATGAGCACAGTTCCTAATCCAATTGTTAAATATTAACCTCTAGTTACTTGCGATTCTTTATGACTTGTATGCTGAAACTAATTGTGCTCTCTTTCTTTGCTGCCGGGACACAGATAATGTAATTTATTTCAGCATGTGGGTATTTAGATTTGGGTGTTCATACCTGACAGCACTAAACTTTGTTTTCTAATGGTTGGCATATATTTCCACAAGAGAAAATGTTTAATCTCAGAATAGCTCTGTATACTGGCATATTTGGCTGAGAACACAAGTTGACCCGATTTTTAATGTGTTTTTTTTTTTTTTTTTTTTTGAGCAAATTCCTGTTTCTTGTCATTGTCTGCTATCAAACTTATTTTAGAACAAGACAATTAGCCTGTGCTGTTTGTACTGGTCCCATCACCTGTGCTTAACCTGAGATCTAAATGCAGTCACATACTCATATTCAGGCTACAATTAAGGCCAGTCCATAGAGGAGAATTAAATATAGAACTGGTCAATGCACTGTCCCAGGGGGCATCATTATAATGCCTCACAGATCATATTGGCCATAGCTTAGCGCACTTCAGCTTGGAATTTTAATTTACATTTGCACCTCTGTATGCAATTCCCACTTGTAAATGGCTAATGTGTAAGTAGGGAGCAGGTAATTATAAAAAGCATGTCAAGTGGAGAGCCGCAGAGCTGTCGCACAGAAAAATGAGAGTGGATTTCTGTGCAGAATATGCTGGATGGTGCTGAATGGATCCTTTTGATGCCTTGGTATTTCTGTAATTGCTTATCGTACAACACTGTTGTGTATCTCTTCCTTACAATTAATTATTTACAGCTTTCTTGTTTTGATTTATGCTCTGAATGGAGACATCTATAGTAGTGCTGTACTGTACAGTATGCTTTACTTCATCAGGATGCATTTGTATGATTTTAGTGACATAGCTGTAAGCATTACAAAAACTACATTTCAATTTCGGATCTGTCTCTTTCTGTGTGGAATTTCCATATTCACCCCAATGGATTTTTTTCCTGAATACTGTTTTCTTCCCACAACCCAAAGGTTTGCTTGTTAGCTTACAACTATAACCATGTATGGGCTTGCTTGTACGCATACAATATAATGTGTGGGTGTGCTTGTAAGCATACAGTATAATGGACTGATACGGCATCCTGCGTTGGTTCATGCCCTTCTTGTGATAATGTTGGTGTAGACTACAGCTCCCTACCATCACCTTCAATATAAAAAGTCGGTACAGGAAGTAAATAGACAGACAGATGTTCTCATTATGGCATGGAAATTTGTCTGCCTGTTAGGTCCAGGAACCTAACTTTGATTCCCCTGTTGATGTCTTTCTGAAGTTTGCACATTCTACCCATGTTTGCGTGGGAGTTCTGAAGGTACTCTAATTTCTTCTTCCCAAATCACAAAGGATGTGTTAGATTGCTTAAAAAGCTGGACAAGTGTTAGTGTGTGTGAAAGTGTACATTATGATGAATTGCCTTTTGTATGTGGTTGTTTTGTATGTGCCCAAAGCTGCCAGGATGGGCGAGTTCAGAAAATTAATGGATTTTTAATGGCACTAGATTTTTTAAAATTACATTTTTTAAATGACTAATTTACTTTTTTGATTATTTCTCAGAAGAATGGCAGGAATGTCTCATTTTGATGGTTGCTTATGAATGGCTTTGTGCATGTTTGGGGAAGTGCTTGTGTGTGCGTACAACGTCTATACGTATATATCTATTTATTATGCATGTTTGTAATACTGGTGTAAAGTGCAAGATAAGGTCTATTTGTGGACATTCATGTGACTGCTCATATGCCAGAAAAGGCGTGAGACTGTAGGTGCCTAAGTGACTTGCATGTACTTGTGGATGGATTAATTGGTAATCAGATAGGGTTAAACTATTACAAGTGCATGTATGAATCCAGGGGATTGATGTGGAAAAGTGCAAATTTTATTTGGATGTATGTACTTTGCAGTATATGTACAGTACTATATATATGAGCATTTGGTTGCGTGTAGAATTATAAGCAGTACTTCCTGTAATTATGTATTTGTGTATCCATGTGTGCGCATCTGTACAAGTGAATGGACGGGGCGGGGGGGATGGGGGGTTGGGATTGGGATGTGAGGTTCTGAGGTGTGATACTCTTGCTCAGCAGACACACACCACACTACATTCTGCTAGAAATAATTGCTTTTGTCTGGAAGGACTTGAGAAGCCAAGGAAAGGGGGGAGGGGAGGGGGAAAAGGAGGGGGACCCTCTCTCCCTCTCTCTCTCTCTCTCTCTCTCTCACTCTACCTCTCTCCCCCTCTCTCTCTCTCTCTCTCTCTCTCTCTCTTTCTCTCCCCCTGTCTGTAAGGGGGTTTCTGAAGGACAACAGACAGTCACTTCTGTATGGCAGGGACGCTTGTGCTTGTCATCTGTCAAATGGGGAGAGAGCGAGAGCTGGAGGGGCGGAGGGAGGGTGAGAGAAAGGGAGAGAGAGAGAGAGAGAGAGAGAAAACCAGAGAAACAGTGGGACAATAAACTCTGGACTCATTGTGGACCGTGTCTGTTTAACAGGAGTTCATTGTAGTGGTCAAGCAGCCAGGCAGCAAGGCAGGCTTGCATCTTTTTATTTTTCAATCCATAAAAATAACCAATAAATCTCAATATTCCTAAAAATCTTATTTATATAAATCATCAGCATCCCAGAGAAAATACCGCGTGGCATCTTTAAAAGGCTGCGACTATGAAGGCAATGGGTTTTGGAACAGACAGAGAAGTGGGTATTAGCATTAGTCTGACTAGAGCTTAGTGTGTGTATCTGTGTGTGTGCATTCATGTGTGCCTGTGTATGATTGAGTCTATGTGTGTGGGTGTATTTATTGTTTTTAAATTAATTCCTAATTTGTTTCTGTTTTTAATAATGCTGTACTGTTTGTGAAGATCTCTGTATGTGGTTTATCGAGGTGTGTTAAATATCTGAATATATATATGTGTGTGTATGTGTATGTGCCTTATGTATACACACACACACGCGCGCGCACACACACATATATATATATAAATATACATGCACACACACTGAGAGGAGGGAGCGAGCATGTGCAAGTGGCAGAGAGTGTGAAAGAGACCTGGCTTAGTACGTACAGGTATTGATTTTGTCCTATTGATTGCGATGTTTAGCCTATAGATTTTCTATTTAATAATAATCTATACATGCCAGGCGGATTTTAGGTTTATTTCAGATGATGGCTAGCAGACAAAGAAGCTGATACCAAAAGTACAACTAAAAAGTAGATTTCTATAATGTTATATTTTATATAAATATTTATTTGACTATTTCTGCAACATTATACCAAGATTTTGGATAACCTTGCTATTTCTCTTTTTTTCTCTTGCCTTTTTGTTTTAGAGATAAAAGAAAAAAATTCATAGTGAGGTCTCCAAAGCACAGTGGAAATATATTATGTGCTTATGGAAATATAAAATAATTATATTAATAATAAGTAACAATAATAAAGTAAAAGAAGACAGGCAGATACAGAGAGAAGGAAAAAAGGAATAAAAGAGCTCATCTCACTTCTCTGTCTGTTCATTGCAGCTACATTTTTAGCTTTGTGTTATGTATTAATTAATATCTATTAAGTAGCATAAATTTTTGCAGTCGAGCCATTAAAAAATGAATAAAGAATTAAAGATAAAAATCCAGAGTCCTTGAGAACGATGGCTCCCTCCTTTGTTGTGCTCTTTTAAGCTTGCCACATTTTTTTTTCTCTTTTGGCTTTTAATTTTCCTGCTGGTTTTTTCGCTTCTCCGTGGCTTCGCTCGCAGGCTGCCTGAGCGAGATTCATTTTTCTTCTGGCTGGGGCGAAGGTGACAGCAGAGCTTCCCCTAGCAGTGCTTTGATTTTGTGAGATTTCAGAGAGAGATCCTCTGCTGGCTGCAGCTTCTCACTATGCTATAGAAAGAGCCAGCTGCTGCTCACTGCCTTGTCTTCTGTTTCCGCAAGAGAGGCATCTCAAGGAGCTCAGCTGCTGCTGCTCCCTGCTCTTCTTCTTTTTTTGTTTTTTTTTTTTTTTTTTTTTTGTTTTTTTTTTGTTTTTTTGGTTGGTGCCTTGGCTGCAACTGCCTTTGTCTGTCTGAGAAGTTCTGCAATTTTGACAACTAGGAGTAACCAGCATACAAGAAGACGGCTGGGGAGCAAGGAGCAGTGAAGCATCATGTTTGTCCCTCTGCCAGTCCCCTTCGTGTTCCAGCGAGCCTCTTCAGAAGTGGCGGCATGGCGATTGAAATCTCCCCTTTCCCTCCGAGCAGCCAACGGTAAGTCCTGTCTGAAAGAAAAAAAAAAGTGCAAATCCTGTGCAGCTTCTGCCTTGATGCCCGATTTTTACTGACAATATCGGAGAAGGGCAGGAGCCTGAGCCGGAAAGCTGGCAACACCGGTCTGCCTTGCCTCTCTGTCTCTCGCTTTCTTCTAGCTTGGCTTAGAGAGAGGAGAATATTCATGTGGATATTGATCCCGCAGATATTGATCCCGGGGCCGGCTTTCTGTTCGTAGAGAGTGGGAGAGAGGAGGGAAGCAGTGACAGCAGGACAGAGCGAGGAGGCTGGAGACAGGCAGCTTCACTGTTGCAGCCTGACAGCTTTTGCCCTGCTCTTTCCAACAACTGGCTTCCTTCCTTTTTTCTCTCAACTACAAGATTTCCTGCTCTGTACATCACCTGTTCCTCCACCTAAGGTGTTAATTTTTATCAGCACCATGCTAATCTCATGGCTTCTGCAGTTATATATTATCTTGTTTTCCCTTTCCTCGTCCCACTCCTGGTTGTTGTTTGTCCTGTTCTTTTCAACAGCTGGCTACCTCCCTTTTCCTCTACTACTAGGTTTCTCTGTAAATCTCCTGTTCCTTGACCTGAATTGTTTATTTTTTCAGCATCATGTTTTTCTCGTTGTTTCTGCAGTCACATATTATCTTGCTTTTGTCCCTCTTAGTCCTACTCCCGGTTGTTATTTCGAGCTACCTTTGTGGGTACCAATGCCTAGAGTGATGTTGTATGGGTGCAGAAGGAAGAGAAAGAGTAGGAACCAGTGTTTCCTGTGCTGTATCACTGTCTGTCAGTGTGTCATTCATAGGGATGAAAAAAGGCCCAAGCCAGGTTTAGGGAACAGTTAAAAGCAAAGAGTCTGCTTCAACTGTTTCTATCTTTTGTCATCTTTCTACCCATTCCTAGAAATGTTGTTTGTGCTTCTTTCTTTCATGTTTCTGTTAATTGTAGTGCAATGTTCAACCCAAGAGATGAGTGCTGTGAAATGAAGTGGGTGACAAGCAGGTTGCACTATATAGCTAGGCTTCTTTGTTGCTTTCTCTTGGACAGCAGATCACCACAGATCTGGGATGTCCTCAGGCCTGGTTGTGGTACATAAATGCTCCAGTCAGTTCCTAAAACAACTGTGGCCAGTCACCTTGACTGTGTAAAGAAGCTTTAGTCTCCAAGTCACTGCAAGTACTGAATAGAGGAATAGATACTGTAACCTTGCAGAAAAACAAAATCGAGTGCTTTAGCTTTGTACTGCACTTATTATCCTTTTGCAAGAGCGAATTCTAGTGATATGTCTGTTGCATTTTAATGTGTAATATAGTAGTACTGGCAGTTTCAAAATGGGATTCCTGTGTTTATAAAAGAATGAAAGGTTTAGGATACCAACAGTATACTTGCAGAAATAGAAGGTAAACGTAATGAGACAACACAAAAAAGCAGTAATTCTGATGTGTATAAAACTACACTAACTCCTGACCACACGTGTCCTTTTATAGGGAGGTAATCCGTTCCCAAAATTTATTCTGCATATATTTTTTCCTTGAGAGGCAGCAATGCCTGAGCATCCCAAGAAAAAAAGAAATATATTTTTCTTTCTGATGTAAACATATAGAGAATACTGTACAGTGCAATCAATGTAGTTGCATATTTGCATTATACAGTATTCTCTATATGTGCTCTGTTTTTCTATAATTAAAGGTTATGCTTTTCTAGTTTCCACCCATCGTTGTTTTGATTCTTGAAGAGGTGCTATGTCATTCTCACCTTCCTCAGTCTAGACTTTCATTTTACTAGTGACACTGCAAAGTCTTGCATCTTTAAGATGAGTTTTAGGAGTTTAGAATGTTTTTCATTTAGTAAGTTGCAAATGTAATACCAACAGTATTAACTACTTTGTAATGCAAATGGTCTAATTATTAAATTACAGAAGTGTGGATGGTTTACTCCAGATTGCCATGTATTTTCATATTTTAGAACAGTAATTTTTAAACATTTTAAAACTGAACTATTTACCAAGATATTGTTGATTCCAATATATAGCAACTCTTCCAGCATATGCCATGGTTTTGATGCATGTACATTGATAAGAATTATTATTTTTGTTTTAAGTGTTAGTTTTAAAGAGTTGTCCTTGCACTTGCCAACCTTTGCTAGCTGGACTTCACATAAGATTTAAAAGTTTGCCTGAGTTACACAAATATTTTAGTTTACAGTGATGTTTTTTAATGTTTTTTTTTTTCATATTTTGTCAGTGATCATAACTGTAGTCTGCTGTTTTGCTAACGTCTAAATTTTTACAAATTTTAAAAAGCATTACTTTACAGTAGATAAAGTTATGGATAGCTGTGGTTTCTCTTACAATGTAATATGTTTGAATTGGTTTTGCAGAGAGTTGAATGATATCTTGAGTTGAAGCTATCATGCTTCAGAGGATAATTCTGCTACATCACAACTCCAGGGACCGAATACAGATTTGTCACTGTTTGTGTTGTTGTAAATAGCTAAGTGCCACTGTCTCAAGATTTAGGGTTTCAATGATTTTCTAGTTTATCTTTATGTGTAGATTGTCCTTGATTCCTCCCACATCTTAGAAACACGCATATACTGGTGATTCTAAACTGTTCTGGTGTTAGTGTGTGACTGCAACCTGTGACAGACTACAGTCTCACCCAGGGCTGGCTCTTTCTTTATTACCCTCTCTATAATGGAAATGTCTTGTTTAGAAAATAGATTGATTGGGTTAAAGTTATTTCACTTTATCTATATCTGTCAAATTGATTAAAGCTAAAGTATGTTAAAATTAATTTGAATGCATGCTTAATTTAAAAGTAAATGTAAATGCTTATCTTTTCATCTGCCTCCCTAGTTGTCCTAAAACTACACAAGCGCAAATAATCAATTGAAATGTAAACAGTACTTTGACCTTCCTCCTTCTTTCAAGTCTCATTTCACTGGATTAGCAGACAAAACAACATTTTCAAATCTCATATGAGTAATTGATGGGTGAACCAATCTGCATATAAACAGTGTCACAAAGCTTAAACAGAGTCCATGATGCTCCATGATACTTAGGTAATATCAGATTAATCACCATAATGCTAAAACCAAAGTTTGGCTTTGGATAATGTTTAGGTATTACCTTATGAATCTCTCTATTAGTGAGCCCTTTGTTTTAGGACTATGCCTTGTAAGACTTCATGTGAAACAAAGATAATAAGATAAACCTTAGTCAGATTTAGAAAAAGACCTAATGCTTGACCAGAATTAGATTTGCAGTACATTTATGTTGTACTTTAAGAGAAAATATGTGACTATTTGTATTAATTATTAAAGAAGAGTTGTGTGTCAAGGAACTGAGTAAAGATAATCAGATCTAAGGCGAAATTACTAGACCTTGCAATCAATCAGTCTATAAATTAATGTTTATATAGTGCCTTTTAGATTCAAAATGCCATAAGCTACTTACAGAAATGCTACTCATCTTAGAAGAACTCAGAAGGAAAGGATGATTTCAAAGTACATGGACAGGCTTAAATATTGTTAGTTAAGTAAAGCAACAGAACAGCACGTCAAAAGGCTAAGGGTAGCTCTGTGAAAGCATGATGAATTAGAAAACTAAACATGTTTGACTTCGAGGATATCGCAGTTTTTCAGTTTAAGTAAGGTGAGATGGATCTTTAGTTTGGATTTTAAATTTTAAAACAAAGGAGACACTTGAGTTGGATAGATAGAAAATTGCAATAAGCAGACAGCAGGTATGGTAATCCTATCAGTTTTGTTTGTTGTGTGAAATAAGAAAGTTCATTAAATAGATCAACATTTAGGGCCCTGTAAATTAGCATAAAGGTTTTTAATAAGGTTCTGAAAATGACATGGGTCCAGTATAGCTTAGTTTTTCAGTGTTTTTTGTCATTTCTATTACAACTCCAGAAGCAGCAATGAGGTTTCATTATCATTAGTAGGCTATTAATACTTGTTTCAGAAGGACAACTTAGGGAAAATTATAATAATCAAATTAGTTATGACAATCTAAATAGTTTCTTTATGAAAATTAAATTGATTAAAATAGACCCTGAGCATAATTTGTAGGTGTTAATAAATATTTTAATATCAAGTCAAATAAAATTCAGACTGTTATCAAGAATGATTCTTAAGAAGACCAAAAATTGGAGTAGGAGAAATTCAAAATACTCCTAGACTCAAGAGTTCTAATTTATTGACTTATACTGGATAATATAAGAGAAATTAAGAGAGAACATTTTTTTTGTTTGTTTTATGAGTTCATTTACAGATTACTTGATTAAAATTATTGGCATCACTTACACAGACTGTTGTCTTATCCATCTATCCATCCAGTATCCAGCCCGCTATATCCTAAATACAGGGTCACCTGGAGCCAATCCCAGCCAACACAGGGCACAAGACAGGAAACAAACCCTGGGCAGGGCACGTGCACACACACACACCCCCACCAAGCACACACTAGGGACAATTTAGAATCGCCAGTGCACCTAACCTGCATGTGTTTGGATTGTGGGAGGAAACCAGAGTACCCGGAGGAAACCCACACAGACACGGTGAGAACATGCAAACTCCATGCAGGGAGGACCCGGGAAGCAAACCCAGGTCTCCTAACTGTGCTACCCACTGCGCCACCGTGCTGCCCACTGTTGTCTTATTCATGGGAAATTAAGTAGAAAGCACACTCACCTACTTATGGGTGACTTCAGAGGTGTGCTAAACAACAGTTAGTAAAATTGCCCAAGTGCAGCTATTCTTTATGTACCTTGATGACCAGGTATTTCTTCACTCTGACGACCAGGGTGTTTTGCTGATTTTTGTCCTTTGATGCCATATTAAGATAGGGCTTTCTGTAACACTATTCAGAGAAAGATCCCTTTTCCCTCCAGCCTAATCTGATATTTTCCCAAATGAATATACTACCTTATAGTGAGAGTTTAACAAGTGCCAAGTCTTCTTATTTACGTCACTGAATTGTACTCTACTACCATTTATGACTTGCTTGCTCTTTCTTTTCATAGGAAAGCAGCTATAAGTTTAATAGGGTGTTCAGGGCTGGAACATCATGGGCTTGGGTGTAAAGTGTGCCAATTAGGACTCTCCATACCTCCAAAAGAACAACGTTATGGTACTTCTTGCATGGTGTTGTCCTCTGTTGATTGATTGCAGACAAAATGGGTTAGATTTGTGCAGCTTTTGAATTGTTTATCATTATTTCCCCCTATTTGCTACACTGCTTCGTGCCCTAGTGCAATTACACCCCACAAACCTTCCATAGAACTAATCTTTGTTTATTTTCTGTTCAGAAATGTTTTGTTTTTGCTACACTATTAAAACTATTTTTGCTAATAGCAATTACGTCTGTTCTCTTTAGTGTATATTGTGCATCCCATTTTCTCTTCTGAAATAGTTTACATTTTTTACCTAATTTCTAGGGCCCTGCATATCAGGTACATGTGCTCTTTAAAGTAAAGGAACATGAACTGTGTATATTTCACTAATTTTCAGTTTAATACAAATGTTTTGAAAGTGTTGTTACTAATTGAAGACAGGCAAAATGAACATAAGAGTATTACTTAGAAAAACTAGTAGTCTAAAGCTTAAGTACTTTGCACATTCCAGTTCATCAAATTATATTTAAATAGTTAAACTTTGACAAAATATTCTTGTCCTTGTTCAAGAAAAGAAAAAAAAGATGAGCTCTGTATAGTAAATGTAATAATAATAAAAGCCCAAAATTAAATTATTTTTCTAATTGTGATTTATGTGCTGTTATAGTGATACCTCCATATTTCCACAATTGAAATGACAAGCTTCACGGTAATGCTAACGTGATTGAAAATGACAAAATGTCAACAAGCCTTTGTTAGTGGCATAATGGAGAATCAATGGACGAGGCAGAGCTGTCAATACAACATGCTCGATTGTATTAAACTGCCTTCTTCACAGAATATTTTCTTTTTCTCCCACTCTGCTTTCTCGTGCCACCTTTCATCCGCTCACTGTTTTTGCTACCTCTTCTCTTTTCTCTTTCCTCCTTTCCTCAATTGTATTTTCTCACCCCATCTTAAAGCATCATTACAGTCTTTGTCCATTAATAATTTATTCCTCATTCCTTTTGAATAAAGTGTCTTTAAAATAAAATTGAATATATATTTCAATGCTTTTTTTTAAAATGGTTATGTAAAAATAAATATAGCTTTTCAAAACATGCTCAACAGTCTGCATAGAAATGGCCAGCTGTCACAATCTTGCTAAAGGCAAAGGTGGTGGCAGACGTTGCTGACTTTTTAAGGGCCATACAGAGAGAGAGGAGTCCACTCAGGCAAGTAGAGAGCGTCTGTACATACCAGAGTGTTTAAATAGGGCTACCATGGGACATATGCCATGGAAAATAATTTCCAGGTGGTAGGCAATAATTTCCAGTTGGTAGGCAACAAGCAAGGTCCACTTAAGACACCTGGAGCCTTGCTATTGGTAGATACAAGAAAGCAACCCAAAAACAGACACAGGTGCTTGTCCTTTAGGATGTAGTTCAGGGCTCAAGGGCTCAGAGGTTTCAGAGACCACAGTTAGAAACTGTGATCTCGTAGTTGTTTCAGTAATTGTGAGATAACCTGGGAAAGAATGAACTCATGAGATTTTAAGGGTCACTCTTTTCCATGTATCAGTCTAGAGTAGTTGGGCTAGTTATGCAGAAGCTTCAGTGGAAGAGAGAAAGAGAAAGAGACACCCAAGAGAGATGGAAGTGGGAGGTGAGAAGGTGATATCAGGTGTTTGAAAATAGATGAAGCCATGCCATCTGAACCCACCTGACAATTCAAAATTAACTTTAACTGGTCCAGTGGAACAGGAGGTTTTAGAAGGGTAGAGGGTCTTTTAGGTGCTCCTGTTATCCATCCGTCCATTTACGGAGACCATTTAATCCATGAGTAGCTGGAACCTATTCCAGTAGCTTTGAATGCAACACAAAAATCTACACAGATGTAAGTCTCATTTCAAACAGGACCAGTTTTAAGCCACCAACCAACCTAAACTACATGTTTTCGGGATATGGGAAGAAAACTGCAATACCAGGAGAAAAACATAGAAATGAACATGTGTAAGGTCTACACAGCCAGTGACCAGGTCACTGTCACCCTCTCTGATGTTTCATATTTTATTTAACATAAAAACTAGGACTAGCGATTGGAAATCATGTTTTCCATAAACTTTATATACCAAATTCAAAACGTAATTGATAAAAATGAAATCATTACTTGGTGTAGAGAAATCATTAAGCTTTGTTGACTCACACAATAATAAGAAAATTGTCCATCCATCCATTCAAATTCCTGGTTATTAAATCCAAGCATGTCCCAGCAACACTAGGCAAAGGGTAGGAACTGAACGTATTGTATATGGAATGTCATTCCAGTGTTAGACAGACCTCATGCATATGCTAACTCTTGCAATCGGCCAATGCAGTGTCGCTAGTCTTTCTGTTGGCATTCTGTTGGACTTTGGAAGGAAATCCATGTAAACGGTGGAGGTTGGTGCCAATGTTAAGTTGCGTGATTGCGGTATTGTTGACTTGTTTGAACTTGATTTCACTAATACCTTGTATAATTTTAAAAAAATCAGTTTTGACTCAACAATTACACCATACAAATGAGCTTGCCACTTTATAAATTTAACACCTTAACTGTAAAATGCAGTGAGTTTAATTAAATAAAAATAATCTGCATGTATTTTCTGTATAATGTTGCATATTGGCCAACTATACAGAATTTAGTGCTTTCACTTGGTACCTATGATTTTGAAAGAGATCCATAGTTGTATATGCGGCCCTGCAGCAGTGCACATTGAGTTCTATGTCAGATTTAATGCAGGAGCCTTCAGTTTGCTTCATACTGTATGCCTTACTGTCATTTACTTGGCTATTAGTTTCTGTAGTAAACTTACTTAGAAGAATGTTCACCCTTTCATTTAATATGTGGTGACCTTTTAGAGCTTATCCAGTTTTCAAAAAAATCATTACTCCAGTTAAAAACATGGAGTCTCTTCATGAAATCCTTACAGTTTTGTTTTCTGTATTAACTGAAATAGTAATCAGACAAGAGATGGAAGGACATTGAGTCATTACATTGGAAGAAAAGTTTAAGTTGCTTTTCCTATATGAAGATTGTCCAACTTATCTTATTGCAGTTGTGTTATCCATGTGCAGTATTCTTTGAGTCTTGGGGACACCAGAGCAGCTTGGATGTGCAGACCCTGGTTTAGTTATGCTCTGTGGTAAACCAAGTTAAGTGATCTAGTCTACCTAGACATTGTGTCTGCTGTTTTAAGAAAGACTTTACACATACCATCTTGTAATGAGAAAATGGGTCCAATGGGATGGATGGACAAATTGCATTTTTATTTGGATTTTATAATATGGTTCATTATAAATACCTGCTTGCAGGCAGTGTTGGTGATTAAAAGAATTTAACCGAGAGTGAATGACTGTGACTGCATGCAGGAAGATACTCTATAAGTGACTGGCATTCCATCCAGTGTAAGTACCTGTATTCTTCCCAATGTTGCTGGTATAGACTTCTAAATCCCAGTGATACCTGGAAGGAAATGTGGATGCAGCATGTGGATGAATGCTTAATAAGACTGTCCTACTAATCTGTCCAGTGTCTTGCTCCTGTATTAATCCTACTGTTTCTGGTATAGATTTATAATACTCAGTGATACCTGAAAGGAAAACTGGGTACACAACGTGAATGGGTGCTTAATAAGACTGTCCAACTAAAAGTGTGTGCCTACAGACCAGTCGGTATTAGATACAGTCCCTTTCCAGTGCAGTCATTATAAACACGTTTGACTGCATTTTCACCTTCAATTTGTGTCTGAGATGTAGCGAATGTGTTTTTAAGTATCTTATTAACACATTCTTTATCTGCAATGTGTTCAGACAGTACTGCTGTGGACATTGAGTACTGCCTTTATTGATCCACTATAGACGACTGGCTTGTTGAGGCTGCATTATTGCTCTCATTTTTTACCTTGTTAAAGCTGTATTGTCAATGCAACATCAGAGTGGCTTGCTGGCTTGCATTTTCATCCTGTGATCACTGCTTTAAGCAGATTCAGTCAAATCTGTGTTGTCCTAAATTTGTAATTATGCAGCCTTTATTTTGCAACAATATTATTTTCAAATTATGGATATTCTTATTTTCTCTGATGATAGCTAAACTTCCTACTTAAGGTAAATAACATTGGAGGAGGATAAGACATATAGATTATGAATGTATGCTATGAATGTTTGCTTCTTTACTAATCTGATTTTAATTCACAGCCTCCTCATGCATCTTGTCTACATGTATTTTCTTACCCTCGTCTGATAAATCTTGTACAGCAATGAAACATAGAAGTTTTGGACCATAAAGGTTTAGTTCATTGAAACTTGAAAACTATTGTTAAACATCTATCAAGTATTTTGTTATTATATACCGTAAAGACTGGTTGCTGATCATATAGTGTATGCTGTGTGAGTTAATGGCTGAGGTGTTGGAATTTAAAGCATAATGTTTCCAGTTAGGCTCCACCACTGAATCACTGCCTAACCCTAAGCAGACTACTTAATGCGACAGTTGCTACTTCAGCCCTCACAACTTACTCACTGTGTGACCCTGAGTGGATCACTTAATTAATGCTCAGTTATATAAATATGGAAACAGTAGTGCTATACCTGTAACATAACTTGCAACTATGCCCAAAACAGAAAAGTGAAACATAGAATTAGTCAGTAAAGCTATTTATGTTTGTGGTCAGGTACCTAAGAAATTGGAGCGTAGAAGCAAAATGATGGAGGTTCATTTACCATCTATTGACTTTCTTTTTGACCCTCAGTGAACAGTTTAACCTGCTACTGTTCAGACTGATGATACATGGAAAATATTGTCCTATATCTGTAAACTAACCTGTAATTATATCTACTGTGGGCAGGTGGTATATAATGAAGATAATCATGTTCATCATGAGGAGCATAAGTGGCCTAGTGACTAAGGTGATGGACTGTAAATTCCAAGGTTTCCGAATAGCAGCTTTTATTGACTTACTGTGTGGCATTAAGGGTATCACTAGCTGTGTCGATGTTTCATTGGTTGATATATCTGGAAGTGTCTGTGTTTTGCACTTTTTATTGTATAAATGCAAACTAAGTTGTGATGATTTTACTGACCAATTTATGGAATCACAAGGATATTTCTGTTTGATTAACACAAGCATATCGATGTGAAGTGTATTGTACAAGGATGCATTGTATAGACTTGAGTATTAGGTGTCATAAATTAGACAGGGGGATTATCTTTAATCCAGCTATATATGTCACTAATCACTTGGTAAAACTAATGCAAATTATGCACAATGATTGTCAAAATACTCTTAACCAGCTGGGTAGCAATGCAAGGAGGTTATGTGACAGAGGTTTTCCAGTTGGTTAAATGAATGTGTAACATTAAATCTATTGATTGCCTCACACAGTTGTGTTCATTGTATGAACTGATGGATTAAAGAACTGTGTCTGTCTGGCATGCTGATTAGTTTGAGGGATAATCAGAATGAAGCTGACTGTATACTGATTGAATTGACAGCAGCAAGTTAGATAAATGCATGCAGAGACTAAGAGATTTCAGCTTTTTTTGAGTTTGTGTGAGAATGGATTTAGAGCTTTTTTAGCTATTAAAACAAAAAGATATAGTGAAACCTAGATTGACTGCAATATTATGACAATGGCACTGCTTTTACTGTAAGGCATTTCAGAAAGATATGACACAACTGATTAATCCTCAGTTATTTTATGCTGCCTTAAGCCGAGTGATGATATTGTATTGACTGTTTTTTTTGTAAATGTACATTACATTTCTTTTGTAAAAATTATGTGAGACAGAATGTTACAGAAGTGCCACTATGATAAAATGTATCATTTTTATCAATTGTATTTTACCTTACATTTTACCTTAAAGTACCAGACTGATGCAGCTCAGTATGCTATTATAGATTGTGTACAGAATGCTCCTGCAATGTGCACGTTGTTTGTGTTTGTTTGTGTGTATGTATACTGCACAACAGTGAGCAGAGAATGAGCATCACCCTCTGTATTATTCAAGCACAAAGCACATAGTCTGTGGTGTTAATATAGATAAACTCCTGGCAGATCATTAACAGCTCTAACTGGTATTGAATATCTGCTCTGGAGAGATTGTTGAGAAACCTAATTCCCATTTAAACACCATTAGCAGGAATTATGAGGTAAACAATCACATCCACCCTTATCTCTGCCTGTCCCTCTCTCCCTCTCTCTTCTGCCCTCTCTCTGTCTCTCTCTCTCTCTCTGTCTCTCTCACACACACACACATTCTGCTTGCTGCTCAGAGGGGATTTAATTACTGCACATTTCTCCCCAGTGAACTATTATACTCTTTCATCCGCAGTGGTAAACTTGCTGACCTGCTGCTCCATAGCTTTTTCTTTCTTTCTTTCTTTCTTTCTTTCTTTCTTTCTTTCTTTCTTTCTTTCTTTCTTTCTTTCTTTCCTTCCTTCCTTCCTTCCTTCCTTCCTTGTGGATATTAACGAGTAATATCATGGGTTGTGTCATATTGTTTGTGGAATGAAATTCAAGTGAATTCACCATTTTTTGGTATATTATTAAACATATTAGACTGCAGATAAATTCATGGCTGAGGTCATTTGTGGTCTACAGTGCACACAGAAACATGGCTAATGTGTCCAGCTCACATGTTCAGCCCGTTCCATTTTAGAGTAGCTGATGTATTAGCCGGCGGCTGCACATCTCTCTGCAGTCCATTTCATCTAGAGGTTATATTAATGTTAATTTGGGGGGTCCTATTAACCCCAGGACCTAAGCTCATCTGTCACCTTGTCGGTGTGACTCTTTAGCACAAAGAACTGTGGGAATCGGGTCTAGTCTTTCTTTCTTTATCCCTTTATATTTTTTTCCCTGTTGGTACAAATGCCTGCTAAAGGTGTGCTACGTAGCATGGAAAACAGCAGAACATTGACAAAATTATAGAAATATTCTGCACATTTCTGGTGCACTAATTCATAATTACCAGCTTCTTCTTTTTTATTTTTGTGGTGTAAATGGTAATAAAAAGGACATTCCCCAAAACTCTTCTGTGTTTTTTTTTCCTTAAATAGTCTAAGCAAATATTTTGGGAGTGAAAGATGCACCAGGCATCCCAGCAATTTAAGTGCAGTGATTTCGGCACAGTAAAGCTTTTTACTTTGCAGGAGGCACACTCCCAGGCCTTGCACGTTGAACAGAGAAGGTCAGACCCCCTATCCCCTGTGTGAGAATACTTTCTGAAGGAAGAGTTCAATGTCAGACATTCTTTTTCATATTGTCTTCAAAAAGGCATGCATATTAGTGGGATGTTCTGCATTTTCTTCCTTTAGGGACGACACAAGAAGGGTTAAGTCGGCAGGTCCTTTGTTTGCTTGTGAGGGGAAGGGGGGCATGTTGACCTCTTGACCTCCCTGCAAGAGTCACTGATGGAAATTCTTAGTCCGTTTCCCACCCCCTCGCATACACACTGCATGCTACCAACACTGACTGACAGCTCTAACCATCAGCCAAATTACATGGGGGATGGGGCGGAGGTTGGCCCCTTCTAACACGTGTCTTGAAATATTTATTTTAATATTGCTGTGGTCAAGCCAACATTAGCAGTTGCTTGAAAAATGATAAAAGCAGATCTATGAAGATGGCATCTCTAGAAAAGAATCCATTTGAAAAGCGTGCTTTCCTGTTAAGTTTGCTGACTCTCACCATTCCCTTCTGGAAACCATGTTAACATTTAGCTTTAAGATGTACAGAGCTGTGCACTGCAGTGATTCACTATATTTTTGTGAGTTCAGTGGTTGTGTTGAAGAGTTAGGGTTTTAATAAAGTGACCTGGACTGTGGAATTGCAGGACCTTTGGTCATTTCCTGGGCTTTTTAATGACAGATAATGATGTAAAATTTTATATACGTTAGCTCTGCGGTTTGTGGTTAATGGGCTGCTAGATATGAGTTTATGGGAAAATCAATATGGTTTGATCATGTGGGGGCTGTGGGACAGAAAAAGAAAGGGGGGGAACCAAATGAAGAGAGAGCAAGAAACGGGGAGACGCAAATACTAGAGGAGAAGCAGAGAAAGTGAAAGGAAGTACAAATGAAGTAATAAAGGAACAAAGAGAGATAGTATGAGAGAAGAGTTAATAAGTGAGAGCTTCACATGCACATATAGTAAATATTCATTCTGATAGGTCATTTCTATCAGTGGACAGACAGTACTATAGAGACACACAACTATAATATACCTAAAGAAGAAAGAACATGCAATGTCTGCATACTATACATATTGAAACAACTGTAAAGTATACACATGCACAAAATCATTTTTATTGCTTGGTACTTCTGCTAGTTTTTATCATGCATCCATCTATGAATGCATTAATTTCAAAGTTTCCAGCAACAGATATTAAGTTATACCTATCCACCACATATTTCCTATTTCTGGTTACCAATGGTATTAATTTCAAAATAGTGTTTAAGTCCATCCCTGCAGAACTAAGTACATGTAGATATTACCCACATCTGTAACTTAACAATACATAGCAGGATGCATATAAAAATGTACCAATGGGTGTTGCCTAGTCCAAAAACCCTTTCTCTAAAACCCATTTTTTCATCACAGGGTTATGGAACTTTGAAATTATTTTGACTACATAACACACATAATCCAGCCTCGACTGTTAAACCAGTGTGCTATGGGACATGCTCTATTTGTAGCATATGCCCACCCTCACTCAAATGTGCCAATTTAAAGTTGCCCAGAAAGCCTTGGGAGGTAGGAGAAATAGATACATCTTGGAGAAAACGTTCGTGGTGAGGGAGAGAATGTAATAATTATGAACAAACAATGGCCAGTATGGGAAATGGGAGGTAGGAACATTAGCCACTATGGTACTATGCCACATAATTTATATACATAATATATAATAATATAATATACACAATTTTAAAAGATGAATGAAAAAAAGAAAGAGAAGTAGTTTGCTTTAAAATGTGAGCTTTACACACAACAATACTGATAAAGTAATTGCAGTGATTCAAGTATTGAATCCTAGCGATATCATAAAATTAGGTTCTTTGCTTCTAATTGTATTCAGATTATATGAAAAATAGAAAAAAGAGTTGCTTACTAGAGTTCGTAGTGGGGAATGCAATAAAATCAAATAAATTACCAGCCTTATTTCAAGAAACACCTTCCATAGTGAGATCTGTCACAGAGTGCTTTGCAAAGCAGTTAAAACGTCTACAAAACAGCACTGAATGTACCCTGAAATGGGATAAGTAATATACCATAGCTGGAACATTCATGTCAGACATTTAGTAAATGACATTCAATAAACTGACCACACATTCATTTAGGGTACGTTGTACGGAAGAATCGGAAAACCAAGTTGAAGGCTGGCAATCAGTTTGGATTAAAACTTTGAGACTAAAGAGCTTTCATAAAACAGCGTCAAAGGAGACAGTCTTGGGCAGGTGACACCAGGAAGCTGAATGAATATCTACCAGGAGTGGTTGATCTTATTAAACATGTGAGGAAAGCATGAAAATAGTGACCTAGAAGAAAAGGTATGGTGACGATAACAGTGTTACGTGGAGAAAATATAAAAGTAGGCATATGGTTAGTAATCCACTGAAAGACGAGAAATATAAATAGGATAATTAAAAAGGAAAAAAGATGGATGGAAAAGTAAAAAGATTGGTAGACAGTAGAAAGATGAGAAAGGATATCAATCAAAACAAACAGAGATAAGGTTTAGTCAGAGCATTTCAACAGCATGAAGCCAAAATGAAAGCTGAACTGCATAGAACAGAATTAATATAAATGTTTTGACAATGGCAATGAGCAGTAATTTAATATTTGGAAAATATGGTGTTCTTTACAAATTGCATGTTGTTCAAAATTATGGTCCTTTGCAAACTGTCAATATTTTGATGAATATATTTTTAAAATTGGACCCCATAATCCTGAGTAGAACAAAATGGATAGATGTATGTTCTTTTAAAATGATACGTGTTATAATCCCCTTGCCTAGTATAAACCACAGCTTATTCACTTAGTTTAAACTCACTGTGCATGCTGAAGATTTAAGTTGCCAGGTTTGTCTAGTGTTAGGTTAGCATCTCCTACTCTTTGAAACATTTCTGGTTGGTACATGGGGTCCTATTGTTTGTAACATTTAGAACTTAGCTAAGGGGCTGTCTCTTCTCTCTTGATTTCTAGACCTACTCTTCCTGCATCTCTCTGAAATGGGGAGGAGCATGCAATTGGAGCCCCTTCTTTTAAATGAGTTTTCTTTTCTGTAGCGATTACAATACTTCACCATGTCAGGTCGTTGTCAAATCTCCATTGGTGTCTGTCAGTGTATACTTTATGAATTTTGAGCTTTTTAAATGATGCTGTGTTAGGATCTTGTTTTCTTTTTAAAGTGCTTTGTGGATATGAATGATGTTAATGATACTATATAATTTAAAAGTTAATATAAGTGAGTCTGAGTGGGTACATATGTGTATGTCCATCAACGGATTGGTGCATTATTCAGGATTGTCTGTTGCCTTGCACCTAATACAAGTTTGATATTACATCATGAAGGTTCAAGAATTGGCAGATCTTTGGAAACAAATGGCATTTTCTTAATCATTTAACCAAATAATATTCAAAGAAAATGATTGTTAAAACAACTCTATTAGACAGAGTACATAATCTGTAAATTGTTTCTTTTGTGAGTATAAATAATAAAATATATTGAATCTGTAATATTTAGTGTAAAAAACAAAAAATCTCGCTCCAGATTATTTTCTTTCAGTCATTTTCTAAATCCGTCTATATGAGAGATTCAGCAAGTCACAGCCTATCCAAGCAGTTATTCAAAGCTGCACTTCTACCCTGAAGTTGTATCAAAATTTGGTTAACGCTAATGCAGAAATGGGATAGTCAGAAAGATTTTCAAAATTTACCAGACAGGTTCTTTTTTCTTTAGTTCATTCTATTTTCAATGTAATGTATACTTGTTTTGGTAGCTTGATGTTCATAATGTCACTTGTTATTGGCTTGTTGACATCTTAAGGTTAGTTTTGAAACACTGTCTTAGCAGATAACTGAGATATAAAAACATTTGAGAGTAGTTTTCTTTAAAGGAGTTTGTTCCTTGACACTAAGGAAGCCTATCAACCCTTGAAAATAAAGCAGTAAGTGATTTGGTAGTCTACTCAAGTAGTATTTAAAGCCAACTTTTATTGCATTCTGATTTCATAGATAGCACTATACCAAACTTCTCTGAATTACAGGAGCTGAAGATACTGTTAGAACAGCTTCTAAACAGTTTAAAGAAGCCTTCTGTCTCTCTCTAATCAAAAACCTCTGCAACAATATAACCTCCTTTAATAAATGAATACATTTACTTGAAAAAGAAACCTGTTATTATGTCTGTATACATGATGAACAGGAATAATCTCTTTTAAGTCCCATAAGGTAGAATATGTTCATCCTAAATATGACATATTACATACTTTTCCTGTTAATTTGAAAGTTTGGAAGAGAAAATGGATTTGACTTGAACCACTGTTTTTGATTTCAATGCTCT
This sequence comes from Polypterus bichir lapradei, assembly GCA_026402145.1. NCBI lineage: Eukaryota > Metazoa > Chordata > Cladistia > Polypteriformes > Polypteridae > Polypterus > Polypterus bichir. The sequence goes on from JANRMT010062829.1 coordinate 25,888,595, forward strand.
GTTCCTCTAATCAATTTCCCCTCTTGCCTTACTAAGTAACAGCAGACAACAGCAGCAGCACTGGGCCCCTCTGTTGTGTCCATCCATCCATCCATTTTCCAACCCGCTGAATCCAAACACAGGGTCACGGGGGTCTGCTGGAGCCAATCCCAGCCAACACAGGGCACAAGGCAAGAACCAATCCTGGGCAGGGTGCCAACCCACCACAGGACACACACAAACACACCCACGGGCCAATTTAGAATTGCCAATCCACCTAACCTGCATGTCTTTGGACAGTGGGAGGAAATGCACACAGACACGGGGAGAACATGCAAACTCCACGAAGGGAGGACCCGGGAAGTGAACCCGGGACTCCTAACTGCGAGGCAGCAGCGCTACCACTGCGCCACCGTGCCACCCCCTCTGTTGTGTAGTAAGACTATTTCAATCAATCTCTCAGCCACACCAGTCTTTATGGATAAAAGTGTATAGAGATGACTTTTTGGAAAGATTTTTTGATGTCTGAGTGATTAACTGGACAAAGAAGAAACCTCACTGAGTTTTCAGAAAGTACGCATGCAGAAAGTTATGCCAGCTAATTCAGGCAATAAAGAAATAATCTGAGGCTGCACTATGGCTACCTGTTGCTCATACCATGTGAGCCGTAAATGTGAATACCTCTTGTTAGCAAACCAGTTGACTTTTGTTGCACAAGTCAGGATATTTCCAGCATGATTATATCAGTCATTAGTGATTACTGTGCAGGACACTTGCTCAGTTTTTCAGCCATGTGGGCACTATTATTGCATTGTTCAAGTCATCTATTATGAATTTACACCACATTTAAATGTCATACAGTGTTTACATGCTTCCCATTTTCAGGTTATTTTTCTTATTCATGATATGAATAAAAACGTAACTTAAACCTTCCGGAATAAAGGTGATTTCATGAGCAGTGTTATAAATTGAGTATTTTACACAATATCTAAATATTTATGTTGATGTAAAACACTCTTAGTGATCTTAGAGATGATCAGTTGAAATCCAATAAATGTATAATCACCTCAAATACACTGACTGTTTAGTATTAACTATAAAATTTACAGCAAGGTAAGTAAAAGTGTTTCTCATAACTCAAATATATTAATTCCACCCACCCCAAAAGTATTTTATTGAAACGATTTTTCTATTGAATATTTCTTTCTGCTTAAAGACAGTGTTATATTTAAATGTAACTTTGTATGTTTGAACAGTTTTAAACCTCTCTTACGTCAACATATGGTAACTCTAAACAGACACAGATTGTTGCCATTGTTTTGCTTGTTTAAATTAATATTGGTGACACTTCAACGACTGAAACAACTATACATTTAAATTAATGATTTGAAGTAGAGACTCAGTCAACCCATCATTGGTGATAAGAATAAATTCAGGTTCCTATTAAGGGGTAGAGACAGTACCAAATTTGAAATATGTTTGATTTTCAGGATGTCTTGTAAGATTTTGTATTTTCAGTTTGGTTTAATAATTTGTTTTATCACTTAATAGCTAACTTGTTGATTTAATGTGCAGCAACTACTGTATTGGAAAACATATCACAGTGTATATTAAAATACATTGGACTCTAACAAGGTTGCTTAGGATTGCTTGATGGTGTGTACTAATGCACATTCTTATCAGATGAGCTTATTAATGTTGAAAGACACACAATTTACTAGTAATGAATTCTCAAAATGTTCCTGTTATGACTCACCAATGAATTCAACTGCCAATTGATTCAGGTTCCACAAATAAACCACCTAGCAACTCTGTGTAGCCCAGCAGCAGATGAGAAGCCTTTTTTGACCAGTTAATATGTCCATTCAGTAAATGACCTTCCATGGTATCAGGGAGACAGTGGCACCTTACAAAGAAAAAATGGATTAATTCAGAAGGCAGGGAAAGCTATAGGGTAGGAAGAATGTCCAGAATAAGAACAGATTATTATAAAAGGAAAATCTTATTTATTTAATTTTTCACTATTTCATTGACTTTCATTTCACTACAAAAACAAAAAATGGGCAATTACAGAAAAAATAAACACAGGCTTTCAATTAATAGTCCATCTTGTGGAATGAAGAAAGAAAATATTTTTATTTGAAAATTGTTTAGAATGCTAATTATCTAAAATTATTACCTCTTGTTCTCAATATGAAAAGCTGTTGAAATTAGTACTATCCTTTTAAAGTTTCTTTGGTATATTTCAAGGATGTGTACTTTACTTTGAAATGAATGAAAGAGGCAATTTTAGGTTTCAGTGTCTGCTAATATATGCATCAGTCCAGCTCGAGGAAAGGGATTTGCTGTTTTATTCAAATTCTCTTAACTCATTTAAAAATGTAAAAAGTACACTTGTAAAATGCCATGTCAATGTACAATATGCATCATTTGCTTTTGAGAGCTGTCTGTACTGGACAGGTGCAAGGGAAAATGCAACACTGTTTTGACTTGCGTCAGACAGTATACAGTGCTGAAATATGTTAAATGACTTAATCTCAAGATGTTCGTGCCTCTTTGTTAGAATGATGTTTGTTTAACTGTTGGCATAATGATTTTTGTAATCCTCTGTGAAATATCTTCTGAAACCAATTTGTGATTATATTACATTGGGGTGCTTAACAGGAAAGAGGTTATCAGGGGTACTGACCTTGTTGAAGATGTAAAGGGCAGTAGGAAGTCCTGGGCAAAAGAGGGGAAGAGAGGGGGATGCATACTGGCCGGCACAAACTTACTGGTCCTGCCAGTATGAAGAGAATGAGAAGATGGGGTCTGCTAGAGGGTGACATTCTAAGGCACAAATTCTCTGAAGAACAATAGGCATGGACTCTACCCCCACAATGAGGGAGTGAGTGAGGTGTGGTATTAATGGAAATACACAATTTTCCACCAGATTCAAATTAACAGATAAAAGGACTTTCTCAACTGTGCATATTGTTGTTACTCTTGATGACATGAAACTTAAGTTTACTGCCCAGGTGCATAACATGGGATGTTCTGAAAAATAATCAGGACATCTAAAAAGTTAATGCAGTGCAATGCCTCTTATTCACATCAGAAGTCAGTTGTGTGAATAGTCAGCTTTTTAATATCCCAGGACGTCCGCTGTTACTGACTAATTTAAATAACTTAAATATTTCTGATACAGACAAACTCACACCACTTTGTTTCATTGCCTTGTGGTCTTCTTACAAAATGATGATCAGATGTGCTGTACTAGGGAGTGCGACTGTGCATGGAGAGTTTCGAAAAGCAGCACACTAAATCATAATCATTGTTTTCTAGGTTATGTTCAGATTAATTCATAAAACTGTAATGGCGGTGTTGCTAGGCAACCTGTAATATCTACAGATGTAAAATCTCAATGTTTTGTTTGTAGAAATTTGCAGGTTTAACTCTTGGCATCCAGCATGTGTGCTAACATTGAATAGGTCTTTGTTTCAGAATAGCTTCTAGCGCTTCTTGTGAGAGGCAGCTTCTGTGTGACTGAGAGTCAGCTAATTACCTTGCTTGTGGCTTACATGGTTATTTGTTTGTAATAAATGTGTCAGATCAAATTTAAACTGAATGATACAACACTGGTGGGCAGAAATAGTTTAAAGAAGCAGAATCCCACCAGTACTATGCCCTTCTTCATCCCTGCTTCATGTCAATGTACAGGTAAAAGAGTGATGGGGGGGAGAAGTGCACCTATGTCTCTGCCTCACCCTCTCCTACTGCAGTAAAATTCTTGTGCTCATTCAGCAGCAGGTGATCACAGGCCCACTTGCTGTCAGTAGAAACTTCATTACAGCAAGTGCAAGGAATCCCAAGAATTATGCTCGCGGCTGAGCACACAGAGGTGAGCTGACTCACCTCAATGCTGTGAACAGCAGCCAACGAACAAGCAGCCATATGCCATTGCTGTATGTGAAACTGACAGCTGCCATTACCATTAGCTGTGCAATCACTTGCTGTATATTAAAACATGAGCCAAGGTCTTTTCTTTAGGGTCTTTGTTGTTCTGCTGCTTGCACACTCCAGTGTTTCCAAGCTTCTCTTTTTATGGATTTATGATGTTTCTAGGAAGGGAGTCTCCCCACAGAATTAATTTTATACTATTGTTTTGTCTTATTATATCTCCAGGTTGTCTCTCATTCCTATAAATCTCCATCTTTTCCTTGTTCATGCATTGTAGATTGAATGTAATTTTCCCCACTTATTGCCTTGCCCACATTTATAATGCCATCCTTCCCACTTCTGTCACATAACCCACAGTGCCTTATGATGTCTATATGTCTGTTTACATCTCTAATTTTCCCATAATCTATTTCTCCGTTTATTTGTTAGTGACTCTTAACATCATATTTTATGCGGTCTCTAAGCTAGCAGAACTCCTAACCTAGCAGAACTCACGGATTTGTCCTATGGGATGTTAATTTTATGCCAGAACTGGTTGATGTTCATGCTTGTAGCATTGCTTGTCCAATAACCTGATATTCAGCAAATTGCAGCCACATTTTAAATTCTTAATTACATTTTCTTTTCTTTGCTGATACTGATGAGTGACAGTAATGCAGGACATCCTTGCCTCTTTCCCTGGTTCATATGATTTTCCTTTTGTTCTTAATACGGCTGTCATATATTAGCTTCCTTAAATCTCTGTCTGTTCTTTCTGCCTTTTTTCATACAAGTGGTATTCTGATTATCTTTTATTTAATGTGATTAAATGCCTCCTTATAATCTACCAAACTTTTCTGCATCGCAATACAATTATCCTTGACCATAAACTAGAAGTCTCACCAAACCCTTTTTGTCCTTTTCTTGTGGTGTTAATTAATAGATAAACTATTTTTAAGCACTGCTATATTGAAATGCAGGTGCATTTCCCTTTGGGGGTCCAACAGCCATGCAGTAATTAATATGGAGTGCTTCCATGTGATGCATATAGGAGTGAACTCCAAGGCCTGGCATATATGAAATGTGTAAATTATACTGTGTGGGGTTTGTTTGGCTCATGAACTGTTCTGGTCTCCGTTCCTTGCTCTTTGTTCTGGACATTTCTTGAGGGATTTAAACGTATGTGCCAATCATCCTGTAGTATTACAGTCAGACAGTTTTAAATATTACTTGTCAGTTTCATTTTACTTAGAATAATAATTAATAGTCATTGCAATTTACCAGTTCAAATGTTTTAATTGTGTGAGATCCTTACATTGTAAAAGCATATTGAATAATTCAGTATTTAGTCCACTGAGATGTACTTAAGAAAAATAGCATGAAAACATTTAGCTATTCTAAAATAGATTTTACTTATGCTACCACTGTCTTAAACTTTAACAGCATTTAATGCCACTGTTGATTTTATATTAGATAACCCAAGTGTTTATTAAGCAGGGCCAACTTGGCCCTATGTATCTGCTTGTCTTCATTGTGGCTAAGCTATTAATCTTTGAACAATTTATTAAATGAAAATATGTGACTTGACTAGGACTTTTAATTAACCTTACACAGGAAACAGTTAATGTCACTGCAGAACCGAGAGTGATATCAGTCTGCATCTCAAGGCACTGACAGACGACTTCTAAAATATACTGAAGTGAGACTATAGAGGTGAGATTGACCTGGTTACCTAGAGACTAAGCACATCATCTTTTGATTCAACAAACTACATAAGTAAATCAATGGGATTATGTTTATTAAAATGAAATTTCACTACAATCAACCTGATTTTGTTTTTAAGTAAAAGCCCATGTAATTCGTTTGGCATACTTGTTGTCTGAAGATCAGAACATTCTGGTTGCAGGCTTCTACACCAAATGCTGCTCACTGATTATCTTGCATGTGATGCCAATGGTGCAGCTGGTCTATGTGGTGAAGAATATTTAGTGCCTCAGCATGCTTAATCACCCAAGCACAACCTTCTGCTTAGGAAATAATTCCAATTTTGACTTGGCTTTTTTTCCTAACCATTATGGTATCTGTTACCACATAAAAAAGAATACAACAATGGGATGCAGGTTTTAGAGATGAAAATAGTAGACTAACATAGTATACAGCTTTGCACAATATTTAAATGAATAAGAAGGTTAAAATATGGAGGGGGAATTATTTAAATACTACTTGAGAGTCAAGTAAGAACATTTGCCTGTAGCTCAGGTGCAGATGTGTTATTTAAAAATGGATGCATAAAAAGAATATGACATTTCCAGGTTTAAACAAATTGTTTTCTTTGTAATGAACTAAAACCTATGGCAGAAAAATGAAAAAATAAGATTGTGTAATTTTGTCTTGTGCTGCACTTGTACAATGGTAATCAAACAGTAAGTGTAGTTCACAAATGACAAGTTCTATAAATAAAATAAACACACAAGTGCCTTTCTGAGCCTTTTGAGAAATAGGTTGTCACCTAGAAATGCACCTGCCTATATCACCCTGGTCACATGAACTTCTGTCATAAGCGCAGTTGCCTTGTTGTCTTGCTTGCCTACTGACTGAGAATGAAGTAAACAAGCATTTTGCTAAATAACAGGGTCACCACTTATTGCTGGTCCTCACCTTTTACAGTAGTTAATGCAGGTTCTTCTAGCTGAAAGTGGCTGTTTTAAAGTGACTCTGCATGGAAACTGTGAACAACAAAAACACAAAAGAAGTTTACAAACAAAGGAAAAACTGTTCATGAACTGTTTCTATTATCTCATGGGCAATAGCATGCAACAAATGGATAATTTTATATCCTGTACAATGAACAGAAGAATTCAGGCCAAGCTGCCAGGAAAGGCAAATTTACTTGGTAGTATAGAGGTTTCTTGCAGCTTGGATGGACCTTTTATCTCAGTGTCCACAGTCCTGTCCTTTTTTAAGTCAATTTTCAGAAACAAGATATGACAAAACATACAGACTACAGCAAGAAAGACTAATCTAGACTAAACCAAGGAAGGAGGAGTGTTGCCTAAGAGTACATATTCTGTAGCGTTGTGGTTTTGTTTCTTCAAATAACTGCTTTCCTCATTTAATGCACTTTCCTTGTTTTATTTGTGTGCATGTTTCTAGTGTTGGGGTGAAATCCATATCATCAGTGCCTTTTGGAACCCTATGACGTTTTTACTGCCAATGGTGTTTCTCAACCTATCTGAACTAGACAAGTCATCTGTTGTAGGAATCCTAGTTCTTTTGAGAATTTGCTTCTTTACATTCAGCTTTAAGTTAATTGACATCTCTAAACCGACCTGGTGTGAGTGAATGTGGTGTGTGCATGAGTGGAGCACATGATGGAGTGGTTCTTCCTCCACTGTATGTTTCCTCCTTGTACTTGTGTTGTCTGGATAGGCTCCCACTCCCTATGATCCAGAATTGAATAAGCTGTTTAAAAAAATGGATGGCTTGTTCTCCCATTTGTATTTGATAATAAACGTTTTTTTGCTAAATAAATGTACACTGCCTTGTATACCACTAACACAATTGTTAAATCCATCCATCTTCCAATTCGCTGAATCCAAACACAGGGGTCTGCTGGAGCCAATCCCAGCACACAAGGCAGGAACCAATCCTGGGCAGGGTGCCAACCCACCGCAGGACACACACAAACACACCCAGCACACACTGGGGCCAATTTAGAATCGCCAATCCACCTAACCTGCATGTCTTTGGACTGTGGGAGGAAACCGGAGCGCCCAGAGGAAACCCACGCAGACACTGGGAGAACATGTAAACTCCACGCAGGAAGGACCCGGGAAGCGAACCCAGGTCTCCTAACTGCGAGGCAGCAGCGCTACCACTGCACCGCCCCTAAGACAGGGTCACGGGAGCCAATCCCAGAGCACAAGGCAGGAACCAATTCCGGGCAGGGTGCCAACCCACCACAAGACACACACAAACACACACTAGGGCCAATTTAGAATCGCCAATCCACCTAACCTGCATGTCTTTGGACCGTGGGAGGAAACCCACACAGACATGGGGAGAAGATGCAAACTCCACGCAGGGAGGACCCAGTAAACGAACCTGGGTCTCCTAACTGCGAGGCAGCAGCGCCACCAGGCCACCCACAATTGTTAAATATCAGACAAAACCTCTTAGTAGTCCCAATTACAAAATATTATTTTGAACTTTTCAATAATCATCTTTTAATAGTTTTACAGTGGTGTAGTTGTTAGCTTTGCTGCCATATTGTTTCAATACTGTGTGTAGTTTACAAACTCTGTCTCTGCTTGGGTTTACTGTGGTGTAAACAAAAGGTTTTAAGTGTTTTAAGTGTGCCACTGTGATCTATGAGGTTTATGTGGCTGCTGCTGTTTTTCTCCAAAATCACAAACTATATGTGTGTTCTGTTAATTGGCAGTCTTGCCAGCCTAATACTGGTGTCCCGTCTTTAGTTCCTTCCTTTCTTGTTCTCAGTGTTGCTCGCTATAACTTTGCATTCATACATTGGGTGAATGGAAGATCATGTTTTTTTTGTTTTTTTTTTTACTTTATGCACAATTATCTTGTTGTCATTGATAGCATTTGGGTTTTAATTACTTACAAAAACAAACAAATGATCTGTTGCCTAAAATGCTATTTTGCAAATTTTTAAAAGGCCAAAACAGATGGGTGTTACCTAAGCTGTGAGTGTTTAGTCTCATCATTGACTGTAAAATAAAAAGCGTAACTGCCCTAGCATTCTGAGGTGCAGCCACGATCTCCTGGTGACTCCTTGTGCCTGAGCATCAACAGATGATGTTTGAAGCTCTAGTCAGGTCCTGCTGAAGCTTGCGTACTACATGCTGGTGTAAGGAAATCAAAGATCCCATGTTAGCCTTGAGTACAGTGTTTGAGCATTTCATCTGTCTGCCTCGCCTTGCGGGAGGGAAATATTTTGATGACAGTCTCTCTCTGTGAGGTCATTACTTCTCATAGGTTAAATGATTACAGTGTGTTCTGACAGAACAATTGAGGAGCACAAGCAGTGCATTTTAATATACACCTCTTATACCGAGGAGAGCAAGGGGAAGGTTTGGCCTCTCTTTCGCTCTTACTCATTTCTCTCCACTTCTTCAAGGAAATTCAAGGATTTCTCTTATGACAGCCTGAAAATAAAACAATGTATATTAAAAGACACTTGGGACTTAAATTAAAATAAGTTCATACCCTATAAAATAGTTTATTGAAAAAAACACAGAAGTGTTTTTGGTATGTTTTTGCTGTTTCTAGCTAAGGTACCTTCTTATAAGCTTACAATGATTTACATAAGTGTTGGTATTTTTATCAGGTTTGCTATCTTTTCAGTCTGTCTTTGCTTTGTGCTTGAGGGTTCAGTGACACCCAAACTATTGTCAGTGTCAGTGAAAGAGTTGAGTTTCAAGGCTAGCCTCCAGCTTCATGTTTTTAGTCTGCATTTCACAATGTGGAAAGACTGTAGTTCCTGCCATTTCAATGGGGTTCTCATTTAGGGTATCAGTCAAAAACATTTTGAGTCTCGGATTTTTGAGAGGAGGATGTGTTTGCTATAAGACTGCTGTCCACCCTTAGCGCATCCCCAGGGCGGCTGTGCAGCCTACTGGCCCAGCTGTGAGATGAGATGAAAATGGCCTCCTCCTGCTCTGCTCCTGAGAAGAGTACATTAAAATTCATGTGTTTCTTTTTTTTTTGCCCAAAGAATCAATACTGTTTATTATGTATGAGAGCAGAGGGACAGGCAATCTTCTCTGTTCTAGGGTGCTGGGGACACAAGCCTGCTAGCCTAGGGCCAAGGTTAAAGATACTTGTAACTCCAAAGGTTTTTTCTGAAGATCAGCATTCTACTACCATGTGACTTACACATTAGAGATAATGCAGCCATAGAGACATTATTATAAGAAATCAAAACAGCCTTCCTGCTGATATGATGTCTTTCTAGGAGTTTTTCAGCAAAATGTTCTTGTATGTGTTAGGATTAGGTGACCAGTGGTATCAAAGGAGTTGACATTTCTAAAGTAGCGCATATAGCGTATCGTGTAGTAGCGTCTGCTTTAATGTCATTAAATAAACTTGAAATTGCCTTAAAGTGTGCTTGCTAATTCCAGGTGGTGCCCTTCCATTCAAGCCTAATATCTTCATTTTCAAGTGTACTGGAAGGTTTAATAGGCAGCAGAGACCATGGATTAAGATTAAGTACCTTCATAAGAAATGAGAGGGAGGGGTGGGACCTTGTAAGAAAGGAGATTGTATGAGGAATGGGAGAAGATGGCCGATAGCAAGCTGATCCGCGGTTCTGCTGCCAGTTGTATTGCCTCCTCTGGGATTCTGAAATAGCAGCTGTTCTAATGAGCCGCTGGGAGTAGCTAGGAATTTTACACAGCATTCACTTCCCAATTCTGCATCCAGATTGAACTGATTCACATGAAGCTTTATAGTTTGCTCCTCACAGAGTGTTTTCCTGCATAAAAGCACTGCAAATGAACCTGATGCTCCCCAGCCTCATGTTTACATTATAAATCAGGATCTCCAACTGCTAATATGTATGGTGTATAGAGCTTTGCCATGCCTTGCCTAGTGGAAGACCGTCTTCGATTTAGCAGCCCGCCCACTGTGGCCTGCATTCTGGCCTCTTTTATTAGTCTCCTGCCTATTCACAGATTACCTTTTGCAATCATTCCGTTCTTTTTGTCTTTCAAGCTGTCATGCTGCGGTGGGAAGTGGGGAGGAACCTGCAATAGTATTATTATTCATTGAAATGAAGGATGTTCCCTTCAGAGAGGTGCTGCATATGGATGAGAAAGAAAGCTTATCCTGTCAAAGGGAGAGGGTTATAAATTTGAAAGGACGTTGAGGAGATAGAGAAACCCCACTTATATCTTATGTGTAAAGGTGATTTGGTCTTGCATTATCTGTATGAGAAAAAAAAATTATTTCACCTTAATAAAGGTGACAAAACCTACTGCTGCTGCTGTGCATGGATTTTCTCTATTTCAGAGAAAGCTGAAAACATTTTCCTGTTACTCTGAGCATTGTGTTGAGCTCCCAGCTAATACAGAAAAAATAGCATTTCCGACTTAGAAGTGGAGCTAGAACAAAAAGGCAAACAAACGGTAGATGGACAGATTCTGTCCGTTGTCGCTAAAGACCATGAATACCGATCAGCAAATGCTGTCTTATTCAGTTCACTCAATAATCGAAGAAAACTTAAGATAAATGTTAGCCAAACCTGCTCTGTCAGGACCCTAGAGAAAACTGAGATAAGAAGAGTCTCAATCCCCACAATTCAGGGTCAGGGAAACATAACTGATGTTTCTGTAGAAGCATCCAGCCTGTCCGCTGCATGCCGGGCAAGGCTTGAACATATAATTTAGTGCAATTATCTGACGGAAGAAGAGATACAAAAGTGCCACCAGGGCAGTATGCGTTTTACACATTACTTTGCATTGTACTGCTCTTGGTATGGCTATGAAGAGATTTGTAACACTAAAATGCATTTCTTTTTCGTTTCATTGTGAGCAACAAGGGATGCAGATTTGTCCAGTGGGATGTTGGGAATTGCTGTCTTGGTTAAATGTTGCGACCAGCATCCTCATATAGGAGTCTGACTTCTCACAATTCCCTTAGCGACTGTTTCCACGGCAGCACAGGGTGGGGGGAGGGAGAACATGATGTCACACATGCATAATAAATGATCCAGCCCTGGCCCCAGCCCCCAGCTCTTTTCCATTCTTTGCTTCCACTTCAGTTTTCTTTTCACACTTTATTTTCTTTTTCCCAGTAAGCATATCACAGTTGTTGATAGGGTAAAGTGTCAGGGCACGGTCTCAGTGGAAACTTGCATGTGACCCTGCATACTAATGCAGCCCTCATGCACTGCTGCCCTGTATCTCTCTCTCCCTGTCTCCTGCAGACCATGCACCCCAGGTAACAGACAAAGACATCCTTTGTTTGCTGTTGGTGAACATCCCTTTGAATAGTAATAACAACAATAATCAAATGAAATAGGAAGCTGACTTTGTAATCTCCCTCAAGTGCTTGTATAGCCTCCATAGGCTTTTGTGCCCAGATGGAGTAGTGTGCATCCACTCATGCATTCTCTTGATCGTTTATAGGCCTTCCTTTTATCATTTTCCTCTATGCTCTTTCCTTGTGATCCTAGACACTGGTAAATCTGTATTTTGGGCATTCTACTTTGTTACGCTGTACGGGGCTTTTTTGGCGATCAACACTGCCAAAGACTGCCATATTAGCTTTGGGATGAACTTGCCATTGATACCTTTGGGGATAGATGGAATAATATTTATGTTCTGTTTCTTCGGATGAGATAAAAATTTATTATGACAATCTACATAATTGGAACACCCTTCAGAAGATACTCTGGAGACTACCATGTGGTATAATCCCTGCTACAGGTAAAAGATTAAGGCATTTAGGCTTATAATGTGTTTAATTACATTTAGGGGGCAGAAAAATACACTCCACTTGAACAAATTGTTGAATGTGGCCCCTGTAGGTGGATACGGAAATATAGTTCATTTCTTTATGCAAATTAAACTACTTCACTATAATTGGAGTACAAATTAACAGAACTGAAACAAAACATCCCGCCTCCCTGAGCCTACACAAACAGGGGATGTCGACCTGGTGGTGTGGCTCACCCACTTGCCCACTGCAGAGCACTCCATTCACCTACTGTATCTCTTTATCCACACTAACCACCCATCCACACACTTTCACACAAACAACCATATCTTCAGGCCTGTATTCCTCCCCATTCTCGACCTGAATTAATACTCAAATAACCTCTGGCATTAAGGTGGCTTTAAAGCCATGGCCAAGCTTCAGAATCATTTGTGGGGTCAGCTCAACACTTGCTTCAGCCACGCAAGGCTAACATTTTGTCGTAAAACAGTTAAAATATGTTATGTGAACTAAGCAAGTTTCAAGATAATCACTATACACTACAAGTCACAAATATAGTCCAAAAAATGCAAGTATAATAAACCATGATGGAACACAAGCAAACAGTAGAGTTCAGAGCTCAGTTTAAATCTACCAGGCAAAATTATAATCATTTGATCTGCAGACAAGCCTGCTACAATGCAGCTGAATGTGTGACCACAGACACACTACATGTGATGGTGGGTGACACACAGCTATGACTCGTTCAAAAGTGTGGCGTGCCACTTGTAGATTGTGGTGCATGCACCATCATAGAAAGCTCTCCAAATTGCCTAGTGAACCCTTCAGGCATCAATTTAAAATGAACTATTCAAGAATAACGTGGACTTTATTATATGATAAGCCATATCAGTCAACCTTTTATTCAAACACATTGTAAGTATGACACTTTTTGCTTTAATTGCTACAGACTATGATATAGAACAATAAAACACACAGTGGCCTATACATTTTTGAACGCAAAGAAATAGAAGTGAGAAAACAAGAAGAAGAAAGAAACCTCACTAAATAAATCACACTAAAAAGTAGTGCTACTTTTTAGCATGAGCCTTCAGCCAGGGTTTTATATCTGAATAGATTTGATTGCTAAGCCAGTTCACATGACCTCTCAAATCAGGCCCCAAAAGTACAATCAGAGTACTTTCTCTTTTAAAGTGAGCCCTAGATCTCATGTGGCAGATCACCAGCTCTTATGTGAACACTTCTTCACCCTTACAGGTGTTTTTAGTTGTGCATAATAACTCAAAAAATGATCACATGTAGCTGAATTTGTAAAAGTATCAGTGCCAAGAAGTTGGCAGCTGCATGAAACTATGCACTGATCAAGGACTAGCACTCAGAAACAGTGCTTAGCAGTGTTAGGCCACTGATTGGCCCACATGACAAGATTTATAAAACACTCGAATTCATTTGTATTTGGTAAATAAATACGGAAAGAAATCGAAGAAGGAAACCCTCTGTTTCTCTCTCTTAATCTATTGATCCCCGACGGGGAATTGAGCCAGAAACGGCGTGCAGCGTCTGAGTTAATCAATACAGATAATTGTCTGCTCTCTCGGCTGCCAAATACTACAGATCGCTCAATTCAGAAAGGGCTTTCCCAGGTCTCCCCCATGACGTTTCCCAACCTTGCTGATGCCATCTGATTAATCACTCACTTCCTCATTTCAAGCTCTCTTATTAGTTCGTCAAAGACTATGTGGCATTACATATCAAAACACTGCAACCTAACGCTGTCTTTAGGGGGCTTCACTTTGCGTAAGAATCTGTGCTTGTTTACATAGTGTTTACTTATTTGTTTTTATACTAGCCCCAAATGGAAAAACTCAAGAGAGCTTCTGGCTCAGGCATGAGCTATGAAATGCAGGAGATTAATTGAAAATAGGAAAACATATGAAAATCAGGCTCATGGCCAAGACGCTTTGAGAAAGATTCCAGAATGAGATTTCGACTCTGCAAAAAAGACTTGTGAAACTGCAGATTCCCAACCTTGTTCATCAAAGTCATAGATTTTTGTGGAGGCATTCCATTGCCATCACCTTCATACTGTTATAGAATAATAAAGTGCATGTCTTATGCAAGTATATTTTTATATATAGTACAGTAATATTTATAAGTTTAATTTAAACTGATTTAGGTTTTAATTTTATTCTTGTTCTGTTTTGGAAAAAACACATCAGTTCTGTTAGATGTTTTAGCGTCAAACTTCCAGTAAAGAGCAAATATCATACAACAATACAGAGTGGTGCAGCCTGGAGACACTCACTGCTTCCAGAATTGAAAACTTTTTCCATCCGGTTGCTGACCTTGATAAGGCATGTTATTGACAGGCATGTGCAGGTATCTGTCAGGAATCTTCTGTTGCTTCAGAAAGTGTTTTTCGGATCTTAAATGCTTAACACGAGGCTCAAAAATGCTTACATAGATAAGATGGACGGGTTGTTGTTTTTACTACAGCAGGACAAAAGACAGTGCCACTGTCATGTCTTAGAAGCTTAGTTTGGATGGCTATACTTACAAGCCTCAATGTTCAGTTACTGAATGTTTTAGAGCCAGATAAAGTATTTTAACATCCACTCTCTGAAACTTTGAGATATTACTAGATTAAGAGAAAGTGTCCAGCAGAAAGGGCTGACCGAGCTGTGCTCTCCGCATTTTATGCAAAAATAGCCTCAGTCTGCTCGTTTTCTAATGTATTTTGTCCAGTTCAGCATTGCAGGGCAAAATGAATGATTTTGTAAGTAAATAACTTCTAAAGGAATGTATTCTGTTAAATAAATAAATGGGTGTAGGACAGGTTTTAGGACTCCACACAACATATCTAAGCCTCTTTCAGATGATGAGTGCTTTCTGGTAGCAGGCATGTAAAGTAAGTATGGATGTGCCTTTTGCACAACTCGGTGTACCTGCGGCGTTAAAGAACTAAGTTTTGGTTTATTTTACAGATCTCACTTTCTGTAAATCACATTCAGTTAAAGATAAAACAAAGATTAGTTGCTACACAAGTAAAGGAAGGAATTACTATGAAAATGTTTTTAAAATATTGAGACTGAGTTGCTTCTTTGGAGAAAAAAAATTCCCCCTATGAAATAGTTCCCTTTAAAATACATTTAGAAGAAATGAAGAGACAGAGAGAGGGAATTCATCCAAAATGAATAGGAAAGAGCACATAGGAAATGAGAAGGGTGAGCATGATGACATAAAATGATAGAGGAAAAGGGGCTTAAGAGCCTCATCCGTCACACGCACTGTTGACGTACTGTACCTGGAATTATCTGATAATCTGAAAAGCCTTTATTTTAACAACCCCTTCTTGTTAAATGTATGAAATCTATATTGATTTGGTATAGTTTTTAGTTATTTTTGTAAACATATATCTGTGTATTTATTGTCAAACTTCCTTGATCCAGTTCAGGGTTACAGTATTATTACTGAATGTTTTTAGAAAAGTATTTTTTTTTTTTTTTAAATGCATCATGAAACAAATCTGTAACTAAACATTGACAGAACAAATCTGTGGTGCTTTACTTCAGTGAACATGCTGTAGCAGCACAAAGAAAAGAGAATTTGCATGAACTTAGAGAAGGGGCCTCAAATCCTATGCGGAATAAGACTTGAGTCCATGTTAAATCTGCTTCCCTTCTTCTGTCTGGAGAGCATGGCACCCCTGCACTAACACAAAAGAGGGTGGGGGGGGCAAGCTGGCGGAACGCAGGTGCATTAATGAAGCTGTGCCAGATCAATCTTTCTACACAAGCAGGGTGTCTAAAACATTTTTTTGCTTATTCTTTGGCACGTGCTGGTGTGCACTTTTCCATTCTAAAATCGTAGTAAATCAATCTGGTTAACAATGCTGATTACAAATTGTTTGTCCTTCCAGTGCCAGTGGAATTTTTATATTGCGTTAGTTTAGTGTAATCCTATACTTGGCACGTACATCAGGTGAGTTGATGGAATGAACATAAAGCTGCAGTTTGCAGAGTGAGTTATAAAAGAGTTGTCTCTTTTGACTGCACATCTTTTGAATATCAAATATGTGGTCATGACAGAGGTATTTCTTTGTGGCTTATCTCTGCCTTTAGCAATCACATACTACGTGGCCAGTTTCTGGAGATAATTTAAAGTTCACACTAATAGTTGTACTTTGCATCGCAGAAATAGAGCTGAGATGTGCATTGTAAGACGGATGTTTAAGAAACGGGTTTACAGTACATCCAGTTGAACCTAGCTTGCATAAATTACATAAAGGAAAAAGGAGCCATTGTTCATTTTGCTCAATGGGTACAATAGATTTGGGGACCTTGAAATGGAAACACTCTTGACAACATTTCAAAAATGAATATAAGAGTTCTTTGACATTATATTTTATATGTAAGCATTTATGTATTAACATTCTCAGACCTTTGTCAATCCAGTTTATGCTTGTGTGAAAAAATATATACACAATATATGATATTAAAAATAACATTTCCTAAAGAAAATTGAAAGGAAATGTCAGAGCACGGGTGTTCAATAAATAAAAAGGCAGCAGTTCTTGTAATCCAACTAACTTGTTTTGCCATTATCTGATGGAAAGTTGCCAAAATTAGAGAAGAGACAGTTTCAAACTAATTGTTAGGAGATTTCACAGATAGTTTGTTTAATTTAAAGAATTCTGTCGACGTAATAAGACTGGCATTGAAAGTGCCTGTGGGAGCGTGTGTTGCAGTTCCCCCTCTGTAGGCCCCGGCGCACCGATCGATCGAAACTCGCAGCAATAAACCATTTTCATTGTCAGCTGCCCTGAATACAGAATGGGGAGAGAGCAAGTGGGGGAGGCAAAGACATTCTGCTTGCAGGAACAATTCCAGCTTCATGTCGCCTTCAACCCCCCCCACCACCCCCCCTTCACATTTCCCCTTTTCATGAAGTCCATTCCTTATTACTCTGATCATTAAGCCAATATCTCCAAAGTCACTTTTGCCATATGTTATTTCTGTTAGGTGTTCGCCTTTTAATGTCTTTTCAAGAGTTAATTTTCATCAAATACTTAACATTTTAATAAATAATTTTCTCAGCTTTTTACATATATTTCTAATTTTACATCCTTTTTATTTCATAGAAAGAATATGAATAGTAACATACATGACACTGATGAGGGGGGCATAAGTTTCCTTTTTTTACAGTTTACACATTTTCTGAGAGTTTATTGCCTAATTATCTGATATTTTTTTAAATCTCATACAGTCCTAAATGTGATCAGTTGTAAATGTGCTTTTCACAAGGAGAAGTATTGAATCTCTGATTAAAGATACATATTTTTTTGAGAAGGTCTTAAATTCTGTGGGTTCTAGTACTGGAAATCTGATTATTTAAAAAATGTTTTATACTGTTTAAAATAATTGCAAAGAACTAATTGGCTTTGTTTCTAAAAAATTAATTAACGATAAATACTGATTCTTTTTTGTAGAATTGGCTGATATAAATCATGTTCTTTGATTCTTTGTGTTTTTTTGTAAACAATTGCGATACCTGATTTAGTATGTATATGATTTACTGTCATCATAAATTTGCAAAGAACATTGCCAAGTCACACTTAATTTATCATTGGAAAAAAACCTTTCCTCAAGGTCAGTTTATATTTTTTGGAAAATTTTTTTGTCTATGTCCATTGAGGTTATTGTAAGGATTTCTGGTAACTTAGGATTTTTTGCATGTAATTTATGGCATCAACAAGGAGCTTTATTTCTTGTTAGTCATTGCAGTGCTTATAAGGAATATAAATCATGTAGTTTCCAAGGCAAGTCAGTTATTTATGATCAGCATAATGTTTGTGGCACTGTCTTGTACAGTAATTGACAGTCATAATTATGTTTGGAAAGATTGCCTTGGGAGAAAGCTGGTGAAAAATTTCTTGGCTTAATTGTTCTCCTTATTGTCAGTTCTACATGTTTATTTTTTTTTTCCAGGATATATAGAGCTTCTAGCCTTTCAGCTGCCATCGCTAATTAAAATTCCTATGAGGAAATGGGCACCTTTATTAAAGTATTATTGGTGTGTGTGATGAACTAAAAGTGTGCTATTTTCCATTTTTTGAACCTGTTATTTCCACTGTGGAGCCACAGAAAGCCAGGGTGCATTTCAATGGAATAAAATGTAAAGAAAGTAAACAATCCTGATGTGGTTCTCCAGTCCATCACAAACCCCAGGACAAACTCAGTCATACCAGACCAATCTAGAGTGATCATCTAAGTTAATATACGTGTCTTTGGCCCTGTAGAAGTAAGCCAGTGTAAAAGAAGAAGGCCTTTCAGAATATCCACACTCCACACAGTCTAGAGCCAGGTCCCTGGACTTGTAAGGAAGGAGCACTAGCCACTGTAACCACATGTAATAATTGTAACTAACTGTAAACAAAATCTGAAATATTACAGTTCTAAAAGAGAAGCCAACACTAGCACTCACAGCGTTTTTCATCAATCCAGTACAGTCTTACACTCAAAACAAGTATGTTTTTCCTCATTGATCAATGTTGGTGGTGTTTCAGTTCCTGTTTCCATATTAAATGTACTTAGGTAATAATAGTGGATCTAACAAAGGTACTTCATGTTTGACAAAGGTGTATTTGCTACAAGTGCTGTTCTTAACAGTTCCGTTTCTGATGCTGCCTGAGTTGGCCATGACTGTAGCAAGTATAAGACAATCCTCAGTCATGTGCAGTACACCTGTATGTGGTAACTGCTGTCATTTCCATTATTTGCAGTTAAAACAATGAGCATGTGGAATTCCATATTAAACAATGTCTTTATGTGTATATTAATTTGCCAGCAGTTTTACGTAGCAGAGTTTAGGGTATTCAAGCAAAGATTAGTCCTAACTAAATTGCAGTAACAGGATTTACTTTCTCAGAGTTGTGCATTGATTGATGCCACTGCCCAACCCAGTCTTTTGATTTTACATGTTCTTCCCATTTCCTCATGAATTTTTCTCTGAGTAGTCTATTGTTTTCTCCAACTTCCCAAACACACGTGTTAGGTTAACCGGTGATTAAATATGAACATATGCATGAATGGACTCCAGGCAGGGCTGGTTCCAGCCTTGCATCCATTGACTCCAGCCTCCATGACCCTGAAGTGGGTAAGTGTGTTTGAGAAAGTCACTTTACTTTTTTAGTTGTGTCCTATGTTAAAATAGTATCTTTTGGTGCAGTCAAAAACATTTTGTTAAACAATAGTTAATTATTGGATTATTTTTTTTAATATTTAATATAAATCAGTAAAGTGATGCATTGTATGTTATAAAATATTTTTCACCGTACAATATTGTCAATGAGAGGGTAGAATATTCTGTCTAGTTTTAGAACAGGTTCATACTTTTTGTCATTTTGTGCTTAAGTGGTTTTTGTAAGTTGTGACAGTGTGCTCCAAACTGAATGAAACACAGTTTGCTGCTGTTAAAAGTAATTTAAAACTAGTCAATGCCAAAAAAGCTACAATAAAAGAATGTTTAAAGCAGGCACAGAGCGTTTTGCTTGCCATCAAGATGTTACATGGTACATCTAAAATTACCTGCATATAACTTGCATTCCTAGCTACTGTAATATAATATATGAGCTGATTTATTTTGCAAAACTATGCAATGCCATAAAAGTGGCATTTCAAATTAAAAATTTCAAACTTTATAATTTAGCTATAATATTACACAACAGCAGCAGAGGCTGGAGGCCAACTACATTTCATCACTTGAATGGAAACTCTTTACACAAACCTGACAGCTTATTTTTTATTTTTGATGCAAAATAAGGTAGATAATTACTGTACCACTTATGCATCTTTGGCACTTCAGATCTGTATTTTGTATATTTTTAAAGCACATACTGTATAGTATTAATTCAGCTTTCCTTGTTTTCAAACTCTACATATCCAGTTTATGGTTGAGGAAGGCAGAAGCTTATCCCTGCAGCACTGGTTGCATGGCAAGAACCAACTCTAGAAGTATCACCAGTTCATCACAACTGGTCTAACTTATGATTGTTTTAAAACTTGAGAGTTCCAAAATATCCCAAAAATACTCAGTAGAGGGAAAAAGCCAAACAAGGGCAAAAAAGCAAAGGATCTTTATGAATAAAAATGCTTATTATCACAAAATTGCTCTAAAGCAATAAAGTAAGATCAGAGGAGAACAAAAAGGCGAAAGGTGTCACCAGACAAAATGAAAGCAAACCAAGTCCCTGTACAAAATCCCAGGTGAAGTCAAAATAGAGCATAATGGTCAGATCATTCACACAAGTACTGTAATGATAATTACTCACCAAATCCAGAACCAAAAGGGACTGTGGATTGCCCCACCTTTAGAGGACTGAGGACAGTCCATTGTAGTGACGGGCAGGTAGACTCTTGGAGAACCAGCCACAAAACTCATGGTACATAAAACAAGATGTGTAAACACATAAAAACTATATTGCCAACATACACAAAACTCTCAAAAATGAACAAAAAGGGCTTTAAATGAGAATTGAAGCCCTAGCCAGTCGACGAACACATGGCAAAACATAACAGTGATTGAGTGTAAACTGAAAATTTTGGGATGTGGAAGGAAAAGTAGAATCCCTACAGAAAAACCTCTGAAGAGACAGAGATAACAGAAATAGAAACTAAGACAAGATTTGAACCCTGTCTGTGATAGCCATGCAGCATCCGCACTAAGCACTTCACCATATTGACTATAGAGTATCAAACTGCAATAAGAAAGAAAGTGCTGTACTAACATACAGAATAACTGGAAAGTCAAAACTGATAACATAGAGTAAAGTTATTTTACAGTGATTGTTATGAGGCCACAAAGAGTATCTTAATTAAGTCCAGCTTCCTGCTGAGCATTTGAGGTTGATTGTGCTACGGATTTGACAGTTGTCCAGTATCCTTTCACTCTCCAATAATGTGCCTACAAGCCAATTAACATCTGTAAATTACATACACGGCTTTGTGCATTCACCCTACAGTGGTTCTTGCCATTTTTCCTTTGTGCATTCACCCTACAGTGGTTCTTGCCATTTTCCATCACACCTTGGTTATATTGTAACCCACTGCAACCCAGATCCAGAAATACTGCTATGGAAGTGGCAAATATATATTTATATCTCTATTATAATAAAAAAATCTTGGGTTGAGACGTGATCTTCTCGGAAAGACACTTTGACGTCCCGCGTGACTAGACTTTACAACCTTTGGAAGCAAGACCCATGAGAGGGTGACTTTTTCATCGTCACGCCCTACTTAGAAACATTTTAAAACAAGTTCACAGACATCTTACCTCGCAGTTGTTGGAATGCTTTTGGCAGACACACTTTATGTGCTCCCAGCTCTTAAAAATGTTACACGTGATGGCACATGAACAAATAAGTGAAGAAGAAAGAGCAGCACGCCAAAAGGAGACATGAAAGCGTTGGAGAGAAAAGAAGGCAAAAATAATGTAAAGAAGAACAATAATAATCTATGTGCAAATTCAGAAAATAAGGAAAGTAATAATCAGCCCGGACCAAATGGAATTGAAAACCTTGTGCGTCCAATCGGGGTCAGACATAAAAGACTTCATAAAGATGTTCAAAAGTGTTGGCGCAATACTCGTGCAGAGAAGGTTAAAGAATATTAAACTAGTAAAATTCGTAAGTCTCAAAAAAAAGAAAGTAAAGATTGCATTAGCACAAACAAATGGAAATTATTACTCGGTGAAATAACAGAACAGCAAAAACAGATTGAATATATGGACATAGATGATACGTCAGAAGTATGTACGTATTGTAAGGCTTTAAAGCTTAAGTTGGGGACTTGTAGATCGTGTAATTCGTGTTGCCAGGGAAAAATAGTGTTGCCTCCCAATGAAGAGGCGTATCCACGAAAATTAAAAGATTTGTTGTTTGGTGAAAGTGAAATCCACAAACAATGCAGGTAAAAATATCTGAATCTACAATAAACTTTTCGTGATTGCATCATTCAATGCTCAAAACGTAGATTTACACAGTAATGGACCATATGCTATGAGAATCTGTCGTCCTGCAACAATTAAAGCTGTGAGAACTTTAACTTAGAAGAAACCACAATTCGGTCAGGTGTATATTTATGGTCACGGATTAGCGATGCAACATAGAATTGAAAGAGTATGTAACAATTCCCATAAAATAATAATCTCTTTAAATTGTATATCCGGATAACTAAACCCGGGGTGGGCGAGCAGAGCGAGCAAGGGGCAGAGCCCCCAGTATATATATATATATATATATATATATAT
>JANRMT010062829.1:25913813-25928681 GCA_026402145.1 Polypterus bichir lapradei
TATGTGTGTGTATATATATATATATATATATATATATATATGTGTGTGTGTATGTGTGCGTGTGTGTGTGTATATATATATATATATATATATATATCAAAATACCCGCGCTTCGCAGCAGAGAAGTAGTGTGTTAAAGAAGTTATGAAAAAGAAAAGGGAACATTTTAAAAATTACGTAACATGATTGTCAATGTAATTGTTTTGTGACTGTTATGAGTGTTGGTGTCATCAAGGATTTGATTATCATTATTTCTTTCAGGTTCGTATTTGGAGGATGTGTTGTGTTCAAGTTACATTCCGTGTTTGTCAACCGTTGTAAAGATAACAGGTTTCATTCATCAATTCCGTTTTTACTCCATCAATAAACAGCTCGTCTTCCTCTTTATTTGAGACATCACACACTGCATGCACAGGTTTTTTTTTACACTGTCTTCCTTTAGCTGGACATTGACTTTTTCCACCGTGTGCTTTGTTTCCGCAGTAGCTGCACTTATGAATATGCTTGTATGCGTCATTCGCTTCATATTCTTTTGCTTCCTTCTCAATTGTATAATGCGTTTTTTGTTCAGCGCTCTTTGGAGCTGTTGCTTTTTGTCTGCGTACTGCGTTCACAGTAAGTTCACGTGCATCCATCGAAGTTTCTCAGCTGTGCTTGTGCTATCTCGTGCGATGTCCACGGCTTTATTTAATGTTAGCTAAGACCCGGCACTTAAAAGTTTCTCTTGCAGTTTCGCTGAGTTTGTGCCAAACACCACCCTGACCATCTCATCTTCGTTTGCATAAGCACAGTCCTTCACCCGTGAATATTTAGCGGCAGAGTGTTTCTATTGGATTGCCGTTGACGGATGGCCTTATATGGGCAGGCACTCAATTATGTGGGCGGCGTGACGATGAGGGACGCAACTCCGCCTCACACAGCGACCGAGCTGCAGGTTATGGCCGGTATATATGTACATAAGTAGGTTCCAGTTATGACCGTTACGCATAGAATTTCGAAATGAAACCTACCTAACTTTTGTAAGTAAGCTTTAAGGAATGAACCTGCCAAATTTCAGCCTTCTACCTACACGGGAAGTTGGAGAATTAGTGATGAGTCAGTAAGTGAGTGAGTGAGTCAGTCAGTGAGGGCTTTGCCTTTTATTAGTATAGATTAGCAGTTGTAACTGTGTGGACACTAGGGGTCACTGTTGCCCCTTTTAACCCCAACAGACAGACCAAGGCTAAAACACCAAGAAATTATTTAATTTCTTCCTTTAATGTGCCCACAAGCACCACAGCCACAAATAAACAGACAAGTAATCACTAAATCTCTCAATATTATTCTCTCTTTTCTCAACAACACCTCCAAGCAAGCTCTGTCCTCCACCTCCCGACTCTGGCTCGTCTGCTGGATTCCCAACAGTCCTTTAAATAGTCCTTGACCCGGAAGTTCTTCCGAACACGTGACTTGTCAGATGGAAAACTCCAGTTTCTTTTTCAGCCCAGAAGTACTTCAGAGTTTCCGCCCTCGTGATTTGATTGTACTTCCAGGCTACATAGAAAATAGAGGTTCTTATATATTTCTGTAGTGTCCCCTGGCGGTGCCCACTGCACCCAGCAGGAAAGTGATACTGAACTCCAAAATCCATAATACCCTGCGGGAGTCCGGGGCATCATTATACTGTAGGGACGCTGCCCTCTATCGTCTTGGGGAAAGTAGGGTCCCAAATTAGCTGCCTTCCCCCATCCTTCCACTCTTGTGGCATTCCTTCCGGGTTGAACTGTTGGCCGTCCCCCATACAGCATTTTAAAATCTATCCTAAAGGACACCGGTAACCAGTGTAACAATGATAAAACCAATGAGAGGTGCTCAGATTTTTTTTTTTTTTTGCTGGTTAAGATTCTAGTTGCTACATTTTGAATTAATTGCAACCAGTTGATGTGTTTCTTAGGTCGTCCTGTTAGGAGAGCATTGCAGTAATGTAGCTGACTAAAAACAAAAGCATGAATTAATTTTTCAGCATCTTGCAATGTTATAAGAGGTCTAACCTTTGTAATATTTCTTTAGTGAAAAAATGCAGATCAGAGTTCATGATCATACCTAAGTTATTAACTGCCTTGACTTTGAGTGCCAAGGGGTCAAGGTTATTTCTAAGATCTTCACTATTTCCATTTTTCCCAATTAAAATTTCTATTTTTTCCTTTAGTTACATATTTTCTATTACATGCATTGATTTCTTCAAATATTACAAAGACATGAAGCCCTTTTTTCTCTTTTATAGAAAAGCAATTACTATGAATATACATTCATTAATTGTAATCCAACATAAGGTCTGGAGCCTGTACTAGCAAACTAGAAACCTTGTGCATGGAGACAGTCTAAGTGTAAGTAAGGCTTTATATAAATAAAATGAATTGTTATTAACTAGTTACAAATAAAGTTGAACATAGATTTTAAAACAATAACATTTCAATAGCTTCAACACGTACGTAGCAAGTCATCACTGAATTAACACTTACAGTGTGTATAAGAAAACAGTCTTGTTTCTTGCTAATTTAACTCTGGTGATTTTGCTGTGCAGCGGTTCAGGCAACATTTGTGTATAATATCTCAATGTAATATGGCTAGGGTGTCACAATTGGTAAAAATAAGCAAATTTGTTAAGAGGCTTTCCTTGGATGATCACTTTTTCCAGGGAAGTCAATGTGCAATGTTCCCTTTAATCCTTTACATCTGTATAAGGAACCACCAAGGCTTTACATATCTGTTTTTTCAGTAATCATTACAGTATATTAACTTTTGTTGCCTATTTAGCATCTGTTGCTTTAATCATATGTCATGCCCTTTCTCTTGATCTGTTGAGCCTTGCTGTTAATAAAAGATTCTAGTTTCTTTCTAGGATTATAAGGCAGCTTCAAAAGCACAAATTACCCAACAATAGTTTATCTTAAGATGTTTCTCATTGTGAATGGTACCACACTATACAGCATTGGTGAGTGTGCATGTATGTGAATAAGCATTTTCTGCTTAGTGCTGCCAGAATAATCAGATAAGTGGGTATGAAAATGGTTGGACAGAATGAAGCATAAGTGGATATATGCATTTTAGCAGGTATGTAGTGGTGTTGAGACAGTTTCCCTTGATATCTTTCTGGTGGATTGCAGGGTCTAGGATAATGGGTTAATGATGGAGGTGAGGGCTCCATGTTTGAGATCAGATTGGCACCATCACTCTTCCAAAGACTATTGTGTGAAACTGTTGCTGGCATGAATACTGTTAACAGTATGATGATGTAGGCTGTCAAACAGTTTAGTTATTGTCACTTTTTCTTGGCAAGTAGAAGTCTACGTTTATCTCATTCCTCTAATCATTTTAACTGAACATTTTTCATTCCAGGTCTTGTTTATTGTGTAATCAATAATTGGTTAAAAATATATTCACAAATGTTAACAGTTAAACTTTTAGGAATGAGAAAAAATGCTACTAATTTGTGAAATGCATTAGTTAATGAAAAAGCACGTTTTTGAGTACTGCCATTACGACAGTCATCTAATTTTTACAAGAACCAACTCTGGACATTTGTCACAGTTGTGGTATACTGTTGTGCCCTGTTTTGATTTCTCTGCGGCATTCATCACATGAAGAATTAAGAGATGCATTCACTAAATGTCCATGAGCTGTTTTTATTCATTCAAGAAAAATGCTGAACCCTCAAGATAAATTTTATAACTTACTCTGAACCCATTACAAGTCTAACCTTAGCAATGACTACTACCAGTAGCCATATTTACATAGATTTAGTACAATCATCTATGTAACAAAGCCACTCACAATGCTGACATAAGGTTGTGTGCTCTGCATATATTAGCTTTCGACGATTTCCTGGCTTTGTCTGTATTCTGGTGTTTATTTATTTTGATGTTTAATGCCCAAATGCATCTGTCTGTCCTGCTTCTTGCTAATTATAGTTCAAAGGGTTTGTCTGAAATGAAAATAGCTAAAGATTTACCTTCATGACTTTCAGTAAACCACCTCCAAAAAAGCCCATCCAAGAATGTGTTTTTAGAAATAGGTTAGGCTAAGAAGGAATGGAAGTTAATACTTTATCCAAGCAGCATGATGTACAAGACAGTTTCTTGTCAACCTAACAGGATGTCTTCAAGTGCCGTGAGACTGCAACAGTACCCACCATGCTACCCTGCTGTAGATGTAGTCCACAGAGTTGACTACAGCAGTTTCAGGTGTGTAGATAGGCAGTACTATGTGAAGCAGAAAAAATTATTAAGTGCATGTCTCTGTTAACACTTTATTTCAACTTTGAATTCATACATATTTTTAGCATATTGTAGTTTCTGGCATATTTGCCTGTAAAGATGAAGGTTTACAGGATCTCCTTCTATCTCCCTCTCCTTGGCTTTGAGGATTTGCCAGAGTTTTTCAAGCCAAGGGCATGGCAGAGTGGCGCGATAAACCTTTATATAATGTCTTTATGAATATCTTTTATCACAATGATGAGGTCAGATTAGGCAGCATCCAGAATGTCTTTGCAGTTATGATGTGTCAGTCAGGTAGGCTAGGAATGTTCACCCATTCTGGGGCCACAGTCAAACTAACGTGATGAGTATGTGAAAGTCCAACATGAATATCTGAAATAATTGGGATGACACCTTTGCTTTGGTCCCAGTCTCTGCCATGACTTTAGGGATATTTGCGCTTCCATCACATGTGATAAGAGAGCCGATTCCATTTCTTAGTCACTTCAGATATATCAAAGAATGGTAATCTGGCTGAAGCTGGTAGGGAGCCGTTTTGATGGCCGAGAGCACAATGCCTTTGTGGATCTGTCAGAATAGGAAAGATGCGACTAAAATGTGCATAAAAATATCACTTCTCTAGCTGTGAACGTTGTGTCGTTACAGGTATGTCAGTCACTGACATTTCTGACAGAAATGGCATTGGCGTCAGGGTACTGTGGCCATCACTGGTCATGTTCTGGAGTTGGAGAGCTGCTGATTTCTAAAGATGACAAATACTTGCCTTTTGTCTGTCTTTATCAAGGTGTCATTCTTCCTCATAATGTCTTTAGAGTAAGATATAAACGATGGTGTTGCTATCTGCAGTAAAAGTTAAAAGAAAAAATGTCTAAAGTCAGGGATGGCTTTGTAGGGCTGTGCATTTAGGCAACAATTGCACATTTGTTGAGTACATTTTATGTTATTGTTAAAGATGAGCTGAAATGAAGGTACTGTGCAGTGACAGTGATGGATATTTTGGGGCAGTAATTGTGGGTGACGCCTAACCACACATATATGGCAGCTGTGCTGCATAGTAGATAATCTGAGTGTAGGATAATTGCTGTGTCCTGCATTGCACTGATGTCGCCCCCTTGTGGACATGGTGACAGCACTGAGTAATGAACAGATCTATGAATCTGAAGCCTTTGTTGCTCCAGCATAGGCAATAGAAAGTCGCAGCCCTCCTATATTAGTTACACTGAAGGTGAAGAGGTTTGCACACTCTTTCTTCCTGTGCCTTATTTTTTTCTTATTATAAAATGATAGCGTTATTTTTTTTCCAACTTCTCTTCTCATGCCCCCCCCCCCCCCCCCCCTCCAATTTTTTTTTTCTCTCTCTCTCTTTCTCTCAGCCTGCCCCTGGGGAGCAAGCTCTAATAATGTATTTGATCGACTCGCGGCGGGCGTACAAGCGATTATTGTCTTGTAGGGAGTCAAAAGTATTGATCCGCGGAGAAATATGAGCGTGGAAATGGAGGCCGCTTGTCAGATACAATAACCGCGGGCTCCCTCGAGCATTAAACAGAGACACACAGAGTCTCCTTTAATTACTGCTGTGAACAACAGAACTGAAATCGAGAGGCAGGTTTCAAACTTATATACCTAGACAGACACACAGACACATACTCACATTATGATCCCTCAAGTACTAAACCCGTTAGCTTTTAGGGCCAAATTCATCAAGAAAGTCAGAAGATGCCATTATCTCAGGAGTTGTTGGCCATCAGACAGACCAGCTGACCAGTACACACAATTTGAGAAACAAGTTTCAGACATTTGTGTTCATTCAGATTACTACTTGATATGAAAAATAAAAAGCTTCAAATGCAAAGAAAAAACACTTTCTAACAACATATTGCAAAATACTTTTGACGGGTAGACCACTCTGCCATCTTTTTTTTTTTTTTTTAATTGGAAAGTTACTTGGGGTTGCCACCTGTGGGGAATTCATTTTGAATTTAGGGCACTAAATCTTGCATATGAAAGCCCAGTTCAAGGTCTCATGTTCCTGGGTTCAGGGGCACCCTGGAGACCTTGCATTTTTTTCAGATCAGGGATAGGAGGAGGATGTAACCATTTAGACTGTAGACTTTATTTTTTTTAACCTTAGAGAGCTGTTAAGGCATGTTTTACCAGCAAGAAAAAAAATCAGTGCAGGGAATGAGGCTTACAAGTTACTACAGCAACAAATGGTCAGCCTCTGTCCATTTAAAATTGGAAGGTCTGTCTTCTTTATTCAGACACATAGCATCAGCACTCCAACCAATCAGAAAGTGACCATGAAAGGAAAAAAAAAAAAAAAAAAGTAAGGTGGTCAGAAAAAAATAGTGTGACATCACTACTGGCCAGTCCCTGCTGCATGATTGGTGGGTGAGTCCTGTTGTCAAGGCAACCATACGAAAGGTCTTGGTGCCTGTGTGTTTGTGTGCTTGCTGGCCTATAAATTGTCCAACTGCAAAATATCCAAGCTGTTTTTGTGTCCATTTCTTATTAATGTTGTCTTACCTTTTGAATTAGCTTTTTTAACAATATTGTAAATGTGTTGCTGCAGATTATTAGAGGCTAAATGCTTCCAAATTGCATAGATCTGAATGCTGGCATTTTCAGTCATGGCAACCAGCAGGGAAGTGATTTCAGCAGTTTTATACAATACTTTCAGAGCAGCTATGCTGAAGATGATTTCTCTAAATTACCCAATTTTTATTTTTAAGGAAAGCTAATAGAACAGCACTGTGGGTGCTGCCAGTGGAAGAGTAAATGTTTCTGTCCATTAAATGTTTTTTTTTCTGTTTGCCTCAGTCTTCTTTATGAACTAAGGGACAAAAGTCTGAACTGTAGCTTGTTCTCAAGGGGTCCATGGATGGAACTTGTCGTGATCTTGTGCATATTCCAAATATAAAGTCTTTGAATGCAAAATTTAAACCACAGTGGGCCTTCAGAGGGTTTACTTTACTGATTTTTGAGTATATTTATTTAAAAACACTAATGGGAAATCTTCTCATAATATGGTTAGTGATTAGCAACAAATCTTTAGTTTCTGAGGTAATTTTCTGCCTTGGGACATGTAATAGTAATAATACATTTTAATTTAGGACATTTCACATTTTGAATATGGTTCAATGATTTTTTCACAAATAATTACAATGTCAATTAACATTAATATGTATAAATACAGGTAATGTTGTTCAAGAAAGTTTGCAGAAAATGAATGGGCATTTAGAAGCATACCAGAACATGAAACTGCACCAAGTCGGGCACTTGTGCAGTACAATTTGATGCCATTTATCATTTTCTCATTGAAGTTTATTTGGTATATAGGAGATTTCATGCACATCAGTCTGTGTCTTTTTGATGCAGAATATTGGTAGGTCTAGAGGACTGCATTAAGAAACCATACACTTTTCATTGTATACTACTGTGTGTGTATATATGACAACTGAAATCAAAACTGAATTTTAAATTTAAACTAGGATGTGTTTCTGTGTCCATGTAATCACTATTCTAAGTGACTTTTGAACCATAATGTTTATACTGATCCAACATGTCCTGCTGCCAAGCAAAGAACACAGGTTACAGGACTTTGACGCCCATCACAGTTAAAAGTGTAAGTTAAAAGCATGATCCTATAAGTCATCAATAATATTAATATATTTTTAAAATGAACAATGATAGAATAATAAACACTAGTAATACTTTATTTAATAAATATATAGATTACGTCAGCAGCAGTGACAAATTCACATGTGGGCACTATGTGTATAGTTGTGTAGGCTAAAGTAATATGATTTGAATCTGAAAACTGTTTATTGATTTTCTGACCCTGTTTTTTATAAAAAGGGGAAACGAGGAGCGGTGACATGTCTGGTATAAGACAGGAACTTGTTCTGACCAGAATAACATTCCATCACAGGGCACAATCGTGTATTCACACAAAAAACATATACGGCACACAGCCAATTTAGAGTCAACAGTTAACCAAACACACATGTCTTCAGGAAGCAGGAGCAAACCAGGATGTATACAGTGTGTACATGGAAACTTTATTTGAATATGAAAAATATATGCTAAAAATTACAATATAAAAATTATTTACAAGTTTATTGCATTTAATAAAATAGATCTGACTTGTACACAGAGTTTGTCATGTAATGTTGGGTTAAAACTTGAATCAGATTCCTGATTTTGAAACAGTCTTTCACGTTGGCATAAATTAACTTAGTTTGAAACCCACACCTGACAAAATAGTCTCTATGAAATCTACATTTTCTTTCTGTTTCAGTGTCGGTTTTTATCAAGTGTACATATCATAATTCAAAGACCAGCAAGTTAGGTTGTTTGGCAGCTGCATGTATAAGTGAAACATTTCTGAGACGTAATTATTTATTATTGTAATATGTACAGGCTGGGGGGGCACAGCGATACAGTGGAGAGTGCTTCCACCTCACATATACCTGTACTGAATCATGGGTTTAAACTCTGTGACCAGTCATCTGTGTTAAATGTATGTTCACCAAAGATATTATGTTGATTGAGGATTCCAAATTGTCCCTTTGTACATGAGTAGGCCCCGAGATGGACTGGTACCCTGTTCAGGGATGTGTCCTGACTTTCACACAGTGCAGCTGGAAAAGAATAAGGTTCCCCATGGCCCTGAATTGTCCAAATGGACCTGACAATGTTATGTTGTATTTCAAATCTCTAAATCATAGCACCAAAGTCAACATAACAAAAACAGTTTACTTTATCACTTGCTTCTTCCATGGTTGTATCAACTACTTGGGAATTATTTTTCATGACAAGATTTAACATACAAAACTGCTGTTGATGGTAATTAAGCCTGCGATGCTATTTACATTTTTCACATACATGTTACTCTCATTTTTTGTGCATGTCCATCCATTTTTTGAATATGTTTCTCCTGTTAATAGATTAAAGCATGGTCCCTCCCTGAACGAGATGCCAGTGTATTACATGGTTTACATGCACTCTCAGTCATACAGTAACACTTTAAAGTAATCAATTAACACAGCTCACATGTCTCAAAGTACCTGGAGAAAATCACAGCAACTATATGAAAACTCTACACAGATAGTGAAAGACAGAGATTTTAAGCAAAGTAAAAGCAGCTGTGAGGAGGTAGCACTAATTGCTGTAGTACTATGCTGCCCTTGTTATATGCTGTACATGCAGGTTATTGTCTCCTTTTGTAAATTAGAGCTCATTAACTGTACACTTCTTTATAATAATGCCTATGATATTTTAAAGATGTTTATATCTACAATAGATGCTTTAATCCAAAGTGACTTACAGTCATGCATGCATAGATCAATTGTTTTCACTTTTTTAATGAATCAGAATCACATAAAGAGTCTTTGGTAGGAAATAAATTGGCAACCACGTGCTTTATACAATTCATCACCTTACATGTTAATTGTTCTGTTTACAATGAAATATACTTTATAAAGTATTAATTAATAAAATTGATTTAAAAAGTAATCTCACACCCTCTGGCTGGTTTCCGCAAAGTTTAGGATGTTTTAGTCCAGTTCTGACATAACATGAAAATAATGTGCAGTATCATTTACCTTTTAAGACTACACTTTCCTTAATTAAGTGAATTTGTCATCTTATTCACTTTTCTGTTAACCAAAAAAGGTTTAAGAAACAAAGCATAATTAAAAAAATTAAGCTTAATAAAATCATTGGAAAATACAGTACTGAGTTTATATTGGAGAAGAGCAAGCAAACTGTGACCTATACATATGGGACTTTTTTTTCCAATCATATAGCATTTTGTTATTTTAGTTTGTAACATCCTTCGGTTAATTCAATGGATCCCTTCATTTGTGAAAGAAAACTGAAGAGAAACAGGGTAAAAGGTAAGAAACAGAAATTAAAGACTATTGAAAAAAATTAAACATTTCTGGCATTATTTCCTCCTGTTCTGCTAATCTTAATTTCAGCATTTATGGACTAAGATCCTGACCAGAATCTCCTTTATATTTTGTTATCTTTAAACATCAACAATATAAACCCAGGATTAAAACATAAACATAGATGTTATTTGCATAAACAATTATTTTTTTCCACTCAAGGAGAGCATACTGCTACATACTGTACATGAAATACATAGGGCACTCAAAGCTAGATTCCTAAAATAGTGAAGAAGCACCTCTATCCAGCATGCCAAACATCCTACAGTAAATGCATGCCATATTACAGTATATCAGAGTTGTACTAATTTTCTTACATATCCAGTTCCAGGCCAGTAACAGATAATATTTTGTCTAAGTGGGTTCTGCCAGCAGTGTAGAACATGATTTACTTTGCCAGCTTTTGAAATATAATGGTTTGGGCGTTTTTTAAATATAGAGATTCCTGAATTATGTTATAGTATTATGAGAGAAAAAAATATACTATATACTGTATATATATATATATATATATATATATATATATATATATATATATATATATATATACACACACACACACACACACACACACACACACTGCGGTGGGCTGGCACCTTGCCTGGGGTTTGTCTCCTGTCTTGTGCCCTGTGTTGGCTGGAATTGGGTCCAGCAGACCCCCGTGACCCTGTAGTTAGGATATAGCAGGTTGGATAATGGATGCATGGATATATATACAGTATATTATATATATATATATATACACACACACACACAGTATATATATATATTTTTTTTTTTTTTCTCATATATATATATAATGTACAGTATATGTGTGTGTGTACTTTTTTATTTTTAAAGGTTTGTTTGTTTCCTTGAACTACTTCTTACAGTACAGGGTTGTGTGGTGCCAGGTCCTATTACAAAAAAGGCTGATCTACCAAATCTTATAGTCAGTAGGATGTGATTAAACACCAAAGTTCTCCATGAAAGCATTGAAGGAATGTAGAAATTCTACACATACAGTGCCTGAGTGGGATTTTAAACCCAGGGCTACAGAGCTATAAGGGAGCATTTACTACTGCATCATCCAGCTTTCAGCATGTACTGTACATGTAAAATAACCATAACATACAAATTTACATTTTTTTTTTTATTATAGTAGTGCTGCATAAAATGTCAATTTAATTTTTTCACATTTGAAAATCATAATGTTACATACTATACATACAAAAACTTTTTACATGTAATACATAAAACCTATTTTGAATACAATAATGATTTTACAGTGCCATTTATGTTGACTTTGTATTTAATTTTTGCAGTAACACATTAATATTTAAAATAAGGCATCTATCATATTTTTTTATATTATAAAGCCCAGCATTTATTCCTTTAGTGTTTAACTAATTACATGGTTCTGTTTAAAGTAAGCATATACAGGTAGGTGTACTTGTCATAAAGTAACTGAGCAGAGAAATGTTGATTATATATGTAAACCCAGAGAATGGGCCTCAAAGTGAAATGGAGAGTGACTCACAAATAGGAGATTTTTTAAAAGCATCTGTTAGCTTTCTTCTCATTCTGAACAGAGAGCCTTCCTAGTTGCACCACAGGAGTTCCTCGATTCCATCATAGTACATAAAAGAGGAAAGTAAAGGCTGTTTAAGTAAATACAAATAAAATTACATATGGATATGGCTTTTAAGTGAAATATGAAATAAAGCTGAACTCCTAAAAAACACAGTGTTTGTGGTCTTTAACAATAATATGCAGTCACTTCACTATTAAGTGTTTTTTGTATATAAAACATGATTTTGAAGCATCATAGACACATTACCGGTTGGTATCAAACAACAAAAGAGCCAACCAGTGGCATTTGAGCCTGCCAGCATCCATAAATGTGTCCTACAGTTTTTTAGGGAATTGCACATTAAGCTTTCATGCTGAGAGTGCATATTAAAACAAAATTCTATATATTGAATTTTAAAGTTTAAAAGAATGATATAAAGCCATTTTTTCCACCAATGTATTGCATACAAAATAGATGTAATACCTAAAGAATATGATGTGCCAGTGATGTATGTGTCTGTCTCTGGTTTCACTTGTTAGCTGGTTACTGTTTGACACCCATCTGCCATTTGAGTAATTTTTGGAATGTCTAGGTCATGAAGGAAAATGAATTGCTTAATGTTGTTTCAACCTGAGGTCTGTTCCCAAACAAATGAACATGGCAGTGATTTAGCAAAGCAGTATTACCACCTAGCAGTTGACACTAGACTTTAAACTACAAGATTGTTGATTTTCTTACATCTTCTTCCTCTCTGTTTTGCTATACGTAACTCATTTCACCTGCCTTAATCCCTCTTGTGGAAAAAAATAAAGAAAAACCTTTTTGTACTGTAGCTCTGTACATGCTTCTTAAAACAGTCTTACAACTCAATCAAAGAATCATCATGGTACATGTTAATAGCCTAAATTAAGTCTAAAGAATAGTCCCAAAGGGTTTGCCTGAAGGTCCAGGTTATTCTTTTTGGAAGAAAGCACACATCTAGATGGGTCTGGTTGATCGTCCTGTCTTTTAAGGAAGTAACATTAAAGTGTTGGTGTAGAATACACTGCTGAGAAGAATAAACAAGAAAAATGTTTCAGTTAGACAAGACATTGTGCAGAAATTATTAATGTTCAGTTAATAATCACACAAGTAGCTGCTCCCACGGTAATTCATACAGCATCTGAAAACAAACATAAAAGGTTTGCAGACTCCTTATAGAATTTCACCAGATTAGTCCTTAAAAGTAGTATAATTGAAAATAATTAATATAATAAAACAATATTCATCACTTGGTCAGTTAGAAGAAGTGGGTAGTCTGTGACTTGACAGAAACCATGAGCCCATTGTTCTACTACTTAAAAATTCTGTAAATAATACTTTGTTTAGTGTGCACGTTGTAATTTACAAACTGAAATTCTTTTATTAGATATGCTTATTGAATAATGTTAAGTTATTGGGGATAATATGCATTCATGAATCTGTTATTTGATCTCATATTGCTAAATTTTAAATTCAAATATCCACATCTTTTATTATAAGGTTTCAGTGAACAGGCACTTTTTGTGGCTACATTTTAGCTATGTCAGGAATGAGCCCTGAATGGGACACCACAGACTCACAACAGCTCCAGTTTTCAGTCATCAAGTAAGCTTACATAAATGTCTTTTTGAATGTGGGAATTTACCAGAATATATAGGGTGGATAAACCCTTGGCAGAAAAGGGAAAAGATGCCAACTTGACAGAATCAATGACTCAGTTGGGAAATGAACTCCGATCCCAGATCATTGTCTTCAAAGTCCTTGAAGGAGGAGGAGAAGGCTAGGCAAGGCAGCATCGCTAACCTGAATGTACCCCTTTATTGCCCTAGGGGAAAAATGTATGATTAATTGATGATTTAAGTTATTTTTTATGAAAATGCATCTCATTCATAAAATTAAAAAGAATGGGATATATGATTTGTATACTCTAAATGTAGTATAAAGATAAAAGTGGAACATACAAGAAAAATATATAGAAATACTATTTTTATTTAAATTATTTGTAAAGATAATCATTGTTATCCATGTAATCTTTTCTCTTTGTTGTAATTGTTTTTATTTGAAGATAAATCTCTTTTTCTATAGTGGTGTTTTGCTGCTGTACAAAACAAGATACAGACTGCATCCTAATGAACACTCCTTCCATGTGGGAAACTAAAGTATGCTGTCAATACATATATCCACAAACGTGACTAGTATCCTCTCTGTAGCACAGTCATATTTAATTCATATTAATAATGAATATTGCTAAATTATGCAAACCTACTTTACTTTTGTAGTGTGAAGCCTAGTTGTACGTACTGCATACTCATGCTGGGTGAGCATAGACTTGTCTTGGCTTGGCATTAAGTACCTTTTCAGGCAATATGTGTGTGTGTGTGTGTTTATATTGTATACTGTATTATATATATATATATAAAATACCGTAGATCAGTGCTGCAGGTTTTTATTTCAGCCAGATTCCTAATCAGTGACAACACCTGATAGCACTGATCTAATTTTATTAGATGGTATTTTTTTCTCTTATTCTACATTCAGAAAAGCACAGCAGCATGATTTCTACATTTATAATACATTTAGAAATGTTTTTCCTTTTGCTATAAATTTAAATGGTTAACTCTCTCTTGTTGATTTCATTATATTTTGCCCTTTCACTGTGTAGTTTTCCCCCTTTGTTGTATCTTATTAATGACATTTAAAAATGAACAGAGCAGACACGCCAGCAAACAACACTGAATAATCAAAGGTAGCAAGTACGTTAGTGTCAGAGCCACTAATGAGTAAATAATGGATTATTCAATTAGAACACCTGGAATAGTAGAATGAAAATATTGTTAAAAAGAAAAAAACATGATTCCCATATAACTGCTTTGTACATTTATATTTTTTTTTTACCAAACTTAGTTTTCTAATTTCAATATTGTTCCCAAAACACAGAACTTGGGAAATAAGAGTTCACTTAATTAGCACAGGAGTTCAATTAAAAACAGAAGCTGATTGGAACAAAAACCTGCAGCCACGGTGGGTCCCCAGGACCGAGATAGATAGATAGATAGATAGATAGATAGATAGATAGATAGATAGA
>JANRMT010062829.1:25928691-25953117 GCA_026402145.1 Polypterus bichir lapradei
AGATAGATAGATAGATAGATAGATAGATAGATAGATAGATAGATAGATAGATAGTCCAACTGCAGACCATTATCTAACATTGTTATCTGCCTTTTAATCCACAACCCATTGCACTGTTTGCAAGGCAAGAACAGTCCCGGAAATGATGCTACTCCATTAATGGCTCTTACTATGGTAATAGACAGTTGCCAGTCCAAGGCTTGAAGTGGGCAGGTACACACCGGAGTACTGGCACTTCTAAATATTAAGAAGATGCCGTGTACTGGCTCGCGTCACGCATATCCAAGCAAATACCACATGAGCTCCAAGCCACACAAACGTCGACTATCATTGTGTTAAGGCGCTTGAACCTCCATGGGGATTCCCATCATCTCCACCCCAACTCTTTGACCAAAATGTTAAAGTATCGTGTCGCACAAAGTTTCCGCTCCAAGCTCTGAATGAATCGGTGTTAAACACTGAGTAACCAGCACAGGCATTGAGACAATCAATGTAAACAATAACTTACTTGATCCGAATAAGAATACCCAAATGTGTCCCCTTTTACATTACTCACTTTGCTTGCCTCTGGGTGCTTCGCAGGGAGCTTCGAAAGTCCGCACCTCCACGAGGAGACGCGACCCTTTCCAGTTGGCACAAACTTTAAAGGATGATCGCGTTTCGCGCTCATTATCTGCACTTGTGTAATGTGGGGACGACACGTCCTAAAAGTTATTTGTAGACGTGTTGTTATAATTATTATTGTTGTTGTTGTTCGTTTTAGAATTTTAAGTGTTATTTATTTAATTGTAGAGAAAGTAATTTAGAAATAATGTCTGCCACAGCCGCAAATGATGGGCATATGGGTAGGTCAGATTTTGTTTTTTATTGTTTGAAATATAGATAACAAAAAAATACAAGACATTACAAAAAGTAAAAGACAAGCTTACAGAACTGTGGTGTTTAATTTTTATCTGTATTATTTGTTTAGCTTTTGAACCAATTGATACTAACGAAATACACATACATCCGATTTAATAAAAAGGGGGAGTCCGTGTACATTTTTGGGCAGCATAGTAATAAGTTTGCCTGTAGTCAATAATTTAAATTAATGCATAAATGATTATTATTATTATTATTATTATTATTATTATTATCGACTATTTGTTTATTTTGTGCGTGCGGAAAATGGATAAAGGGGTGTTGACTTCCTTAACCTGTCAGTTTCCTTCGGCGTTTTAAATAAGACGAAGAAGCACAAGTTAATTTTATTTAAAAGACCTAGTACTGGTTTTGTATTTAGAAATATTCGATGATGAAGATCTGAGATCGTGAGAATATTTCGGACAAATTAATTAAATACGCAAGTAAATAAGTGTTCTGTGAAATATGACAATAAATAATCACAAAATTAAATGTGAGAATAAATTAAATGTGTTGCGAAATGCATTTTGTTACTTATTTCTTTATGTATTTATTTAATTACTTCAGTTATTTCAGTAACGCGCGTTGCTCAGAGTTATGACTGTACGTGTCGGATGCGAGTGCAAGAAAAAGTTGCCCAGAATCGTTATGGGAAGCGGCTAATTTAATTCAAGACTCTCCGAATTCATCATTAGGAGTCTGCATTTGAAGTGTCTGCTCTAAATGTGGCACTTGATAGCCGAAGGTTTACGTGCGCTCCGCCGACGATTCCCCAATCAAAATTCACTACTCGCTAGAACCCGCCCTCTCAACGTTGACGAGTGAAAGTGACAGTTTCAGGATTTCGGGGCTTATTTCATGTTCTGTGCGTGTCACTCAAATAAATAAATGAAAACATTGTGAAGAAAATACATAAAGAAGTAAGCAACAAAAATATGTTTCCTGATATATTTAATTTTTGTATACTCTTATTTCATGTTGTTATTTTTGTATTGTCACATTTCACAGTATATTTTATTTGCGTATTTATTTTTTTGAAAAAGGTTCATCCAAAGTGTTTTTTCTTTAAAAAAAACGGCACTTTTCGTTTAGATCCAACAATTTTTACAGGACAGAATTTTGTGGCGATCACTGTTGGGTGACTGTAAGGTTCATTGTAAAGCTCACCGTTTTCAGAATGATAGAACGCCCTCTTTTGGGGCATATCGGGTACTACTATTTTCCTCAAAATAACAAATTTTAAAAAAAACCGTGGAGGTCAGGTTTTGGAGTTGGAGCGAGTAGGGAATTAAAGAGTGATAACTCCCAGTGTAAACAGGCACTGTCACTCATTTATTTAAAGTTTGCATACTATGTTATATTATTTTTAAAACTCCCTTCACTTGAGACATATACGTTTAAATGTGTATTGTGATACATACCAAACAGCACAAATTTTCTTTTAAGCAGCGTTTAAAGAAAGTCACTTTCTGCAGAAGGTGGAAAAGAAATAATATTTTTTTTTCAGCTAGCCTGTTTTTATATAGTACCACTGGAGTCGTCACTCAGTACATGCACAGTACAAGACAATGTTAAGATGTTCATTAGAGTTAAGTTATTCGCACAAAGACTCACAAGTGCCATTGCAAGTGACAAGTCTTCTGTTTCTAATCATGTTCTTTGATATATAGCCAGCAATTTAAAATGGTGATGTTTGCCTCCTTGTGTTTTTGTTAATCATGTATAACCTCTGTAATAGAAAAAAAATATTTAATGAAGTTAGCATCATACACTTTGCAGCAGTGCTTATTTAAGAAGGGTGA
The DNA here is from genome assembly GCA_026402145.1 of Polypterus bichir lapradei. Lineage (NCBI taxonomy): Eukaryota > Metazoa > Chordata > Cladistia > Polypteriformes > Polypteridae > Polypterus > Polypterus bichir. The sequence goes on from JANRMT010062829.1 coordinate 25,931,397, forward strand.
ATTATACACTTAGGAGATCACCATACGGCATGTGGAACATAAGAAAGTTTTCCATGTGCAAACATCTCAACTTACCCCTCTTTAATATGTAGCTCCAGTTCCTCATGGAGCTAGAGAGCTAAACTTAAACAAATTTACCAACTTTATGAGGTGCACATGGTAAACCCTTATAGGAACTATGTGGCTTTAAGTTCCTCTCATTAGGCAATAAACTTCACTTTCTTTTTTTATTATCAGTTTTAAGTGTTTTTCTTTTGAAAACATCACTAGCTGTTTGAAATTTTTTAATGCCTTTCTTGACTTGTTCCCAACTTTAAATAAAGTCGGTTTGGAATTGTCCGTGCCATATTTCCACATAAATTACACTCTAGTGATACCGCAGGAAATCATTTCATGGAAGATTTTACAATACAATACAACCAATTGTACTGTAGAATAATTGAGAATCAAGTGAATTAATTTCTTTAGTACTTATTATGTACACAAATAATGTGAAATAAAATGAATAGCAACTTAAGTATCATTATTTATAGGTCTTGGCACTCAAGGTGGATATCTTGGAAACCTCTTGTACAATTTGCTTTTATGTAGTCATCGAGAGGCTCCACACAGTGCAACAAACTGCATCATTTTACAACAAAGACTGTAATTTTCAGGCTTGAAAATCAATTTTGATTTTCCACTGACATGCTAAAATCCTCTTTTCTCGACATTATGAACATCATAGAATTAGAACCTGAACTGTACTCGATAGTGAATTTTTAACCCCAAACATTAATTTACAAAGAAGTATAAAGGGAGGAATATCTATCCTTCTGTAGACAGAGAAGCCAGAGTCTGTCCCCACAGCATTCTATTTCAACCAATAGCACTGAACCACCTAACAGATTAGCATCCAGGAAATTGTTCAAAATCACTTTTTCTTGTATGGGGTCTGTTCTGGTAGCATTGTATCTGATGAAAAGAATGAACGTGACAAGTGTGCACTTGCTTAATCTTGGTCAGTTTAGGGCTACCAATTAATCAAGTGTTGTACATCTTTGGAATGTGAAATTATTTTTGCCATAAAATATGAACAGAACATTGTCAGAAAACTTGCATGGGCATGCAGTGAATGTTCAAATTAGAAAATAAACCCAAGGTTTTAGAGTTTGAATGAGAGTAGCAGCAGTGGCCATTGAGACAGTGTACCACACACATGAATAACATCACTTCTTTTCCTTTTTTTTTTTAAACAGCATCACAGGGTGCTAGAGCCTGCTCTGACAGCCTCTGATTTATAACCCAGTACATAGCCTGAATAGAAAGCCAGTCCATCACATCGTACCAGTTTAGAGACACCAATAAGCCAATTCTGCACAACTTTTGGATAAGTGAGTAGATCAAAATACCTTGAGAAAACTAACCCACAGGGAGTGAATGCATAGATACAGTTAAAACCAGGTCTTGGGGAATTGGAGGCAGCAGCAGTAACCACTATACCACTGTACTTCATGTTTGAGGAAGAAATATTTTGAAATGTCCTATCATTGCTGCTTTAGGCTCTAGAAAGGTTCCTGTAAATATTGAAGGGGGTGCCCCAAATCAGCTTGTGGTTTTTTTCTCTGTCTTGAGTTATTTATGGAAATGGCAAGTCTGCATGGTTGTGATCAAAACGAGAAGGAGCAAGCGTGGAAGAGAAGAAACCTGCAGATTATGTGCATTTTATGAGGTTATTTAACAAAAATCTCTGCTGATGTTCCTTCCACTTTTTGGACATCATCTGAACAGCTGGAAATGATGGTGTCTCCATGATAGTCAGTGAAACAGTACGTTTTGTGAGCCTTGTGAGAACATTCATATCCAGGCTCCAGAGATGTACACAGTCTACTGACCCAGAAATATTTAAAGCAGGATATTGCAATATGTACCAAATGTTATTTGCTATGTCAGTTATTTCACTGGCACATAATCTACGACACTTGTGTGTGGCAATAAGGAGACTTGTCAGATAATGACATGAACATTAAAAACATAAAAAAGCCTTTCTTAGCCATAGGGACAGAAATAACAGCTTCCAAAATCAATAAAAGGAGAGCTGTGCTCGGAGGCTCAGGAATCGGACCAGCATGTCACACATTAATAACTCGGACCCCATTTTGAGGTCTCTGGTGAATTTAGTGACTCTCAGCACTCCGTCATCCAGTGTACTACACTCTGGTCTTAATTGAGGAAATGTACAAAAAAATCAAGCATACTATTTATGTTATTTTTCATATCTTTGAGCTTTAACAGACATACAAGCTTCTTGGATTTCATGTCACAAATTCTCTACTTTACAGCACTTCTTATATGTAGCAGACAAATTCTAGCAATTTGTTTACTCGTTGTGTACACCTTAACAGTTTAGAAATGTGTGTTTATTTGCACCAGAGTTCACTCCTCAGGTGCTGGTAAGTTTTCTGCCTTAGAGTCCAAACTTAGTAGACTCTGCTGAGTGTACTGGCTCTCTGCACTGAGCTGAGCTGTCTACATTTTTTGGAGTTTGCCGATTCACAGCACAGAGCTGTCTGGCTGTCTGCATTCACTTTGCCGTCTCTAGGCAGTTACCTTTGTAAGCTCTTTGCAAGCTGGTAATGATTTTGCTGGTTCTCACTGAGACTTCTGTACTGCAGAGTTACATTTGCTGGCTCTCAGAGTTCACTTTTGTGAAACTGTATTTCCTGCCACATGAGACGCACATCATAAATGATGCAAGTCAAGTACCAAGCTAAATGGTGTGAACCTTGTGTGTATGCTTAAAAAGGTTATTTAGCTATTAGCATGAAATTATTTATTTTATAACCTAAAGTAAGCATATATTACACATTATTTTGTAACATTTTTATACCATATATAGGAACATGATTTGCTAAATTGTAACAGCCACAGTGTTCTTTTGTAAGTAGAACAGCTAGCTGGTAGATTACAATTTTTTAAATGGTTTTACTTCTGTAATTATATTTTAACTAAATATGCAGATTTCTAATTTCATGTTACTGCTTCACTTATGTGAAATAGATTGTGTTTTTGGCTACATGGGGTTCAGTGTTATGAAAATGTTTGTAATTATGAAGCTACTCTTATTCCCCATTTAGGCACGAATTTACATGTAATGAAGTCTATCCTGTATGTGCCAAACAGTAGCAGGTAGACACTTTCTCTGGATATCTGTCTGTCAGTCTATCTGTCATTTGCAGGCTACACTCAGAGACACTCACAGTGAAATCTGTGGCCTGTTCACCTTTTTGCTAGTTTAGCTTTTAACCTTAACTAAAGTACCAGTCCTCAATTCAAAGAGGCTGTCATAGGTAATGACTTTTTAAATACAACAGTGAGTTTACTTTCATGTTTAGGAATTCTAATGACCGTTTGGTCATGGAGCCTCATTACCACTAGGCCCAAACGTTCCCTTATAGTACAAGCAGTCTTTAATTATTTCTGGTCTACCTGTCCTTTGTACTGTTAATCAAGGTCCGATCTTTCCAATTAGAGGCTCCCCTTCTGCCTACATCTTATTTTAGTTGCAGCCTTTTTTTCTGGCAGCTTTTCATTCTGTTGCCATTGGAGTACCTGCTTCAGGACAACTCTATGCAGCAAGGTTTACCACCCCGTGACAGCCCCCCTCAAACCATACAGATGATCAGAGGAACCCTCAGTTACCACGGAGGCCTCAGTTGATCCCTTCACCTGTCTTGTTTAACTTCCCTCACTATACAACATAAGCAGAAGGATGCATGTCAACCTTTTGTAGGAAATTCTAGTCCATTGCAGGGCACACACAACCAAGGAAATTTAGAGGGACTAGTCAACCTTTCCTTAGTGTTTGTCTTTGTATTGTGATAGAAAACTAGAATCCTTTAGGATTCACACACACATCATGCAGTTTTCACATAGAAGGCACCCAAGAATAAACGTATACCAAAAACTCTTAAGACAGTGAGATGGCAATCTTATTTTTATTATCACAGAGTTACCGGTTATGTTACCATTTTATAATTAAGCATTAATTAAAAAAGAGATAGATAGAAAGAACCTGGCCTTAAGCAAAATTTGAATTCCTAAACTTTAATTCCTAATTCCTAAACCTGAGTATTTTCTGAATCGGAGGTGAGTGTCCTTGAAGTATTTCCTAGTCCTTTTCTACCACAAGGCACATTGATACTTACTCACTTATGCAGTACCAATTTAAAGTTGTCAGTTAATCTAACATATACTGTACATCTATATTTATGGTGCAGTGGTAGTGCTGCTGCCTCGTAGTTGGGAGAACATTGGGTCATATCCTGGGTCCTCCCTGTGAGGAGAGCGCTTTAAGTAGTGAGAAAAGTGCTATGTAAATAATAATAATTATTATTATATTTGCATGCTCCAGTTGACAGTTATACAGGTGGAATTTGGACCCGGGTTTCTGAGATGTGAGGAAGCAGATTTAACTATTGTTGTGTTGTACTCTGTTCATCCATCAATCCATTATTGAATCCATTTAAACAAGTTACGTAAGGCACACTCAAGCATATACAGTACTGTTGCTCATTCATACCTGGTCAATTTAGCATCGCCAATTAACATAGATACAGTAAAACATATAATAACTATAAATTCAGTAGGCCAATATGAAAATGAAGATACAAACACTGTTATTTTATTACTTGAAACAGTGGCTGCCTACAGAATACAAACTACTAGAAATGAGGGAGGTTTACCAACAACATTTGGTCTAAGGATCTAGACTTTTCTGAACTGCCTGAGATATGCTGACTTAACCTCTCGGATCTCTAGATGAGTCAGATTTTCTGATATAACTGATGTATGATATTAACGTAATGATGATGAAAATTTAGCATTTTATCCACTGTAGGGGACTTGCTATTAGGGATTGTAATAACTTCGCACTGACCAGCTTTGCCAGTTAATCTAGAAATTAATCTTTGGAGTATTGTTAAGTTGATGATACTTCAGAGTGTGAATGCTGTGCTTCAACCTCCTCCTCTGTCACTTCCGTCTTTGATTTGCATGTTTAGAGGGGGCAGTGGAGCATCAGACTGTGGGTGGAGACAGAGGACTAAGCAGAGGAAGGAGGGGTGAAAGTGTTGTGTTTTTTCTTCCCCTTGTCTATCCGCTAAACTTCACACTCAGCACTTGATAACTTCAGAGACAGTGAAAGCAGCAAGAAGACACTTGGCAATGATGGTCCACTCAGATTACTGGATGCCAGGTAAGAGCTGCTCTCGGTGCACTGCACTGCTCATTCTGGACTACCACTTTCAAAGACCTCCTTGGAGCATCATTTCTTTTTTAGTGCATTGATTAATGTGCCAGTTTATGGCAGTTTCTTGCTTTTTTTGCCTGCTTCATATGTATTGTATACCAGTTCCTCCCGGGTTCATTTTTGCTTTGCTGAGACTTCACATACATTCCAAATAGACATGCCCCCTGAGCAGATTGATGATGCAAACGTATAAACTGAGTTCACCAAATAAAGCTTCCTAAGTGGGACAAAGTAAGCTAGAACAGGGTAAAAGCTTTAATGTGGTCACTAATTATTTTAACACATTCAATTATCTATTTTATTTTTTAATTTTGCTTGTGGCAAAGTCATCTTCTTCCAGGACCACTGCTTTAATTGTAGAACCATTGACACAAAGTGTCCTTTAAAAGTTGTATTGTGGATTAAGCGTACTCATATTAAGAGAGTTTATTGTGCAAAGTTATTACTTTCTGAGTTATTAGTGCAGTTTGGTCTTACCTCAGAGATCCTTCATCCACTGGCAGGCTTTGTGTGTTCCATTTGGGCACTACCATGATATGTTCTGATGCTCTTTCTTTGTGCATTGCATATTAACCTTACCTGTATTTTGATCTTGCGTTGGTCCTGCAAAATGAAACTGAAATTCAAGGACAGAGCTTGGGCACTGTTTTAGTTTGAAGCATATCTTCTGATGTTGGAAGTGACCATCCATTCATTCTTTAGTGTGGCAGGCCTTGGATTATATGTCTTCTTATCAGGCTCAGGAGAAGTGAAATTTCAGGGTCATAGCTGGCTGGTGAAGTGTGTCCTTAAAGGTTGCTGAGCTGTGACGTTCAGTTAGTGGTGACACTGGTTTTACTAATGGTGCAACGCAGCTGGGTGGAGACAGTAGCCACTTGAGACCCATAGGAAAGGATCTTTTTCTAGAGGTTCAATCAGCTAGTTTTCAGTGTTGAGTTTTTTCAGCATAGTTTTGTGCAGAAGCGTCTAGTAATTCACTTTAGTGTAGCACAGTGTCGATTTTCCCTTCTTCCTACAAGGATTGCATGCTTTTGGAAATTTGGTATTGATCTGTGCTTAGGAACAATAATCAGACTGAACAAGAAGCTCTTTAGATATCTTTTAAGTTGGTGCTGTAGGCCTACCAACAATCCAGTAAAAATTGAACAAGTAGTTCTAAGCAGTGCTGCTACTTCTGGGGGGCAATTTCAGGGTCAATTAAAAAAAAAATATTCTACTTTCAGAAAAGGTAAGTTTTTTCCTGAAAACAACAGCCAGATAATGGTTGGTCATAATAGATTTTAAAGGAATCTACGTTATCACTGAAGAAAAGCTTTACACTGTGTAGAGTAAATCGCTATGTCCCTGGAATAGCATCTTGAAGTATCATACTCAAGGTTCATGCCAATATAGGAATTTGCCATATCCTTTCCTTATAGTAGCAAATGTTATCATGTTTATGTGGAGTTCCAGACTTGTCTACCCATTGACAAAGCTGGATCTTCTGTGAAAACAAATATTTACAGAGAACTATATACATTCATTTTTTAAAAATAGATTTCTCCACTGCCTGCCACGAAAAATGTTTAAATTATTGTAGACGTAATTGAGCTTTATGTTATATAGTATCTTTAGTACTAATTTGTACCACACACAGCATTGTCAGTGTATCAGGAACTAGTGGAGTACTTACTTTTGTACTCCTTGCCATTAATATGATGTGCGGATAAGAGAATGCATTATATGAAGACCTCTAAACATCTTGTAAAGGATAGTGAACATTTCCTGCTAGAATAGTTCTAGGCAGGTGTGCCTCATTCCATCACAGGAAAAAAATCATTACCACCTACCTTTTGTTCAGCAGGTCTTAAGAAAATCTTTGCCTGGTGAATCATCCTTTTAAGAGAAGAGATGCAATAGTTATCTTCTCAGAAGTTTACTCAGAAATTATTCCTACCTGTGTTTTATTTCTTTAATCAGTCATGTGAAGCTGATGTTAGCATAAAGCACTATATGATTTTTTTAATGTTAAAAGTAATGGCATTTATCATTTGCCATACACACAGCATGAAAATATTTACATTATCATGGTGTTTGTATTCAAACATGCAGTATGTCCATTTAACAAGATAGTATTTTATATGTTAAAAATAATTACTTTTGTAATGTTCAGTACACATATTGTGTAATATGAATAATAATATGAAGGCCCCAAAATAGACTTATATATCCAGACAGAATCAAACACCAAATGAAACTTAACCATCCCTTGAGTCCTGATGAGTCATGGACAAAGCACTATTGACTCATTTATTCATTAATTAATTAATTAATTAATTTTCATCATCTATTTATTGCACTATAGGTATGTGGGTGGTTGTATGCTGTATATTCATTCAGTGATTTATCCATTCGTTTCCTAACAGTACTAACTTCAGTACAAATTTACAAGTAGCCAAACCTACCTCAGTAGCACTGGGTGCAAAACAGAAGTTAACTGTGATGAAAGCACTGTACACACACACATATATATATATATATATATATAGAGAGAGAGAGAGAGAGAGAGAGAGATTGGTTGTATGAGTTTTAACAGTATAGTATATAGCGCTTTATAGGCGCTGACCCAACACAGACTCACAGCGAAGACACGAGTAAAACTGAGCAAAAAGATTTTATTTTTGTCTTCAGCTGTGGGGCACGTCTTCCCCGTGTCCCACAGACCCTACACAGTCCCCAAAACACACCAAAAGAAAAACACCTAAAAACACACTCTTCTCCCTGCACTCCTCCCAGGCAGCTTTGTCCTCCTCCTCCCGACTCTGGCGCCTCGAGTAGTGGCTGCAGGCTCCTTTTATAGCCAACCCAGAAGTGCTTCAGGTGATGATTAACCTAATTAAGGCTGCACTTCCAGGTGTGGCTGCGTTACAGCCCACAAAGGCTCAGGAAGCCGTGCAGCTCCCCCTGGCGGTGGCCACGGAGCCCAACAGGGATGAGCTTCGGTGTTCTACAATTGTGGTCCCAATGCAACTCAAGGTGGGGCTGCCACCAAGTGTTCCAGAGAACACAGTGTGCATCCCATGGCTGCTTCCCCGGATCCAGTGTCAAAGGGACATCCTGGCCAGGAATGGGTCCTGGCCATCCGTCCCGACAGTTATATTTTGATAAAAATGCCCACATTACAAAGAGTATTGCTACCTGCAGCTTTGTTGGCCCTCTCATTTTTTAGGTTAATTGTTGGTCCTGCCCAACCCACAATCCCCATATCAGAGTCTGCATTTTGTATTCATTATGCAGTCTAAGAGATAAAAAAATATGATGCATCATTAAGTACAGGAATTTGCTTAGTTGTTGCCTAGACTTTGTAGAAAATGTTTTGCTGAGATAAGGGATAAGATAAATATTGACTAAAACACTTTGGAGATTGAGGGGGCTAAAGGTGTAGCGTTTTTCAGTACTGCCTTGCCATTCGATGGACCTGGATTCAAAACTTAGCCAGGACACAGGTTTTGTTCAGATTTCACATTCTCTGCATCTCTGTAGTGGTTCCAGACACCAAAGTCATGCTATAATTGGACCAATGAGGATGTGTGTGTATATGAATGTACCACATGTTGACTAGCATGCCATCCAGTGCTGGTTCATGCAAGTCCAAAGCTGTTGGGCTAATCTCTGGCTTTCCAGAATCCTGGAATATGCAGGTTAATTTAACTGATGGATAGATATTTTGGAGACATGTATGTTTCATCCAATATATTACTGAATACTGTTCTGTGTTTTTCATTTTCATAATATTCTTGCTTGAGTATCTTTGTGCTGCTACTCATATTTCTCAGTTTGCTGTAGTCAGTGTTTGCTTTAATTTTGGAAAGCAGCTAATGCCCATGCACTCCTAACTATAATTCTCTTTTGCCTTCCAGCCATACATTCATTGTTGTACCTAAACCTTTAATCTTTGTGATCTTTATATCCGCCCTCTACTGATTTCCCAAAATACAATAAGTTAATCTAGTTAATTGTTTATGTCTTTTGTAGTGAAAAGCTTCTACCCAAAAAGTATCTCTTATTGCTTTGCAAGCCCTTAACAGCCACCTTAGTTAGATGAAATATTAAAAAAATATATACAGTATACTGCTCTACATGATATTCATGAGTGAAAAGTGCTCCATGCTTTTGTGGTTATGTTTGCTTGTGTTGTTAGATGAAATATTAAAAAAATATATACAGTATACTGCTCTACATGATATTCATGAGTGAAAAGTGCTCCATGCTGTTGTGGTTATGTTTGCTTGTGTTGTTGTTTGAGTGTGAGAGTAGTGTTTCACAGGCATGTGGTATTTCACAGAGTATTTATAACTTGAGTTTTCAGTAAATGTGCAGTTTTTTCACCCATTAGACTGTGTCACATTAAAAAGGGAAATATTTAGAGGAAATGAAACAGGCAGCTCAGATATTTTGAACACGCCAAATACTATCCTCAGTTTTAAAAAAAAGTGTCTACTTCTGGTGCATATAGAGAGACCAGTGGACCTGTAAAGACAGTTACGACCAACTTCTATTTATACACATAATTAATTAATCCATCCATCCATCATCCAACCCACTATATACTAACTACAGGGTCATGGGGGTCTGCTGGAACCAATCCCAGCCAACACAGGGCACAAGGCAGGAAACAAACCCCGGGCAGGGCACCAGCCCACCGCAGCAATTAATTAATCATGCTGCTTAAATCTAAATCTGTAGATTGATCTTCCCTCTCTGATTTGGGCAAAATCTTCCATTGTTCCATCAGCTCCACTAAAGCGTAGTCTCCTTTTTTGCAAGCATGGCACCTCAGAAATAGAGGCATTATGAACTGCACAGCCAGTTAGGAAAGCCTATATTTTTGTGTCACTTGGATGCCATCTGCTGGAGGTAAAGTGGCATTACTGGCTGTTTGTCACTTAAGTGATTCCTAGTTTATATAGCAAGCTTTGATTTTGCACGTGTAGTTAATATAAAAATTATTTATGTTTTTAGGTTATTAGGTTGAGTGTTATCTTAGAAGCTGGTAAAACTCTATGTGTGTGGGCCAGGTGCACTTTAGCCTTATACCTTCCCACAGAGAGCTATGAAATGGTGAACTGTATCTATATGTTGCTGATGTTGCAGGAAGCCGTCTCCTCTGCAAGCCACGGAGTGGTGGAGAGAGGAGGCGTTGGGGGAGTCACAGGAAACTCTGTGCCCTGTGAGCTGACGGACAGTAGAGAGAGGGGGGGCGTTGGCAGTGTCACTCAAAACTCTCCATTTTGCTCTGGAAAACTTTGATCATGCTAAATAACACAAGGGAAGGTCTTGAGATACAGGAACATAATTAAATTGCCAGTAGAATGTTATTGCAAGCTGTGTCCTCTCTTTGGCATGTTTCAAAGTGGGGCTTGAGCAGTGACTCATTGGGCTGCATGATCAGCTGGAGACACCATTTGTTAAACCACAAAGACTAAAACAATATCAGTTATTGATATATACAGTATATCCCCTTTTTATGTCTTGCTAAAAGGGAGCCAGAGCTTAGGTCTTGGCATATAAATGCTATACAATATAGCCAGGGTAGAGAAAAGCACCAGAAAAGTGGCTAGAGCAAATGTTTCCGCAATACGTAACATGCGAGCCAGCAAATGAATTGTGTTTTTCTCCCATCTGTTCCACAAACTGGAAATCATTGGCCGGCTGCTGCCATCTGAATGCATACCCCTTGGCATAAGTAAGAATCCCTCATTGAAGGGTGAAGAGTGTCTGATTAACATAATTGTACCTCTAATGGCAGGAGAAAGAAGTCACAGTGCAAATGAAAAGAAAATTATCAAAGGAGAAATTAGCTATATTCTCAATGAATAAATCTGAATTTGATGTGTCTCTCTTCCATTAATATGAATTTGATGTGTCTGGTTATCAACCACTGAACTACAAGCTAATTTTGCACTCTGATTATATAAGAACAGTCTAAATCCATCTTGACTCAACTCTTCACTCAGTGAGAAATTGTATGGAAGGGGCATTCTGTGTTCCCAGTTCTGGAAGTACTGGGTCAAGAAGTGAAGTCTGACAAGCAAAATATTTAGATCATACTTAATTTGTTTCCTTTCAGCTTCTTGCTGAGTGATCCTCCTCCCTTATTTTATATGGGAAATGTGTATACGTTGCAAGATGTCGGTGGCTGCCTGGAAGTGAGATCTACTATGTATAAAAGGGTAAAGTGAAGTAACTGTTCCATGAATAAAGCAGGCAGTATAATATCATAATACAAGACTATAACAGTAGGCTATAATTGACTGTGCCTCTGCGTCATAATTGGCAAGGTTCACTGATTTATTAATATTTATTTTTTAAACTTTTATCACTTACAAGTTCAGTGGTTAGTGAATCATATCTACAGTACAAAACTCCCTGACTATTGGTGGTTACAGAAACAGTCACAGTAACATCTGTTCAGGGTTGGTTCTTTTCTTGTGCACAGGTCATAAAATCGGTTATGCATTAATAGAGAAGCTCTTCCTTAGCTCTTTGGTACATTACAGCTGTTTGAAAATTCACCAGTTGTTTGTTCTCAGAGACTATAACCATTTATAGAAGAATTTTGTTGGTATAGCTTCCCTTTTCCTTTTTGCACCCAATTTACTCCTTTATATTTAGTATATAACTGGTAATACATATATTAATACCATTATTTTGCTTTTTGAAGATTTAGACAGATCATGATTTGATAAGATAATATTTAAGTGATTAAGAACACAATTATACTTTCTGCATAGTGTCTCATATAATTTTGAAGGTTTGATTTTTTCCGCTTACTGAATTTATGGTGAAATGTTAGGGTTGTTTAAGTGACATGCAATCATTTCTCACATCTTCCAATCCAGACCATTTCTTGCAAAGACACACTTGATAAGTAAGTGCATTGTTGTACTTGTCTGTTGCACTGAGTGTGGACAATCTGTTCTCCTGACAAGAAGTAAGCAGTTCAGCATCTGGATGAAGTTCACTAATATATAATTTAGAGACTCTAGTAGCTCCCAATGACTGGTTTTAAAATGCCAGCTGTGTACAAATCACACAGTCTCAATTATTAGTGTTTTCTGATTTTGTACAAAATAATTTGACAGAAAAGTATAGGTACAGCATAAGGCAAGACCATCAAAGTAGCATGAAGGAAAGGAAAATTGTTAATGACCCAGTTTTTCATTTGTGGTCGAGTTGTTTTTCTGTCTATGAAGCAGTGTAGGTTGTTTATTAATTACAATAAATTAAAATTTTATGGATCAGACAAAGTTAAACTTTTGGCTATGTTAATATCATATCAGTCAAATTCTACAATGCTGTTTTGTCAACTAAGGTATGCTTATAAAAGTCTGAAAACAAATGTTGGGTAGGTGAATACTCAAAATGTGTTTTTTATCAGTGTTATGTTTTGACATTGAAATTATCAGTAATGCAACTTTGCGTACAGTAGAAGGGATGTTACAATGAAAGGCCAAGTAAGTATTTTTAGGGTATTACCTGAAGGATGCTCAAGGAATATACTGTACATGTATACATGTGTGTTGGATTGTCTTTTTTAACATAGTTGTCTTCTCATGTTATTCACTTCTTTAACTAGACAGAGATCAGATGAAAATGGAGCGGTGGTTGCATACATGTTCACTAAGCAGAATTATTGGTGTCTTTGCTAACGATGAATGATAAAGAACCATATAAATGATTTAACATATGTAATGAGATATATTTTATTCTAAAGAAAATTTTAATTTGAACAGTTATTTAAAAAATAAATGGTTTTTAATGAACACTGTAATTTTTTCTCATAAATCATAGGTTTCAAAATGTTGCCATTGTGTATTTTTAAGCAGGTCAAATAAAAGCGTAGTCAGTTTTATGCTACGAAGTCCTAAGGAGTGTTTTTGGACTTAATGTATAAGAAAAAAAAAAGTCAATGAAAAAAACTATTGTAATTTCATTTATCACTATAAGAAAAGGCAAAGAAATGCTTATTGAAAAAAGACAAGAAATTGTGAATCTTCAGAAATTAGATAATTAATAAAAGATAATTTAAAACAAAGTTTAAAACCAACTTTAAAGAAATGTGTTACTTATGAGGATGAGGTAGACGAAAAGAGCCTATCGAACTGCAATATTTAGCTGTATTTTAATGTCTTGAAATCTTTAAAGGCACAAGTAGAATGTACGAGTACATACATTCCAACAGCCTACTGCTGAAGTGTTTAAAGTTAGAGTTGCTGTGGTCAGAAAATGTCTAAACTGAACTATTTGACCACTCACACTGTAGCCACGTCTATCTTGAATTTCCAAGGTTCTGCAGCTTTAGCCTACTTCATAGAACAATTCAGGCAGTTGTATAATGCATGTTTGAATAATTCCACAATCTAAATGTCTTCATTTTAAAAGTTTTAGTAAAATTCAAAGCAATCAGTTCACACAAAAGTAGAGAAAAATTGATATTACAAAGAAAAGAAAAGTTCTTGTTTAAAGAAAGTTCTCTTTAAGGCTTACTGATCTTGTTTAATTTCTTTCTAAGTTTGGTCATACAGTCATACTTTCAAATAGATAGACTCTAGTAGATTTTTGAATTTGGACATACTACAGAGTACAATATTATCACAATAAATGGGTCCCACAGCATGGTAACATTGACGATACTTTGTTTGCAGCATATCAACAACTGTTTGATTCTGGAATATATTGTTATATAATTTTTACTCAGTTTTCTTTCGAATGATGTTAAGTTGAAATTTTATCCAAATGAACAAGTCCATTACACTTAAAAGTAAATCCCTTAAATTAATTCATCCTAAAAAAATCTATTTTTTAAAATTATTTCTACAGTCTCCGCAGTATGTCTGAGAATACTTGCTTAGTTTGCATGACACATTGTTATATCATTTAAATTTTTTATATTATGTTAAAATTCATCATTACATTTTAAGTAACTTTAGCATATAATGTTGTCTTATACTGTACTAGCTGCCCCTTGCAGCTGCGCCCACGTAGTAGTGAAACAGGGCAAACTTTCAAAATCAGTAGACGTTAGCACTGTACTGTATCTGATCGTGTTCAGGTCTGACGGGAAAATGCCCCCTGCATGGGGAGAAAACCACGTGGTTGTGATATCTCTGGCAATCAGCAGCTACACTCTAAAACACATGTAGCTCTCTCTGATCTCTCTCTTAAAAAAGTCAAAAGTTACTTCTTAACAATCTGTAGATGATAATGTCTGTTGAACAAACAGGTATCGCTAGCTAAGCAGAGGCAAGGTGCACTCCAACAGGTGGCGAGAGGTAGACTGACTCGAACAAAGGCTGGTGCGTGAGTGAGGAGGGCCCTGCCCCATTCCCCTTGGCCTGCAGCGTCTCTCTCGGATTTGCCCAAATAAATCGGTACCGCAAGCGAACTATGATACTTAGCTCAATGACAGAAGTCGCAAAATCAACCGGAATGTTCAAGTAATTTATAAGAAAAAAACCCGATCTAAATCCAGACATACAGACAGACAGATGTTGTCTTGCCCAAGGTTATTTTAGTTACATTTTTGTAATTAGTTTTAATATTTGTACTTTTTTCACCTAATTCTTTCTTATTAACTTAATAAATTTATTTCTTTGGCTTTATTATTCTTTTCTGGGTTCTGAGGTATCGATTTACATGTTGCATCCATTTTTCATTTTCAAAATGAATATGACCGGTTTTTATTGTCTTGTTAATTTTTTTACAGTGGCATCATTCCTGGTTGGTCACATGGTCGTGATCATTACAGTTAGTGACATTGCATCAGCAACACCTTTGAGTATATAAACTGTATAGTGGTGTTTGACATGTTTGATATCCCTCAATAGATGAAACTCTGTTCAAAAATTCTTAGCATTGATAGTGTCTCAAAAAAGTCTCCAGAAGCTTAGCTGCAGTTATTGTTTTGGTTTTTACCTTATTTTTTTGTTTAGTTAACTTCAGTATTTTCTCTTGTTGTGCTCTTCCTGGTTCTGAACTCCAGAACTACTCTGACTTTTCACTTGCTTCACTCTTACTGATAATCTCCCAGTTAAATATTTTCTCAGACTCAACAATAATCCTTAGGCTTTATGTCAGGCCCTTAACACCTGTCATTTCACTTTCAGTTTAGTTTTAGTTTAATGAGCTTTTGAACATTTCAAGTTGTATTTTTTTGTAAATTACATCAAATGTTTTTTATTTTGAAAACTAGGCCAAAGATTTTTTTATTATAACAGAGAGAAATCCTTTCAGTAAAGTTTTTGTTTTAGCATCAGAAATTGTTATTGACTGAAGATTAAGAAGTACACACTGTGCCTCAAAGCAAATGAATTGTAGAAACATGCAGACTTCTCTTCTGAACATTTTAATACCTTATTCCTAAGGGGTTGTGGCTAAATTACATACCCAAAAAGTAACAACTATTATTCTGCTTATTTAATAAAGGAGCTGCAAATTGCTAAAGAGTAATGTGCATAACATTCCAAGTCATTAAAATAAAGTCTTTATATTAATAAAAACCTTTGTTTCACACCAAATACAATTAAATTAAAACAAAATTTCTTTCTAAAATAATGAATTTTAGAGACATAACCAAGATATTTTATGATAAACAGCTCTGGAATCAATTTTCTTTTGTGCCCCAATCTGTCAACTATCATTGTATCAAGTTTAGAAGGCATATTCCAAAGCATTGCAAAAGTTTTACTTTTTGGCACAAGACATTCCTGTTTTTGGAAATATTTGTTCTCTTACACTTAAACAATCTCTCAAAACAAGTGATAGTTTAATTAAAAAAAAAATACACACACACACAATCACACTATAAAGCAAAAAGTAACCATTTCATAACTACTGTATGTACATATAATTAACTACTCATCCAAAACTTTACTTTCAAAGTTATTTTTCATGCTTGTCTGAAGCAATTTCTGATTACCACTAGACACAGAGAAACTTTTCATTTTGGACAATAGATTGGAGTTTTTGTGCAGCAGTTCACAGATTTTCTTTTGCATTATTGCTGATGCCCCACAAAGGTGGAGTATGTTTTTATTTATTTATGTAGTTGTTGCTGTTTTTTCTTGCATTTCAGAGCTAGAATATAATAAGTACATACTTAACATTTTCATACCAGCTTTCTCCAGTGCTCGGGGCAATGATATGTAAATCTAAAACTGGTATACTCAGTAACAGTAGAGTGGAACAGTGGCATTTGGTCTAGGTGCAGTCCCCAGTGAAAGCTGTCATTTTGGTGAAAGGTGTAAGATGTTCAGTCTCGGAGGGGTCCCTGTGTGTAACTGCAAGTGGTGCATGAAACTTTGTGCAGGTACAGCGTAATGGTACTGTAAGTTGAAACCGCTCAGAAAATTAAGAGGTTAGGAGCATGCGCTGATGCAGCTCATTGCCACACCCACCACATGACGAACCAACTCAGGATCCCAGATTAGGACCTGAGTGTAGCCATGCAACGGGTGACACCTCAGCACCACACTACAGTTCAGATGGAATGGAACCAGTGTGAGGTTTTTTATGGTGGCTAGAGTGCCAATTCTGCCACCAACCCCCTAGTTTACCCTGCAGGTTGGAGGGCCTACATGCAGGGCTGGATGCAGATTAACGTCATACCCAGGATGGTCAGAAAACTAACACAGGGAGAATATGCAGGAGACAGTGTCTGGATATGGTAATTAAATCCATGGTGCTTAAGTTCTAGGACTGCACATTGTGATGCTTTAAAGTTAAACTATGAGCAGTACTTACAAATCAAGCATTCATTTATTTTACTAATGAAAGAGAGCAGACTACATGGAAACTTAGGTATGCAATACATTATTGGTTTTAATTGACTTATTTATTGCAACATAAACAAAAACCTTGGTGGTGTCTCACCTTATGCACAAGTGGCTTGATATCTCATTCACATTTTAGCAATGTCCTTGTGTTCAATGAGCAGAGTATTTACTTTGGCAACACTAGGCATTCTAGACTTCAGATTAAGTACTTCACACTACTTTATGAAAGAGGGTAAATCATGTAATCTCCTAGACATTCAATAAACAGCTGTACCAGTGTACTTTTTCTCACTTTGTGCTCAATTCACTGACCAGACAACAGCTTTGTACAGTGTCACAAAAAGCAGACACAAGAGTTACAAAAAGGTTTGGGGCAAGCACCATTATAATATTCACTGGCTGCAAATGGGTAAATTGCGAGCAACCGATGTGCTCAGAACGGAGTCCAAAACAGAACTGATTAGGTTAGTTAAATATGGCGGCTTTAAAGGCCAGAAAAGGAAGTGAAGTCATCAAGGGTGGAAGCAGAAGTGTCCTCTTCCATAGGTTCGGACCCGGACATGACGTCATCAAAAGGGCCGGAAGTCTCTTCAGTCATGGGTTCTTCACCGGAATTGATGTCATCCAAGGGTCCGGAACTGGAAATGATGATGTTCTGTCCGGAAACCGGAAGTGACATCATCAGGGCCAAATGGAATTTTCTGTGAACAGTCTGCAGAAAAGTGAGAAAAAAGGTCAGTGCACTCCGCCACCCCCTAGTCAGGCATGGAATTACTCTCATTGAGACCTTTTAGCTGCCTCCCATGCGCACGTATGTTAAAATTTGTTGAACAGTACAACTTGTCACTTTACCATCTTTTGTAGGCTGTGTGGTCTGTCCGCTTGTCAGTGCCCTGATTTTCTTAAAAAGATTCTTTCTATATGAAAGTAGGTTCAAAGTGATGTTAAATTGTCTGGGTTATTTTCCTTTAATTGTGTTTCACAAACTGGTGCCAATTAGGCTACATAGTCATAGTGCATTGCCATTTAAGGACCAGGTTGGTATGAACAAAGTATTCAACTTACGTACCCTATCAGCATCATTTATATATATAATCACAATCTGATTGTATGGGTGGTAAATAGTATATCATATAATATTACATAGTTAGCTGTCAGATCTGCTTCTTGCAACTGAGAGGGCACCCGTGGCGGATGTTTGCCAACTTGCAGACCAACCACACACATTACCTAGTAGGTAACCACCCATACAATCAGATTGTGATTCAGACTTTCGAATGCTATGTATGTAATTATCCCGATCTCCAGGCTGTCAAGTAAATGAACTACATGCCGTGGTGCAACGTAAAGAGCCTTTGCATCTAACACTGACATCTGAGGCTCGATCCCTGGTGACGGGTGCAGTGGAGTGTGTACGCCTGATGCGCCCAAAATAGGGCGAAACACGTGTCACATACTCTTTGCATTATTTGACAGTTAACTATGTAACATATATATATATATATATATATATATATATATATATATATATATTGTGGAGGTTGGCCCGGACACAGACAGGCAGACACGTTCATCTCACCCACAATCACGTTTATTTTACAATATTTACAATAAGTGCACCACAAACCCCCAAAGTCCTGGCCACACAATGCCTTCCTTTCTTCAGGCCGCCTCCTTGCCTTCTCCAGCTCAGTCCTCTCCGGTCCCGACTCTCGCCCTGAATGAAGGGAGGCGGCCCCTTTTATCCGCACCTGGATGAGCTCCAGGTGCTCCCCGGCATTCTCCTGCTGACACACCCCAGTGTGGCGGAAGTGCCGGCTGTTGTCCCTGCTTCTCTTCCCCCCAGCACTTCCTGGTGTGGCGGAAGTGCTGAGGTCCAGGGTCCCCAAGGCATTGGGGCGCCTCCTGGCGGTGACCACGGGCCCCTACAGGGTGGGGCTTCCATGCCCTGAACCCGTGTCCCCCAAAGCAACCAGGAAGGCGGCCCCCACGTGATCCCAGATGGGTACATGCCCACTTCCGGTCCTCCAAGGCGTCCCGGCCGGGTCGTGGCCCCTGGCATCCCTGACAATATATAGATATATATATATACACACCATTAGGTACACCTGTTCAGCTACTTCTTAATGCAAATATCTAATTAGTCAATCACATGGCAACAACTCAATGCATTTAAGCATGCAGACATTGTCAAGATGATCTGCTGAAGTTCAGACTGAGCATCAGAATCAGGGATGGTTGTTGGTGCTAGACAGGCTGGTCTAAGTATTTCAGAAACTGCTGATCTGCTGGGATTTTCACACACAGCCATCTCTAGGGTTTACAGAGAATGTTCTGAAAAAGGGAAGATATCAGTGAGTGGCAGTTCTCTCTGCAAAAATGCCTTGTTGGTGGCACAGGTCAGAGGAGAATGGCCAGACTGGTTTGAGCTGATAGAAGGCAACAGTAGCTCAAATAACCACTTGTTACAACTGAGGTATGCAGAAGAGCGTCTCTGAACGCACGGCATGTTTAACCATGCAGCAGAAGGGCTACAGTAGCAGGAGATCACACATGATGCCACTCCTGTCAGCTAAGAACAGGCAACTAAGGCTACAATTCACACAGGTTCACCAAAATTGGACAACAGAAGATTGGAAAAATGTTATCTGGTCGGTCGAGTCTTGATGTTTGCTGTGATATTTGGATGGTAGGGTCAGAATTTGGTGTCAGCAACTTGAAAGCATGGATCCATCCTGCCTTCAGGATGTTCAAAAGTTCAGGCTGGTGGTGGAGGTGTAATTGTGTAAGGGATATTTTCTGAGCACATTTTTGGCCCCTTAGTATCAATTGAGCATCATTTAAATGCCACAGCCTACCTGAGTATTGTTGCTGACCATGTCTACCCCTTTATGACCGCAGTGTACCCATCTTCTGATGGCTACTTCTAGCAGGATAACATGTCATGTCATAAAGCTAAAATCATCTTAGCTGATTTCTTGAATATGATAATGAGTTCACTTTATTTAAATGGCTTCCACAGTCACAAGATCTCAATCCAATAGAGCACATTTGGGATGTGGTGGAATGGGATCATGGATGTGCAGCCAACAAATCTGTAGCAGCTGTGTGATGCTGTTATGTCAATATGGACCAAAATCCGTGAGGAATGGTTCCAGCACTTTGTTTAATCTATGCCATGAAGTATTAGGCATAAGGCAAAAGGGGTTCCAACCTGGTACTAGCAAGGTGTACCTAATAAAGTGGCCGGTGACTCTATATACTTTACACTATTTACTATTATACAACATAACTATATATCTATGTGTAACAATCTGAAATGTTTATGCATTAAATAATACACTTGAAAAAGTTTTTATGAAAATGGCATGTTTATTTAAAGTAATTAGGCATTACTTATAATTTCATTTTTCATCAAACTGAATATATATATTGTATGTGGCTCATGAATGGACATTTCAAAAAGTGAATGGGCAAGTTAACCACTTCCTTATTTAAAATCATATTATATACATGGATTATAAAAAATATACAGATTTGTTTAAAATTACATTAGAGGGTCAGTTCAGGTTGGATGGTTTGGAGATAAAGTCAGAGAGACAAGATTGCGTTGATTTGCATATGTGCAGAGAAGAGATGCTGGGTATATTGGGAGAAGGATGTTAAGGATAGAGCTACCAGGTAAGAGGAAAATAGGAAGGCCTAAAATAAGGCTTATGGATGTGGTGAGAGAGGACATGAAGGTGGTGGGCATAATGGAGGAAGATGCAGAGAACAAGAAGATATGGAAACAAATCATTCACTGTGGCGACCCTAATGGGAGCAGCCAGAAGAAGAATGCTAATGACAAAGAGTGTAAGGATCAGACAGTGTTTAGGCTTACTGTAAGCAATGTCTGATGAGCTACATAAATTCTGGCCATATGTTTATCATTTAGTTTAGTTTTTTGAAGTTAAATGTATTTTATCACAGTAATGGCTAACCTTGGTTGTCCCAGATTTTTGCTTATAACTGTGGCCAGTAGGACATGAGTACAAACATGTAATAAAAGACTTAAATTTTACCACTTAAGTCTGTTTCAAAACAAAGCATCAGAGCTCCCAGTTTTACAAAACATTCTGTCTGTGTTTTCAGAGGAGCATTAATGACAACAAAACAAAATTAGAAATAATTCATCTTATTGCAGTTTTTGCATAATGA
Organism: Polypterus bichir lapradei; assembly: GCA_026402145.1. Taxonomy (NCBI): domain Eukaryota; kingdom Metazoa; phylum Chordata; class Cladistia; order Polypteriformes; family Polypteridae; genus Polypterus; species Polypterus bichir. The sequence continues at coordinate 25,952,703 of JANRMT010062829.1, forward strand.
CTGCAGCTTCACTTAACAAAGCAATTTCATGTAACAAAGGATATCATGCCAAAATGTTGGAAAAACACAGAAATTCTGCAGTTTATTGTAGCATAGTTCAGATAAAAGTGGGTTCAAAGTTGCTATGGCATGCATAGACTCAACTGTTTGTGACCTGTCGTAGAAGAGATGCACACTTCTTTCACATGATTTTCATTTATAATGTGGAACCAATTAACAGATTTAAAAGAAATCTAGATGACTCTTAATCTGAAACACAGTTTTGGAAGAATAATATCACATTTTTATTACTATTTAATTTAATATTGTTTCTTTGTATCAGTATACTGCTGCTGGATTATGTGAATTTCCCCTTGGGATTAATAAAGTATCTATCTATCTATCTATCTATCTATCTATCTATCTATCTATCTAT
>JANRMT010062829.1:25953127-25974328 GCA_026402145.1 Polypterus bichir lapradei
TATCTATCTATCTATCTATCTATCTATCTATCTATCTATCTATCTATCTACATTAATATTAATATTTTCTCCTTTGAGATTTTAAAAATATTTTTCATAAATAGTGAAGCAGTAATTTTTGCTTTTTTATTAAATTTTCCTTAGGTGACAATGTGCAAGCCCGTACGATCATCTCTTGTGCATATTCCTGGTTAAAACTTTTAATCACAGTTCTTGATATTTCCAATAAGGATTGTTAATGGAATAAAATGGCCTTGTGGCATTTCACATTTTAATGTTGTCATGTTTATGATTGAAATTGGAAGCCTTTGTCCAATTATGTAATAATATATTTCTTTTGTGCAATGATATATGCACCAAACCCTTACATCAGCTAAAAAATATTCCACCTTCTGTTCTTTACCTTTCATCATATAAACAACAAACACTTTATTTCATCATTTGAGCTGATTATGTGTATATTTAATATGGCACAGTGGTTACCAATGCTGCCTCACTGCTGCAGCCATCTGAAATTCGCACATATTTCAGATGTTTTCAGATTTTAAAGTTGTTTTGAGTATACCAAGTGGCCAGCCAGTTGACCTCCCCACATCCTATTATAGCACTTTTTCCCTGTTCAGATTCGGGTATTTAGAGTTACATTCTCTAGACTTGAGCAGTTATAAGTCAGATAAGTACAATTGTTGTTTTAGAGTGAGGAATAGGGAAGAGATAGATTGTCATCTTGAGGTGACCTTGTGCTTTCGTTGTGAACCTTAATGACAGCCATCGAGTTTGGCATCTGTGCCTTATAGACCTGTAGAACTGGGAGAGCAGAACCATAACCAGGGCACTAAGCTGTGTTGTAGCGACTTTCAAAGCTTTTGGAGAATTTGTTTAGGTGCTTAGGTGTTGTAAAATAAACTGGAGGTAGGAAGAAGTCGTATTTGTATCTGGTGACATTTTACAGACATATCCAAATATATTTTCAATCAAGGGTGGATTATTGTCAGTTCAGCCAACCCTTTCATTCAGTCTTTATCCCTTTTGTCCAGCTAATCTGTGACATTATATGCTCAGCTTTTCTTCAGATTTGGTAAGATTTATTGCAGTTCTTCAAATAACCATTTCTTTTATTAGTTGTATTTGATAATTCCTTGGGCAGCACGGTGGCACAGTGGTAGCACTGCTGGCTCTCAATAAGGAGACCTGGGTTCACTTCCTGGGTCCTCCCTGTGTGGAGTTTGCATGTTCTCCCCGTGTCTGCATGGGTTTCTTCCGGGTGCTCCGGTTTCCTCCCACAGTCCAAAGACATGCAGGTTAGGTGCATCGGCGATCCTAAATTGTCCCTAGTGTGTGCTTGGTGTGTGGGTGGGTGTGTGTTTGTGTGTGCCCTGCCCAGGATCTGTTCCTGCCTTGCGCCCTGTGCTGGCTGGGATTGGCTCCAGCAGACCCCCGTGACCCTGTGCTAGGATATAGTGGGTTGGATAATGACTGACTGACTGATAATTCCTTTTTTTTTTAGAATGCAGGTTTTCTTAAAAAGAGATGTGCATCTCTATGTCCAGTAGTGCTTCTCCACAGTCAGTTTGTGTATTGTTTTTATTGCTGGGCTAAAAATGTTAATTTAAGTCATTAAGAAGGGACCAGAAAAGTTTCATAAACAAAGCCTTTTGTGAGAATAAGAGACGTGTTTTTAAAGACATAAATAGTCAGATGCTCAAATGCATTTTTATAATACCATATCCTTTACTTATTAACCATATCATTGCTACTTTCAGTCTCACTCACCGGGGCCTAATAGTAGTTATACAATACTTACCATCTCCTCAAACACGTTCCCACATACATTTTTAGCAAACTCCAAATTGACGCAGGACACATACCATTTGCCTTTCATTATATAATCCTTCTGCTCACACACAGTTAAATTGGCTACTTGTCAGTTTCATAATTGCATTCAGCATAATCCTACAGTTCATTTACAAAGTTCTGAAATCATAAAATGTCTGGGCTGTTTGGCTAGTACAGCCCTCAGCAGTGACTGAGATAATCTAAAAACAGCCTTCTTGCTAATACCAAAGCGACAATACATTTTTCTTAGTGAATGTACTTTCAGCTTTGTGACACCTACTGTTTACAGCTGCCATGTTATATCTGTATTGAGAGGCTATAATGTTTTTAACATTCAAATTTAAAGTCAAGGTCTACTTTTTTATAGCACTTTGAACGATTAGCATTCACTTATTTAATCTATGGCACTGGATTGCACTTAGTGTCCACACAATTTTTTTATTCTAGCAAGTTCCCTATAATTTTTTTTTTTGCTTTTCTATTGCCTCCACCTTAGTCTGCTAATTCAAAAAGTATTGTTTCAACCTTCCACTTATCACTGTGCAATACTACCCACATACTACCTACAACACCCAACAATGTCTAATGTATTTAACATCTTCCATTTGATTTTTCTATGCACTTGAAATCTTGTCATTGTGTTGATTTCAGATTTCAGACCAAATGGCCACAATCCACCCTAAGGCTTTTAGCTCTGCTTCCAGAAAACAGAACATGCAAAGCTAATTTAACTGTCTCACAAATATTACATCCAACCAATACCCAGGCATATGCCTCAGTGCCAGCTGCATTATAGTGTCCTTTTTGAATCAGACCCTCTCAAACACTCCAAAACATCCCAGAGCTGACCATGACTAGAAAATAGCCTTTGGAAAGCCTTATTATTATTTCATTTCACTGTTTTTCTCACTGTTCGTATTCCTATAACATACGCCAACTATCAGGGTTAGCGCTTGGGGTGAGGTGAGCAGGCATTCACCTCAGGTGATACTTTGGTCGGGGCAGCACTTTAATGCAACTTTTTTTTAACTTTGCAAAATAAAAATACAAAAAACTTAAGTATGAACCTTAAAAGCGACCCTCAGAGACTGAAAAACAGTCCATGCACATTTCAAAGTCACAAGTCAATAAGGTATTTATGTTCATTCTCCTGATTTTTACATAAAGCTGTAGGCATCCTCTATAGGGGGCAGTCCCGGAGCAGTGCAACAAAAAAGTCACGATGGTAAAAATGAGTTAAACACCAATTGCATTTAACTATACAGCTTACTGAGGCTACAATCAGGCTACAGTTAAAGGTGTCTCATTTCCGTTTTGTAAGTTATTCAAATCTGATATGACTGTGTACTGATATCTAGCTGGAGATTTCAGAAATGAATACAAATTAATTGATGAGACAGATGCAACCTAAGAAACAAACATAAATACCAGATGCATGCTGACTTCAAATTCTTTAGAGTGCAGGATGTCTGTGAAGTGGTCAGCTCTCTGTGAGGGTCACTTGTTTTCATACTGTATATTTTTTTACATCGTGCCTAGGGGTTCTTTGTGTAAACTAAATTTTTTGTAATTACTTCCGGTTTTGATTTTTAATTTGGGGTGCTTTATCAGTGCCATTTTGTTCATATTGTTGGCTCCAAAAGTCATTGAAAGTAATACTGCCTCATCCTACTCCACAGAAACCAAAACCCTTCACACAATTAGAATTATTTGCTTTTGTTTTGATTCTCTGGTTACTGAACTCTTAGCAGTCTTTCTTGACTTCAGTTTTATCTCATAATTCTTTACTTGGGTAATGCTGTGCTGAAGTGTAAAAGTAGTACATCTACAATATATTGAAAGAGCTGTGCCACTTGTGAGCTAAGATTGCTGAAACACATCACATCAGCAGCGCTAGAAAGAAATAAAAATCTAACAGCTGGCAGTCTGAGATAATCTCATACATTGGGCGTATACAATGAAGGAAAAAAGGATTGTACAGTTGATACCAAAGGGTTTTTGCACCTAATCTATAATCTTCAACCAGAGTATCACATTCCATGTAGAGTCACTGTTACCAGTTCAATAGAAAATAATTTTGCCAAGAACACACAAGTGCTGAAAACCCAGCTAGCCTTTCTCAGTAAGGTCTTTAATTTTCCATGCAGACATGAAGATGAAAACCTTGCAAACAAGCTGTTGCCACACAGACGTTAGGACTCACAGGCAAAGTGGTTGGGTGTGTTCATGATTCAGCAAATGTGAGGTGCACACACACGCACACACACACACACTCTCTCACAAAAAATGGAGGTGTTCAAACTGCTCGGCAGATTAGTGTGGGCACCTGGAACTGATGTGAAAATTACTGAATTTTGTCTGTGTGCATGATCCATACAGGGAAAGCCTAAGTAGAATATTGTACTCCTACACTGCAAGTCACAGTCAATGACAGATTTAACATGTATCTTAAATGTGGTGATAATCTACCAGAGTATATCAGTGGAACTGGAGCGGATGTTCACACTTACTGGCTTTAGTGTAGCATGCTGTGTATGCGCCTGATTAAAGTATATCTTTATGCTCCAATTTCTAAATAAAAATGTAATTATTTTTCAGTAACTGGGGGCTCTGCCCCCTGCTCGCTTCACTCGCCCACCCCCGGGTTTGGTTAACCGGATATACAATTTAAAGAGATTGTTATTTTCATGGGAATTGTTACATATGCATTATGTTCACTTTAACTTTAAAACTTTAGTAAAAACAATATTTGGAATTAACTTTTCTTCAAGATCGCTTGGAATTTTGATTCTGTGTTTGGACTTACATCGTGACAACGCAGCGTATAACTGCCTGTGAGTGAATATCATTTCTTTCTCTCTAATAAATAAAACGACTTTTTTAAATATTTGTCCGTGCTCTTTGTTCTTCGATTTGTCATTGACATGTCATCTAGGACGTATAAAGTTATTGTCCTGATAAAATTTATAAGAACTGAGAGCGCAGGAAGTGTGTCTACCAAAAGCATTCACACAACTAAGAGCTGAGAGCACAGAAACTGTGTCTGACAAAAGCATTCACACGACTGAGGTTAGATGACCGTGGTCTTATTTGAAAATAGTTGTAAGTAGGGCGTGACTTGAAAGAATCTCATGTTAAAAGTCTCCGTTTTACAGGACTTCATAACGCGCCTACGTTTTTGGAATCTTTTAGTTTTCGCTGGCAACACGAATTAGACAATCTACAAGTCTCTGACTTAAAGTTTAAATCGAACAATATATTCAATCTCTTTTCGCTGTTCCTGTATTTCACCGAGTAATAATTTTTATTTGTTTGCACTAATACGATCTTTCCTATCCTTTTTTGGAGACTTTCGGATTTTTGTACTTCCATTATCTCTAACCTGCTCTGCCTGTGTACCGTGCCAACGTTTCTGAATTCTTTACAACGTTCTGCTTTGTCATCTACTCTTTGTCCTTTATTTCCGGCCCCGGGTGTGGTTAAATCTCTTGGCACAAAGACTCGTTTCACGGGATGTATAAGTGTGTCTCCGAAGAAAATCACATCTCATCTCCTTCCAAGATTTTTTTATATAATAGAGAGCTGTCAGTCATTTTCTAACCCACTATATCCTAAAAGAGGGTCACGGGGGACTGCTGGAGCCAGTCCCAACCAACACAGGGCGAAAGGCAGGAACAAATCCCAGACAGGGTGCCAGCCCACCATGGGACACACACGCACACACACCAAGCACACACTAGGGCAATTTAGGATCGCCAATGCACCTAACCTGCATGTCTTTGGACTGTGGAAGGAAACCAGAGTACCTGGAGGAAACCCACGCAGACATGAGAACATGCAAACTCAACGCAGGGAGGACCCGGGAAGCGAACCCAGGTCTCCTTACTGCAAGGCAGCAGTGCTACCATTGCGGCACTATGCTGCCCAATAGAGAGCTGTGATAGTGTATAACACTTTTTTACTTAATGTTAAATTATTTTGCATAATTTATATCTAGAACCTTTTCTGGGAAAAATGTGTCTGTCCTTGTATTGTTTTCTGTATTAATTAGGAGTGTCTTGTTTTAATGGCTAATTGTTTGAATCAAACAAAGGGGTTCAACAATCAATTAGGAAATGTGATTAAAATTTACATCCCACTTAAGCAGATGACTGCTTTGTTACATCAATAACAAATCGATATCATGATGCACGATTCTGTGAATGAAAGTTTTTAAAGAGGTTTTTAGCATTATTGTTTTTTTTAGAAAAGGAAAACGCATAGTGCAAGACATTTTTGAATACACATACACATAAAAATGAGAGACAGGAAGACGACATCAGTAAGACTGAATATGTGTTCAGATAAGGTATTTTTAAGAGTTGGTGGTGATAGCAAACGTTCTGTTCAGCCAAAACCAAGACTGAAAATCTGAAGGCTTCAACTTTTTATATTGTTATAATGTTATATCTTTCAGTGTACATACAGTATTGGGGTAAAAGGGACTGTAAAGTTTGTGATATAGATAGATTTTAGATCAAAGCTTGGGGGGGGGGGGGTTATCTTATGGTGTCCCTTTTCTACCAATGACTTCTGCTTGAAAAGGTAAATGTTAAATTAATAGTATACTAACCACAAATATTTTATAATCAAAGCCTGAAGTTATACATTTTCCTTTATCTGCTGTGCTGTGCTGGACCTATCTGATGTGCCATTGCCCTACATAAAAAAAGATGAGGCAAGTCAGCCTCACATTATAAGTAAAATAAGTCCTCACTCTGCCAGGGGTTTATACCTCAGTGTTTTTTATGACTTGTCTGTTAGCCTAGATAGTGATACCAAGTCTGGCCTATAGTGTCTTTTTGTTTGAATGATTATTTGCAAATCTAGTTTGGCTATAACAGGGACGCATAGCATAAGAAATGTTTTTGAGACACGCATACAGTAGTATTAATGGTACTTTGAAACCTTATAGCAGTGAAGTCATAGAGCTTCAAAACCACTAGAGCAGATTGTTTAGCCCACTGGAAGGTGAGAATGATCCTGTTTTAACTCAGCAATGTCAGCCATGTACACTATCCACTAAGCCATCTATATTATGTACTGGATTTGTTGTACAAATGAGCCATAGACGACAAATTCTTTTGTATTATGTATCTTAATTTTTTTCTACTGAAATGTTTCTTTAAATATGTGAAGTAGTACATCCTTGTCCCCTGGCAGGAAGGGCTGGTAAAACTGTGTTCTAATGACATGTTTGCTGCTCATATTTCATGTTTGTGAATATCGCTGAATGAAATGACTGCTTGCCTTTTTTTTGTATTTTTTGCCAGCAGATATTTTCCTGTGGGGGCCGTCCTGGTTGTTTAGGGGTTAAAACAGGAAGTGAAATGGAGTAGGGAGGCAGCAATGCAGGCGGCAGCTCAGTGATGTCAGTATGAGTCACAGAGCAGTGAAGGAGCTCACCGCCCAAACGTAGTCCCACTCTCCACGAAGCACACGCAAGCAAGAACACGTAGCCTGCACACATTACGCTCATTGATTGACTGATTGTTTGATAACTGTAAAAGGATTTAATTCAGTGAACAGTAGCTGAATGGTACGTGGGCACACACATCTCTAGGCACAGTCAGTTCTAGCAGCCACATATGCCCTTGTGACATGAGTGACAAGTTGTAAATACTTTATAGCTTTTGGTAATGCAGTGTTGATTTCTGGTAAATCTTTAGTTGTGCTTACTTTAAGAACAGTCTGCAGATAAGTGGACTTAAATTCGAAATGAATTTACTGAAGCATCTGAAAAAGTCAATTCTGGGGTTTAATTGCGAGGTATTAAGAATGATAACATCAATGCTTATTGTACATTTGAATGTACAGCAGAGCAGTAACAAATGCCATGCAGTATTATGATAACATTATAATGTTATATTTTATTTCTAATATTTTAAATATGAAAAGCAGAGCCAGGCAGCACAAGTAAATCTCAAAGCCCATCCATCATTTTTCTATACACTTCTATTTCCTGAAGCTGCTTAGTCTAAAACCATAATATTAGAAGCAGTAATCAAAGTAGATTAGGGATACCAGGCCATTATGATGTAGACTTGAACGCACACATACCCTGAACCAGTTTACAATCATCAAATAAGATTCATAGCATTGAGATGTGGGATGAAACCAGAAGATCTGGAAAGAATGTATAGGTAACAACTAGGCATGGATGTGAATCTGGGTTCCCGAAGTTGGTCGGCAGCAGTCTTAAATATTGTGAAACCCCTGCTCCTAAAGGCAAATGTGCGTTTATTAAAATAAATAGTGTGAATTAATTAAAGCAATATTAAATATACATTAATAGTTTGTAATAAAATTTAAATATATAGAATAAACAAAAACGAGCCAAAAGCATGCAGGATACAAAATGTTTCTGTCAACTGAACTACATAGGCCTATGATGCCAAAGAGTGACGATGTGTCCAGTAACTGTGGGTAAGTGAGATGTTTGAAAAAGTCAAACAAGTTGTCATTACTCACTTGTTGGCATACCTTTGTATCTGCACTTTAACTGTCATGCTATTGCTCTGTGCTTTAGGTGGTTTGCATTTGTCTTGAATCTTTTAGAAAGAAGTAAGTTGTAAGCTGTGAGTAATGGCAACATTTTTTGCCAAAATAAATGAATGAATATTTTTAACAGAGATTATATATAGCCAAATGATTAAAGTTCAGCAACAATGATCAGAGAAAGGGTACAGTCTGTCATGTTCAGTCTGCAGAACTGGTTTCAGGAAGAATCATAACATATATGAAATAAGCCAATAAACAAAAAAATTGTATCTTCTTTTTACAGTCAGAACATAAATGTAGAATTCTTTCGTGTAACATGTGTTCAATTCTGACAACACAGTGTATAAACTAAAGTTCATCAGTAACTCTAATTCCGCGAGAACTTGAAATGCTTATAGCACTTGTTGTGAAAGAGTTCTTAATTCTGTTGCTTTTCAGTGTTAGGAATCTAAATCTGAAGCCTGGTGGCAACAGTTGAAATTTTGGAAACAGAATAGGCGCTGTCTAATAGGATCAGTTTGGCCTTCTTCCTAACTTTCTTGTGATATAACCAAATAAGAGAGGGCTGACGAAGACCAAAAATTTGACTGCTAAATTTTGCAATGTTAATTCTTAACACTAAGATTCCTAAACCAGCATATCAAAGCAAATGTAACAATAGATTTGCTTGAAGATTTTCTTACTGATTTGTTCTACTTCCAAATCAAAGGTTGTCCCTGTTATCAATGATTGTCCCAAAATGTTTGTATTGCTCTAAAATCTTTAGAGATTGCCCTTTTTTATTGCTGAAAGTGGGGAAGGAGAGAACATAGAACATGCACAGTTGTATCTTTGTTTTTTAGATATATTTCTCTGGAAGGGCCACTCCACTTAAGAAGATCATCAACGATAGGTCTATGACTGCCCTCCTCATTGTGTAAACTAACGTGGAAAACAAACTCACTCTGAATAAATAATAAGAATGTTTAGCATGGACTAGGAATAATTACTGTAATCAAGTAATCCAAGGTTCATGTACCAGAAATGTGGACAAGGCTAACACCCTGAACAAATTTTGTAATAGATTTTCACTCCTTCCACCACCTCCACCACCACCACCTTGTTCCAATGACCAGCTCCCCAACCCCATCACATTGCCCCTACAACATCAACAACTCTTACCACTTCAAGTGGTATGGCCAGTGATGAGTCCAGCTCTGACCATATATGGGCTGTTCATAACCTATGACCAAGTGAGCAGACAAATGAGGAGGCTTCACAAAGGAAAAGCCATGGGACCAGATGGAGTCAGTCCTTGAGTTCTTAAGGCCTCTTCTCTTAGGTTACCTGTTTTGTCTCTCACTAAGGCTACAAAAAGTGGTGCTTCTGTGGAAAACATCTGGCATTGTGACAGTTCCATAGAAGGAAGGCGCTTCTTCGCCTATTGACTACAGAGCAGTGGCATTCATAAGGACCTTTTAGATGACCGTCTTAGACTATAAGAGTCCTCGTGTGAAAGATCACCTGGACCCAATAAAGTCTGCCAAACAGACAAAGTAGAAGATGCAGTTGTCTACCTGCTCCACCTGGACAAAGCTGGCAATACTGTGAGGATCATGTTTTTTGATTTCTTTATTGTCCTCAATACCATCCAGTCATCTGTTTGTTTCTTAGTGCAAAGAGAATTGTTTGCAACCTAAAATCAGCAAATCCAAGGAACTGGTTATTGACTTTAATCACACCAAAGAGCCTCTACCCCCATTCACTGTTCAAGGAGTAGAAGTGGAGGTGGTCTACTTCCATAAGTACTTGGGGGTCCACATCAGTGAGAGGCTGGACTGGTCTCGTAACACAGTGGAACTATATAATAAAGGGCAGAAAAGACTCTTTTTTCTTAGAAGACTTTGCTTTATTAATGTATGAAGTGCATCCTACACACCTGTAAATCTGTCATGGCCAGTGTGATTTTCTAAACTTGGTGTGCTGGGCTGGTAAAATCACTTCATGAAAGACCCAATGAACTAACAAGCTAATATAAAGGCAATCTTGGGAATGGTACTCCCCATAGTCTAGTAGTGAAGGAGAGAATAAAGACAAAAATGATGGCCATTATAAGGAAAGCTGCACATCCTGTCCCCGACATCCTAATACTGAGAACTTTCAGCTAACAAATTATTCAGAAGATGTGTGCCAAAAAATGCTACTGGTATTATATTTTTACCTACGGCAGTAGGGAGAAAATGAAAACTCCTCAAAGAAGGGCACTGCATTCAACCCTGGACACTAAATTTTGAGACATTGACTCCTATGCACAAAGAAAGGATAGTGCTTAAGGCAAATTGGAGATCTCAGTGGTCAGACACAAGCAAGAGCATCAAAAAATTGAACTGGGAAAGGTTGGCTGGCACTATCTATTGGTAGAACAGGATGATTTGGAAGGCATTGTGGCAAAGAGTCATTAACATAATGAATAATAGGTGTAAAGCAGTCAGGAGGAGGAATAAAGATTGCTGAAACATATTAAGTATTTTATTTTGTATAGTACCGCTCACAAGGAACACTGAATGCTTTGCAAGAAATCAAATAAAGGAAAAGTTAAATATTATCTGTCCATCCAGTATCCATCCATCCATCCATTATCCAACCCGCTATATCCTAACTACAGGGTAACTGTAGCCATTCCCAGCCAACACAGGGCGCAAGGCAGGAAACAAACCCCGGGCAGGGTGCCAGCCCACCGCAGGGCGTGTGACAGATTGGGGGCGCTATCGCTCCCTTGAACCCTTATCCAAGACGTCAGACATGAAGTAAAAGTCCAAATGTTGACTTTATTAAGAATGCACAGTGCACAAAGCACCCTCCTCTCCACAATACACATCAACAATAAACCAAAAATCACAATAATCAATCCTCCACACTCCCAGACGCGTTGCCACCCTTCCACCCAGCTCAGCTCGCCGTTTGGGAGTTCCCACAATCCTTTTATCCTCCCTGACCCGGAAGTGTTCCAATCCCCAGTCCATGTGATCTCCTATCACTTCCAGGTCAGATTAAAAGTCCTTTTCTTCACCCCGGAAGCACGTCATTCGTTGTCCATGTGACTCGGACGTACTTCCGGGGCGTAGGGTAAATAAACACTGTTCCTCCCTGCAGCACCTTCTAGCGGCCCCTGTGATATCCAGCAGGGCTGTAAAGGAAAACTCCAATGTCCATAATTCCCTGCCGACATTCGGGACACCTCCATGCTGCAGGGAGGGCTCCACCTGGCAGCCTGGGGGTATTGGCTGGGATGAATGGCCGGCCATATTCCACAGGCGTTAAATATTATAGTAAAAACAAAACACTGAAAAACCACCAAAGTCAAAGGGACTGAGGATGAAATTAAAGGAAAAATTGTTAAGTGTCATAGTGATAGGAAAGGAGAGTAAAATATCATAAACAAAATGTTTAGTAGTGAGTATCTAATCTAATTAATTTTCCCCCTAGAAATCTGCAGATAAGGCAGAATAAAGAAAAGTGATGGTCTAAGTAATATTGATCTGCTCAGGTCAGAAAACTATTTTGATGGTGCTCTTAAAAAGAAAATCAACAGTTTTAGAAATGCCTGCTGGAGCTTAGTGAGAGCACCAACAAGCCATGAAATGAAATAATTGGTTTCATTAGCAATAAGAGTCTGCTTCTACTTAAGAAATTGTTTGGAGATTGAGGCCCAAAGTTAGCTGGACATCTGTTGGCTCACATCAGATCTCATTTCGTTTTGGCTGCCATTTAAGTAAAAATAAACCAAGTGTTAAAAAAAAGAAGGTTATTAAAACAAAGGGAAGAAAACAGCAGAAATTCATCACTGATGAACAAAGTGTCAGGAAGAAAAACCTGCAGCCACTGTAGCCTTCTGTCCGAGTTGGACACCCCAACAGTATAAAGTAAAGATGAATTAAGATTTTCTTGGATGTGATGGTGGTCTACTGGTTAACACTACTGCTTTTTAAAGCCGAGGAATGTATTTTCTGCTTTCCATTCATCAGAAGAATATATTAATTTCTTTTCTTAGAATTTTTATAATATATATATATATATATTTCCATACTATGCTATCTATTTTTTAGCACTCTGTGTTTGTTCATATTTCTGCTTTATTTAATTCACTTGCTCCTCAAGATTCTACAAACTGAGCAAGTCTGTGGTGAAGGGTAGTTTATAAAATGAATTAAAATTGAAATACACTTTACAGCCTTCTATTAGAAATGAGCAGGCTATAAGATAGCCTAAAGCTTAACAAGCAATTCTGTGGTGTTTGCATTTGTTCATATGGTCATCTTCAAGTGACTGTTTTAAGTAATATTTAAAATGAAATAAGGTAGTGATCATATCAACAGAAAAACTCAACTGAATGAATTTCTCTGTTGTACAGTATGTCTTAGACTCAAAACAAGAATTCTGCTATTTAAATAAGCATTCTTGCAAAGCGATTAAAAGTGACAGTTTTATGTAAAGAATCCAAAATACACTGATCATAGAATATTTAAAAAAGCCAAAGTTCTCTCATGCCAAACCAAGCATCATGAATTGAGTTCATAGTTGATGATGACTACCCAAGTAATGGAAGCACACATTTTTCTTTCTGTGAGCTGTATCCATATTCATACAGTATGTGTCTGCTCCAGTAACATAAAAAGAGAGATGACCCACTAAACTGTAGTGAATTTCACACATGAACCTCAAATCACCATTTTTACTATATAGTGGAGATACATTAGTTTCGTATTTTAGTGGATTTGCCTTATTTGCACTTTTGAGCAAATTTCTTTACACATAACAGTTCCAGATTGGCACAGAGTCAAGAGGAAGTTTCTATGAGTTGTATAAAATGTCCAAAAAGGGTTTTACTTGTATATCATCTGGGCTGTTTCTCTCATTGTATCATGTATGTTCATGACCTTTATTCTACTGCATCTTTACTATTCTTAAAATTTGTATCAAATTTCATTTAACTTTTGGCAATGCACTTTTTCTTGGTTGAAGGGTATATTTTATAGTCTTTCCAGATTTTTTGCAAACACTTATCTTTGCACAACAAACAGAAATATTGTATAGTTCTCCATTTTTTGATGTCAATTCTTGAGAGGGTCACAGACTGTCATCATCGACGTCTATACCAGCACATCATACATAAGGATGTTTTGATGTTTTATGTATGAGCCTTGTTATGCCTTGGCCTTTTTTTTCACCTATAAACTAAGAACCACATTATGTCTCAACTTGGCAAATTGCAAAGTAGGATATCATTTAGTGTTCATTCTTTTGTGATCTTTTAATTTTTGTTTTGTATGACTAAATAACTTACATGAGAGAAAGGCTTTTCATATTAACTGTTTGTGTTCACCAGGGGGCACACACTACTTAAGAAATTGTCATTTTACACGTAACCTGTGTGGCAGTAGGGGGCGCTAGTGCTCCCTTGAACCCTCAGGGATGACTCCAAACAGCAGGTAAAAGTCCAATACTTTTTATTTTCTTTTCCCACAGTGCACCAAGCACCTTCCACACTACTCATAAGCTATTAAATCACTATTAAACTCACACAATAAACCACTACTAATAAACTCAATACTCTGCTCCTCGCCCAGACACTTTGCTCCTCCACCTCCCAGCACAGCTCAGTGTCTGGACTGAGGCACCGTCCTTTTATAGCCCCTGACCCGGAGGTGTTCCTGTCCAATTAGACCACAGTTCCTTTTTCCTTCTGGGTCAGGGCAAACAGTCCTGTTCTTCACCCCGGGAGCACGTCGTTCCTTCCCGTCACGTGACCGTGACGTACTCCCGGGTTATAGGGCATCACAAAGCCCATAAGCCCCCCCCCCCCAGCGACTCCTGGTGGTCCCCAAGGTATCCAGCAGGGCTGTGTATAAACACTACAAAGTCCATAAGGCCCTGCTGGACCTCGGAGCACGATCCTGCTGTCGGGAGAGCTCCTCCTGGCGGCCTGGGGGTGAGGACCGGCATGGGAAGCCAGCAGTCCTTCACACCTTATTAAACAATGATCTCTTTTTTTCACCCAACAAAACTGTATAGTTTAAAATTGCACCTAGCCAGTTACTTTTAATTTTGGTTTATGTCTCCTGAAAGAAAGCGATGGCTGAATGTACAGAAAGCAGCACTCAATTATCAGAAGAACAGACTCTGTCCACTTTTACTGAATGCAGAAGCAGGAAACCCAATGTTGTCCATACGGATTTACATAGACCCTTTCAGGTGACCCCCGGTGATTTGCTTCTGTAGGGATCCAGTGGCTAGCCAGCCGAGAAGGACAACAGGGAACATTAGGCCTTGAGGAGCAGTGGGCATTGTGCTGGTATGCATTGCCTAGTTTCTAACTTTGTTCAGGCCTTAGGCCTTTGTGTTTCAAAATGTATATATTTAAAAATGTGTACAATTATTAATAACCTCTCATACTGGTGACTAGTAAATCAGGAGCTAAATGGAAGTTTAATAGTCGTTCCTGGCTTTATCCCTTCTCTGCCCTCTTGCTGCTTTTGATGCAGCTGTTTAAATCATCGTTTTGTTCCATATAGGATGCAACATCAAGATATATGCATATTTGCTTAAGTGCTAAATACGTTTATGTATAATTAGTGTATAATGACTATGAGTATAAATGTAAATCAAAGTTTACATCAGTGTATTAGTTATCTATAATTTTGTACCACTTCACATTGTGATAGCTATGTCTGTGCTATGGCTAAGAAAGAAAATGTAATCAACTGAAATTGAAAGATATAAAACCAGTACATGCTTTAAATTTTAAAACCAATTACTTTATTCATTCATTAATATGTATAAAACAATCAATTTCTTGACATGGTGATTTTGGAAAAAAAATACTATTAGATAGAATCAGTAATAATTGCACATAAACAGAACCACAGGCATCAATAAAGAAAAGGTAATCACATGCTTGGCTTACATTTTTTAATGTATCTTTCTTCTTATGGCTTCATATGGGTAAGCTTGTCTGTTAGCTCTTTACTTTGCCATTTTCATAAAGTACAGTGTACACCATTATTCACAACATGAACAACATTGCTGCCCGGTCCAAGTAACATTCACTTATTCATCCATTAAAAAAAGTAACTTCCATCTGTTGGACTGAAGCAGTATCATATGGTGAACATTCTGTATTTGCAGTCTCTAGGTAGATAACAATTTGAGGCAGTAAAATTGAATAGTTGTATATCTAAAACATATGCAGTTGAGGAGATGACACTGTATAAGGTGCTTCTTTGATTTTTTTTCTGTAATGATGGTAAAAGCTTGCTTAAAACACAAAAACTATTATTTAGACATACTGTAATTAAGGGAGCAAACTATTAACAATCTAGTCAATGAAAATGAAAGATAAAAATGAAATGAGCCAAAATAATGTCTTCCACAAGTTTATAATGACAACTAGGCCATGTTTTTTTTTTTTTTTTTTTGCTTATAACGAAAGCTAATCAACATGTTTATAACTGAAGACAGGTTTGATTATTATTTTTTATGTCTGTTGAATTTTAAAATTGTATCACTTTTATAATATACAGTTATGTATTTACATGTATGTACCTGTGTATACCTCTTTTGATATACCAGATCTTTCTCCTTATTGCTGATGGATAATAAGTTACGAAGTGATAAGCAGAAGAAAAATATTTAGTATGCAAAATTGATCTAGAGGTTGAAACGGAAGCCAAGAAAGGCTGCCATGCTTTGTAGTGGAGCTGAGCCAATTTTCATTTGGTGAAGTTTGTTTTGTCCACTTTCAGGTAGAATTATACATCATAAAACCGTATGTGAAATAAATGGTGTTACAAGGTTCTTAGAGATGAGCAAAAGTAGTTTGCCAACTAACATTATAACAAAAATAACTTAATTATCAGTAAGAATAGGTATTCCATCTGGAATTGTTTAAAACAAAGAAAAAATGCAGATGGAGTAAAAACTTGGCTTGAATGAAAACCATCATCTCACTTGGATTTGCACTGAATGACACCAGATACTGTTACATTTTGAATACAATATATAATTATGTAACCAGTAATGTTTGGGAAAAATCTTTGTATGCATTCTGTATTATTTTATTTTCTCATTATAAAAAGAATGATTACAAGTACATCTTTGTAGACATCTTTGGAAAGTAACATTTTTAACATTTTCATACCTGCTTTATCCAAGTGCTCGCATACATCCACACCCATATGAGGTCCAGTAAAAATTGACCATTAAGCAAACACTCACAACTTTCAGGTGTGTCAGAAAAATTGAAGCACTGTGTGGAAAACCAATAAAGACAGATAGAAAGCATGCTAACTCCACACAGACAACAACCAGGCACAGGACACTAACCATGTCACACATCCTTTAGAAACTGTGAGAAGATATGTAAGCCACACTGTTGCTAACATACCTGAGCATGTGTAATATTGAATTCTGGGTTTTTTTTGTAACCAGGCTGTAATAATCAAAAGGAAAATATGTTCCATCATAGTAATTGTCTTAGTGTCATATCTGTAAAGTGTATATGTGACAGTTTCTGTTAGATTTATATAAAATATAAAATGCTAACTGATGCATCTGTCTTGTGATCACTAGTGAATCACTGGAGCTAAAACCTTCATCTTGGTCTTAATCAAAAGCTTATGACATGATAGCATTGGTGAAGCAAAAAATGTGACTAGCAACCACCTCCACAAAGCTATAAAGGTTCACATCTTTCCTACAGCAACTGCATAGGGAACCTGAAACTGATCGAGAAGGTGACATTGCAGAAAGCAAAGGAAGAGTAGTGACATCTGGTGGGTGTGCAGCAAAATGCAGAAGCCGAGTATAGGAAAAAGAAGAAGAATGACAACTCTGGCATCCAATAAGCATCAAGCAAATGTGGTGTTGCAACCTACATGTACTCGTGAAACACTGAGGCTGGAACCTTGGTCTTGGAAGGACGGGAGGTGTTCCTAGTATTGATTAAGTTGATTAGAAGATACAAGTAGGGTTTGGCTTACTTTGCCAGTTGTGACAAATATTGTCTATGGTGTTGTCTAATTCACAAACACTTATTTTACTACCCTGCTGTTTGCTTTTTCCACTGTTCCACATCTGTAAACCTGATTACAATATGTTGTGTAGTGCCACAGAAAAATATTAGACTTAGTAGTTCTGGTCTCATAAACTTTTCCATAAAGAATACACGTTTAAATGTTCTGCTATCTCATATATTAATACCTTTAATGAGATATTGTTTATTTATGGTTATATGTACTGTATGTATTTCAAATCCTTATCACTTGATGTGTGTGTACTGTGTAAGTATGCATTTTAGCCCAGTGCTCACGTGAGTTTTCTCTGAAATCATCAGTTTTATGAATTGTACTTGGAAGCTCTGTATTAACATAGGACATGTATCCTATCAAGGGTTAGTTTCTGATCTGTGTCAATTGCTGTTAGAATTAGCTCCAAGACTCCTTGGCTCCACATTGGAATATGTGGGTCCATAAAATGAATGATTGTACGTTATAAATTGTAACTTGCACAGATGTTACTACTACTGCCTCAGACCTAAATTTGGTTCACACATCACTTACCATTGTTCTGAAAGTTGCAATTACTGATTATGTCCACTTGTGTTACGACACCATGAAAATGTAAGGATGACTGTCAACTTGGTGGTGTGTAAGTGAGTTCTGCAATTTGGGGTTAGTTGTTACTTTGTATTTTAAGTTAAATGTCTCCATAACTCTGTCAGAGAAATAAGTGTATTTGGAAAATACATTGATGGATTATATATTGGATTTCAAGTGAGTACATTGGATTTTTAGGAGTAAAATGTAGTTTTTCAGTTGTGTAATATACGTATATGGGATTAATGTTAGCTGCTCAATATAGACTCAGTTACAAGGAGAAGCAGGATAAGAAGAAAAACAACAGAAACTATAAAAATGCTTCATCTGTGTTTGGAACAGTTTCCTACAGCAGTGAAGATCATATTTGAATAAGTAAAAATTGCAAGCTGATAAACTTTGAGAATTAAGATTCTATTGTTGGGCTTCTATCCCCATTTTGATAATAATAAGCAGGTGTAAAATAATTGAATCAGTAACACAGAGTGAATTTTTATTCTTGTATTCATAACCAGATAAAGCCCTCTTTATGTCATTTTTCATTTCCCCAATCCCTTCTCCTTTCCACCTCCATACCACCTCAGTATGAAGAGCTTTATAAACGTCGTGGTATTTCATGTATGCCAGGACCGTTTCTGTCAAGTTCCAAACACTAATTACTTACAGTTATAGCAATATTTATTAGTTATAGATAGTCCAGTTATAGACAACGCTAACGAGCACCTACTTATTCCACTTTTCCATCCAGCAATTGGAGACAGTCAGAACAATGCACTTGTCTGCAATTGCTAATTTCAGGTTTTTCAGCTTCAACAGAGATGTGGCAAAATTGCTAAAATCAATTTGTCTCTTCATTTCCTCCATTTTGAGCCTAGCCCATGAACACAGTTCTTGGTACTAGGCATATGCGTGATTCTAGCTACTCATACACTTTATTCAGAAAGTTGAGCTGCAGTAAAGTTGAACATTGATGCATTGTAGAGTTTCTTGTTTCACAATGAAAATCCTACCAAGAAACACATGAAGTTGTTCTCTAAAGAACAATTCTGTTTAAACATATTAGTTTAGTTTTGCTATTGTACCATTGAAATATTCCGTAGACTAAATGCTCATTTGCCTAAATGTACTGTAAATGAATTTGTGCTTAACCCTTGCAGTGGGTATTGGGATGTCATAGTTTTGGGGATACTGTACAGCTGTGCTTGGTCTACTGCTAGTTGAAAGAGAGAGAGAGAGAGAGAGACTGTGACTCACTGAATTTATGCAAATCAGGTAAGAGGAAAATTCAAGTGATGAGTTTTGTTTTCACCATGTGTGGGTCTCAACAAAGTGAATGTCGAAGTCGTTTGCTGGAGGCTGTAGAGGAAACATATGAACACGTTTTACCAGCTCTTGACTTTTCTCTTTGAGTTTAATTTAGAATTTTGTTTTATATGAATCATGAATTTTGCTTTCATCTTCCCTTCGTGGGCTCAAATGCACGAGAGCCCGTGGTAAGAAGTAAAGGGAGGGTGAAGTCGTGGTTTCACTTTGAGTGCTCCTCTGCTTTTCAGTGCTTCTTTAACGGTACGGCTGCGAGTCTGAGGAATCAGTGCATCTGTGCCAGGTAAATTAATCTTGTTATTTAATAGTGAACTTGGGCACTAACAATAGTAATGGCTTGTTATTCTGCCTTGAGGATCAAGCTCAATGCTATGGTGTTCTATGCAGAATCCTGCTTTGCCTTTTTCAGACTCAACAATTACTCTTTTTGGAAGATGCTTTATTATGCTTAGCTGATCCAAAGTAAGGGGATTATAAATATTATTTAAAAAGCCAAATTCATACTTAACATTTGATCCTCTTAACACACCCCTCAGATATCAAACTTTTGTTTTAAGAGTATTTTTTCTTTAAATAGTAGTAGATTGCCAAACTACATGGAAAATGTCGTTCCTTGTTTTTGGTAATATTCATCTAGTCATTTTCTAACCACTTGTTTTGTTGTGTTTAGTTACTTTATCCGTATCTATAGGTGAATTTTATGTAAGTATAACGGCTCACCAATTTTAAGGGCTTAACCTTCTTACCCAACCCCACCCCAATTTAAAATGCTGACTGTTTATTTTGGTTGAATGAGTTCCTTGTTTTCATTTACTTTGTTCAGCTGGGCAGGTCTTCACCCACTCATCTTCATTTTGCTCACTTATTACAGGCCGTGTGTTCTTTGCTTACCTTTCCCACTGGTTATTGTTAGGAGTTCTGTTTGTCTTGTTTACTTTGGCTTTGGATTGTGGGTTTGTTTTTTGTTTTGTTTGATTTAAGGTCCATCCCTTGCTGTTTTAGTTTTAATGGTACAGTAATGTATAGCTATTGTTCTGCTGCTAAACAAATATCCATTAAAGACAGAAACATATAAAATCAGCAGATATGCTGAACTGGTCTATATAATTAATGCCAGGTCATATAAACAGATGAGGAAAAAATCAGACAGCCCTTAACTGAAAACAAGCTTGTTTTTCATTGCTTTAAATTCTCTAAAGGTCCAGTTTCACTGGTTTTATGAAACAATGTGTCAGCGTGCATGTTGATGACGGGATGCATGTGTCTTTGTGAGTAAGATATGAAATTAAGTGAAATGAATGAAGTCAAATGGCATGAGGATACAAAGAAAACTGAAGTTTGCAACCTGCTGCCTAGATTAAATTAGTTAGGTGCAAAATGAACTTTCTTTATTTCCTCACAGTGCAAAGTGACCTTTATATATAATAATAAATTATTCTTTATGGATACATCTACTTGCATATAATACTAATTCCTAGTAAAAATCATCAGAAAGTATTATTAACTGAACTCTACCCTTACACATCATTGCATCAACAACTGCAGCCAGAAGTCTGCTAAGTAGTTAAGGTGGCTTCATTTATTTCATTTGTAAATGCTGATTTGGCCAGTATGCTTCCTATACTGTCCAGTGAAAACAATATTCAAATGTCATCCACGAACAACTGGCTTACTATCTCACTTTCAATGTACACGCTTCTGACTGAATGGATTCCAGTTAATGTAGGATTTCAGTGTATTGAATAACAAAGATGCATTTTGGATTGGAGAAATGATATTTATTAGTGTGTTAGTGGATAGTTGGTATAAGTCAGCCGTATGCCATTTTATATATATTAAAAATATTTCTCTTGCATATTAAAAAAACATT
>JANRMT010062829.1:25974728-26005795 GCA_026402145.1 Polypterus bichir lapradei
AAATCTCCACACAGCAAGTCATATAAAATTGATTTGGAAAAATTATATTTCAAAATTGTAAAAAGATCGCTTCTGAATAGCTAGTGGGCCTCACAGGCTGCAAGAAATGCTGGTTCCAGCTCTTCAAGTAAAATCTTGATGTCTTTTCAACAACTAACCTGATAGTAAAGGCTGTGGTGCATTTCCTTTTCTGCAAGTAAGCTAATAAACTCTGTTTCCTATACAAATTGCAAATCAATGCCAAATCAAAATATGTCATCTTTTTTGATACTATGCAGCAAATCCTGTGTAAAGAGCTGGTAATAGGCATTTTGCCCTAAAGCCAAGGATGCTGTGGAAACAGCAAATAATGTATATATTTGATGATTGTATGACATTGAGCAGAATATAAGTAGGCTTCAAAAATGAATGGGTGAACATTTTAACTAATTATTTATGTAAATGTTGTTTAATTTACATTATTTTTAAGAAAAAAGATGAATTGAATTCACTTTTGAGTCGTTTACGGTTTCCTTTCTAATTGTCACAATGATTATTTATTTTGTACGTTTTAAAGTTCACAATGATAGAACTTACTCTGAAAAACACAAAATAAAAATTCACTTGACTGACTTAACCAAACAGACTTTCATATGCTTAAGGTTATTTCATTTAAAAATGTTTTCTTCTTTGCTCAGCCCATTCTTTAAAGCCTTTCTTTCCCTAACAAAGTGATGACCAATATTTTTAGCAATAACAGTGTTTTGGTGGTCTCCTTCTACGTGATAAGTTCTTTCTTGGAACATCACATGAGCTATAATCAGGAAATAATTTTCTGTTGTGTGCATTCTCCACATTTTTAGATTGTTTCTAACATTGTGTTTACCAAGGCTATGCTGTAAATTGCCCTGTCTTGCTGCAGTACATGTCTTTTCCTCATAACTAAGCCAAACTGTGAAATGGGTGCTTATTAGCTAAAATACCCATGTTTTTTTAATTCTAATATTCTAATCTACATCCTTTGCATTTTCTTCCTTTTCAATGTATTTTATACTGTGATTTAACTAAAGGCCATTCCAACTGTGAACATTAAACTTCACAAGTGAATGTCTGGGCCTGAATTAAATGCCTTTAAAATCCCAAAGTTATTCCTTGCTTCTTATTGTTACTCAGCCTTCTAAATGAAAATGTTTTTTTCTATAAATTACAATTGTTTAGCTACCAGAGGTGAAATAAATAGTTAAATAAATAAATAACAGTCTTGTTTTTTGCTAGGTAGATAAGCATTGAATAGTTTGTGCTGAAACCACCTTCATTCAGAAGTTAAGGTTTAGAGATTTTACATTTTGCTATTAAAATGTAGATGTAATTGTGATATAAGTAGTGATTAATGTATTATTTTTATTCCACTCAAATACATTATTCTACCATGGTATAATTTAAATTTCCATATATATTTTTGATTTATACAGGTAAACTATGTTACTGCTTTTTAATTCACTCTTTACATTAGTTAAGACTCTTCATTAAATGTAATAAACTGTGGTGCTTATATTATTTTTATTTAAGGATCATTACTGACTGTGTCTTTAATGCAATATGATAGCTGTAAATTATGAACAATATAAGATACATTGATTTCAGTTTGGTATACTGTATATAGCGTAACTCTACAATCATCCATTTTTAAGCTGATTTTTCTATTGCAGACTAAATTTATTTGTAAAGGGTGTCTTAAAAATGAATATACATTTCAAATAAAACTGTTAATTCATTTATTTATGATAAAACTGGAACACATCTCTTTGTAGTGTGAATTATACCTAGCACGTGTTCTTGTACCATAGATAATTGTATTTTTACACACTTTGTTTAATGTATGGCCGTGTGTGCTGAGGTAAATTTAGCATATTATAGTGGTAATATACTATGTCAATTTTTATAAACATTTGGTGTGTATAAACAGTTTGGAGTTTTTAAGTTAATGACATGTTTTAAGTTTTTTATCTATCTATCTATCTATCTATCTATCTATCTATCTGGAAAAGAAAACATGTCTAATAACAGTAAAAGTCAGTGTTTTCACCAACATACACAGCAATCTGCCATCCAGTATCCACCCTGCTCTACTATATTGTACTATAGCGTGCTATACTATGCTATACTAAGCAATATTATACTACAAATGTGATTAATATGAGTGTAGGAATGACAGCTTCATTGTGCATCAGTGAAAAGATAAAGTAAGTGAAGTTAAATTTACACAAAAAAATGTAAACAACAGAAAAGTGTGTCTAATATGTTTATTTTTCAGTATGGAACTATTTTCACCAAATTGTCTTTTATGTACTGCATGTATAGTCATCTTCAGGGTCATGGAGTATAGTCAGACCTATCTTAAACAGAATACCTGTCCTTTACAGGGCACACAGATTAAAACATCCGTGTACATGGATGATTTAGAGTTGACAGTCAACCTAAGCCATCTTTGGAATGGAAGGAAACTAGAGTACCCAGAGAAATACTGGACTGTGAGCTGTGAGGCAGCACCCCCGAGTAAAATGTAATTTTCAATTTAAAAAGTTGATATCTATGTAAACTTAAATTGTTTTTCAGATTTTTTCGTGACAGATAAAGTGGGTTCAGGTAATATGCAATGTTTGTTTTATGACCTGTCACATCTGAGTGTGAAACTATAGGGCTCTCTGTGGTATGTAAGTACTTTACACAAGCTAGTTTGGCAGCATAATGTCAAAAGCTGGAGTTGTTCTTCCAAACATAAACACGTATTAATAATATCCTATTTTTTACCCTTTCTTGATGGGTCAGGTGAGAAAACTATCCCATTTTCCTGGTAAAGGTGTAGGTGGTTATATATATATATACGTGCATAAATATACATAGTTTGTTTGGAATCAGTCAGCAAAACACATCGTGAAAGCTATTCAGAGACATCAAGACAATTCTGAAACAGTAAAAGACTTAACAGCTCATTTGATCAGTTACTCTGGGTGGCAGCAGGCCTGACAGTCTAGTTTCAGTATTATTTAATCACCAGCATCAATAATGTCTCTTGGGTTTTGAGTTCTAAATATTCAACGTGCGCACAAAACAGAGGAGCATTTGAAACTCTCTTAATTCAACTTTCAGTGATTAGCCAGTTTTGTTACAGTGTAAATTAAATCATTTGTCAAAAACTTGTAAAGGATAATGTAAATACATAAAAGAAAAAAGTAAACTGTTATAGTATCATGAACTACTGTTTTGTTTGTGTGGTTTTGCAGTGATGATCATTAGGAGGCTTCAACAAAATGCATTTTGTAGAAATTCAATACATGAGTGATAATGTGAGCAAAGAAAGTGGTGACAGCAATCCGCACTTGTCTCTCTATCTTGCTCATGTGTTTGGGTCCATTCTTGTTAGTGATAATGTAACTAAGAGTTTTGGTGAGATATTCTGAATAATAATAATATATTTTATTTAATGAATAATAATACATTTTT
The DNA here is from genome assembly GCA_026402145.1 of Polypterus bichir lapradei. Lineage (NCBI taxonomy): Eukaryota > Metazoa > Chordata > Cladistia > Polypteriformes > Polypteridae > Polypterus > Polypterus bichir. Next base: position 25,978,212 of record JANRMT010062829.1, read on the forward strand.
ATATAGCACCTTTCTAATGATCAAAGTGCTTCACAAAAAATAAGAATGTGTTGTGGGAACTCTACTTTTGGTTTCATGTGTGCAGCTTACCAGCAACATGGATTTGCTTTTCTAATTCTCCTACAGCATTCCTTCTACAAGAGTCACTACCTAACACTACATCTTTTTTGCTCTTTTTTTCTAGAAATAAGAATGTCAAAGCCTTTAGACATGGAGAAGCCCAGAGCAGACAGCTTACAGCAGGATGGTGGAGGTAGGGATTGTCCATGCGAATGTATTTTTGTTATTAAACATTCTCATCATCATCTAGAGGTTTTGTGGTCCCTACTTAGATGAATATTGTAAAACCAATTCTAATTCCATTTAATTCACAGCTAACCTCTCAAAGGATAAATGTCTTGAAATATTGCAATAGTGTGATGAAAATGTAATGCTGAATTGTAATGCTTAGCTTTGAACTTGGAACAGTCTAATAAACAGCATTATTACATATTCAAGTCATTTTTTTTGTTTGTTTTGTTCTTGTTTTTAAGCTTCAACGTTACCAAGAGCACAGCTGTTATTAGAAATGCACGCAATTTTATGTGTAACCACTCTTTAAGGAAGATGGCACACCGAAAGCACAGTGTTTTGGCCAATGATAAGATCTCCTAGCAGTTTCACCTCACATGTTTCAGACACTACATTTGCTGCCTTTGTTTTTGGAAACTGATGATTTCTGATTGTATTTTGTGTTCCACCATTTACATGGCTTAATTGAAAATCTGATTTCATGCTTGTATATTAGTGAACTTTGATTCAAGATAAGTTAGTTTCCTTTTTAAATATGACAGATTCCTTTTCCATTTAATAAAGGGTTTATTCCACTGCATAACTGAAATAGTAGGAAGGATAATCTATTAAATTGCCCTAGTGGTAAGACCTTCTCATTACTCATACCTATACAAAAAAAGAAAGGAAGGAAGAAAGAAATCTGAAGAGCTCATGTACTACTTAGCCATGGTCCTACACATTCAAAATGTTAATGCTAACTGATCAGACTGGGTTAGTTTACTTTTCTGTGTCTCCTGGTGCTGACTTATTTTTACTTATTGGCTTTCAAAAAGAGCCAAGGGCTAAAAAGGTGTATAAAATCTCTGCATGTGGACTGGCATTTCAAAGGGTCACATAAGTCACACACCAGACCAGAAACAATCATAACTGTCATATTCAAGGATTTCCAAAAGCACTCTACTGACCACAAAGATGAATGGATTCAGTTGGACATGACAAATGTTTTTTCTGGAGAACACGCCAGAGGGTTAGCGTTCAGATACTGATAAATGACACAACAGCGAATAGCAGCAAGGGTGGGGAGTGGTACAGAGAAGCATTGATCCACCCATAGGTTGTTTTGGGTAAACATGGCCAACTGCAAGAATGTGGAGTCCTTCAAAACAGAGGGTGGTAGCTGATGTTCATATGCACTGTCAAAGGGAATGCAGAGCGTGTTGAGTCTGCATTGGTCATGAAATCCCAGAAATATAGGGATTTTTTGCTTGTCTCATGTATTTTTGTGGTGTTGATGGACACATCAAGAATAATATCAGACAGACTGTTGATCTTTCATTTTGTCACTGACTTGTGTTCTTTAGCTTCAGAAACTGGACTCAGTACAGTATATCTGTAAGAAACAGTGTAAACAACAGGCACCCGTGAAACGGGACCACCAATAAAGTGAACAAGAGCTACTAAATAAAATCAGTGTTTAAGAGAACAATAAATGTATTTACATTATATACACACACATAAAATATACTACATCTGAAATAAATTGCACTACTCTTACTGATGGACTGAACCAGCATAAATCTGTACAAAAGTAAACATTAAAATGAGAGAACGTGTAGAGGTTTGGAAAACTCAGTCTAATATGGATAAACTATTATCTCTCTCTTTTAGACACTGAAAGAAATGGTTCGGACTCCAACCATCAGGTAATTTTCATTGTATTTTGCCAAAGCAATCCTAAAGTAATCCTGTCTGGTAGTCAGACTGATGTTTTAAAAATGTATCGTCTTGCTTTCACAGGCTCAGACAATGAAAGGAAGTCAATTTCCAGCATCTCCCACAATGCACACCACCAAGGTAAGAGGGTTTATTAAGAGCTCTTTCTTCCCAAGTGGAGTAGCGGGTTACCTTTGAAGCTGCAACTTTGCAGTAAGAGTTGTACGTCTGCTTCATGAACCACCCCTGATAAACTAACTCCTGAACCCTTTTCTTAAGCTTTATTCACACTGTTCTCAATGAATGGAATTGCTACATAACGGACTGTGTTAATTTTTTTTTCTAAGAGTGTTTTTAATTATAGTCTAGGTATGTTTTGTTAAAGGTGATATGAAATCACTGAATGCTTGATTAGTTACATTCATTCATGTATTCAACTTCCATAACAACTTCTTCTATTACAGTATTATTGTGGGGAAGAGACTATACCAGCAGCATTAGGCACAGGGCAGAAACCAGCCCTGAATGTGTCCTCATTTTGCTGGAGTGTGATCTTGTCCACTCACCCAACTCATTCATTGTGAGCCAAATGAGTGTTGCCAGGAATTGTTTTTATTAAAATATTTAATTTAGATTGAACTTTACGAAGAGAAACTTCTGAATTTTTTACTTATTGCTTTAAATCAGACCAACACTAAAACCACATCTGTTACTGCACTTAAAAGTCTCATTTTTCAGTTTCACACTCCTTAACTCAGGCAGTCTATTGGCCACAGTTAAAAATGAATGATGATCGGCCCATGTGTTTTCAAAGTTTAGGTGACCTGTAGAAGGCTGTATAAAAGAACTCTCTGTCACCTGCTGCTTATTTACACAGCTTTTGTGGTTAATTTCAAATTGATTATTTTAACCCTGTTACCCAGGCCTATGTGACTCACACGTGACTCACTGTATGAGCCAGGGGGGAAATCCCTTTATCAAGGGATACCACGAAAACAGGATGAAGGGGAGGAGGGGAGAGAGAGAGAGAGATAGAGGGGAGGAGACGAAACAGGCAGCAGAAGGGATATAGATTAAAAAACAATCCACAAAACCTGCCATGGATTTTTAAGAGTACCTTCAGCCCTGTCTGACTCTGCTTTTTCTCTTAAAATATTGAAGTTGTAGATCAGGAGGATCAACAATATCAAAAAGGGAATGAAGCTATCATTTACAATTTGAGTGATAAACCATCAGTTTGGAAGAGAAGTAATGACTAAGGACATTAGTCTCCACCAAGCCTTCTTCAAAATAAATATCAGTGAGGTGAAGCACAATCAGAATGCTCCAACTATAGAAGGTCCCAACAGAAGAACATTTGTCACAAAATCTCCATCCAGTGATATAGTAATAGTTGAACTGGACACTAATGCCTTTTGGATTGACCAAGAAAATTCCCCTTCTCATATATGAACACATAATAATCAATACAACGCTTGACCTGAATCAAAAATGATACAGACAACTGTAGTATCTTACATGGCATTTCTTCTTTGCAAGTTGTCTGCAAGTCCTCTTTTCAAAAAAGTTAAGTTAGGACAGATTTTATGGCAAGTTTTTAAAAAGGAGGTTCACCGTTTTTCATGAAGGCATTATAGTGTAGTGGCTATGGAATTAGACTTTAAACCCCAAAATTGCTGCTTGAATTCTTACCTCTTGTCCACAGTTTGACCCTGAACAAGTCACTTAACCTGCCTGTGTTCAATTGTAAAAGAACAAATCTACTGTATAAATTACTGTCAAGAATCTTGATCTTGTTTTTTTCCTTTAATAAAAGCATCATCCAAATATAAAATAATATAGTCTGGTCATTATAACATTTACCAGGGCAATCTGTGTAAAATCTATGTTTATAGCAAGTAACTGCTTTGGCATATTTATGACTAAAGTTGTGTCCCTTCATCAGTAACTAGAAGCTATGAATCAATAGAATATATTGCTTGAAAATCATATATATACTCAGCAAAAAAAGAAACGTCCCTTTTTCAGGACTGTGTATTTCAACAATAATGTTTTAAAAATCCAAATAACTTTACAGATCTTCATTGTAAATTGTTTAAACAATGTTTTCCATGCATGTTCAATTAACCATAATCAATTAATTAACATGCGCCTGTGGAATGGTCGTTAAGACCTTAACAGCTTACAGAAAGTAAGCATTTAAGGTCACAGTTCTAAAAACGCAGGACACTAAAGAGACTTGTCTACCGACTGTGAAAAACACCCAAAGAAAGATGCCCAGGGTCCCTGCTCATCTGCGTGAACGTGCATTAGGCATGCTGCAGGGAGGCATGAGGACTGCTGATGTGGCTAGGGCAATAAATTGCCATGTCCACACTGTGAGACGCCTAAGACAGCGCTACAGGGAGACAGGAAGGACAGCTGATCATCCTCGCAGTGGAAGAGCCCAGATCTCAATCCCATTGAGCACGTCTGGGACCTGTTGGATCGCAGGGTGAGGGCTAGGGCCATTCCCCCCAGAAATGTCCAGGAGCTTGCAGGTGCCTTGGTGGAAGAGTGGGGTAACATCTCACAGCAAGAACTGACAAATCTGGTCCAGTCCATGAGGAGGAGATGCACTGCAGTACTTCAAGCAGCTGGTGGCCACACCAGATACTGACTGGTACTTTTGATTTTGAGCCTCCCTTCATTCAGGGACACATTGTGAAACATTTTTAGTTTATGTCTTATGGTGTTGACTCTTTTAGTGTTCATACAAATATTTACACATTAAGTTTACTGAAAGTAAAAACAGTTGAAAGTCAGAGGACGTTTCTTTTTTTGCTGAGTATATATGGGTCTATGTAATAACTGCTTATCACAGTGATTATTAGTTTTGTTGTCTAACTTATATGTTCTAAATATCAAAAGATATTCCATTGTTATTACTAAGAGATGTAATATAAGAAATGCTCCAATTAGTATATACAATATTGAAAACATTAAGGCTTATGTGTGTCATGAAATGCTGTAATACACAGTGAAATAGATTATGATTTCAAGCTGAGGAAGAATCTCAATGAGCCATGAAAATGACGATTAGACAATGGCGGGCATAATGCAAACTCAATTTTTGATGTAGGCATTGAAAATAAAATAACAGAAAAGTTGATTAGGAGGTTAGTTGGCTGATGTAGCAGCACTGCACTGGTACTATTATGGTTTATTTTATGCTTGTCCAATGTTAGAAAAACTATTTATAAGATAAGAAAAAAGCATGTCATAGCTCTCCACTTCAATGGGGTGCAAAACCAGCTAGCAAACTGGTTCAAAGCATTTTTAAACCTTGCTGTCATAGCAGTTGCTAGATGATACGAGTGTAAGCCATTCTTTGAGAAAAGGTTTCTTTTGGCAGTAAACTTAATTTTGCTTGGGTAGTTCTGAAATCAAATTCAATTTCAAATCCAACTCAAATCTAAGACTCAGGCCTCATTCTTTTGGGTAAAACTATAGTTTATGCAAAATGGAATATAATTACCCATTAGTGCTTTTAATGGAATATAATTACCCATTAGTGTTTTTATTTTTTTTTGCACCTGCATATTTCATTCACAGGTTCAAAATTTTATGGCCCCTACCCCGGCAACATAGTGCACAATACAGAAACTCACTCAAACACAAAACACATTCAAGCTTACATATACACTGTTAGTGTCCCACTTTAGTATCTTCACAACCTGACAGAACACAGTGAGAAAATTACAGTTTCACATATAACAGATAGGGGTCATAGATAACTTGGGTTATATCATATTTACCTGATGACTGTTTTTTTTAATTTATTTTTTAATTTTTTTTATTATATTACAGTTAATAACATGATAAAATATCTCCTTGACAGATTTAATCTAATCATATTATTTGTTTATTTAGTATTTACTATCAAGCCAAGTTTTGTATAAATTCGTTTTGTACATAGTGGCCTCCCTGAATTTTATTTGTGAGCCTGAAATTCTGCCCTGCATTCAATAGTGCTGGAATAAGCTCTGTGTCCCACAGCCCTGAACTGGGTACTGAATTAAGCAGGTTGGCTAACAGATGGATGGATGGGTGGAGGGTTGGAAATAATTGGATGAATAATTGTATGGGTAAATATATAAAATTGTATATATTTGTGTTGTCTAAAGAAAACAAACAATCTAGTTAATCACATTATTTCCTTTAAATAATTGCCTTTTCTAGATTTCTTCCAATTAAACTCTTATTTACATTCTTTTCACTGCAAGTACTATGAGGTTGTGGTAAAAAGGGCAATTTTGTATAAAACAAGAATGAAATTCAGAGTCCTTGTCCATTTTCCCTCACGTTGGAACAATTCTGCCCATGTAAGACTTTTATTTCCTTTTTTTAAAAATGATTTTATTGTTTTTATAGCTTAACATGCAGTGCCCTCTATAATGTTTGGGACAAAGACATATTTTTACTTGATGTATCTGTCTTCTCCACAGTTTCAGTTTAAAATTACAAATCAAACAATTCAGATGTGATTAAAGTGCACATTGCAGATTGTAAGGGCATCTGCATTCATTTCGGTCTCACCATGTAGAAATGACGACACTCTTTCTACACGGCTCCCCTGTTTCAGGGCACCATAATGTTTGGGACAATTGGCGTCACAGGTATTTGTGATTGCTCATGTGTTTCATTGCTTATACCTCGGCTTGCTCCTACAATTTGGAATCTATAGCTGCTGTTGTTCATTACAAGGAAAACAGCTGTGCCAGTGAAAGTCAAAGAAGCCATGATGAGACTGAAAAACAAGAATAAACCTATTAGAGACATCGGTAAAACCTGAGGATTACTGAAATCAACTGTATGGAATATCATTAAGAAGAAAGAATACACTGCTAAGCTCAGTAATCACAAAGGGACTGGTAGACCAAGGAAGACCTCCACTGCTGATGACAGATGAATCCTCATTTTGATAAAGAAAAAGCCCAAAATGCCAGAAATAGATCAGAAACAGTCTCCATGAGGCAGACATGGATGTGTCAGAGATGACTATCAGCAGAAGAAGACTTCATGAACAGAAATACAGAGGCCACACTGCAAGATGCAAACAACTAGTTAGCCACCAAAACAGGATGGCCAGATTACAGTTTGTGAAAAGGTACAGAAAAGAGACTGCAGAATTCTTGAAAAAGGTCAGAAGAGGCAAAGGTGAACCTGCATCCGAGTGATGGCAAGAGCAAAGTGTGAAGACGAATAGGGGCTGCCCAAGATCCAAAGCAAATCACCTTATCTGTTAAACATGGTGTTTGGGGGTGCTATGGTTTGGGCATGTATGGCTTCCACGGGTAATGGCACACTTCTCTTCAGTGATGAAGAGACTTCTGACGGCACTTGCACAATGAATTCTGAGGTGCATAGAAACATTTTATCTGCTCAAGTTCCAGTAAATGTCTCTAAACTCATTGGATGGCACTTCATTCTACAACAAAATAATAATCCTAAATATACTGCTATTTTTTCAAAGCTAAACAATGGAAAATTATGAAATTGCCAAGCCAGGCGCCTGGTTTAAGTACAATTGAGAAGGGACAAGCTCCCGAAACAAGCAAGAGCTGAAGATGTTTGCTTTAGAGGCTTCGCAAAGCATCCCTACATAAGATCCTCAGCACCTGGTGATGTCTATGAATCGCAGACTTCAAGCAGTCTTTGCACGCAAAGGATATGCAACAAAGTCCTAAATATGACTGCTTTAAAAGACCTGCCATTGCTATGTACCAAGCATAACGGTGCCCTGAAATGGGGGAACCAAGCAGAGAAAGTGCTATTATTTCAACATGATGTAACCGAAATGTTTGCAAAAACACTTAAATAACCTTACATAACGTCTGGGGGTCTTTTATGCTCACTGCTATAAAACAATTCAATGCTTCATCTTGGGGTAATCATTGCATTAATTTTTGAAATACCATTTTGAAATATCTGCACAATATACATTTATTTATTTAAATTTACATATCTATCGATTGATTGACTGTTTTATTTGCCCTGTGAGTCTTTATCCTTGGTTTTATGTTTCTGCTGCAATATATATGTGAATTTCCCTTTGGGATTAATAAAGTCTATCTAATCTAATCTAATCTAAATGAAAGTCTGAAACATGCACTTTAATCACATTTGAATTGCTTGATTTGTATTTTTAAACTGTGCAGCAGATGTGTAAATTAAGGAAAAATATGTTTTTGTCCCAAACATTATGAAGGACACAGTATGTGTTTTTGAATTTAAATGTTTTACAGTTTTATTTGTTAGGAGTATGAGCCTGTATTCAGTGGCTAATCCTATGCAAGGTTAAATTGAATTGAAATTAATTGAATGAAATAAACAGTAAACAATGGCAGAACATTATAAGTGAACAATGTAATTATAGCAAAGCTTCAGCTTTTTTTTATATATTACCTTGCCTAGTTAGTTCAATCAAGAACTTGATATAATAATGTAGAATGTCTTCTACAAAAGAATAATGAAATAATACCTTAGAAAACTTCACAAAAAACAGAAACAGGAGCTGTTTCAGTATTAGTTTGTGTGTTTACTCATCTGACAACATGTTATTTTCCTTATAAAATGACTGAAAAATGCTGATTAGATTGATTTTACAAGTACAGCCGCTACAAAATATAGATTCAGAATGTGAGCGAAAAGTGAAACCAGATGTTATCAGCTGATGAGCTTAAGGTAAAAAAAAGACACATCTATACTAAGCCATGTTATTTATGAAACATACTTAATTTCTGGGATTTTCACCACACCGTGACAAGTGTTTCATTGAAATTGGGAGACATATTTCTCCAGTTAAATGACAAAGCTAAATTTGAACACCTGGCATGAGCAAAACGTATAAGAGTGGCGTAAATCAAATCCCTTGGTCTTATAGTGGAATATCCTTCACGGTTGTCTATACTGTCCTGGCCCTTCACAGTTTGATATGTTTAAGCTTTGATCATACTTTGGAAGCGTTTACATTTACTGTTGTTCTTTTTTGTGATATTATCTTCTTTATTCTACAATTTTCACTATTTCATTTTTACTGTCATCTCCCTGTTCTTTCAGAGCAATGTCAGTGTAGGTAGGACATTTCTATGCCTTCACAACTTACTCAGTTGTCTTGTAGATATAAAAGTATTTTTACAAGGCAGAAAACAAGATTTGTACTATAATTAGGAACAGATGTACATAATACTGAATATATGTCATTTTATCTAATACTGTAGATGGGTGTTAAGTATTTTATATTTCAGCCTCTCTGTTCTGAGCTCACATGATGTACAGTAGTCCAGAATTTTAAACACAATGGACCCAGAAAAGCACACATGGAAAATGAATGGATAGTGAGATGGTTAGTTATAAAACTTTGATCCACAAAATGTTTTAATAAATCTTTTTATTTATGGACATCAAGAAGAGTAGAGTATATCCCAGCAGCATTGGACGAAAGGCAAAAACCAGCGTTGAATGTGATGCCTGTCCATTATAAGGCTTATTCATTCTCAAAGTTCATACCTGTCCAATCTAGAGTCACCATTTAACCATATCATGCACACCTTTGAAATGTGGAAAGAAGTCCTTTGTTTCCAGAAAAAAATACACACATACACAAAGGAAAACCTTTAAATTAATTACAGTGATATAAAACCCAGATCCTTAAAACCACAAGACAGCAGTGGCCCCAAGTTACTTAAGTTTGAACTATTAGTTTGCAAATTGTTTTTTTCAAAATACTCTGTGGTACAAATTAGTTTTAGTGCCTTCATAGTTTAAGATTAAAAGTCTAGTGAACTTGGGACTCAAATAAAGTAATTTACTGGAATACAAGTAGTGGACAACATCAGGTTAGTTTAATTTGTTACATTACTTAGTTGGCAAAATTAGTAGACTGATGTACCTTCTTTACAGTTAATTTATCTACATAAATGTAGTTGGGTTACTCATTTGTCAAAAATGAAAAAAAAAAAATTTAAAAACACAGGCTGGTTTTTAAGTGGATGATAAAGGGAGTAGAGCGCTGCTTAATTAGGTGATTCAGTGTGCGGTTGTGTTCATAAACATATCCTTCTATAATTTCCATTAGCATTTTGTTAATTCATTAGTATAAATATGATTATGTGTTACAAGCAAATATCTTTTCAGGCTAAAGTTTTGTGCGCACATTTGAGATGATAGCAGCCTAATCGTCAGGTCACTACATGATGCACATGTCATTTGGTGCTCTCCCACTGTAAATTAAGGCCTGCTCATAGTTCTTTTTTTTAAATGCCAGGCTCTATATTTTGCATGCTTTTTTTGCAGTTAAAACTCTTTCTTTACTTGAACTATTCTATTTTTTCTTTGCCTATATTTTTTTGGCTGTTGCTCTTTTTTAGTCTTTATTTTCTTTTCAACACCGTGGACATTTTATGCTTAACACTGACTTCGTAGAGTTAACTAGGTGGAGGTAAATCCTTGCAAGTGTATATGTTACCAGACTATAGGTTAGCATTAGAACGGATTAAATTATGTGCTATTTGGTTAGTCTGTCTGCGGTGGGCTGGCACCCTGCCCGGGGTTAGTTTCCTGCCTTGCGCCCTGTGTTGGCTGGGATTGGCTCCAGCGGACCCCCGTGACCCTGTAGTTAGGATATAGCGGGTTAGATAATGGATGGATGGATGGTTAGTCTGTCTTCTTTTAGCTGCTAAATCCTTTGGTGAGTGAGAGATACATCCCAAGCATATGCTGTATAAAGTTTATTTTTTTGCATGTCTACTAATCATAACCATGCAGGAAACAAACGCTGAACCTACTTATGTGGCCATAACTTTGCTGTAGCACCTGCAACACACTTGATGGGCAGAAATGTTAGCAAGTTAAAATAATGAACTATCAAATTAAATAGCACAAGGTAAAGAATATACATATTGTGCAATATATTACCTTTTATTTGGAAATCTACTGTAAAGCTTGCACATTATAAATTACCTGTTATTTTTTCACTGTTGTTCTTCTTCTTTGGAAATGTATACTCATATGTTTTGTTCATACTAAGCTGTGATCCTGTAATCTGTTCATGAGGAAACATGGAATTTATTCTTCTTGATATTTTTGTTTCATTGGAAAATACTAGACTGATGTTTTAGGGTCTCAAAACAAGAAAAATGCTTGTCTTTATTGAACCCTATAATAAACTTTATTTGTGCAGTTTGTGTGTTTCTAATGCACTTTGGTGCTGATTACAAATAATTTTTTAAATCGTTAAAAAGAAAATTTTACAATCTTTCAGCTAAAAACTAGTTTCCTATATGCTGTGTGTAAATAAAAATCAGTGAACAGTATGTGTGTTGAGTTGTAATTGCAAACTAAGTGTTCAAAAGCAGCCTGTAGAGGTGTGAGTCACAAAAAAGCAGATGTGTCCAGCAGATTAATTTCCCTACATAAAGCTATCACAAAATCGTCAGCTTTTTAGAATTGTATTGTGTTAATAACTGTTTTACATAGATTGATGGATTCCTTCTTGAGTTATCACACACAGAAATAGATCTCTAGCCCACACACAAACACAGACATTAGTGAGAAAATCATCAAACTATTTTCAAGAATGCCTACAATGTGTAAATCCTTTTTTCACTTTGAATTTAGAATTCTAACTGCATCGCAATACTAATGAGATTTTGTATCATTCTTCAAAAAAGGAAGCCTTCAGTTCTTTGAGGGATGAAGGAAGTCATCATTGGACCTATTTACTTCTACGAGATGGCTTCCCATACTCTTAAATATCTACCACTGTGTTTTAACATTTGGCTGTAGACATTGTTTGTTGAAGATGTCCTGTAATTCTCCAAGTTCAAACCTATCAGGATGTAGGAAGCACCATGAAACATTACTCATCAGGTCATGCAATTAAGGGTCCAAGTTTTGTGCTCCTCTTCCAGGTTGTGTTTCTTTTATTGATGATTTCTGAATATAAGCAGTTTCCAGATTTCTTGTTGAGCCTGAAGCAGCAACTACACAGTCTACGCGTCTATTTAGTGTTGTCAAGTAAGCTTCGACTTGTGACCACTGTTTCTTTTTGGCAATGTAGTTTGCCCTCCTTTGGCATATGCAGTCACATTTTTGACACTGATCACCTTGATATTTGAAATAATTGAACATTTTTTGTGATTGATGTACCTTCAGTTCAGAGACAGACTAGTCCTCTTTGGATCTCTTGATAGTTGCCTCATATTGCTTTGAAATCTGACATATTGGAATTCTAATCGCCTGACTTCTAACTGGTATAAATTTAATAATAACACATCTTTGATACTGCTTTTGTTATTGTGATTTAATTCACCACATTGTGAGTTTATAATTTTAAGGCATTTTATATACAAACTTAAAGGCACTATCTTAACAATTAAAACTGTCAAAATACAATTTACAGAGTGAATCACATTATGCTACAAAAGGAATGTTCTTTTTGTTTACAATGCGCTGCACTAATGAAAAGACTGATTAAACAATGGAGATCAATGAAGTATAACAGAATTAATATAAGGTTATCCTTGTCATTGTTAAATGAATGTATCTTCACCGAGATTTAAATGTAAGATCTAAAGGAGTGTCACATAGAGACATCGGAAAAGAGATACAATGCCAATTTTTATGGAGAGACCGCAGAAGTTAATAGCATGTCAAGAAAGCAGCACCAGGGAGATCAGCATTTGATCAGAGTAGGGCAGTGAAATATAAAATTATTGAGGAGGGCTTTGGAAATCCTCAGCTGTTGCACAGTATAAACTACATATATGATCATTCTGTTAACAACAAGATAATTTCCAACCATTATATTCAGAAAGAGGAAAAGATTAATTCTTTGGGTTATATTAGTGGATTATAGGTTTTCTGGGTCATGGATGGTTCTTGTTACAAAGGGTGGTCCCATTGGGAGTGACTCTAGAGCCATTACTGCTTCCTATCCCCAGGCAACAGTGACAAGTGTTCATGCCTTTGTATTTCCAAGAGCCATTCTGTAGATAGAATCCAGATAAGTGATTGTGCATGATGTTAGATAAGTGGATGAGAGCACCTCTCTCCTGTGTGCAGGTAGCAACTTTGTAAGAAGAGGAAGGCAATCCACTCCATATTTAGTGAGAAAGGTTTGTAATAGCACAAGGTTATGTTTTTCTTTTCTTGATCATTGATTTAAAAATTAAGAAAATGTATTGTGGTTTAAGTGTCTAACATATGTTATTAGCAAAGAAAAGATTACACTGATGGCTTTCTGGCAATCCCACCTGAGAAGGAAAGTTGACACCAATACCGTACGCCACACCTACCCTTTACTGTGCTGCCTCAGCATGATAAGGATTCATTGGTAGCCTCGGGGCCTGGCCACACCAGCGATGTCACTCTGATTTGCATACAGCACGATGGTATGCAAATCATCTGGTTTCCCTTTCAGAGTCAGATTCTTCATTCCAAAGTCCAGCACAAGCAAGCAGGTTGCCAGGCTGAAAAGAACCATTCTTGTCTTCCTTCCTCCATCAATAGCTATGATACCAACAGAGTGCCCAAAGACTTTTCAAAGGCTGGACTATAAGAAGAGCTCTTCTACCTACCACACAGGACTACTGGACTTGCGTATGGTACAGATTATTTTCAACTTTAAAAATATTTACTCAGGTAGTAAGATTGATAGGTAGTAACACCTTTGGCATATGTGTCATTTTTCTAAATGCAAGACAAATTTAAGATATGGAATTAGTTGTCAAGGAGGCTGTCCCAACTAAACAGTAGGACAGCTGGAATTCTGAGCTATCCAACTATTAGGCAGCTGGCATTCAACATCATTGCATTTTCTGAACAAGTCACAGATGAATATTTAGTGCAGAAATGTCCAGGCTCTTAGTGAAATAATGCATTTTAAGCAGTATAAATTAAGTGCTCAGAGTACTGAAAATATATAGCCATATTAAAGTGCCAAAATGAAGCTTAATAGAGAATTAAAGCCTGCTGTAAGTTTCATAGCAAGTGTATGATGTGTACTTTAATGGTGTGTATTTTGGTTTCAAAATAAGTGACACAGACCTGCAAGAAAATGCTTTATTGTCAGCTATGAGCCTCCTTATATTCTACTAGAAGTAAAAAAGAGAAAGTCAGACATTTTGTTCTTATTTTCTGTAATAAAAAGAGGTGTGACTGCCCCCTGTGGCATATTTCTCAATTAAACCCACACAACACACTTTTGCAACCAGACTTACACATTTTAATATCAACATCCATTATATTGGTGTCTCCTTTCTACACTTTATCATTAAACATGTACTACATGTGACCCACACTGCCTTATTTAAAAATCACTACCTAAAAAATGAGTATACTATGATAGAGCTTCTTTATTGGAGTGCCTAAAACAGTGTGGTAGGACTGATAAGGTTTGGAAAAAGATGTGATTATATTTCTGTTTTATTAAATCCAATATACAGCATAAATACATATATTTGTATCTGTATAAGCACTTTGAAGCTGTTCTTGAAGACCAGTATACAAGACTAAACTGTTGAATAAAAATTAGCATCCAGTCCATGTTCTGAGTGAAGGTCAGAAAACAGACGTAAGATAATGCATTCATGAGTACACTTTACCCACTACAGTGTCATGAGGAACTAAATCCCAGGCAAAATCGAAATCTGGATGGGATGCGATACACTTGCATGTTGCTTTAAACTAGCACTGAGTGTGAAAGCCTAAATAGATAGGCTAGAACATGCAAACTCCACAGAGAGATTACCCTGTTTAAAAGCAAGAATGAGACACAAATAATGTGGGACAGCAATGCCACTCCATATGCCAGTATGCTGCCTCAGAAATAAGCCATGACTTGCAAATCATTAGTTGCATTTTACACTATAAATTTTAAGCTGGATCAAAGAGAGAGAGGATTGGAGAGAGAGAACATAAATGCATATCAAGTGTCCCTTCTCGGATGCCATGGCATTTAATTCATCTCGGATTAGCCCTGTTGAATCCCAGTGCTTGTTTGATTTCATTCACTGTACAATATTAATATAACTGCATTTTGAGATGGAATCTAGATATGTAATCACATATTTAAGTAGCCTATGGTAAAGACTTTGAGATTTATAATATGCTGTCTTCAATATACTATTTAATCATAGCTGAAGCAATCCACAGGAATGTTGTTTTCAATGTCTTAAGTTTCTGCTGGGTTGGGGTGGCTGCAACATCTTGCTTGATTTCAGTATGCTTCCAGCCCTTAGAGTAAATTCTTTTTGTAAAAAGCTGGCTCCAAAATGGTTTGTTTTCCCTTATCTAAATTAGCTACTCGTTTAAAATGTACACATAAGATTTGTATTTAAAAATACAGTCTATGGTCTCCATTGTCCAAAATATACACCTTCTGGCACAAGGTTTATTGTCACCAAAGAGGTTTCACATATGCAACCCAGGCCATAATGTGCAGTGCATAAAAACCTCTGTGGTTGCATAGCTATGTATATTACACAGGGCAGATGTATATTACAGTATATAGTGTACACATTCGGCACTTCAGGTGAGGTAGCTTTTGACCCAGATCGAACCATATAATAAAACATACTCATTGTACTCACAGACAAAAGTATCAATAAGATGGCAGAGGTGAGATAAGGGAGACTGATATATCTCGAAGTGCAATATACAATGTGGATGAAGGAAGACACTGGAAGAGTCCAAACAATAATTGGGGTGCCAACAAGGTCACTCTGTTTAGTCCAATGCTGGCAAACACCAAAAATAAACAGGCACACATGGTGGAAGGAACAAAATACAGGCAGTAACTGTCTTGTTAACCCTGGTTGGCTTCTTAGTTCAATAAAGCTCAGTAAAAGTGGCCCATCTTGAAGGGGCTTCGTCCTGCAGCAAACTCAGGTCCAAACGAGATGCCTCCTTCTGTGGATGTCCAGTTTTTATTAGGCTCCGACCAGAACAAATGGGGCCATTTCTCCTCTTTGGGTTTCTTTTCTGTACCGTGGATTAAGAAAGAGATGATTCTGCTAGCAACACCACCACATTCTCGTCCCAGAGTGCTATTACAGATGTCCGAAAAGCCTGGAAGGGGATCCTTTGATGCACATGTGTGCCAACAAACGTTTATTGTTTTTTTAATGTAATTTGGGTGTGGTCACTGAATTCGGCATTAAGAGTAGAGGAATCCTGTTGAGGGCAGCACGGTGGCGCAGTGGGTAGTGCTGCTGCCTCACAGTTAGGAGACCCCGGTTCACTTCCAGGGTCCACCGTGCATGGAGTTTGCATGTTCTCCCCGTGTCTGTGTGGGTTTCCTCCGGGTACTCCGGTTTCCTCCCACAGTCGAAAAACATGCAGGTTAGGTGCATTGGAGATCCTAATTATCCCTAATGTGTGTGTGTGTGTGTGCCCTTCGGTGGGCTGGCGCCCTGCCCAGGGTTTGTTTCCTGCCTTGCGCCCTGTGTTGGCTGGGATTGGCTCCAGCAGACCCCTGTGACATATAGCAGGTTGGATAATGGATGGATGGATGGATAATGGATGGAATCCTGTTGATGTTTTTAAATTCTTCCTCCCAATATTTAACTTTGAGTAGTGAGAAAAGCGCTATATAAATGCAAAGAATTATTATCATTATTATTAACTTAGGCTTATGACTTTTTTGCTGTAAAAAGCTGTAGACAGGAGTACATGGGGACCCCTGGACAAAAACTAATCCTTATAGCCAATTACTTCACTAGTGAAACAGTTAATGTAGTTCTTACTTTGTGTCCCAATTTTGGATTTTGGCCACCCACATCATGAAGACTGTCTTCAGGTTATACACACAGCTATAGGGACCTTTTTATTTAATCCTGCAGACGCCTTAAATATTCACTTGATGCAAAGAAAAACATTAGACAAAAAAGAAACCTCTGCCTGGATGAGCTGATGTACTACCCATGCAGCACTCATGGATGTCCTTCCATTATAAGTTCAGTTTCACTAAATTTGCCAATCGAAAGGTTTCTTACCAAAAGGTAAGAAATGTCAGTCATTAAAAGCATGACAGTGTTTGTTTATAATACCTCATAAAATAATGTGCTAAACAAAAGTGAAAATAAGTAGCAGTAACACAAACATCATGTCAAAGTATGTGTTTAAATGATTTATTTAGGAAGGCCTAGTCTTTTTTTGTGGGAAATGGTTGACAATGAGTGAAGTCATTCTGATGTTTTTGGGTTTTTTTTTTTTTTGCTGCTGCACTAGAATCTGAATACAGAATTTCTATTCTGTACTTTGCAAGTAACCCTGTAGTTGTACTTCCTGTGCTGCAAATCTTGGTACTTCTGCTTCTCTTTTCATATATGTGGTTATAGAGTCTTAGTTAAAATTTGTAGTATGAAGTTGATGCAAACCCAGAAAAAACATTTGGTAGAGCAGAATTCATAAACTATGGCGCAGACACCCATGGAATGTCATCCTTTCAGTTAGGTTTCTTTTTGAAAGGTACTTTATAAAATAAGCATTTTTTGTAAATGCTGATTTGTAAAAGCCATTTTACAAATAATTACATATTTTTATATAAAATATTTTGCAAGTGATAGACCAGTTCTGTTTTGAGATCTATTGTGGTTTCTCTAGCAATTAAAGGAACATTTATGGCAAACAGTGAAGATTTCGTGAAATAATAGTGAGATGTAGCTAATGAAGCTGGACATTGAAATTGAGATGGAAGCAATGGAGAAGTATGTGATGTTTCTTTGAGAAAGAGGAAGAATGTTTGCAGCGTTTGAAGAAAGAAAGAAAACGTGTGGATGTGAGAAGTGAGCAGTGAAAAGCTGAGGTGGTTTGAAGATGACAGGTGGAGGAAAGAGAGGTGAAGACTGAAGTGAAAGGGTTTAATGTAGATGGAAGTAAATAAATCCAGGAGTGATCTGGATTAAAGTTGTAGTAGACAATATGAAATAAAAAGTTTCACCCCAAATGATGTCCACCACTAAAGAAAGTGCAGTGGCCACTTCCAAACAGTCTGCTGATGTCTTTGTAATAGAGGATTAAGTGATATGACCAGGACCACAGTGCCAAGCTATGACTGTCTCTATGAAACTTAATTATATGCTAGGCATTTTTCTCCACCTGTAAATAAATCTTAGCCTTTTCTTATGTCAGGTAGTGTTTCTTCTGCATAGATACCATTCTTGAACATCCCCAACCATATTTGCTTTTCTGGTACAATAATGCTCTCTGTTTGTTTATCAGTCACTGGTTTGTTATTTGAAAACCTTGCAAAACTATAATAATGATTGATTTTAAAAACTGTCTGACATGATTACGTCTTGAGACATGGCTTTGTCACAGTCTGTGGAGTTAGCACCTACTCTCCATGTCTTACTGGCCTCTTCTTAGGTACTTTAGTGCCCCTGATCAAATTCCAAAAATGTGTATGTTAAGCCATTTTGCCTCTTCAAATTGTCCTGGAATCAGTAAGTGTGGTTGGGATACTTTCTGCCTTGCATCTGCTTAACTTGTAACAGATTGTCTACAGGAAATGCACTGATATATTAAATGAATAGTTACCAAGTTTATCATTGTGCAATCCCTAAGCATGGCTGTTTATTTAGGTCTGCTTTGGGTCAGTAGGGACATGATCACTGATAAATAACAGTAAATAATGAAACAGAGTAACCCCGTTAAGTTACAAGAAGAATTTGTGAAGGAAAACGTGGAGGTGGTCCAACACCCAAAATGAACACCTTCTCAGTGAGTCAAAACTGAAAATAGAATCTCGCAGACAAAATGCTTGAAAAGTGATGTAAAGATGCAGCTCTTAAAGGTGCTATACCGAGTTAAGCTTCAAGTTTAAAATGCTAGGTCATTCTTTAAATGGAGACTACAAGTTAGATTATTAATTGATCACAAACAAGTGTTCATAATCCCTGCAAATGTAAACAATATTTTGGTTTTTTATTAACTGTAAGAAACTATGGAGGGTATATCTATATGAAGGCATCAGCATAAACTGGCATTTTTCCTTCAGGGTGTATTGTTACTCATTGCTGAGGATTTTATACTTTGGTCAGTGATACTCTTCCTGCATTCTTCACCCTCTATGGCTGTCCACAGCTTTTCAATGTGCTTCTCAGCAAAATAACTATGCATCATCTTGTAGCATATAATAAAGATCACATTTGAGGCTTGCTGTTTTTGAAAGTAATTTTCCTGAAAATTGTCTCTGTTTCGTCTTAACGTCTTTCTTCCTAAAGTATTACCGCTTGCTTATTTGTTTCAGGTAAAAGCTGAAGACTCCAGTGAAATGTGCCAGGCGCCACCGCCTGTTTCCACCCAGCCTCCCACCTCGCAAACACATCTTCCCCAGACACAGCTCATGCTAGCCGGCAGCCAGCTTGCTGGGGTAAGGGCTGCCACACTTCTCAGGAACATATATCAAAAACTCTTTCACTGGAGACGGTGCTTCAGATTGATTCTGAAGAAGGCACATGTTGAAACAACTGCAGCACCAATCTCAGTTGTTTCATTTTGAATGATTAAATGCCTGCTTGCCTAATTACTGCTCATTTCCATTTGTTAATATATTATGGCTTATTACTGTTTGCTGTGCCTCTTCCCTAACTTTTTTCACTTTTCACCATGTTCCTTTGTATCCCCCTTTCCAGGTTATGTATCTTTTTGTCTCTCATTTTTCTGTAAACCTGTTTGTCTGCTATTGATTCCTAGTGTTACTGTCTGCCCCAAGCATCTCTGCTGACCAATCTAGCCTATTTACAAAATCCATTACCTCTTGATATTATCCTCTGCTAGTTCCAACCACTTCTGAGTAAACTGACATTATAGTCAACTCCAAAATTATTGGCACCCTTTCATGAGATAACAATAATAAATAAAAGGACAACATGCGCTTGTAAAAAGAGTAAGCCTTGTGCATTTATTGTCACACAGATTTTTGGAACAAAATAAAGTTTTCCTTCAGTAACACAAATGTTCCATTTAAACACAGATTATAAAAATCTTGGCACCCAAAATTTCAGTATTTAGTGGAGCCTTCCCTCTAGAGAATGACAGCACTCGGCCTCTTTCTGTAGTGCTCAACAAGGCTGGAGAACACTTAGGAGGCTCTTAGTCCGCTCTTCCATGTAGAATATTTCCAACTCATTGAGATTCTTGGGTATTCTCGTGTGAACTGCCCTCTTCAATTGAGACCACAGGTTTTCAATTGGGTTCAAGTCTGGAGGCTGAAAGAACTATTGTAAGACCTTCATTATCTATTTGGATTTTTGCTTCAGGTCCCAGTCTTTTTGGAAGATCCAACCAAGGCACAGTTTTAGCCTTATGGCAGAGGCAATAAGGTTTTCAGCTAAAATGTTCTGGTATTGAGTAAAATGGCAAAACAGCCCCAAAGCATCTAAGAGCCATCACCAAATTTTACCATGGATGTGAATTGCTATTCTTTGTATGCCAAACATGACAATGATGTGTGGTCAAAACGCTTAACTTTTCATCTAATATGAGCACAACACTTGATTCCAGTTGTAACTCCAATGTTGCTTGGCAAAGTTCAGATGCTGGGATTTGTGTCTTGGTCTCATGAAGGATTTTGTTTGTGAAACTCATCCAAAAAGCTTCTGGTCATGGAGGTGGTGTCTCACTGCTGATTTTGGAACAAAGAAACCTCAACATTCTAAACTTTGCAGTTCTGAAACTTTCATCTTTGGACTCCTTTTTGCCTCTCTAAGCATCTTATGTGGGGGTAATACACAGACGTGTACCCTTCCTAGCAAATTTTCAACAGTCTCATGATTTTAAAAGTTCATTACTAGGCCCTGATTGTGCTTACTTATAATTTCCACTGAATTCGCATTTGAATTGAGAACTGTTTTTTGATTTGGTGAATGACAAAAAGGTTTTACCTGTGTGTTACCTCATATTTACACCCCAATAAGATGAAAAAGGTCATAGACAACAATAAAGTTTCTAGATACGGAAAAAAATATGAAAAAGCATTTTTTGCCAAAGACACAGATTCATTTGCTTTTATTTATAGTGTACTTCAAGGGTGTCAATAATTTTGCCATATATGTTTTTGACAAAATAAACTATTCCGAAGATAAAACAATAATTTTGCACAAATTATATTAAATGAATAGTTTTTCCAGACATTTCAAGAAAATTTGAATAATTACATCTATATTATATGAATGTTTTTACTCACTTTTCTGAGGGGTGCCAATATTTCTGGAGTTGACCGTATATTCTGTCTGTCCTTCTTTCTGCTGATCACACTGATCTTAACAGATACTCTGGTGGTCCCAAATCTTGATCCTGGAAAACCTCATAAACTGCATGTTTTAATTCCAAATAGTTTCTTGATTAGAAGAATATTAATGCTTCTTTTAATCTTGAATAGCTGCATTCAGTCTTGATTTCTTTTCTCTCTTCTGCTAGGAGTTGCAAATATCAATGGGAGTCAAAAAATAACCAGCTAACTTTCTTTCACTCAGACATATATGCATTTACATAAGTGTTATCAATTTCAATGAAATTTTCAGAAGGATATAAGGGAGAAAATAATAAGGAATGAGAAGTGCCAACCTGCTTTGGTCCACAGAACTGCTTAATGATATACGCAGAAAAGAAAAGTCTGCAATATCCGAAATTTGTGACTTTGCAGAAAAAGAAAACTAATTAATCATATGATTAAACTACAAGATTTGACTTCTGATTAAGACAAGTGTTCAAAACCATTTTCTTTCCAAAAAAAAAACCAAAATTAAGCCACTCTCTGATCCCATTCAAACAACCGTCTCTTTGTATTTGCTAACTTTACTAATGTGACTCGGAAATCTCTATAGATCCTATTTAATTTCAATTCCAGCAACTGCTGTCCCTACTAATGTTAACTCAGCCTTCTTCAGTTTCTTCTGGCACCAGTTTTTTTCTACTGATGTTGCCCTCTACCCACTCCCTTCCCTTGACCTCGTTGACATTACCCTCTCTGTTTTCTGTTGAGTATACAGATGTTGACCTCTGCTCTGGCATATCTCTCCTGACTCCACAGATTTTTACCCTCAGCTCCCCTCTCATCTGTCGTGACCTCATCGATGTTATTCTATGATCATCATTTGACCTAGTTGGCTTTACTACCTTCTTTCACTGTCTAGTATTAGCTTCACCATTTTGGTCTCCTTTGAATCATCTTATTATATCTCTTGTCATTCCTTGTGCCTTCGACTGCAACCAATGTGATGTTTTTGTCAGGGCTGTCACTTTTTCTTTTACATATGTTTGAGTCAGTCCTTTATATTCTAGTCTGGTTGTAAGTGATGAATGTGGCACATGATCACAGATTTCACTTCCAATTCAGAGACAAATTTTGTTAAATTCTTCCATTAAAGAAGGCAATCATTGGTGCTTGACTTTGATATATTATTGTTCTACTGATTGCTCCCAGTTGCTTAATGTTTGATCACTTCTTCCACTCGTCAGCTCTTCATCATTTCTTTCGCCTTTCATTAGATTTCAGTTTGGTATTTTTTTTTCTTGTTTATTTCGTTTTTTGCTGCCATTTAGTCAGTAGTCAATTTTGCTGTCATCTTACATGGCCTTGCTGTCCTGTAACTTTATTGATTCATGACTTTCTTGTGCTCTTCTCTTCTCATTCCTTGGACTGCCTTGTTCACTGCCTGCTTCGCTTCACTTGCAGCTCACTGCTCTGATGCACCATTTCTTCCTCTCCTTTCTTTTCCCTCTTGCAGCTCACTGCTCTGATGCCTACGCAGCAGCAGCTGTTATTGCAGCAGGCTCAAGCTCAGCTTCTTGCAGCTGCAGTGCAACAGTCAAACGCTGCTGTGGCTGCTCATGCTGCTGCAGCGTCAAGTCAACAACAGCAACAGCAGCAGCAAACAGCGAACACCAGTGAGCAACAAAATAACCCTCCCCAGGCTCCTCCCCAGCTAACCCTCTCCCAGCCAATCCAGCTTACGGCCCAGGTAAGAGACCCACCTGCACTGCCCACCTCCTCAGTGCACTCCCTCTTCAATGTGCATCGCTGTACAGGAATTTATTCTGCCCTTTCTTCTCACTTCTGTCTGTCTCATAGTCTGTTCAGCTGGTAAGCCTTCTCATTACATGCTTTGAAACAAATGAACACAATACTCAGGGTGTTACATCAGACGTTTTGAGGTATTTCACTTACACAACAGGTTTTTAGTTTTGTTTCACATATTTTCTTACTTGATTTGAATGAGAGTAGTCTTTACAAGAAAACAGGCTAAGGTCCTGCCACGTTTGTATTGTGAACAGACTGTGCTTTAAGTATTGTAGAGGGACTGATAAACTCCTAGAGATAATCTGATCTGCTCTGTTGGTGTTTCAGATCATCATTTGTCCACCCCGGGCTTTAAAATCCTTCTAATTGTTCTCATTTTGTTACGACTGATCTCTTAATCAATATTGAATTTAATCAAAAAATAGAAACAATTCAGACAAAAGGTGCTACTTGTGGTGTCACTCGTGAGTGGGGTCACTCAACAGAAGTGCAGTTCATGGGTGTACACTGGCTTTTTTGTTCAAGTGCAAGAAATACTTTAGTAAATAGAGCAATGTAAGCAAAGCATAAAGTTTGTGTTATTTTCATTTACACTCTTAGTTAGACCATTATGAACAAATATCCTTAGGCATGTGAGAGCAGGCAATTACAAGGGCGACTCCTTAGTGAATCTGAATTTGACAGATTCGACAAACAGCAAATCTAATTATGATAGATTAGAGGATACTGAGCTACACACAGAGCACAGAATTAAACGATGAGTTTAATTCATATTTAGGGGACCATCCTTACCGTATCTCATAAGTGTGTTGCTGTTTTCAGATTCTATATAGTTGCTATTTACATTTGTTACTATTTGTTTTATCTAGACCAGAACAAATCCTCTCTTTCTCTTCTGCATATATGTCTGTATTGAGCACGGAGCCACTTACAAGCACAGTGGTCTTAGCCAAATGTGGAAATACTGAAACAGCTAGAGACATAGTTCATGTAATAAGTGAGATAGTGAGACAAAGATTTTAAAGAGGCATGGCAAAAATGGTAAATTTTCAGTAAACATCATGTATAAGTGAGAGTAGTTAGAAATATTGCTAGAAATTCAAGCAGAGAGGAGTACTAGGGTGTTGTACCGTGTTAGCCATTACGAATGTAGAGAAGAGCCAAGCAGAATGACACCTTTTATTGGCTAACTAAAAAGATTACAATATGCAAGCTGTCGAGGCAACTCAGGCCCCTTCTTAGACCAATCATCTAACAGGGACAAGGACTTTTTTTGTCTAAATAAAATCTTTATTTGTTCCAAAATATATACTTTAAAGAAGAACTTAAATAATATGACATTCAAATATAAGTTTCAGTAATGTAAAATTACAAGATTTAAAAATAGTTCAATCAGAACTTCAACTGATTTCATATATCACTGAAACATTCCCCTCTATATGTATCTACGCGTATGTGAGGCTGGAGCTAACTTGCATCGATCACAAATAGGATTTGCAGTGGGCCATTTTCAGCTGGAGTTCAATGTTTTTGTACAAACTGAAGAAGAATAATTGTTTCAGATTTTCAACTTCCACTCCTTGTCTGAGATATTGAAAAGAGAGATCTCTTTCGTAGCATTGCTGAAGGTAGTCTATTGGCCAAATATTGGAGGTGAATTAGACAAATGAGTAAAATTCTTTTTTGACAAAGTTCCTAACTTGTAGATAGAAAAACAAGTGTGTTAAAGAATTTCCATATTTCCTACAAAGCTGAAGTACTAGGGTGTTGTACCGTGTTATGTAATGATTACATCTTGCCTGAAGAAGGGGCCTGAGTTGCCTCGAAAGCTTGCATATCGTAATCTTTTTAGTTAGCCAATAAAAGCAGAGAGGACAAAATTGACAAATTATGACAATACAGACAAAATCCTCATGTAAACCATAAAACAAAATTTGATGGAAAAAGTGCTATAAACATTATAAATTAAAGCCAAGAAAAAAACAATAAACAAGGCAAATGAATAGCTCACGGTGACTAAACCCTGGTTTAATGCATATAGAAGGTTAAAAATGGCCAGTAATTGAGCCTGTATGCCTTCAGGTGACTACATGGTAATTACAGTTTTATTTATATAAAAGATATGGGTAGAAACAAAATTTTTGTGGTTATGACTATAGTTGTAATGATTAACACGTCCAAGTCCGAGACATGACTAAAGCCATCCCTTATTCTGGCTGAGTGAATCTCCATTCTGCTCCTAGCACTATTGCCATTACTATTAAAGATATTAACAAGTTAAGTTGAGATGTTCATAATTAAAAGGTCAGTCACAGCAAATGTAGCAATCACAGTGAACCATAAAGACTTGACTTGTGTAACACTGCCTTAGAGCATGTGCTATGGTTGATCATTTGTTAAAAAGAAATCAGGCCAATTCTGTGTATGTGTTTCTTACCTGTAGGATATCCAGCAGCTCTTGCAGCTGCAACAACTCGTTCTCGTTCCTGGACATCCTTTGCAATCTCCGGCACAGTTTCTGCTACCTTCAGCCCAGCAAGGACAACAAAGTAAGTTTTCTAGTTTTATAAGGGCATGTAATAGCTAAAGTTGTCTTTTTAAAATTTAAATTGTGTAAGCGGGTTAGTTTCCTTTTTTATTGGAAAAATAGGTTGGTGCCATGCTGGAGTAGTGGGTAGTGCTACTGGGTTTACATGTCATGCCCAGACACTATCCTAATGGAGTTTGTAAGGCCTCGCCATGTGGGCTTCCCTCTGGGTCTCCAATTTTCGTCCCACATACCCAGAGACATGTATTTTAGGTAAATTGGTCATAAGAAATTGTCCCTGGTGTGGGCCTGAATGTGGGTGGGTGTGTGTATATGAGAGGGCAATGCAATAGACTGACACCCCGTTCAGAACTGTTACTATTTCCTGCATTACCTTCAGTGCTCTGTGTGCCAACCCCACTCCCATTAACCCTGAATTAACCTGAATTGGATTAAGTGGATTTTTGTAGTTGTGAAAGTAAGACTAGGATAAAAAAAACAAAATTGAACTGCGTTATGCACAAATATTAACAACCCATGCCAGGCCTTAGTTGGTAGAGTTGCCAGATTTCTGTGTGAACTAGTTTGGCTGCATTCTATAATCTGTTAGTCTGTTGGGTCTTTGGTGAGTTTTACAACAAGATAATGTGGGCTGTGCTCACCAAACCTCCTATGTCTTGCCTACTACTACACATGTATTTTCAAGTTAAACTTTTTTTTTTATACCAGCAGGTCTGCTAACAACACCAAATTTAATTTCACTACCTCAGCAGAACCAAGGAGGGCTGCTGTCACCTCCTGCTAGACTTGGCCTCCAAGCACAGGTAAACCAGAATACAAAAAAAACAACAGGTTTCCCAAAATGAGCCAGATTTATGAATGCAGATGAGAAATTGAAGATGAATTACAGCTAGTACATATATGTTATATTAATAGTACTGTAGATACAAGGGGAAGCAGCCTAACATTGCACCACTTAGCGTAAGATAGAATCTTGCTTAGGTACAGGTACTAATATTATGCACATTTTTACACTCTTCAATAGCTAGTTTGTTATTGCTTCAAATATATAGTTAGGCACCTTATTTTATGGTAATTTTTATAAAAATGTAGCTGCAAGTAGAGAAATTTAACATCATGCTATTAAAAGAGGAAGTTGAGCTTGACACCACATTATACCACACACATGGTGCATGGCATGACACTTCTGAAGATGATGCATTGCCTGTGGAAAAATTGTAAATTATGCATTTGTGCAATTTTTTTAAGAAGAAGGTATAATTAAATTGGAAATGATTAACTGGATTGCTTGTGTATTTTATCATCAGGCAGTAAACAGGGACCCTCATTTACAGTCTTTGCAGCAGCACAGCCAAAGCAGCAAGTGTGTTGAAACATCTGGCACACACCCTGATGAGCCTAGTGACCTGGAGGAGCTGGAACAGTTTGCCCGTACATTCAAACAAAGGCGTATCAAGTTGGGCTTCACACAGGTACTCCACATCATCCTTTACCAACCTTTCACCTTCTGTAATGAATAGGCTGTGAATCCACCCTTTGCTTTTATTTTTTGCAGGGAGATGTAGGTCTGGCAATGGGCAAGTTGTATGGCAATGATTTCAGCCAGACGACTATCTCACGCTTTGAAGCCCTGAACCTTAGCTTTAAGAATATGTGCAAGCTGAAACCTTTGCTGGAGAAATGGCTGAATGATGCAGGTAGTGACCAGTCATTCTTCTTTTCTGTTCAACAATGACTGTTCTCTGGCTCAATTGTGATATGGTGGAACAGTATAAAAATGAGTATGAAATGAGGACAAGAGGTTTCAAAAGATGCCTAATATATATTGAACTAGCAAAATACCCGCGCTTCGCAGCGGAGAAGTAGTGTGTTAAAGAAGTAATGAAAAAGAAAATGAAACATTTTGAAAATAACGTAACATGATTGTCAATGTAATTGTTTTGTCACTGTTGTGAGTGATGAGTGTTGCTGTCATATATA